>OZ038390.1:58978772-59611916 GCA_964036045.1 Eutreptiella sp. 'Long Island Sound 2002'
GTTTTTGACCCATTTTTGACCCATTTTTGGTCCCAAAACAGCCCAATTTCAAGGCATTTTGGGATTTTCGGAGGACCAAAATGGGCCACCACAGGCTCAAAACGGTCCAAAAACACTTGTTTTAGCGTCGCACATGGTCTAGGATCATTTTTGAGAAAAGTCATCTTTTTGCCCCTACTGGACCTTGTTGACCCATTTGGGCACCCACCTGTTTGGGCTTGAGCTTGCAGCTTGCTGCAGCCTAGTGGGCCTAGGTATTGGGGTCTAGGTGTCCGTTTGGGCAATTCTGAGGGGTGGAAACCACAAAAAGTGGGGGGTTGCGGGTGGAGTAGGTGCCCTCGGAATCGCATTTTGAGCCATGTAGCCAAAGATATGGCCTATTCTTGGTTTTTGGCTGTCGGCATTTGGAGCTTCTGGGGGCCTTTTTGGGCCGTTTCCGGGACATATCATGGAGTTAGAGGGCCGCAAAGAGCTCATTGACACGGGGAAGTCAAGCCGCAGGTGCAGTGTACCCACCGTTTCCCTTCGTTTGGCCGTTTTGAATGCGTTCCAGGGCTTTTTTGGCCCAAAAATGGCTGTTTTGGGCCCTGAAATGCAGTTTTTGAAACTGAGGTCCGCCACTTGCGAATCCCGTTCCCGGCCGCCACCGTTGAGTTTCTGGCTCAAACTTTGTGTGATTGTACTTCACACCCATAGGTATCATCCACCAAAATTTCACTGAAATCCAAAGCACCACGACGGAGTTCTGATTTTTACCCATTTCGCGCGTGCTGTTGCTTGCTGCTTGCTGCTGTTGCTTGCTGCTAAACCTGGTAGGTCCACCCTAGACACTAAAAAGGGTTATAAAACCAAGACTGGTTCCACCAGCTCGGTGACCCTAGCCCTAACCCTAGCCCTGCCCCTAGCCCTAGCTCTCACCCAAGGCTCGGGTTAGAGTGAGTGTTGGGGCCCAAAATGGAGAGCAATGATGCCCCCCCCCCCCGCCCCCCAAGCCACCACCCCAAACCGCCCCACCTGGACCCCCCCCCCCGGCCGACCCTCCCAACCGCCCCCCCCCCCCTATCGCCCCTCCCTGAACCCCCCCTCCAATGCCCCCCCCCCCCCCCCCCCCCCCCCCCCCCCCCTGGGGGCCTTCGGCCCACTTCTACTGGGGGGGGGAGTCGCGTCTAAAAGTGAGGAGACGTCCCCCCCGTGGCCAAAGGCCTCTAGAAAAGTGCATCCTCTTCTGCTGCTTGTCCGCATCTCTAGTTGGAAGCAGCAGCCTTAACAAGTTGTTGTGATAGTACTCTCTCTCTCCCTCTCTCTCTCCCTGCTTGTCAGTACCTCTGCTATTCTCTCGGTTGTGGCCCTCAAAGGGCACTACACTGGTTTATACAGCAATTGGAATCCACAGTTTTGTAGCATGCCCCTCATCACAACATGGTATCGCAGTGCAACAGAAGTGCACACACCAATTACTAACAAGTGTACACATTCCCTTGGTATTCAAAGTCTTTACCCACCAAGTTGAACGCATCCAGAAGCCTTGGGTATTGCTTCCTCCTGAAAAGAGGCCTGCTGCATCAATGGGGCTCTCCGAATTTTGTGTAGCCTGCCGCGCATTGCACGCCTTGTCAACTAAATCTGCATGACCACAGATGAAACCATGAAATACTTCCGTGACAGTACCATGCTTGTGTCCACACATGTTCATTGCTGCACACACTGATTCAATTGCTGCTGCTGCTGCTGCCTACCTGCCTGCCTGCCTGCTGCTATTGCCCTGCTACTGCATGCTGCTACTGCATGCTGCTACTTCTTGCTGCCTGTTGCTGCTGATGCTTGCCTGCTGCTTGCTACTGCTGTCACACAATTTAAACAACATTCATCCTCTTGTTCTGATAGGAGGTGCCTGTCAAAACAGGAGCCTGCCTACCTTTGCTTAAGGGTAATCCCACCCCACCAGGGGGGGGGGGGGGTCTGTGGCCTGTGAGTGGGTGGGTTAGTTTGGTTTGGGGCAATTTGGCCCAAAGTGCCCCAGGGGGGGTGGGGGGTAGGGTCTGGGTGGGTGGGTGGGCGGGTGGGTCCGCATCCTCAATGGGCCTGACGCAGCAACTGGGTAGGGGCAGGGACTGACTCTCCCAAATTATCCGGGTAGCCAGGTAGAATTTGACATTTTGCTGTCCTGTGCAGGCTTCTGGTCCAGCGATTCTGCCAGAGGCCACCCTTCACTTCGAGGAGGTCACAGTGCATCCCCCATGATGTGTTCCCAACTGACAAGGATTTTGACACTCAAAACCTGAGTTATCCCATTTGTGTTGCAATCGTGGGTGGATGGGTGCCACAGAAACTGGACACCAGGTGGCAGGGACAATCGGTTGTCTTGCTTGTCCCACCTCGGGCTCTCTCTGATTGTCCAAATAGTTTGCTTCTCTCTGTTTTTCTTGGGTCGTCTGTTGGGCCAGTTCTGGTTATGGCCTCCAGTCAGTCATGCTTGTTTGCTTGTGAGTGAGGTGTCGTTTTTAGAGAGATTGGGGGGCTGTCAGAGAAACATAGGCAGCGTCTGTTTTTCTTGTGCCTGACGCTGGATGCTGCACCCCCACATCATCCACCCTCCTGCAGGTGGGTACCCTGGTGGCAGCGTAGGTTAACCCCTGCACAGCCCTCCCAGGCAGAGCTGCGTTGGGTATCACAGAGCACGCGTCGACGGCCACCTGCGGGGGATTTTTTAGGGTGCCTGTGGCATCTGCCCCGCCTCTGCCTGGGAGGGCGGCAAGTTATCTCTCTTTTTTTTGCCGACTTTTTTACATGTTGCTCGCTGTCCACGTGAATGTCATCCCCACCCCCCACAACACCCATATTATTTGCTGTCCACTTCTGTGTCTTGTGTTCTTACAACAATGCCCCCCAAAGAGGAGCGACAAGGGTGTGACAAGGGACAAATAGAAAAAGAAGAGAAAAGAAGGGTAAAAAGGGCAACGAAAAGAAGGCAAAGAATTCAGTGGAAGGAAAGGCTGTTTTGCACAGCAACACTGACAGCTCAGGCTCCTCGTCCTCTAGTTGCTCCTCCTCTGACTCCTCCGACTCGGATGCAAAGTAGGGACAGTAAAAACGGTTTGCTTTGCACCCATCACTGACACTTGACATTGTGCTGCATGTGATTTGCATTGCTGTTCTGTTGTGTGCAACCACTCCAAGCCCAGGAATGTTGCCAGTGTGCTTTCATCTTCTTCCTACAGCCTTTGTTTGTGCATGAGAACACAATTTTCACTAAGAGAATGGTGGTAAAAAGTGGCAAAATTTTCCGGTCTGTAGGCAGTGGGGATTGAAACAACGCTTTCCACATTTGTCAGTGCAGTGATCTAGCACATTTGTCAGTGCAAGTGATCTACCACTAGGGTAACTGCCAGTTCTGCTATACTTCTGTTCAAAGATCGCACGGTGACTGAAGGACAAGATTTTTTTTGGGCAAATACACAGGGACAGCACAGACCCCCCCCCCTCCACGGGGGGGGGTCTGGGTGGGTGGGTAGGTGGGTGGGTCAGCTTGGGTGGGTGGGTGGGCTGCCTGGTCCTGAGGCAGCCCAGAGGGACCCCCTGCCCCCCCCCCTTTGCTAAGCAAAGGTCTGGTTTTGACAGTGGTGCCTCTTGTCAAAACAGGAGGCAGCCTCTTGTACAACAGGGTGCAAGGTGCAAAACAGGATTCAAAATTGACACATATTGGCAGAATATGGGTGGTTACATCCTTTGAGGATGTAAGAAAACTTTGTCCTCTGTGATCTCTACAAGAATGATGTTTTCATTGCAGGCATGTTTATGAAGATTTTAAAATACGTTGTGTTGTACGTGAATTTTCGTTTTCCAGACATGTCCAGCCATAGTCCCCCAAGTCCCCTAGTGCATCTGCCTGCCCCAGTGCAGTTGACTCATCGCCAACCGGCCAAACTTCGCAATAACATGAATGGGCTACTGCACCATCCTCTCTACAAGCCTCCTTCATGTCACTACGGTACCCATATTCAGGTGGGCACGGATCAGGACAACATGGCAATCACTTACACCAACACTCACGTGCCAAAATATTGTTGTCCGTGACACATGATAGCCTGTACATAGCACAACAAACCAAAGTGGTTGCCACGTCAACCATGGGTGTATGAAATGATGCCACAAGTCCCTACGTTCCACGGTTTCAAGTCTACAGAGGGAGTACCGGACACGGTGTGCGCAGGGTGCATATACTGGAGTTTTTGCATGAGCTAGTTCCGTTGATTTAGAGGCTAATGCATGCAGTTGGTATGGCAAAAGGCCACGTTTGTTGGCCTACACAGCATCGTCTCTTTCACGGCTTCCCAATGGTTTGGCTGACACGTATCAGGTGCCCAAGTTGCAGCCACTGTTTAAGCTTGTGTCTGAATGGGGTGATTCGCGGCGATCAAGTATGAAGTCAATGGCCAAGTTGTTCATCACCCATGGGCACCAGCACATGGAATTGAACTAGGCATGCGCAGTCCATTAGGAATTACCAGCAAACCTCCACACGCCACTGGGAATAACTAGCAAACAACCAGACACCACCGGGAACTACCGGTGGATAACCATGAGGAAGTACCGCGCAAACTTTAGGAATTTTAAAGCTAATTAATTCCGAGGGCGGCACGCATCGAATTTCAGGTTAACGCAAAAATAAAAAAACCTCCAAATTTTAATTAATTATAGAGCGATAATCGGAGTGCACAAAAATTAGGTTTATCGCAAAAAATTACTTAATTCTGTCCGGCATTGCGTCCACATAGTTGAATGGAGCAGCAATTTCCACTCTCTGCCTACAGCACCCTCTTCCCGATGTTCACCATGCAACATTTCTTCCGTTCTTCACTTTTGAAGGACGAGTTTTTGCAAGTCATGCACTCTATTAGTTTCGACGCATTTCCAACCGCTTTGTTATAATATATATATATATATATATATATATATATATATATATATATATATATATATATATATATATATATATATATATATATATATATAATCTTGGGACCGTCCTGCCCCGCCCCCACACAGTTTTGTCCAGTCGGAACACCCAATGCAAGTGTGGTGTGGGTCAGCCCCACCCCGTCCCCCACAGGATATGACATGCAATCTCTGAGAACTTCTGAGAGGCATGCAATCTCTGAGACATTGTATCATTTCCCATCCAATTACCACACTGATATGCATGTATGTTGTTGGGTTGATTCTTGCCAGTCTTGGAGTCGTCAGCTACTATGGGCACATGTCATTCAAGCAATTATGCTTCACTCTCTTGCAACAATGCTCTTTAGTTGCATCTCGTGATGGAGCGTTTTCTATGCTGGATTCTTGGTTTAATTTTCTTGACCGATTTGCCGGTCGTGATTGCTCACGCTACACCCATTATCCAACTGAGCGACATCCATCTGGATTTGCATTACCGCCCTGGCGCCCCGGCGGATTGTTTGATTGGGCATGCGACCGGGTTGGGATGTTGTCGCTGGTACAACATCCCGAGGAAACCTTTCAGATCCGCAGGAGCTTGGGGTGACTACGGGTGTGATGCCCCGCTGCAGCTGGCCGAATTTGCGCTTCAGTGGGTGAACAAGTCGTTTCCCAATCCAGGTGTCCTCCTGTGGACTGGCGACACCGCCTCTCACCATGACATCACCCAAAGTTTCAAGCAAAACATGGAAAACGTTGACGTTGTCACTGCCCTCATCCGTAAGTACCTTCCATCGTGGAAAATTTTTCCTGTCATTGGAAACCACGATACATGGCCAGTGGACCAGTTGCCTTTACCCGATCCGTACACATCGGTTACGGTTCATCTGGCAAATAGCTGGAAAGGATGGATTCCTGAGGATCAAGTGGAGAATTTCAAGAGAGGGGGCTTCTATCGGGGTACTTGGAACTGCATAACCGTTTTGGTGTTGAACTGCCTCTACCAGGACAACAACAACATCCTTGGTCGTTCCCAGACAGACCCGGCCGGACAATTGGCGTGGTTAGCGAGCGAGCTCCATTTGGCATCCACAAAAGGCGAGAAAGTTTGGATCATCAACCATATTCCACCCGGAGGAGGGGAGAGTTCTGCCTTCATGACAGCCACTTTATATAATCTCACTAGAGCATACAGCGATACCATTGTCGGTCAGTTCTACGGACACACGCACGCCGATCAATTCACCCTCTACTACGCAGAAGACGGCGTGACTCCAGTGGGAATGACCTACATTGCCCCGAGCCTTCTCCCCAGCAATCACCTCCCTGCCATGACGCTGTTCGATCATGATGGGGATACGATCACAGACAAACGGGTCTTCTACGTCAACATGACGGAGCTGAACAAAGAGCACTCTGCTACATTCGTCCAGCTGTACTCTGCCAAAGAGTCGTATGGTTTGCCTGATCTATCTGCTAAAAGTTGGAATGACCTCTACATCCGCATGACCCAAAATGCTACTCTCGCCGGAATGTACGCACAGTTTCAGAGACCTGGAGGAGAGCAAACCTATACACCGTCGATGAGCCAGGATGCGGTGTGCAACACCGTTCGCATTGGCGGTTTCCGTCATCCGGGGCCTTGCTAGCCTTTTGAGGCAGTTGAGCCAAATGATGCAGAGACACACAGGGCAAGGGGGGCAGAGGCGGCTCGTGACCACTGCTTGTTCTCTGGAAGTCTCGGAAGGATCGTTAAGATTTTGTGCTACAGATTAGTTGACATAATTCTCGGAGCCCAAGGCGAGGCCCACCCATTTTGCCTCCGTTCTGCAGCGTCCAGCAACGACCACACGAATGTGTTTTCCCTGCTGTTTGAGGGTGTTGAAAGTGTCTGCCTCAGCCATGTACACACGGGGCCATCCGTTTTTTGGGAATTTTCTTTGTGTAGATATGTATATAGTTCCCAATATTGTAGACTCAGCGCAAAAGGATCTGCATGCCTCACACTGCCCCGCCCCCCTCTGAGTCTAAGTCGTGATGGCAGTGTTGCCAAACCCACAGTGGACATTGGCGATTTCCCATTAAGTGATGATTTCTCTTTAAGTATTGTTTTCTCTGCACAACGCTGTTTTTCTCAGCATTGAGTTTTTGTTGTGCTCCAGTAGCACACTGGGATGCCTACAGGCGTGGCAATTTCCGCTGCATTCCCTGGCATCGGATTAGCTCATCCTCACTACGTGTTATGTCCACTACCACGTTGCTTTGTGGGACAATTGTAGCATTGGACAGCTCTGATCCTTGATTCTTAGAGTTTTCTCCAGTGCCATCTGGTGAGAGGGCTTCGCCAGCTTACTATGGCCTGGACCAAAAAGAACATTCCCAATATTGCAGTGTTGCGACAGTGGAGAGCATTGCTGCATGGCAGGGCCTGGACGCATGCATCAGTACTTTTCCTGGTGCCATCTGGCAGCATTGATCAGAGCACCATGGCCTCTAGTAAATCCAGACGCCAGAACGGCTCCCGTTTAGTTCGCCGCAGGCAAGTGCAGCAACGTTCCCCATGGGACCCCAAGGCTCCCGCTTCATCGTTCACCGTTATTTCGCCAACAGACAATGGAATGTGCGGTATCACCCCGCGTCCTCTGATTTCGCCCCTCCCCCACTTCCAATGTCGAATCTGCACTTGGTCCAAGCCCTAGTACCGTGCTGAAGGATGTTCCGCAGGGTGCGACCATCGTTGTTCTGGTGGTCAAGCCCAGGTACCACAAAGGAGTGGATTCCGTCCCCCCGTTCTTGGGGATGCCATGAAAGTCAGAATGCTGGTGTGAACTATGGCGCAGGAGCACGCCATCCACACGGTGACTGCACCAAGGTCTTCTCCCACCAATCAAAGCCCCTGTGGGTACGTTGAACAACACGTGTCTTGAGGGGCCGTATTGTTTTGGTACCTTGACTCAGGCATACGCAAGGGGCAGGGAATCCTCTGCGAGGTTCTGCTGATTGACATCAAACACTATGTTCATGTTCCATATGCCTGCCACTACCTATCCCATGTCAGCAGTGCTTTCTACCTTCTTGGTGGATGGTGTGGGTTCTTAGGGTCTACTTGTTGTGGGACCCAGGATTGCATCCCAGATAGTCCAACTATCTAGGAACCACCCCATGTGATGCGGGTGCATGGCAGTGACTTAACATACCACAGCCATGCCACCTCAGCCAGATATGAAGCAGAAACAAAGGGTTCACTGCTCTGGGAGAGCTGGAAGCCATGCTGAAATAGAGGTTGATGGATTCACAGCTTCTCCAGGGTCCTGGATTGAATCTTGCTACGAAATGAGACTTCTACTGAGAATTCTTCATTGATCTTTCTGCTGTTTGCATCTACTATGTGGTGGTGGAGATTTTGGGGAGTTGATATGTCACAAAACTGCAATTGGATCAAAACACAGTGGTTTTTAGGAACGTGCACCAGACTTTTCTGGTCGCAGAGGCTCACTGGACTTCCAGCACTGTTCTCTGAAGCTCAGCATATCAAGCTGATTGTTTTGAGTCATGTGTGCCCCTGGTGAATACCAAAGAACCACCCACTTTGTCCCAAAAAAAATACCCCGTTCTGGCGCAAAATGTACCAGAAAAACCCAAAATGTACTAGAAAGGCCCCTGGGGGGGGGGTACATTTCGGAGGGTTTTTGGTACATTTTGGGGAGTTTTTTGGTACATTTTGGTTGGGGGGGTTTGGTACATCTTGGGTTTTTTTTCGTACATTTCTGGGGGTTTTTGGTACAATTATGGGGGCTTTGTGGTGCAATTAGGGGGGGTTTGTGGTGCAATTTAGGGGGGGGGGGGGTTATGGTACAATTCCGGGGTTTCAAGTATACATCTGGGGGTTTTCAGTACATTTTGTCTGGTCAGTTTCTAGGATTTTTTTTAATACCCTCTGGGAGTGAGTGGGGTGTAGGAGCCCATGCAGGGTGTTAGGTGCATCCTCAGAACTGTTACCCCCCCCCCCCCCCAAAAAAAAGAACATTTTATGCCCAGGTCTAGCTTTGCTTGCAGTGCATGTGGCTGGTCTATTCAGGCAGATTTCAGGCATGGAGGTAGGAGAGGGAATGGAAGGTCGTGGAACTAAATGTGAGTGTCCTTTCAGTTTTTTGCTTGGGTGCAGGGAGGGGGTGTGAGTTGTGGAAAGTGGTGGAAAGGAGGAAACCCTGAGGTAACCCATCCTGGGGTTTTTTAGTATGAAAGGGGGCAACCAAGTTGGCTTTTTGGTGCACAACAGTCCACAAGTGTAGCATACATGGGGAAGACAGCTGTTTTTTTTTGGCAGAAAGGGTGTTTTTGTTGGTGCATATTGGATTTGTGGGGGTCTATTCCGGCAACGACAATAGGGAGGCTTTTTGGTACATTCGGGGGGTTTTTTGGTACATTTTGGGGGGGGGGGTACAAAGTGGGGGGTTTTTTGGTAGGTGCCAATGTCTGCCCCCCCAACCCCACCCCACCCCCCTAGCCTCCCCCCAGCCACCCCAAAATTCTGTTAGATAGTCGGGGGGTGCCCGGCAGTTGGATCGTGTACAACTCCGCCCCCGTCCCATGATTTCACCGCTTCAGTGGCCCACCAGGCCTCCGTCATACAGCCTTTGGTTTTTCATCTGGTTTGGTTGTCTTTTTTCTGCAGCATCTCAAAAGTCTTTTAAAGCTACCAACCCCATAGCTTGAAATCCTTGCATGTGTTGTGGTTTTTGCATTCACTGTTCACTTTAAGGCCCGTACTGGGCCCAGCGTGCTGGTTCTGCAGTTCGGCCTGTATGTACAGCAGGGAGCTGTATGTACACCACTGTGCTACCTGGGCCAACTGTGCTGCCTGTGCTGCCTGAGTTGGGAGGTCATGACGGGCGGCATCGGGCGAGGCAGGCTGCATGCGGTGCGTGTGCCTGTGCATGGCGGGGCGGATGCCGGAGGGCTGCGACCCTCACCGTGCATGCCGGCTGTGCTGCTGGGGGAGGGGGGAGAGGGAAAGGGGATTCGCTAGCGCTGGAGTGTGGGTGTTGTTGTGGCCGTGGTGGATGTGTAGGGGGGGGCGGTGTAATTGCACTGAGGGAAGGGGGCAGCAGACTGTGCTGGACCAGGGTTCGTTGCGGCTATGCGTCCCGAATGTCAACTGTAGGAAACGAGGGGGGGGGGGGGGGGGGCGCAGTCCTGTGGGGGGGGCGGGGGTGTGTGGCGTCTGGCGGCGTCCGGAGGAGTGGGGACAACTGTTGTGTGTACAAGTCATTACTTGTGTAGGCTGGAGAGGTGTTGGAGACGGATTGTCATATTGAGTTAGGGCTGGTTTTTGAGGAGAGGCGTGGGCGAAGTTGGTGGTCCCGACTTGCACGGCTGGCTGTAGTAGGATGCGGAATGGCTGGCTCATGGGGGGGGGGATGACTCACCGGACGTCAGGTTGGTGGGGCTGCAGGCAGAACTTGCTACACAGCCAAGGGGGGGGGGGGTTGGCATGACGCCATGGTGTGATGATCTCGTCTGCAGCTGGCGGCGCCTACTAGCCGATCGCCATTTGCTGCCCTTCCCTTGGACCCTTTCCCTCCATAGGCGGTGGTGCCCATCGGGTTCTCACCACCCTATGACCTTCCTCTGCCTCCCTACCCTAAGTGTCCCTCTCCCCTGCCTTTTCTTTCCCCTTGGCGTTTCCCTCCGTAGGCCGCGGTGCCCATCGGCCTCACATCACTCTTTTTTTTCCCATTCTCTTGGTCGGTTGTGCCAACGGAGCCCCCGGAGTTGCCCTGTTTCACTTCGGTGCGTCGAGTCCACGCAGAGGAAGGCAAATGTCTTCGCCGTTGGCCAGGTGCATCCAAGCGGCCATCCCAAGCCGGCGGTGTGGTACCTCTCCCCAACGGCGGCTGGTGGGCCCTAGGATGGCCATGTGCGGGGTCGTTTCCCCGACGGGGGCACATAACAATTTTTCACCTCCAGCTTCCCGTGCTCAGCTTTTCTTTTGGTGAGTGCAACACAACCCCCCTAAGCTCTGGTTCATGCTTTTGTTGCGCATGTTGCGCTCTTTTGGCCACCCCTGGCGCGCGCGGGTGTGGGTTTTTCCGTTGTTGGGTAGCAGCGGGCGGCTCCACGCCACGGTGAGTGTTGGGCGGCGCACTGGGTGCAGTGCGTTGAAGCGCGGAGAAAGGCTTGTGCCCCGCGAGCGGATGGGTGTTGTGGGGTGTGTGTGCGTGCGCGGAGGAGTAGGATGTGGCGGGAGCTGGCCAAGCTTGTGGTGTCACTTCTTTAAGTTGCATTTGTGAGACCGTGCTTTCCCTGAACTCGTAAGCCGTGAAGTCTCGCTGCAAAGCAGAGAAACAGACGGCGTAGACCTTGTAGCACAAACGGTGTATCAGGGAATTGGCTGGGGGGGGGGGGCGTCGGGCTAGGGTTGCAGGCATGACACGCAGTGCTAGGGGGCGGCTGGGGCTGAGCTTTAGATCCGCTTTCTAGTTCAAAGTTAACATTGAAAAAAAACTGCACTATCTGACGTCACGTTGCACTTAGGGCGAGCCAGCTTACGGGTTGCGATGGCCATCGTGCATGAACGTGACGGGGGGCTACTCAGAGGCAAAAGTTTCAGTCTTCAACGGAATTAGTGAGATGGATCACCCCACCCGTCACGGGCGCCTATGCACCACCTACATGGTATCACTTTGCGACTCAGTACATCGTCAGCTGGTCTCCTACCTTAGTGCCGAAACCTTCAAATTAGTCTTATCTTCCAAAAGTGGAAAACATCGCAGAAGAACTTGAGGGTCGCGGCTGGACAAAAGAGTCATGCTCAGGTCTGCCACTTAACCCACACTAGTATTTCCCTTGAGTCCTCACCTTCCCCGTCCAATGCGTGATCGTGGTTGTTTGTTTTTTTTGCATGCAGCGTGATTCGGACCCGTACCCATTAGCAGGTACTCGCGGAGTCAATATTTTCCTCCGCGACCCTGACACTGCATGGCATGACTTTGCGACTTAGTACATCGTTAGGTGGTCTCGCACCTTAGTGAAGCCGCTGGCGATGGTGCGCATCTCACGGCTTCTGCAGAGTAGACATAAGTACTATATAAGTATCGTATGAATGGTTCCAGGCAGGTTAATAAGTAAGTTTGAAGGATACCCAAAAACGACAATGTCAGTGCCACAGCGAGCGTAGCGCGCACACCAACAGACAGGTGCGAGCGCAAAGCGCCAGATGAAAGCATTTGTAGAAAATATTGAAGGGAAATGCTTTTTGGACATGAAATTTTTTTTTTTAGGCAAATGTCAATGCATGTATCATATTTGTTGCACTACCGGTGATGGTTCGTTTTTCGTGTTTTGTACATAGACAAGGCATGTGTAGACCGGGACAAGGTTCTTTTCGTGAGCTTCATAAACCAAGGCAAGAACACCGCCAATGCAGTGGAGAAGTAGAATAGTGTTGTCCGTGCTACCTGCAGGGCATGTTCATCACGGTTGAAGGGTTGTGGCGGATTTAAATTAAATTGCTTAAACTAAACTCTGGTTGAGCATGGACAAAACCAGATAGGGAGAAAAATTAACTAGAAAAATGAATCACAAGACCCGACCCGGTTACACAAGATGGCCAACCTATTTTTCAAGACTGGCCGCACTAATTGGTAGTTGTCATTTCGATAAGACTGGTTCACGTAGCGTAAACCGGATTCTTTTCGTCCTTATCGCTCCACAGGGACGGTGAAAAGGCAAGTGTTGAAGTTGCAGTGAAGAGCATAGGGCCGTTGCAAGGAGAACAGTTTCACTTGAGGGTTACAGCGCACAAAATCTTTGCCAATGACAATGTCAAAGTCGTCGGTGTCTAACACTCAGCAGTGCTGAGTTACGTCTTCAATGCCAAGACACACGGTCACGTCGAAAACCTCAAGGAGTGGATGGACCTACCATCCCCTACCCTTATGGCCACGGTTTTGGTTTTCCGGATCTTGCCAGGTGTTAGCGGTCTGCTAGCCACAATTGATAGCATAGCGCCAGTGTCCCAGACCGCCTTGTAAACCTCATCACCGATTCTCACGGTGATCCAAAAAACCAAATCCTCTTCCTCGGAGCCGCCCCGCTATCCCTCTTGAGGGAAGATCACTTCTATCCCCGTCTTCATCAAGCACTTAGAATGCCGTTTCAGCTTCTTGTTCTTGGCGTCTTTGCCCTTCTGAGGGCCTCCAACAGTGGGGGTGGAGGGGGGTGCAGCTCGCTTTCCACCCTGCTGATCGCTCTGCTGTTCCTTGCGGAGGACAGGGTTAGGGTGTCCTCTTTAACCTGTGGGAGGTGCTCAGGACCTTTGTCCTCCACCAAGGTTACCCTTATCATGGCATCTCCCCGGGTTGCGGCCTCTACACTACGGTTTACCCTTACCGCCTTGCTTCCTCCTTTCTTCTTCCGCTTTCTTGCGCTTTTTGGACTCGCGGCTTTCTATATGGCATTCATCCTCATAATTGCCGCCACTTGCCACAACATCCGCACGTATTGCTGCAGCTGAAGTGGTCTTGGTGTTTCACCTCCTTACCATCTTTAGTCTTTTGCTTACGCTAAATTTTGGGGAGGCACGAGGCTCTCCCATCACAATCATGGGCGTGACAAGGGCCTCCTTTGTTGTCTGTAGGACAAGAGTAAAAGAGATTGGGAACCCCTTTGCGATTGGACGGGGGCATCTCTTACAAGTGCTTGAAGTGCCCTCCACGACCCTTACGATTGTTAGGGTTGAAGACCTCCCTAGAGGATACCCTCAACAAGGGTTTCCCTTCGCAAATGTCCGCGCAGGTAGTTGTCTATGTGGGAGTCATTATCGATTTCCATGGCTAACTCGATCAAGATCGATTAGCTCATCGTACCAGTGCGTCTGAGATCTCCTGTCAGACATCTCTCTGCACTTCAGCCAGGTTTTTGCAGGAATTTTTCCCATGAGCCACAAATGCGGATCAATAGATGCGTAGGAGGTGGGGATCCGCTCCTCAAGCTGCGCCACAAACTCAAAAATACGGGCACATGGGTAATTCGGAGAGTTTTGGTAACTCCTCAATTTCTGTACGGACACTCAAGTCCGTTTCGTAGGCTAGATACATTTGTTCCAACTTTTTCAAGAAGTGTCCCCAGTTGGACCTTTTCTTTATAGCGGTCTTCACTTGCCGCTGCAGGACTTTTTTGTTCCACGACTTTTTGATCGCCGTGCATTTTGTTTCCACGTCACCATGTTGCTGACCAGTGAGGACAAGGAGTTCAAAAACTGCTCAGCCCATTCAAAGAGGTTTTTTGGATCGAGCTCTGGGACTTCGATGTGAAAGTTTGCCGCGGTGATGGCCTTCGTACCACTGCCCCATGCACCCGTAGCACCTGTAGCATCTATAGGGAGTGAAATGTGTGTGATCACCAGTGGTACCAATGCAGCCAAGCCATAGCTGTTCATATCGGCCTCGGATGTGTCACCCACATTGCAAACAGGCATAGTCATCACACCAGGATCGGAAGGGCGAGGGCACCTGTTCATAGGGGAGCTACAGATGCTTCAACACCCCTTTACGTCAACCGTTCTACTCCAGGCGACACAGTAAGGGCAGGCTAGTTTGGTTTTTAGTGCCGCTGATAGGGCATGATAGGGCACACAAGTTTTAGTCCCGTTCATTGGCTCCTAGTACCCTAGTGAGAAAGTCCACGGTAGGATCGAGGCCCAGTTTACGAGCATTCTCGTGTGGGGAAAAGGCACCCTCCAACACGACAAATTTGGGCTCCTTCCTCAGCGATGGGTTGGGTGCCCTGGACACCCAGTCGGCATCTCCAAGGTGTTCATGGAGTTGGCTGCATCCACGTAAGGTGACACCCATTCTAGCTCCCACATTAGGACCGTTTATGCCACTCTGTTGCCTCGTAGATACTTCTTCACCATTGATTGTGCCTATTATTTGTCTGAAGGACTAGGACGGGCGACGGAGGTGTGAGAAGGGCATTATGATTGTGCAACCGCGGACACCAAGGCTGCCGCTCAAAGATCCCTACGGCCCAGCTTCTCGAGGTCTTCCCGCGTAAAGGTGGAGTCCTCGGTAGTTGTAGAAACGTGAAGGCACGGCGAGTAAGAAAAAGTCACTGCCATGTCTTTCTTGGAGGTCTTGATCCAGGCCAAGCCCCCGTTAAAACCCTTCTGTTGATGCTAAGACTTGCTTAAGTATTTTTATGTCTCTTTTGAAGCTCAAAGTACACTTTCTCAAAGTAACTAGGGTTATAACCCTAGCCCCCCATGAAGTTCACCCCTACCACTCAACTGAGCGGAGGTATCTTTCTTAATGGAGGTTATGCCGAAATAAAGTAGGCATTTCATGCCTAAGGCCTTGGAGGTTAAGCCTAGTGGTCCCCCACCCCAAGACCCCTATACTCAACTGGTTCTACCACTCATTGTTGTTCTACTTTTTAACTGTTTCTGAATTCAGTTGCTTGGCCAAGTCATATTCTGTGTCTGGCTTAACTCCTTTGCCCCACATTCCTAAAAAACTCCATTTCATCCACAAGAGTGCACATGAAGTGCTTGATGCTAATTGGGAGGCAGGAGTCATGCCAATTTTCACATAAAAATCATTTGTTTTATCCATGGGTGATTGAATCTTTGTACTTAAGCCTGCTTTGTCTATCTGCAGCCCTTCTGTGAGACACTGGATTTTGAAACTATTCATTGATTCGATCCACATCCTGTTCTTGCTCTACTTGCTGCCTTGGTTCCGTCTTCCAACACCAAAACCTGCAGGATGTCATCAAAACTATTAGGGCACTAATCAAGGACATCTTTCCGGTAGCAGAGGCCACCCTTGAGAACGTTTTGAACCGACTCTGAGAAGTACACAAGCCAAAACCAGAAACAATATGTCCGCACCATCAGTACAACTGTCCGCCAAGACCTGGCCAATTCGGAGTACAACTTGGCAACAGTGGGCCCTTCTCAATGAGTGAGCCCAAGCTCAGAGTTGCATCTGGGTCTCAAGAAGATCGAGTGCACAGAAGGGCGGAACAAGAAGCGCCCAGAGAACAAATACCAATACCCTCAACCACTGAGGCCTTAGCGGCCCGTGGTGATAGCCTGCAGCACCTTCGCCGAAGAGTTGCTGTATCCATCTCCCGATCTGCCTGCCCTGCACCTTCGTCTACGGCAGCTAGACGCCTTGAGGAACAAGACAAACTGAGAAGCCGAATGGAGGACTATCTTCTCCACGAGGAGTACTACAAGTCCGTCAGAGGGGAAGATGGAGAGGAACCACTCGAAGCCTTAAGATCCCCACCATACACGGACATGGGTTCCTGCCCTTACTCCGGCCCACCTACGGACCTGGCCGACACTGTGTCTCTACCCAGGCAACCGAGAGGGCCAGTATGGCGTCCGGAGCTGCCAATCACTAGCAGGAGCCCTGAAGTGTGCCCCGCTTATGTGAAAGATCCCCATCTCCCAGAGCCAACTTATGGGGCCCTGGACCGTACGGCCGAACTACTGGCCAAACTGCTGTCTGGGTCCGAAGACCCAGATGTGTCAGCCCTGTCTGAGGCTGTCAAGGCTAAATTGGGTATCACCGAACCCTTACCCAAGCCAGCGCTGGCCTCACCCTCTCCCGGATTCAGCACGCTTGCTGAGGATCTCAAACGATCAAGGGTGTCAAAGTTGCTACCCAAGGTCACTTGTCCCAGCCCTTTTCATCCTCGTGCCAGGACAGTCCCCGTCGCTGAACTACAAGACGTGCCCGTGACAGAGATTGAGAAAAAGGGGCTAACAGCTCTGGCACCCCTCGCTGGTGTACCTCCCCCCCCTTCAGGCATAACGCCAGGGGGTAGGAAGAGTGGCAAAGGAATTGCCCAGGCGAACATCCAGCTGGAATTGCCGCAGTTCGACCCGAAAAATCTGCCCGAACGGGCAGAGGAATTTGCTGAGTTTCTTTTGCTGACTGGCCAATCTCATGTGGATGTGGCCACTAAATGTTGTCTTTTGAAACGCTCATGCAAAAAGAAAGTTTTGCAAAAACAGGTGAAGCAGATTGTAAAAACCTGTTCTACTTGGGCTGAGTTTCTCCAAAGATTGGAGAAAACGTTTCCGGTCTATGGAACAGACCTCAGTGTGCACACACAGATTGAGGAGCTTCCTATGCTCCCTGAATTTCCTTCCGCTGCGCGAGTCTCTGAATATGTTTGCGACCTGGAGTACCTGTTCTCACGAATGAACGTGGGTTGCTATGGCGCCACAGAACCCCAGTTGTGGCTCATGAGTAAGATCCCTACACGTACGTGGGACGATTGCCGCACCACCTCTCAGAGGAAGAGTCGGACCCACACGTACGACGACCTTGTGGACCTGCTGATCGAGCTGGCCCTTGAGAGGAAGAATGACTCCCATATGGAGAAATTCCTGAAGAAACACCTGGGTCGAGGTGGCACCCCTACCCCCAAATGTGGCGAAGGGAAAGGGCCTAAAAATCCCACTAACGCCAACCAGGGTGGTGGTAAAGGTAGGGGTAACCTGCGTGCCATGAATGACGTTAAATCTGAAGCAAGTACACCCCCTCTCTTTTACTGTAAGCCTGTCAATGACAAGGGAGGACCTTGTCATGCCCGTGACTGCGACCAGGGCAGTGGTTGTATGCTGCTGTCATTTCAGTTGCAGCATACAACCACTGCACCGCAGTGCTTGTATGCTGCAACTGAAACGACAGCAGCACACTAAAGATGGGAAAACAGTGACCCATCAGGACCATTTCAGGTGTACCATCACCTGTAGTTATTGTGGCAAACATCGTCACTACGAGGACGAATGTCACATAAAAAACGTGAGAGTGAAAAACACAGACGGCAGCAGGCTGGCGCCAGAAGTCCCAATCACCCTCCAGAACTCCCCAGAATGGGGATAAGGGTGATAAAGGAGGAGGCAAGGGGGGTGGCAAGGATGGAACTCCGAACCCCCAGAGGCGCTCACCAGCGCCCGCTAGTCATCCCTCTCCTGCCGAGGTTGACCCCAAGAAGCGCCCACAGGGGTATAACGCCTCCCCTGAGGGGACTAACTCCAAGAAGAGGCGACTGGCCTGGATGGCCAAGTCCCTCATGGCTGCAGGGGTGGATGTCGAATTCCTTGCTGAGGAGTAGGGGGGCGGCTCTGAAGAGGAGGACATGGTTTTCTGGATCCTCGTGAAAATTGGGGATCAAGCTTTTTGTGCAGTGCTTGACACCGGGCGCAACACTCTCCATAGTGGCCCGGCGCCTGCTAAAGACTTTCAAGGAAACTAAGACAGTGGCCATAAGAGTAGGGGATGCGTGTACCATCCATTCCTTGGGGGGTGTCGATGTGACTATTCGTCTTGGCGACGAAACTGTGACCCAACACTGCAGAGTGTTGGACAGTGACGCCTTTGACATTGTCATTGGCACCGACTTCCTACGAAGAAACCCCCAGGTAAAAATGTTGTCTCTCCAACGCCCCTATTCTCTGCACTGCGACTTTGGCAGTGGGCGCTTCTGAGTACCTTTGGAGCTCTCATGACGAAAAGAGTCTGGGCTACGCTACGCAGCCAAGGCTAACTACCGTACTGAAAACTACCAATTGGCCTGTCACGTTCTTGAAAATGGACTGGCGGCCCTTCAGGTATCCCTGGATGAGATCCATGTTGAATTGTTCGCGAGCCAACAACAGCACATCGGGCAGTTGTATTACTTGAAACATTTGAATAACGCTTTCCGTTTCTTCTGGAAAGCAATGGGCCTAGTGTATGCTAACCCTCTCCTCTCCCTGCTCGCGAAGGTTGTAACCAAAATCGCTTTTGAGGGAGGAAGGGTTGTTATGTGCAACCCTGACCGGGGTTGTTCAGGTGAACACGCTTATTGGCGCCGTATGCTGGACCGAATGACTGTGGGAAGACTGCGACCCCCCGACGGTCCCATTTATGTGCCTGAGGACTCAAACACAGCTATCCAGGCCCCTAAATGGGCCAGTTTCTTATCCATTGTCGATGGATCCCTCAACCCTGTACCCCTGTCTGATCTGGATCAGGTGCTACTGAAAGAGGTCATGGCCGAAAATCGTGGCTTGACCCTTTCTGATCTCAAAAAACGATGTCCTGAGCACCTATCTGCCACACTTACAGGGTGTGATTCCCCCGATGGCTATCTCGAACCTGCTGCTGTAAAGGAGGATGCTGACGACCAACTGTCTGAAATCGCCAGCACTATCCCTCCTGTTGATCCCAGCTGTGTTGAACTCAAACACAGTGCCTTCCTGGCCCAGCTGTTGCTGGAGGACGTAGACCTAGAGCCAACCTCAGCATCAACTTCCCCTGTTCAGAAACCGGTGCTGCACATGCAGCACACTCACTGAGATGAACCCGTGGCTCAAAGTCCTGATGCTCTAGCGCGGCCTGCTTCTAATAACATGCCAGTGTCTGAGCATGACACTCAGGAACTCCGACGGCTGTTGTACCTGAAGGCCGAAGGTATTGAGCGCCAAGAACGGCTGCAATACCTCAGACAGACCTGGAAATCCTCCATCTGGTCTGAGGAGGACGATGATTCCTACACGCTGCCTGACCCTGAGATACCCCTAGTGTATTCTCTGCACTATGGGCAGCAATGCCCCCCTGAGTGGGATGATGGCTCAGTACCTGCCGAAACTGCTGATCGGCAGAAAAAGAAAGAGCATGGTAAGAGCAATCTCCATGCTGAGGAGGATTTCCTGCAGAAAATCCAGAGTCTGAACCTTGACCCCCGACTGAAGAAACTACTCCTAACCTATGAGGAGGTGTTCGGCGCCTTACCGCCTCCCCTTTCCTGTAAAAAACTGGTCCAGATGGACCTGAAACTGAAAACCTGAATTTGAGAAGACGCGAGTGAGGCGTCGTCCTTATCCCGCTCCTCACGAAAAGGTTGAAGAAATCGGGCGCCAGATCCAGGAATGTATTGATGCTGGCCTCGTGGAGGAATATAAGGAGGGGGACTACCCCCACCACTGCAAGAAAGTTTTTATGAGTCTTTCAGCTGTTAAATTTATTGTGCCTGTCCTGCTGCTTGCTGCTGGTGTAGGGTTCCTGCTGCTTGTTTCTGATGAAGAAAATGTTTTGCTGATGAAATACAACCAATTCAGGATACCCCAAGCCAGAGATGAGGAAGTAGAAGACAAACAGGATCAGAGCATGAAGGGCTGCAGTCAGAAAAGAGTTAGATAATAAAGATATCAACAATAGACTACAGCAATAGACAATCAATGCAACTTGGATCAAAATATGTCACATGATTGAGAAAACTGATTGGAAAACTGCCCCAAGGGCTCACACTCCATATAGTGCCATCCTAAGATGTGCACTCTTTTGTTTTGGGTCCCATAGGTGCTGAGGTGGCATGGCTTGTGGCGCTGAGGTCACTGCCACGTCACATGGGATATTCCTACTTAGCTAGGCTGACTGGAAATTGAACCCAGGACCTCTCAAAAAGAGGTGCCACAGCCCCCTAGGGTGCATACCACTAGGATAGCTAAGCAGTCATGAGAAAACATAGAAAAATATATAGGCTCTGGATCAATGTCAGCGCCTCAGTCAATCCAGGAAATGGTGTAAAAGATCAATCAGTTGGGGGGTCAGGGGTCCACACAACCTCCATAGTTTGATGCTTGGTTTTATAGGTCAAAATGTCTTGTCACCCCTTTTTGGATAGGCCAATACTAAGATAAAAATGAGTGTTGCCTCTAGGCCTCTTTATAACAACTAAAGCTAACCTTTTGGCAGGAAATACACTTTTTCTTACTCCTCCCTTGTGCTGTGGTGGCCACCACTGTCGCATTTTAAAGGGAAAAGGGAATTTTTTTTGGCCTCCCCATGGCTTCAACATTTATTTAAAATTTTCTATAACATCCCTAACATTTAAAAGAAGGCGCTGCATCAGGGCAGCCGCCAGGTTCTGCTGAGTCATAAAAGACGCCTACAGTTCCCACTGCGCTCATTGGCGTCGCTGGGGCAGCTGTGGTTTGGAAGGGGGTTAGAATGGGCATGCCACTCATGTATGCACAACCCTCTCCCTCCAAATGGCAAAACCTGGTGCAATACGCAAAACCCAACGCTGGATATGATCAGGGCACGCTGTTTGGGGTCTCAATGAACCTGCTGTAAGACCTGATCTGTCCTTAGTGCGTTGAAACTTAATTTACCCTCATGGGGGTTTGAGATTCAGGACAGTGGTCCAGGAGTCAGTTTTTCGGCCTAAACACGGCCTACTCAACTGTTTGCGCTCCAGGATATCTGCAGAGAAAAGACCAAGGGTTGAGGGACTGAAAGGCACGCAACCATCGACGCAAACACCAAAATCCGTCAAACGACGGCGTAGAATTTTTCTGACGCCACACACCTGTCCAGAATCTTCATGTGCATTAAATGCACATTTTTGCGAAATTTATTTTCATCACAGGAATTTTTGAAGGTAGGTAGGTAGGTAGGTGTACTCGGTCGTGGAGAGGCGCCCCATGGTTCCCCCTGGCGTCGCCCCTATGACGGACAGGAAGAGGCTCCGCGCATGAAGAGGGGAGGCGGCTTACATCCTGCTAGACCTGACTCGTGGCCCCCAACAAAGCGGCCCCGGGCACAACCAGGAGGGATGGTCGCCGCCAGCGTGACGTACTTGTCTCGCCTGGAGGGTGTGCCCCCGTGCTTGCGCACGTCCTCTCCTTTGGGCGGAACCCTAGGGGTTCACCGGACTTCGTGGCGTATCCCGTTCCCTAGGCATGCATGCATGTTCTTGGTACTAGGGCTCGGAGGCGCTTGGGTGTCGCACGCTCCGCCTCGAGTCCCAAAGCAGCGCAGGCCTTAGGATGCAGCCTTACCCCTGGTCTCCGGATCTCGTTTGGCCGGATCACCTGCATGGCACGGGCTGCCTCATTGCCCGGGCTATGGACACTAGGTTTCCTGTTGTTTGGCGCTTGTGTTTGGGTTGGGGTTGTGCTTGGGCTCGGGCTTCGGCTGCGCCCCGCCACACCTGGCTGGGGTGTTGGGGCCTGTGTGTGCTTGTGTGCGTGCTCCTGTTGCACCCCGCCACTCCTAGCTGGGCTGCTGGGGACTGTGTGTGCTTGTGCGCGTGCTCCTCTTGCACCCCGCCACTCCTGGCTGGGGTGTGCGGCGTGGGTGTGCGTGCTTGGGCTCGGGTTACGGCTGCGCCCCGCCACTCCTGGCTGGGGTGTTGGGGTGTGTGTGTGTTGGTGTGCGCGCTCCGTTTGTACCCCGCCACTCCTGACTGGGGTGTGCGGCGTGGGGGTGTGTGCTTGAGCTCGGGTTTCGGCTGCGCCCTGCCACTCCTGGCCGGGGTGTTGGGGTGTGCATGTTTGTGTGCGTGTTTGTGTGTACCCCGCCACTTCTGTTTGGGACGTGCGGCGTGAGTGTGTGTGCTTGGGCTTGGGTTTCAGCTGCGCCCCACCACTCCTGGCTTGGGTGTTGGGGTGTGTGTGTGTTGGTATGCGCGTTCTGCTGGTACCCCGCCACTCCTGGCTGGGGTGCGCGGTGTGGGTGGGTGTGTTTGGGCCCTGGCTTTGGCTGCGCCCCGCCACCTCTGGCTGGGGTGTTGGGGTGTGCGCGTGCTCGCTCTGCTTGTACCCCGCCACTCCTGGCTGGGGTTTGCTGTGTGGGTGCCTGTGCTTGGGCTCGGGTTTGGGCTGTGCCCCGCCTTTCCTGGCTGGGGTGTTCGGGTGCGCGTGTGCGGGCCCTGCTGGTACCCCGCCACTCCTGGCTGGGGTGTTGGGGTCTGCGTGTGTGTGTCCCGGCTCGGGTTTCGGCTGCGCCCCGCCACCCCTGGCTGGGGTGTTGGGGTGTTGGTGTGCTGCTGTGCGCGCTCCGCTTGTACCCCGCCACTCCTGGCTGGGGTGTGCGTTGTGGGTGTGTGTGTTTGGGCTCGGGTGTCGGCTGCGCCCCGCCACTCCTGGCTGGGGTGTTGGGGTCTGCGTGTTTGTGTGCGCGCTCCGCTTGTACCCCGCCACTCCTAGCTGGGGTATGCGGCGTGGGTCGGTGTGCTTGGGCTTGGGTTTCGGCTGCGCCCCGCCACTCCTGGCTGGGGCGTTGGGGTGTGTGTGTGTTCGTGTGCGCGCTCCCCTTGTACCCCGCCACTCCTGGCTGGGGTCTGCGTTGTGGGTGTGTGTGTTTTGGCTCGGGTTTCGGCTGTGCCCCGCCACTCCTGGCTGGGCTGTTGGGGTGTGCGTGTTTGTGTGCGCGCTCCGCTTTTACCTGCCACCCCTGGCTGGGGTGTGCGGCGTGCGTGTGTGTGCTTGGGCTCCGGTTTCGGCTGCGCCGCGCCACTCCTGGCTGGGCCGTTGGGGTGTGTGTGTGCTGCTGTGCGCGCTCCACTTGTACCCTGCCACTCCTGGCTGGGGTGCGCGGTGCTGGTGTGTGTGTTTGGGCTCGGGTTTCGGCTGCGCCCCGCCGCTCCTGGCTGGGGTGTTGGGGTGTGTGTGTGCTCGGGTGCGCGCTCCGCTTTTACCCCGCCACTCCTGGCTGGGGTGTGCGGCGTGGATGTGCCTGCTTGGGCTCGGGTTACGGCTGCGCCCCGCCACTCCTGGCTGGGGTGTTGGGGTGTGTGTGTTTCGGTGTGCGCGCTCCGCTTGTACCCCGCCACTCCTGACTGGGGTGTGCGGCGTGGGTGTGTGTGCTTGAGCTCGGGTTTCGGCTGCGCCCTGCCACTCCTGGCTGGGGTGTTGGGGTGTGCGTGTTTGTGTGCGTGTTTGTGTGTACCCCGCCACTTCTGTTTGGGGTGTGCGGCGTGAGTGTGTGTGCTTGGGCTTGGGTTGCGGCTGCGCCGCACCACTCCTGGCTTGGGTGTTGGAGTGTGTGTGTGTTGGTATGCGCGTTCTGCTGGTACCCCGCAACTCCTGGCTGGGGTGCGCGGTGTGGGTGGGTGTGTTTGGGCCCTGGCTTTGGCTGCGCCCCGCCACCTCTGGCTGGGGTGTTGGGGTGTGCGCGTGCTCGCTCTGCTTGTACCCCGCCACTCCTGGCTGGGGTTTGCTGTGTGGGTGCCTGTGCTTGGGCTCTGGTTTGGGCTGTGCCCCGCCTTTCCTGGCTGGGGTGTTCGGGTGCGCGTGTGCGGGCCCCGCTGGTACCCCGCCACTCCTGGCTGGGGTGTTGGGGTCTGCGTGTGTGTGTCCCGGCTCGGGTTTCGGCTGCGCCCCGCGACCACTGGCTGGGGTGTTGGGGTGTTGGTGTGCTGCTGTGCGCGCTCCGCTTGTACCCCGCCACTCCTGGCTTGGGTGTGCGTTGTGGGTGTGTGTGTTTGGGCTCGGGTTTCGGCTGCGCCCCGCCACTCCTGGCTGGGGTGTTGGGGTCTGCGTGTTTGTGTGCGCGCTCCGCTTGTACCCCGCCACTCCTAGCTGGGGTATGCGGCGTGGGTCGGTGTGCTTGGGCTTGGGTTTCGGCTGCGCCCCGCCACTCCTGGCTGGGGCGTTGGGGTGTGTGTGTGTTCGTGTGCGCGCTCCCCTTGTACCCCGCCACTCCTGGCTGGGGTCTGCGGTGTGGGTGTGTGTGTTTGGGCTCGGGTTTCGGCTGTGCCCCGCCACTCCTGGCTGGGCTGTTGGGGTGTGCGTGTTTGTGTGCGCGCTCCGGTTTTACCCCGCCACCCCTGGCTGGGGTGTGCGGCGTGCGTGTGTGTGCTTGGGCTCCGGTTTCGGCTGCGCCGCGCCACTCCTGGCTGGGCCGTTGGGGTGTATGTGTGCTGCTGTGCGCGCTCCGCTTGTACCCTGCCACTCCTGGCTGGGGTGCGCGGTGCTGGTGTGTGTGTTTGGGCTCGGGTTTCGGCTGCGCCCCGCCGCTCCTGGCTGGGGTGTTGGGGTGTGTGTGTGCTCGGGTGCGCGCTCCGCTTTTACCCCGCCACTCCTGGCTGGGGTGTGCGGTGTGCTTGTATTTGTGTTGGCTCGGGTTTCCGCTGCGCCCCGCCACTCCTGGCTGGGGTGTCAGGGTGTGTGTCTGTTCGTGTGCGCGTTCCGCTTGCACCCCGCCACTCCTGGCTGGGGCGTGCGGTGTGGATGTGTGTGTGTGGGCTAGGTTTTCGGCTGCGCCCCGCCACTCCTGGCTCGAGTGTTGTGGTCTTTGTGCGTTTGCGTGCGCGCTCCGCCTGTACCCCGCCGTTCCTGGCTGGGGTGTGCGCTGTGGGTGTGTGTGCTCGGGCTCGGGTTTTGGATGCGCCCCGCCACTCCTGGCTTGGGTGTTGGGGTGTGTGTGTTTCTGTGTGCGCTCCACTTGTACACCGCCACTCCTGCCTGGGGTTTGTGGTGGGTGGGTTGGCTGTTGCCTGGCACCTGTTCTTGTGCCGTGGTTCATTGCGTGTTGCGCGCGCTGCCCGGCTTTGCGGCACCTGGTGGCCGTTGTTGCTTGGCACCTGCCCGTGTGCCTTGGTTGTGGCCGGCGGCGTGCCTCTCTGGCGTGCCTCGTGGCACCGCGTTGGTGCGCCGCGCCTCGTCCGGTCCGGTTGCTCTCGGTGCTCCGGTCGGCTTTCCCGCCGCCGTGGTGCCTTTCCCCACCCCAGGGGCTTGCGCCCCCGGACTTACTGGGCGGCTGCGCGGGGCACGTGGAGGCCGGCCGAGAACCGGGCTCTTTGTGCCTGCCGCTGGCCCCCGCCGAGGCAGGGGCGCTGGGCTCGCTCCGCGTCGTACCCGTTTGGGGCCCCGCGATGGTGTTTATCCCGCCACGTCCCTCCGGCGTCGGTCTCGGGCTGCGTTCGCTGCGGTGGTTTGCGTGTGTGGACCCGGTCACTGACGCGTCCGGTTTCCCGTACCACCCACCTTTCGACGGCGGACTCGGCCGGTGCACCGGGGCTGTTTCGTGTGGACACCGACGACGCCCCTTTCGGGTCGGAGGACGCCACGCCCGGGTCCCATGCGTTTGTGCGTGTGCGAGCTTTCTTGGCCGGGTCGGACGGGCCGGCCCCCCGGGCGCGTTCTGGCGCGCCTCACCTTTTCCTGTGGCCGTTCCTGATGATCTCTTTGTCTGCTCGGCCCCCTCTGGGCTGCGGTTGCCCTGCTTGTGGTTTTTCCTTCGTTTTTTTTGCGCCCCCCTTGTCTCTGGTGTTCCGTGTTGTTCGGCCCGGGGTGCCTTGGGCCTTGGCGTCTTGTGGTCCGCCCCCCCTCCCCTCTTTTGTTTGTTTGTTTTTTTTTCCCTATCTTCTTTCTCCCCCTCCCCTGCGGAATTTTTTTTTCTGCCTTTTTTTTTGCGCTGTCCGGAGTTTTTTTTTCTCCTCCGTTTTTTCTTTCTTTTTTTTTTTTTTTGCTGTGCCGTGCTGTGCTGGCTTTGCGGGTTGTTAGTGTCTGTTTTTGTGGGCCTTGTGCTGCGGCGAGGGCCGGTGTTCGCTTGCGCTCTGTTATTCAGTGCTCCCTGCCTGTGCCTCCTCCTTTTGTGTTGTTGCCTGTTGTGTTGCGTGTGCCCGGTGGCGCCGTGCTGGCGGCGTTGCTCTTCCCCGTGCTGCCTCTGGTGGGTGCCGTGTGGTGTTGCCCCCCCCCCCCCCCCTCCGTTGCTTTGCGCGGGTCTTTTCTTTTCTTTTTTGTTTTGCTTGTCGGGTGTGTGCTGGTTGTGCCCCTCCCTGACCCTGGTGGGTCCTGCTGTCGTGTTTCGGTGGTGTGCTGTGGTGTGTCCCTGGCTGCTGTGCTGCGCCGTGTTGCTGCGTGTCGTGCCGCCTGGCGTTGTGTTGTTGTGCGCTGTGTTGTTTTGTTTTGCTCTGTTTGGTGCTGTCGCGCGCTGTGTCGTGTTCTGGGGCACTGTCCGTGGTCCTGGGGTCCTGTGCCTCCGGCGCTGTGTTTTGTCTTGTCTCGCCGCGCTGTGTGTGTTTTGCTGTGGTGTGTTGCTGCCTGGTGTTGTTCGCCGCTGTGCTTTGTGCCGTGTGCCTCCTGGGGTGTCCTGCTGTGCGTTCCCTGTCCTCTCCGCCCTGTGCGGTGTTGCTGTGCGTCCCTGCTCTCCCTTGGTGCCCTGCTCCCCTGTGCTGTGCCCCGTGGTGCTGTGCTGCCGTGTGGTGTTGTGGTGTCCTGTCCTGCTGCCTTGTTTGTTTGGTTTCTCCTACTTGTAAAAGCGCTGCAAAATTTGTTTTTTAAAGAAAAAAATTTAATTCCTGGATTTACACGCAGAAAAAAGCGGCGCGCCGGAGGGCATCCTAATTGAGCGCCGGAAAATACGAAAATAATAAGATTATAACAGTATGTCACGTAATAATAAGAAAATGACGAGACACACAATAAATAATAAATGTAGGAATTCCACGGTTGCTTCTAGGAGCAATGAAGAGGCATGAATTCAAAGAAGTCAAAATGAATTCAAAGAAAAAGGTATAAACATACAGGTCTTGTTTGCTTTGTATGCAGCATGCACATTGCTTGTCTCGTGTCATCGTGATCGCGCAGTGTAGCACCGCGGACATAGAATAGAGGGATAGATTAGAAGATTGAAAGATGATTAGAGGTAAGATTGCGTGATTAGAGCATACACACGCGTGCATAAACGCTTGCCTCGCTTGTGACTCTTTTTCCCTCTCCCTTGCTTCGTGTAATAGAAACTACTCCGCCCAACCCTCTTGGTGTAATCACTCCCCCCCGAGTGTTGAGTCTAGCAGGGAAGTGTAATTGGACTGAACAGGGTTTTAAATTACTTCAACCTGATAGCCCATAGCGTCATAATGACGTGATGATAAATGCTAATGCTTAGGCGGCTCAAGTTGCATGGTCAAAATGCGCCCAAAACTGCCTCTCCACGGCACTGCGAAAAATTAGTCCTTTTGGGGGGGACGTAAAACACAAGAACAAAAAATCCCGTGAAAAGCAATTAACTGGTCCATTTTCCTTTATTTTCAACAAGACCGACTGCCCGGGAAAATGATTTATTTCCAGAAAAATGAAGTTCTTTTTGGGAAAATCACGGCTTTTTGTTTCCTATACCACTTATGCTTTACAATAAAAACACCCGTGAGCTTTTAATCTTTTGAAAAACCAGTTTTCGAAAACCATGTTGCACGCTGCACGACAGGAAGCATTTTTTGGCATCCCTTCTTTGCGCGAGGCCTCGCGCAAACACCAACACAACAGCGCAATAAAACGGATCACAGAGAAAAATGTGCCGCACAAGGTGACAGACTAAAGGTCGTCGAAGAGGAATGCATAGCGCGAGCCCTCGCGCATAATAAATCAGAACAAGCGAAGAAATTACTTTTTCTTCGGAACAGTTTGCATCTTAGAACCCAGTGCCTTGGCAACGGACGTGTTATCCTTAGGCGGTGGCTTTGCGGGCGCGCTTCTTGGTTGGGACTGATGGGCTGGCTGCTTGAATGGAGCTCGGGCCCCGGTCTCCTCGGACCTCGGCTTCGCTGCCACTTTCTTCGCTGCCTTGCCCTGGGAGACCTGCGCTTCCTCCTCCTCTTCTTCCTCGCTGTCCTCCTCTTCATCCCCATCGCTCTCGTCGGATTCTGCACCGGTAACCGACTTCGCTGCCTGAGGCTTGGAGGCAGTCTTCTTCTTCTTGGGGGCTGGTTCCCCACCAGTAGACTTCCGCTTTGCAGGGGCCAGTGCTTCTGCAGCTTGACCTTTCTCAACGGTCTCTTCCTCCTTCAGCGACAACGCATCAGAACCCACCCTGTCATCGCGAACCCAAAGGGGAATACCATGGTTTGCCCAGTTGGCTTGCTGGTCCCAATCACCAGACACGTGCAGTTTCGACTCTTTTGTCAATACGTGGTTCAACTGAGTCTGCACTCTGTTGACCCAATCGGAGAGATTGTCGGAGGTAACACCAAGAAGGTACATGCGAGAATCCGGCTCGATGGTCGCGATCTTGCACACCAGATCCGGCTGATGATCAATGAAAACAAACGCAGGCTTGAAGCTCTTATCCTGCTTCAGGTAAAAGAGGTGAGTGTCGAAATACCACATAACCGTCGTTATCAGAAGGTGACCGCCAAATTCAACAGGATCCATCTCCTCTACTTGAGTAGGTCCAAACGTCAGATAATTCGGAATCTGCAATGAGGGAGAAGTTGTTGCGCGAGGCCTCGCGCAAAGAGCGGACGTAATGAGGGAATGATACCTTTCTCGACCAGCTATCCGGTGACGCAATCAGCAACCAGCGAACGTCAAAGGTTGTAGGATCCCCTGCAGGCTTCGGTTTGACTGGCCAACTGAAGATGGGAATAAGCAACATGTGGCCAATGCGCAGCGCGTTGAAATCATCGTTGAGACGCCTCTCTGTTTCCGTTTCCAGCACGTTGAACATGTTGTCAACAACAGTTTTGGAGCCGCAGATAAGGGTATCGGCACGCGACATCTCTTGATACAGCCAGGCTGGGCACATCATCTCAGGAGCAAGATGTTCAAATATTTCGCCGTTGATGACAATCAGGTTCTTGTCAATCTCAATAAACCGACTCGGGGGATCGTGGGTCAACGCTGCAATTCTGGTTGCCTTAACTGTGATAGTTTGACTTGACAGTGATGGATCCTGCTGTTCCACTGTCTTGAAGTCACCAGTAACGCCAGCAGGTGGGGGGACCACACGGCTTCTGGTAGGCTCTTGACCCAGGAGTTTTTGGACGTTGAGGATTTTCAGGGAGGCGGGTTTGCCTTTCTCTGCCACCTGCCACAGTGGTGCGCGAATCATGGATTTCCATGCCGGCCATGGACCGCGACTTTTGCCTTCAGGTTCCGGCCAATAGCCCCATGTACCAAGAGTCACCTTCAGGGCAGGCCTTCCAAGTGCAGCAACCTCTTTGCGGGTCCGCATGTCTTTGGCTAAAGAAGAGAAATGGAGAAAGTGCGGTGCACTGATGCAGAAGCGGAACCCAAGTCGCGTCGATGGTACACACCTTTCTCAGGTCGAACGTACTGGCCGTTGTGCGGGTGGTCCAGATGCATTGAGACCCACTGCTCAAGGATGATGTCGTCAAATGAATTCTGCAAGGATTTAAGGGTTGTTTTTTCTTCCTGCATCACTTCTGCCACTTTGTTGTAGAACTCTGGCAACAGAATCCCGTCCAGTTTCTTCAGCGCGTTCTTCGTGACTTTCTCCCCTTTGTCGTGGAACTTCTACAGACCTTTCACAGCTTCCGGACCAGCATAGTAGGCAAGCGTCAGAAAATCTTTCCACAATTTATACGTCTTGTCCTCAAAGTGACAACGTTATGCGCGAGGCCTCGCGCAACAAAGAGCACCGAAACAACGATTAATGAACATACGAATTGACCAGGTTGCTTCAGTTCAGCGGTTGGAACCAGGGGACTCATCTGCACAGCATCCACAATGGCGATCTTGAGATTGCTGTACGTGTCAGGTAGGCCTCGCCGCCGCTGATCTTCAACACATCAAATGAGGTTATCTGCTGCCTCATACAGCGGAACTGGCTCAACGTCTTGTGCGCTTCCTTGTGCTTGTACCGCCAGCTTTGCACGGAAGGCCCACGGTGTCGTAGGCTTCAGAATATCGGCGATGCATACAGTATGCCACTGCTGCAGATCCAGACACGCTGTACGTCGCTTCTCCCGAATCTTCGCAATCGCTTCCACGCTGTGATGTCCAGATACACACCAATAATTGCCATCTGCAAATATGAGACACGTCTACGCGCGAGGGCTCGCGCAACGAGAAGAGCAAAAAGTCGGTTGGCAACATACTATTACCTCGCGCAAAGAATGGTCACCAAACAATACTTTTCCCTGTCTCGCCCATGGGACACATCATTCTTATAGAAATATTTAATCCGCCATACTTGTTTGCGACGCCTTTAAAATATCCAGCAAAACAACTATTTTTCGATGCCTGTGGAAACCTGTCATTTTCCTACCTTTTCCTTCGTTTTTGACCATGCAACTTGAGCCGCCTAAGTAATGGTTTGCATATGAAGTTCAATCTTTATCGTCACATTGAATAGTTGCTTGCTCTGAATATCGCGCATTCAAGGTGCCAGATCTAAGGTTCGGAATTGGTTTCAAAAAAAATAATCAGTTTTTCCCGATCGTTTTTCAAAAAATAACCGATTGTTCCGACTATTGCCCCTTCAAATAATCAGTTTTTTCCGATCGTTTTGCAAAAAAAAACCGATTGTTCCGATTATTGCCCCTTCAAATAATCAGTTTTTTGTGATTGTTGCCATCAAAATAATCGATTCTGAAACAATTATGCCCATTTTTGATTTTTTGCCTTCTTGTCCACACCCAGAGGTACCCATCTGCCTTGTTGCATGGGTTATTTCCCACGGTCTGTTTTTTTTCATTTTTGCATCTTTCATTTTCCAACAAAATTTTTATTGCACATAAAAAATTCACTAGGATTTTCCGTGATGATGTCATCTTTGCTTATCATCATGCCATCACTGATGACGTCACCACGATGACGTCATCACGGTATCACTGATGATGTCATCACGATGACGTCATCACGGTACCATAATTCCAAAGACTTTACATCTAATCAGCCGTCAGGGCCAGGAGCAGAAAGTGAAGCCGAGCATGGCCTCTGACATTTGGAGTGACAGCGATGTATCACTGATAGGTACCTTTTTATACTACATTGACGAAGACTGGGAGAACCTGCACGCCATGCTCATTGGCTGTACAGGTTTCACTGGTGAACGGCAGCTTTGGAGGATCGCTTCATTAAGGCTCTGCCAGACCATGTCTTTGAACAATATAGTATTGCCACACTTCTTGATCCTCGATTGAAGTCCTTCAGGTTTCTTTCACAGGGACAGAGGGACACTGCTGTTGAAGCCTTCAGGGCGCAATGGACACAGAAGTGGCAGCCTCAGCATGCTGAACGCCCTCAACCAAAACCTGCGGCACAAAAGAAGACAAGACTGTCAGCTCTTCTTCAGGATGAATTCGAAGAGGCAGCAGGTCCACGTGTTCATGTTCCAGATTTGCAACCTGACGACGAACTGTCAGCATATATGGCACTGCCAGTAGAAAGCATGCAGACGGATGTCATAGAATGGTGGCGTCGACACCGAACTGTTTTTCCCAACCTGAGTAGGATGGCGCGACAGTACCTTGCGATGCCTGCCACTTCTGCTGGAGTAGAACAGCTCTTCAGCGCAGCTAGTTGGACGTTCGGTGATCTCGCGCACGCTATGAAAGAGGAAACGCTCGGCTGCAGGTTGCTCGCCGCATACAACTACACGCACGCTTTGTATTGTTATCCTTAAGCGTGAGTATTTGTTGTTCAGATTCTGATCATTACAATCACCACTTTTCCCAACCTGAGTAGAAAGGCGCGACAGTACCTTGCGACGCCTGCCACTTCTGCTGGAGTGGAAAGTCTCCTCAGTGCTGCTGCTTTGACGTTCAGTGATCCCGTTGTTGTTCAGATTCGGATCATTATAATCAGGATGATCATGCATCAGGTTCAGGTTCGCAATGGCGGTTGTACGCGCTGTTTCATGCTGCAACCATCGTCCATGTAACAGTCGTGGTGTTGTACCACACCGGCACTGCTCAGAAGCTGACTTTCAGACTCGTTTTTGCAACCTGTGTTTATTGCGTTTTGCCTGGTGCTCATAACCCCGGTGCCTTTAAAAAAAAAAACCACAGTGGTGTGCATCATACGTTTTCGCTTCTTCTGCAGTTCAGCGACAGTTTGCCATTTTTGATTCCTTGCTGATTGCACTGGCGGCTCAACTGTGGTGTGCCGCTGCGCGCCGAAATAATCGATTCGATTTCAATGCAGGTAGCAAAATAATCGGTAGATTGCAATTATTTTGTTTGGCTTGCCAATCATTGCCGATTAATTGATTAATCGATTAATCGCCAAAATCGATTCCAAACCTTAGCCAGATCATGTCGCAGAGGGTATTGTAGAAGTGAAGTGTTTGTTTCGAAATATAGCGATTTCAATGAAGATTGTTATGTAATTAGATGATCATGACTAACATTTGTGGATTTTACATTTTATTGCTAATGTATATTAGCAATCAATGTTTTTGACATGACTGAGCGTACTGAAGGAGATTACGGAGATCATCACTTACAAGTATTCACAAGTATTTGTTTGCTGCTTGCTATTCGCTTCGTGATGTGCCAGGGAGAAAGGATAGACAAGACAAGATGTATGACTCAGAAAAGTAACAAAACATTGATTGCGTTCCTGGTGGAAATCACGACCTTTAGCGTTGCTGTGACAGCTTCGAGAAGAACAGTTGGATCGTCGGCTTGCTCCTTGACCACTCTTTTGTACCTCGCTTTGGCTGTGGTTCCATTCACGTGAGCTCCGCTAGTGGGTGCAGCAGGTGCAAGGGCGGCGGCGAATTTGATAGTGGCAAACGTTTGGACAGTGCGTTCCGTAAAACACGAGTGCGTGTCCCAGATACTCGCGCTGTCCAGAAGCTCGTGCTGTTCTGGATGCTCGTAAGGAGTACTTGCAGCACCAAGCTGTGAAGGAGATCATCTTTCCTCGTGTCCTCCAAGCAGGGTTTTCATCAGTGCCCAGTCCAGTTTGCACCTCTGCTGATCTTGAGTGAGGCCTCCATCGCTGTTCACCGAGGAGTATGGCGCCGCCGGCTGCTGTGGAAGTGAGTTCTGAGGTGGCAGACCCGAAGCTGTCAGTTGCTGGCGCATTGCCTGCTGCTGCCGCTGCTGATGCTCGCACATTGCCTGTTCCTGAATGACAGCGCCGTCGCCGTGCTCATGCTGATCGTACCAATGCATGCCTTGGCGCCAAGACAGCAGTTGCAGCGCGCTACTGCTATCACGAAGGAGTTTGCCTTGCTGCGCTGTGGGTCTGCACCGCGCTACTGCCTCTTTGCATTGCGCTACTGCTATCACGAAGGAGTTCGTCGTGCTGCGCTGTGGGTCTGCAGTGCGCTACTGCCTCTTTACAGCGCGCTACTGCTATCACGAAGGAGTTCGCCCTGCTGCGCTGTGAGTTGCGCGCAGCGCTTGTGTGCGCTGCTGGGTTGGGTGCCCCCAATGTGCTCGGCTCCAAGTTGCTTATGTGGCGCTTTGTGTCCTCCCACTCTCTGCCAATACACGCGCTGCTGGTGAGTGGCATCTCAATGATTTTGCTGCTCATCTGCAAAATTGACTTGTGTGGGGAGGCCCCAGGTGCCTCCAAGAGCCTTTTGTTCTTATTGCTCCACTCATACTGATATGCGCCCTTCCTTTTGTTTTCAATTTTCAAGTGTTGAGTCCCTCCAGTGGGTGTTGACCCTTTTGGCCTGGAGTGTCTCGGGCAGGCTCAGTGTGGAATGCCTGTGTCTATCTTGGGTCCTGAGTTTCTCGGCGCCCTTTCACCCTGATACCTGCTTGTTTGTGCGACGAAAAAACAGGTACTGATTTTTTTTGTGCAAAGTGTGCCAGGGTTGGACCTTTTGAGGGCCGTCTCTGTAGGCTTTGTTGTTTTTGCCCTATTTTCCTTTTCAAAACCATGTTTTGGAGTTTTGAGGTTGCACACACCTTTTTGCACCTCACTCACCACGTGTTAGCTCCTGATTGTCTTTGCGATACTCAGCGAGTTCGGCAATGTGGGTGGCCCCTTGCCTACATGATACATGGGGGGAACGGTGTGACTAGGCCCACAAGAACGGCCTTGCCACATCCTCAGGCCCAGATTTGCTTCATCGCTAGGCTAGGCCCACAAGAAGGGCTTTGCCAATTGCGACTCCACGAGGGTGTGTAGGTGTTGCCTCCGTGTGACTAGGCTCACAGTGGGGGCTTTGGCACATTGAGGGTGAATCCTGGCCTAGGCCCATTATGGGGCCTTGACCCATGAGTTTGAGGTGGTAACCATCACTCATTTAGCTTCCAAAGATTGATCTTACACAACCCCCCACCCCTCTCCTCCTCCCAATTTTATTGTTTATCATTTTCAACAAAAACCGAGACTAGATATGTTTATTCCAATACACATAACAGAACTAGAATAGGTGGACATTGAGGCCCTCGGTTGCACGGCCTCAGCCCATAATTTCCATTTTTGAACGGCAAAACCTCATCCCCAAATTAGTATTCCGAAGCGCCAAAATATTCCAATTTTTTACGTACACCCACGTACATAAAGACTTCGCCTCTGGCTTAGAACCCCCAGAGGAGTCTAAGCCGGCTACGGGCCGCTGATCTACCAAACCCTAGGAACATCTCCATTAACACATAAAATAGGCTGGGATCCGCCCAAGGGAACAGAAGCGCCATTTTATTCCGACATGTAGCAAGATAATGAGGGGACCCGCCCCCTGGTGAACATTTGGAGGGTTGCCTTCGCCAAAGTGTGCCCAAGGAACTCTGTTTCTTCTTTTCCTGAAGGCAACGACATGGCTAAACTGTTTTCGGGGATAGAGTGAATGCAGTATTGAGGGCCGGAAGATTGTGGAGACGTGGTGAGGGAGTATAGGCCCCAAGTAATTGAGTAGATGCCGAGTTGTAGAGTTGTGTGGTCAGGTGACCAAGATGTCTGCTCATTGTTTATACCCATGCCTATGATTGCCAGAATGCTCCTTTGTGACTAGCCCCTGTAGCCCAAGCATTTGTGTTAACATTCAGGCACAAATGATACAACCCCCACCCGACAAGTTTTGGTTGAATTTGATGTATGGAGTCAGATCGAAATAAGGGGAAACCCGGAGGGATATCATGCCATGAGGGTAGGCCCCCATACCCGATGCAAATAGCTGTCGGATCAAAATAAGGGGACACCCGGAGGGATGGCCATTGCCCATGAGGGTACGCCCCCGTGCCTGACATAAAGACACCATCCTGGCATGTGAATTGATATCAAAGTTTGGCCCCCACCTCCGGAACCATGCACTGGTTTTGGCAGGGGAGTAGTCCATCCTAGACTACTCTCCGATTTTGTGTTGCTATGCAATCTGTGGAGCATATGCCCAAGTATACTTCTGCATTTTCACTCCTATTGCTTTTCTTAACATTTATATTGAATTTTTTTCACCTTGGAGAATGATCTTACAGACTTCTTGTGGTCATGTTGAAACACAGTGAGGATACAAGCTACTATAATTCAACCGGAGATCATGGACGGCATTTGTGTTTGCATAAACCCGCCCCGACGACTTGTGTCCAGACAGCAACGCATTTAGCATTGCCTCCTTTTTGTTTTGCACCTTGATTTTGCATATTTGGATGGCCCACACCGTAATGGCATAGCTACACACTGCTCTTGTAAAGGCGTATTGGACAACTTGGCCCCGCTGGCCCCCATGCTTTCCTCTCTACGGTTGACTTTGTTTAAGACCCCCATGATGGGCAAAATGTTTCTCAGCCAGAGACCCCCCACCCAAACTAATCTGGATATGTGTCCTAACTTGGTTTCATATTAGAATGAACAAGTTTGTGATTCTTTGCTCAAGAGTGGCATTGTTCAATAGAATCTTCGTTTACCTTTTGCGCCACTTAACATCATAACTTTCAGCTCAAGATTAGTACTAGGGATGGCTCCACACTTTCTGAGTGTCTATTTGTGTGAAAGTGGCCAAGCAGTTCTATCTATTTCTTAATCAGCATGTGCTGAGAGTCCAGGTGGTTAACCCTAGCACATAGCTTGGCAGGGGAGTGTAATAGAAACTACTTGGCCCAACCCTCTTGGTGTAATCACTCCCCCCCGAGTGTTGAGTCCAGCAGGGAAGTGTAATCGGACTGAACAGGATTTTAAATTACTTCAACCTGATAGCCCATAGCATCATGATGACGTGATGATAAATGCTAATGGTTTGCATATGAAGTTCAATCTTTATCGTCACATTGAATAGTCGCTTGCTCTGAAGATCGCGCATTCAAGGTGCCAGATCATGTCGCAGAGGGCATTGTAGAAGTGAAGTGTTTGTTTCGAAATATACTGATTTCAATGAAGATTGTTATGTAATTAGATGATCATGACTAACTTTTGTGGATTTTACATTTCATTGCTAATGTATATTAGCAATCAATGGTTTTGACATGACTGAGCGTACTGAAGGTGATTACGGAGATCATCACTTACAAGTATTCACAAGTATTTGTTTGCTGCTTGCTATTCGCTTCGTGATGTGCCAGGGAGAAAGGATAGACAAGACAAGATGTATGACTCAGAAAAGTAACGCTTTGCTCTCCAGCGGTAGGTAAGGTAGGTAAGCCAAGGAGGGGACACCCCCTGGTAGAGTTCTTGATCTTGGTATGGAAAGAGAGATTGGTTAATAATAGGCGATTGGAACCTTCGTGCATGCTTGTGCATTGACATGGGGTATTAAAGGGTAGGCCACGCGTGGTGCGCACGGTAGAACCCTTGTTTAGGTTACCCAGGGGCTCCAGCCTACGTTCTTTAAGAGAACGGGTGGAGTTCCTTAAGCTTGCTTGCTTGTACTTGGGTTTTGGGAACAGTGTATTATAGGGCAGCCTGAGAAGCGTACAATACGTGGAGGCTGTCTTGGTTCCTCCGTCTCAAACCCAAGTCATTTGCCTCTGTTTTACAGGTGGAAGGTCAGGGTGAATTGGTGCAGCTGCAGTTGCCTTCGGCAACTTTTGAATTTTTTGCCCAAGCTAAAACGGGCGCTGATCACACAATCAACAAACTGCCCCTCAGCCAGGAGCGGCGAGGGCAGTCCGACCTCTTCAACATCCCCAGAGGACGGGCGGGGGGGGGAGGGACAGCGCTTGACACCAGACGCCCCTCACAACGGTGGCAGGCCACCCCCGCGGCACGCAGCCCCCACAGGGCATGCAGGCCAAGGGGATAGTTTTGGGCCCCCACACGCACACACCCGCGCCCACAGCACGTGGGTAGCGGACCCCAACAGCCCGCCCAGTGGGCGGGCAGTCGGGGGAGGGGGAGCGCCTGACCTCAGCCGCCCCTCGCAACAACAGCCCCAAGCCAGGTAGGGGGGAACCGGGACCGGACCGCCCCCCCCAAGCACGCCAGACGGAGCAAGGGACCGGGGCAGGACACGCGGAGGGGCACGGACCACGTGGAACGGCCCTACCAGCGCCCAGTGCCGGGACCGCGCGAGGTGCGCACGCCACACCACCCAGGGGGGGGGGCGGACGCCGCGGGAGCGCGAGCGCACACACAGGCCAAGGGCACGCGGGGACTACCAGAAGGGCAACCGGACCGAGCTCGCGGAACGCACAGACCGCGTTGAATGGCGTACCAGCGAGCGAGGGTAAGGGACAACCGGACGGGATGGCCCGCCGCACGCAGCGCGGGACACGCGGGGCGGGATGGGGGAAACGGGAGAGACACAACACCAGGTACCGGCCCGAGCCCCCCGAACCGGCCGCGAGCGCCGCGCACTCACGGACGGGGCACTGCACCCGCCAAGGCAGTAGTGGCGCACTGCGCCACGCCCCATCCCTCAGGCTAGGCAGCCTCCGCGCCAGCCGTAGGGGGTCCCACTGGCGACAAGCCAGTAGCACGGGCCCCGCGGCGCCGGCGCCCCGGGCGACCACGCATTAGGGGGGCGACGCGGCGGGTAAGCGCCTGCAGCCACGGCTGCGAATTGATGCACTGACCGGAGAGTGGCGAAATGGGGAAGCCGGGGAGTGACGGGGCTCCGAGCCCTGTGAACCTGGGGGACTCCGCCACCAGGCAGGGGGTGCGTCTTGGAGGGCCCCTCACTAGGACCCGGTGGGGAGGATATCACCTGGCCCGACCAGGTGGCCCCCCGGGGCTGAAAGGCGTCTAGTACCCGCAAAAAATCAAACCTCAAACCTCAAACCTTGTTCAGGTTACCCAGGGGCTCCACCCTACGTTCTTTAAGAGAAGGGGTGGAGTTCCTTAAGCTTGCTTGGTTGTACTTGGGTTTGGGAACAGTGTATTATAGGGCAGTCTGAGAAGCGTATGATACGTGGAGGCTGTCTTGGTTCCTCCGTCTCAAACCCAAGTCATTTGCCTCTGTTTTACAGGTGGAAGGTCAGGGTGAATTGGTGCAGCTGCAGTTGCCTTCGGCGACTTTTGAATTTTTCGCCCAAGCTAAAACGGGCGCTGAGCACACAATCAACAAACTGCCCCTCAGCCAGGAGTGGCGAGGGCAGTCCGACCTCTTCAACATGCACGCTGTGCACGCAAACTGAGCACTCCTTCCCTCCAAGGCCTATCAGGGAAACGCGTTGTGGCGTCCCTGTTACGCCACAGTCGCTTAGTAGCGCTGTGTTTTCTGGTCCCTTTCACAGGTAGGCCTCTAGGGCCTTTGACATCCTCGTCAACAACACCAAGTAGCGTGTTGGTGTAGGAGTGGCAAGCCAGGGTGAGGGGTTGGGCCTCAGAGCCCGCTCATCCTTCGATGGCCGGTGCCACTATAGTGAGTGTAGGACCTGTAGTGTGTGTGTCACTGTCCCGCCTGTTTCCTGAAATTTATCAGGGTTTTGGTGGGCGGTGGCAGTGGTTACAGGGTTAGTCGAGGTTTTGGCCATCGTAGCAAACAGGCGTTTTCATGCCTCAAAGCTTTTGGCCACCCCTCCCCTGTAGTAGGCAGGTAGGTAGGAAAACAATACCTGGACTCATGTGCTGGGTATTCCCCAAAAGCTTTGCGCCATCACAGAAACTGGGCGCTTAGGGGCGGAGAGACCCGGGGCGTACCCCGTTGCACCGGTAAGACATCCGCCGGCACCAGCAAGCGGGCAAACTTGGGTATAATTGGGACCCCATTTCTGCAGCTTGCTTCCAGGACCTCAGGAATAGCACACTCACACGCACGCTTAGGAAGGTATAGGAAGCGTTCAGTCCCTAGGTTTCCTCTGAGAGGCAAGCGTCTCAGCGAGCCTCAGCAACTCTCCTAGGTTGTTCTGGGACAAGTAGTCAACAAGAACAGAGTTTACGCGTCCCCCAGGAAGAACAAAGGCAGAGAGGGTTCCCAGGTAGCTTCTTCCCCTCCAAACCCTTCCCACAGGGTGAGGAATCGCCACCCTTGGCGATAGCGGTGTCGGATCACCGACTTCACCAGGTAGAAGCCTCCCTTAGCCATTTCCTCGGCATTCATGGCAGGGAGTTCTCCTTCTACTTCCATTGAGCTGGCGGCCCCCTGTAGGTCCAGAGCGGCAATCTCCTCGTCATTTAGTTCCCATTCCTCCCCACAGAGGTCCTCGGGGTCGTAGTAGCGCTTGAGCTGTTGAGCAGCGCACACCAGGGTCCCCCCTAGTCGGGGAGAAGATCGCACAGTGATACAGTGACCATCCACAGATAGGATCTTGTAGGGACCAAAGTAGGGGTCATCGCTGGTGGAGCGTGGGCAGGCGGGTAGCCGACTGTGGTGCACCAGCACCCAGTCTCCCTCTTGGTAGGAAGCGGGCACCCTGTGCTTGTTCTTCTTGTTGCAATGGCGCCCCCTCACTCTCTGGAGCATAGCCTTGGCCTTGTCCACCTTGTCTTTTTGCTCCTTCATCCACTTACCCACAGTGGAGTAGGAATACTCAGGATACGGAGCGTGTAGGAACCACGCCGGGCGTCCCATGAACAGCTCATGGGGCGTATAGCCAGTTGCCGAACTCTCTTGGGATTTCATCATCAAGGATATAACGGGGAGTAGTCTCACCCAAGGCTTTGGTGCGTTCAGTCTTGCACCATATCCTTACATTCTCCTTGAGAACACGAATCTGTCGCTCACATAGGGGGTTACTCGTATGAGTATAGGGAATCCCCGTTGCCACATGGACATTGAGGGATCTCAGGACTCTCTTGTACCAGCCAGTGTCGGAGCGTACTCGGACATCTTCGTCTGAGTTAATCTCTTTGGGTGCCCCATGGACACAGAACCACTCTTCCAGGAGTATCTTGATGGTCTCCTCGCCGGTGATGTGTTTAGTGCATGGGTACACCCTGGTACGCCTGGTCAGCCCACAGGTTACCACTAGGGCAAATTCATAGCCCCCAAATTTATGCATGTCGGTGTAGTCCACGTACAGAACACTGTTGGCACAGTGGGGGATAGGGAGAGTCGAATAGAGACCTCTATCCCTGATATCCCCAGGTTTACAGGACCGACACGAGCACTTGTCCAAGATAGGCTGGAGGATTTTCCGCAGCTGGTCATTAGTCCACGTAGAGTGGAACCACTGCTTGAAAAGCCCCAGGGTACGGCTGGCCCCCACATGACCACTGGACTCATGGGTCCACTTGAGGAGCGCCGGGATTCTGTCGGTAGGCACGACTATCCGGTCCTCATGCCAGAGGTAGGTCTTGTCCCGTTTCCACTGTTCCTGGTTGACCAGGACGGGTTCCAGACGCTTCTCCAGGCGTTTGTAGATATCCCCAAACTCCTTCAGGTACTCCACTCGTCGGAGTCCATCTAGAGGTCTGATCATGGTCATGTTCTATCCCAGGTGTACATCCATACGGCTGAACGCCTCCTTAGCTAGCTCCTCAGACATAGCACCAATCATGTCGTCGAAGTTGTTGCGGCTGATGTAGTCCGCACACTCGTTCTTGACGCCCTGAATATGATGTACTGAGAGCCGTAGCTGGCTCAGGTAGGTCCACCAGCATCGGAGCTCAGCCTTGTCAGGTGGGGGTCCCTTCTGGAGGGTGCCAACCGGTTCTTGGTCGCATAGCCAAACCAGAGGGTTACTCCCCAACAGTCGGGACTGAGAGGATAGCACCAACATACCCGCGAGCAGTCCTGCTCATAGGTGGAGTAGTTACCCCGGGCCTGGTTCCATTTCCAGTTCCAGTGACCCAGGAAAACCAGGACCCATTTGTTGTCAGGGTAGCTGTGCTTGAGAGTACCGTCTCGGTTGAGTCCATCAGTACCCCATGGGGAAATGGCCGAGTCGAACTCCTCCTTCTCTAGTGCTTGCCACTAGAACAACGTTCCACCTCCGCCCACATTGCTGGCGTCAGTCCCCAGGATAATCTCCCCTTGTCCTCTAGGCACACCCAGGCACTTAGCGTTGGCCACTTTGTCCTTGAGTTCGTCAAACGCTTGTTGTTCTTGAGGGCCCCAGCGCCAGGTAGTAGTCTTCTTGATGAGGTCCGTCAGGGTGGCGCTGGTGTAGGTGAAATTCTTGATGTGGCGGCGGTAGAAGTTGCAAGCCCCAATGAAACTGCGTACATCCTGGAGTCCTTTCTTGGGGTCTTCATGTCGTACCTTAGCATCCATCAGGGGTTTGACCTTAGAGGCCGCTGGGGTCCACCACCCATAGCCAATGTCGAACCCCAGGTACTGCATGGTCTCCTGCATGAACTCACACCTCTCCAGCTTGAGTCGTGTGTGGTTCTTCTGGCAGACCGCAAAGAACTCGCCCAAGAGGATTAGGTGGTCCTCTTTGGTATTCGTTCCCAGGCATACATCGTCGATGTGTGCTTCCATCTGGGCGCCCCGGGATATGAGTTCTTGCACCACGGGTCTCCGACGTAGGATGGATAGGATCTTGTTCATCAGCCCTTGGAAAGGAGCGGGTGCGTTGGCCACGCCAAAGGGCATGACCTTCCACTTGAACACCCTCCCCTGAGGGGTGATGAAGGCAAGGAGTTCCTGGGCGTTGGGCGTCAGGTCCACTTGCCAGAATCCACTGCGCTTGTCCATCTTGGTCTTGCAGCGACAGGAGGCTATCTTCTCGAGGGTTGACTCCATGTTAGGAATGGACCCTGAGTGGTTCAACGTCTTCTTGTTCAGCTCTCCGTAGTCCACTACCAGCCGTTTGGCTGTTCACCCGGGCTTAGCCACCAGGAAACAGGGGCTGCAGTGTTGGGGATAGTCCTCATCCTTGTACTCCAGGAGCAGGCCAGCGTCGATACACTCTTGTATCTGTCGTTCTATCTCATCGGCCTGCTCTTTAGGAGCAGGGTAGGGTCTCCTTCTTATCCTGTGACCCACGAACTCGGCCTTCAGCTTGAGGTCCATCTGTACCAGGTTGTCACAGGACGCTGGAGGGGGTAGTTCTCCGAATACCTCCAGATAGGTCCTGATCAGCTTCTGTACTCTAGGGTCGCAGAGTTTGATCTTGTCCTCCATGTCCTCGTCAGAGTGTAGATTGCTTGCCCCTTGGTGTATAGAAGCAGGGAGGTGATCTTCTACCGGCTCAGCGTCCTTGGTCGTATCCTTCAGTCCTTGATAGGCGTAGAGAAGGTCTGGTTCCACAGTCTCAGGTGGTCGATGACAACATAGGCACACTCGAGGGTGTTCGCATACGCATTCCTCTGAGAGTTCATCCTCCTCTCGGGTCCTCACATGGGGCCCCCATACGCTCTTCATGAGCTTCAGGTCCACCTCTCGTTGCCAGTTGGTAATCTTCGGTTCTAGGTCTTCCTTCAGTTGGGAGATATCCCCCATAGACCCTTGCTTCAACGGCCATGAGCGGCCTGTAGGCCTCGCGTAGCATAGGTTTTTCGCCACCAATCTCCTCTTGGAGTCCACGTACTCTTTTAGCCTGGATCGGGGGTCCAACTCCTCGTCCAGGGGCTCCTCTCCCCTCATGGAGAGTAGGGGCTTCTGTGGGGCGGCATACTCGGCGTTCTCCACTTCCTCCACGCACGTCTGCACAAAGAAGGCGTCATGCTCAGTCTCGTCATCACAGTGTATAGAGCTGGGTAGCTCGGATAGCCCACACTCCAAGACTACATCAGGATTAGATACACGGCAGGGGGAGCCGGGGGCAACAGCGTCAGACACGACGTACTCGTCTCCCCCAGGAATAGTCTCCACGGCGTCTCGAGGTGGTAGGTGATTTTTTAGGACGTGCAGGGTGAAGCCGCTGCTCTCACGTTGGATTTCCTGGACCATAGCAGAGTCCAGATCCTCCCAGGGTACTGGGGCTAGACTCCCATCCACCACGCTTAGCATACTACCACATCCAGGTTTCCCGATGGGCGTCTTGCGGCCCAGAGGCACGTAGATGGCCTCATCCGGCAGCTGGCTAGAGGTGAGCGTCAGCTTGTCCAATGGAGTACGCCAGTACTCATTTCGATCATGGGCTCCTCAATCGGGAGAGCACAGGACCATATGGGAACGTTCCAGAGCCACCTTGGTCAGGACCTTCCCCAGCTCACTGAATCTTGGATTCCTGTAGGCCATCCCGAAAGAGGGCCAGTAATATTTATAGCAGCAATTTTTCCCCTTGCTGCAGTAGAGGTCCAGGACATGTTGCTTGTCGCTGGCGAATAGCTCCACGTTCAGGTCTTCCCAGGAGTATCCCAACTCCCTCAGACCTTGGTCTACAACATCACCGAGGAGCTGATAGTCCTCTGTTTTGGAGGCGACCATCATGGTTGAGGGCTCCCTCTTGCATACCCTCAGGTAGCTAGACGTATGCTCGGACTGCTCCAGAGGTAGAGATTCCCAGCCGTCACCATGGTCCACCTGGAGGACGTAGGGTGTTTGCAGGGTGAGGGATAGAATCTGGGAGTGCTCGACGAAGAAGTCAGTACCCAGTACAAAGTCGAAGGCTTCGGTGTCCTTCACGTAGAACCGATGGGCAATACTTCTAGAGCGCATAGGCACTTCGACCTCACAGTCCCCACAACTGTGCACCACATGCCCATCTCCCATGCGGATGGCTGCGGTAGGCAAGATGTTCTTCATGTCCCCACAAGGTAAAATTTTCTTGGCCACGATAGATAGGGTGCCCCCAGTATCCAATACCCCCAGGTATTCACGTCCCCCAAGACGGATACGTACAGTAAGAAAAAGCGCTTTTCCAATGCTTTAGGGTATACTTTAGTTATATTAGAGGTGCTCTAAGCACACAGGCATTTCTATCTTAGTATTGGCCCAACCAAATAGGGGTGATAACACATTTTGACCTATGGAACCAAACACTAAATTAGGATGTGGTGTGGACCCCTTCATCCCCAAGCTATAGGCACTAAGACATCTTTTCCTGGGTTGCTGAGGCACTGATATACTGAAGGCACAGCCTATGAATTTATCTATGTTTTCTCATGAGATCTTAGCTATCCTAGTGGTATGCACCCTAGGGGGCTGGGGCACCTCGTTTTGAGAGGTCCTGGGTTCAATACCCAGTCGGCCTAGCTAAGTAGGAATATCCCATGTGACATGGCAGTGACCTCATCGCCACATGCCATGCTACCTCAGCACCTATGGGACCCAAAAACAAAGAGTGCACATCTCAAGATGGCACTGTGGATGAGAGTGAGCCCTTGGGGCAGTTTTCCAATCAGTTTTTCTCAAACATATAAAATATTTCATCCTGAGTTGCAATATATGCTAATTGCTGTGGTCTATTGTTGATAGTTTTCTTTATCTAACTCTTTGTGACTGCAGCCCTTCATGCTGTGACCCTGTTTATCTTCTACTTGCTTATCTCTGGCTTGGGTTATCCTGGATTGGATGTATTTCAGCAAATAAAACATTTTCCTCATCAAAAACAAGCAGCAGGAAACCCTACACCAGCAGCAAGCAGCAGGAGAGGCACAACAAACACACAGTGTTGAAATCACTATAAAACCTTCTGGTAGCAGAAGGCAGACAGTCTCTGCGTACCGGCAGCAACCCCGCGTCGTACATCCAGTGCGCCGAGATCAGTCATATATAAGCAGGATGGGCGAACAAATATGGACACCAAGAAAGAGGACACCGACGTGAAGACGGCGCCTGAGGCAACAGCAATGCCAGCACCTGGTGAACCTGCACCTGGACCTAGCGCTGTACCTTCGGAGCCCTTACATGGGCCAGCGGACTTGGCCGAGGCTTCGATGGAAGGACTTCAGTCGGCCTTCCGGGCCCTCTCAGTCAAGGAGATGGACACCCATCCTGTGAAGAGAAAGAGAGAGAGTGAGAAGGATGCTGGAGAAAGCATAGCAGACGAAGGAGCAGACCAAGGGCACGACCCGACGAATGATCCTACCTTCGAGGGCGCACCAAGCGCTTCTGGCCTCCACGCATCACGCTCTCCTATAGCCACCACACTCCCAACTCCAGACCCAGCCGCTGCAACATCCACACCCATAAACAACCCGCCTATGGCTGAGGGCATAGGCTTTACTGGTATGCCTACCTACCCTGCCTATGGTGTGAACCCACCTACCACTGCGTTTCCAGAGGCAACTACTACCAGTGAGCCGGTGACCTCCAGTTCTGCGCCGCGATGGTATGCGGCTGACTATCACCATCCTCTACCCGCTACGGGAGCCTATGTGAATGTTCCTGGGTATGCAACCCTGAGTGGGTTGAGGAGAGGACCTGAGTCATGCGGGAGCAGGAGTAGAGGATCGGAGAGATCCTCCAACAGGTCCCTGACGCGGTCGGAGATCAACGAGGTGCTCCGAGGAGCCACCACTAAAATTGTTGGCGACCTCAGTCAAGAGATTCGAGATAAACTGGAGCCCCTGATACCGCTCCAAGCGTCACCTACCTCGGTGGGAATGTCACCCCTTCGAGTACAGGCCAACCACCTGGTGGCAGCGCTGACAAACACCCTGGGGAGCTTGAGGAGCCGACCGATGCCGACCCCTGCTGTGATCCCTAGAAGCCCTTTCGTGCCGAGGACGGCCCAGCCACCCTACAGTAACGTGGGGAATTCTACGAGAGCCGAGCTGGACCGGCTGGGGCTGACAGCCCTTAGGGCAATGGAGGATGTGGAGCCCTACGGCTCCAGTGACCTAGGCGGAGATCCCTCCGATGATGAACCGCCGTCGATGACTTCTGCTTCGCCCTCGGAGGACGACGACACGGAGGACCCCGAAAGCCCAAGTGGGAAGAAGAAGAAGAAGAAGAAGAAGACCCGACGCCCTGGGGGACACAGGTCTCAGGAGGCTAAGTCTATTGCCACCTCCAAGATCGTGGTGAACCTGCCTGAGTTCACAGGCAAGGACCTCAGCGAGTTCGCTGAGAATTTCGGCCGGTTTCTCCGATTGACCGGCCAAACCCACGCTAGTGGACGGGTCAAGTGCGATCTGCTCCTGCAGTGTTGCAAGACCAAGTACCTGGAAAAGCAGGTCAAACAGATCGTGACTAAGTCTGCCACCTTTGCCGATGTGTCGGTTGCTTTGGAGAGGCAGTACCTGACCTATGAAACCAACCTCTCCATCAGGGCCGAGATCCAGAACCTGCCCATGCTGCCCAACAACCCCAAACCTGGCAGGGTCTCTGAGCTATTGGCTGACTTGGATCACTGGGCTGGACCACTGACGCCCGGTTCCTACAGCAGCGACGACCTGCTTTTCTGGTTGGTGGCTAAGCTCCCTCGAGAGCTGTGGGACGAGTGCCGTTCAACGGCAGAGCGCAAGGCTAGAGCCCTCCACTACGAGGATCTATGTGTACTACTCCTGGAGCTGGCGCTGGAGAAAGAAAGCGACCAGCACCTGAACAACTACCGTCCTGGAGGTGGAGGCTCTGGAGGCCATGGCAAAGGGTACCAAGGATCCAGACCTCGGCAGGGGACTACCCCCAAACACGCCCGTATCATGGAAAACGTCAAGGAGCTCTTCTGGTGTGATGCCACGGACGGGCAGGGCCACCTGCAGCACGCCCCGGACAGCGAGCAGCGAGACTGCTTCGTAGTCCAAGGGAAGCAGCGGGAGAAAAACACTGGCGCCAAGTCGAAGCTGCCGGATCACTACAGGTGTACTATCACCTGTGCCTTCTGTGGGAAGAGAAAGCACTACGAGGATGAGTGCTACCACAAGCAGCGCCTGTCGGCAAAGCTGAAGGGTGAGGATCCTGGCAAAGGCTCTGGCAAATGTGGAGGCAAAGGCAAAGGCAACGATTCCTGCAAGGGCAAGTCGAAAGGACGTGGACAAGGGCAAGACAAAAGTCAAGGTGGACGAGGAGGAGGCGCTAACTGCCAGCCGGACAAGGACAACAAGAACACGGACAAGAACGGAGGCAACCCCAACCCTAATCCAGGGGGGAACTCGGAGCCCTCTGGAGGGCACTCTGGTCCCACCACACGCTCGCAGACGCAGGCCCAGCGAGAACAAGGAGCCAAGCGTGAGCATGAAGGTGGTGATGACGCCAACGCTAAGAAGAGAAGCCGTTTCATGAGGATGGCCCGCAAATTGCGGAACAAGGGGTTCGAGGTGACCTGTCCCGCGGAGTTCTGACGAGGACGCTCCGGTGGGGCCCAGGACCTGGTGTTTTGGGTACGTATCCGAATAGGGGGACGTTAATACCTGGGGGTATTGGATACTGGCGCCACCATATCTATAGTGGCCAAGAAAATTTTACCTTGTGGGAGCCTGAAGAACACCATGACCACCGCGGCTATACGAATGGGGGATGGACATGTGGTGCACAGCTGCGGGGACTGTGAAGTGGAGGTACCTATGGGCTCCCTGACTATCGCCCATCGGTTCTATGTGATGGACACTGAGGCCTTCCACTTTGTATTGGGGACTGACTTCTTCGTGCAGCACTCCCAGATACAATCCCTGACACTGCAAGCGCCCTACCTCCTCTACGTGGACCACGGCTGTGGCAGAGAGTCTCTGCTACTGGAGCAGTCGGAACATACCTCGAGCAACCTGAGGGTATCAGGTCAGGTCAGGTCAGGTAGTGCAAGCTACCACTGTCCGTCAGCCCGCGAAATGCGTCCGACGGCAAGACGTCTGGCCGAACACACGCACACGGAACACGGAGAGTCGCTGCAGGTTCAGACGGAACCGAGACGCCCAGAAGGGGCTCCAGCCGGTAGATGAAGACTACCTGACCCAGAGGGGGCTTCAGCTGGTGAGGCAATAGAAGATGCTACGCACGTACAGCACAGAGCAGGAGAACGCAAGCAGAACCGGGTTCAACAACGAGCCAATTGGTCCATGAGTTCAGGGTAGTCTGCTGTCCCCACTGGATTGTATCGAAGGAGGAGCCCCCGATCATGATGGCGGCCTCCAAAACTGAGGACTATCAACTATTGGGGGAAGTCCTAGACCAAGGTCTGAAGCAGTTGGGTTACTCTAGAGAAGACCTGAGGGTGGAATTGTTCGCCAGCGACAAGCAGCATGTACTGGACCTTTACTGCAGCAAGGGGAAGAACTGCAGCTACAAATTTTACTGTTCTCTTTCAGGATGGCCTACGGGAACCCCAGGTTCAGTTAACTGGGGAAGGTCTTGACCAAAGTGGCCTTGGAACGTTCCCGTATGGTCCTGTGTTCCCCCAATTGGGGAGCCCATGGGGGCAACGAGTACTTGCGAAACCTCCTGGATAGGCTGACTATCAGCTCTGTTCGGTTACCTGATGAGGCCATCTACGTGCCTCTGGGGCGTAAGACGCCTATTGGGAAACCCGGATGGGGGAGTATGCTCAGCGTGGTGGACGGAGGTCTTGCCTCCATCCCCTGGGAGGATCTGGACTTGACTTTGGTCCAGGGTATACAACGAGAAAGCGATGGACTCGCCTTGGGTGACTTGAAGGATCGACTACGACCTCAAGATGCTATTGAGGCTATACCCGGAGGAGATGAATACGTCGTGACGAACACCAACACCCCCAACTCTCCCTGCCATGTACCTGTTCCTGATGGAGTCTCTGAGTGTTGACTATCCGAGCTACCTAGCTATATCAACTCAGTTGACGAAACTGAGCACGACGCCTTCTTCGTGCAGACCTGTGTGGAGGAAGTGGAGAACGCCGAGTACGTCGCCCCACTGAAACCCCTACTCTCCATGAGGGTGGAAGACCCCGTGGACGAAGAGCTGCACCCCAGATCCAGGCTAAGGGAGTACGTGGACTCCAAGAGGAAGTTGGTGGCGAAAAAGCTATGCTACGCTAAGCCTACCCGCAGCTCATGGCCACTGAAGCAAGAACGTATGGGAGATCTATCCCAATTGAAGGTGGACCTCGAACAGAAGATCCCCACCTGGCAAAGGGAGGTAGATCTGAAGCTCATGAAGAGCGTGTGGGGTGCCCATGTGAGGACCCCAGAGGAGGACGACCTCTCGGAGGAATGTGTATGTGAACCCCCTCAAGCGTGCCTATGTTGCCATCGTCCATCGGAGATGGTTGAACGAGACCTACTATATGCCTACCAAGGGTTGAAGGATACTATCAAGGGCGAGGAGTCGGTGGAGGATCACCTCCCGACGTCTATTACTCAGGGGGCAAGCAACTTACACTCTGACGAGGACATGGAGGACAAGATCAAGCTATTGGACCCGCGGGTGCAGACGCTTATAAGGACCTATCTGGAGGTGTTCGGAGAACTACCCCCTCCAGCCTCATGTGACAAGCTGGTACAGATGGACCTCAAGCTGAAACCCGAGTTCGTGGGTCACAAGATCCGGAGGAGACCCTATCCAGCTCCTAAAGAGCAGGCCGACGAGATTGAGCGACAGATACAAGAATATATCGACGCTGGCCTAGTCCTGGAGTACAAGGACGGGGACTACCGCCAACACTGCAGCCCCTGTTTCCTGGTGGCTAAACCTGGGTCTACAGCCAAACGGCTGGTAGTGGACTACGGAGAGATGAACAAGAAAACGCTGAACCACTCAGGGTCCATTCCTATTATGGAATCTACCCTTGAGAAGATGGCCTCCTGTCGCTACAAGACCAAGATGGACAAGAGGAGCGGATTCTGGTAAGTGGACCTGACGCCCAACGCTCAGGAGCTACTAGCCTTCATCACCCCTCAGGGGAGGGTGTTCAAGTGGAAGGTCATGCCATTTGGCGTGGCCAACGCACCTGCTCTATTCCAAGAGCTGATGAACAAGATCTTGTCCATCCTACGAAGGAGACCTAAGGTGCAGGAGCTTATATCCCGTGGGGCCCAGATGGAAGCACACATTGACGATGTATGCCTCGGGACCAATACCCAGGAGGACCACCTAATCCTCTTGGGTGAGTTCTTTGCAGTCTGCCAAGAGAACCACACACGACTCAAGCTGGAGAAGTGTGAGTTCATGCAGGAGACCATGCAGTACCTGGGGTTTGACGTTGGCTATGGGTGGTGGACCCCAGCGGCTTCTGAGGCCAAACCCCTGATGGATGCTAAGGTACGACACGAAGACCCCAAGAAAGGACTTAATGATGTACGCAGTTTCATTGGCGCGTGCAACTTCTATCGCCGCCATATCAAAAGCTTCACCTACACCAGCGCCATTCTGATGGACTTGATCAAGAAGAGTACTACTTGGCGCTGGGGCCCACAAGAACAACAAGCGTTTGACGAGCTCCAAGACAAGGTGGCCAACGCTAAGTGCTTGGGCGTGCCTAGGGCACAAGGGGAGATTATCCTGGTGACCGACGCCAGCAATGTGGGCGGTGGTGGAACGTTGTTCCAATGGCAAGCACTAGAGAAGGAGGAGTTCGACTCGGCCATTTCCCAATGGGGGACGGAAGGTCTCAACCGAGATGGAACTCTCAAGCACAGCTACCCTGACGACAAGTGGGTCCTAGTACCTCTGGGTCACTGGAACTGGAAATGGAACCAGGCCAGGGGGAACTACCCCACCTATGAGCAGGAATTGCTCGCGGGTATGCTAGTGCTATCCTCACAAGCACGACTGTTGGGGAGTAAACCTGTGGTCTGGCTGTGCGACCTAGAGCCGGTCCGCACTTTCCAGAAGGGCCCCCCACCTGAGAAGGCCAAGCTACGGCGCTGGTGGACCTACCTCAGTCAACTACGGCTGACGGTACACCATATCCAGGGAGTGAAGAACGAGTGTGCAGACTACATCAGCCGCAACAACTTCGACGCCCTGATTGGTGCCCAGTCTGAAGCACTGGCTAAGGAGGCGTTCAGCCGTATGGACGTCCACTTGGACCTGAAAAATGATAATGATACGCCCCCTGGATGGACTCCAACAATCGGAGTACCTGAAGGAGTGTGGGGATATCTTCAAGCGCCTGGAGAAACGCCTTGAACCCCTCCTGGTCAACCAAGATCAGTGGAAGAGGGACAAGAGCTACCTCTGGCACGAGGACCGCATCGTGGTACCTAGTGACAGAGTCCCAGCGCTGCTGAAGTGGACCCATGAGGCCAGCGGTCATGTGGGTGCTGACCGTACCCTGAGGCTGCTCAAGCAGTGGTTCCACACTACGTGGACTGACGACCAACTGTGGAAAACCCTCCAGCCTATCGTGGAAAAGTGCCCGTGCAGGTCCTGCGAACCAGCGGATATCAGGGACAGAGGTCTCTACTCGACCCTGCCCATCCCTCACTGTGCTAACAGTGTTCTTTACGTGGACTACACGGAGATGCCGAAGTTCGGGGGCTATGACTTCGCCCTCGTGGTAACCTGTGGGTTGACCAGGTTTACCAGGGTGTTCCCATGTACCAAACACATTACCCGGGAGGAGACTATCAAGATACTCCTGGAGGAGTGGTTTTGTGTCTATGGGGCGCCCAAGGAGATCAACTCCGATGAGGACGTACGAGTACGCTCAGATACCGGCTGGTACAAGAGGGTCCTGAGATCCCTCAATGTCCAGGTGTCTACGGGGATCCCCTACTCGCACACGAGCAACCCCTCATGTGAGCGACAGATCCGTGTCCTCAAGGAGAATGTAAGGATATGGTGCAAAACTGAACACACCAGAGACTGGGTGAGACTACTCCCCGTCATATCCTTGATGATGAACTCTCAAGAGAGTTCAGCTACTGGCTACTCGCCCCATGAGCTATTCCTAGGGCGCCTGGCGTGGTTCCTACATGCCCCCTATCCCGAGGACACCCATTCTTCTGTGGGTGAATAGGTCCAAGAGCAACCAGCGAAGGTGGACAAGGCCAAGGCTATGCTCCAGAGAGTGAGGGAGCGTCAGTGGAATAAGAAGAACAAGCACCGAGTACCGGCCACCTACCAAGAGGGGGACTGGGTGCTGGTGCACCACAGTCGGCTACCCGCCTGGCCACGCTCCACCAGCGATGACCCATACTTTGGGCCCTACAAGATTCTATCAGTGGATGGACACCGTATCACCGTGCGGTGTTCTTCCCATCTAGGGGGGACCCTGGTGTGCGCTGCTCATCATCTGAAGTGCTACTATGATCCTGAAGACCTCTGTGGGGAAGAATGGGAGCTTAACGACGAGGAGATCGCCGCCCTAGACCTACAAGGGGCTGCCAGCCCTATGGAAGTTGAAGGGGAACTCCCCGACATGAACGCCGAGGAGATGGCTCAGGAGGGCTTCTACCTGGTGAAGTCTGTCCTACGACACCGCTATCGCCAGGGTTGGCGCTTCCTCACCCTCTGGGAAGGGTTTGGAGTCGAAGAGGCCACCTGGGAGCCCTTCTCTGCGTTTGTTCTACCTGAGGGGCGCCTAAACTCAGTTCTGGTTGACTACTTGTCCCAGAACAACCTCGGTGAGTTGCTGAGGCTCGCTGAGACGCTTGCCTCCAAGACTAGAGCTAGGGAGTGAACCTTACCCTTACCTGCCTAAGCGTATGCGTGAGTGTGCTATTCCTAAGTTCCTGAGAGCAAGCCGCAGAAGTGGTGTCCTAATTATACCCAAGTCTGCACGCTTGCTAAACCTGGAGGGTTGTATTATTGATGCCACGGGGTACGCCCCGGGTCTCCCCTCCCCTAAGCGCTCAATTTCTGTGCTGGCGCAAAACCTTCGGGGAATACCCAGCGTACTAATCCAGGTATTGTTTTCCCTACCTATCTGTCTACTACAGGGAGGGGTGGCCAAAAGCTATGAAGGCATGAAAACGCCATTTTGCTAAGTGGCTAAAACACTGACCTAACCACTGCCACAGCCCACCAACCCTGCTAAAATTGCAGGAAACGGGTGGGATAGTGACACACGCACTACAGGTCCTACACACCCTACAGTGGCACCATCCTGGTTGGCGAGCGCTACTGCAACTGGCTCGAGCCCCCACTCAGGATTACCAGTCCTACACTCACGCTTTACTGGTTGGTGTTGAAGATAAAGTCGTGGGTCCTAATGACCCTCCTGTGAAGAAGACAAGAGAATACAGCGCTGCTAAGCAACTGTGGCCCAACAGGGACGTCACAACACGTTTCCCTGCTAGGGCTTGGAGGGGAGAGGCGCACAGGTGGCATGCACAGCGTGGATGTCGATGGAGTCGAACTGCCCTCGCCACTCCTGGCTGAGGCGCAGTAAATTGATTGTGGGATCAGCGCCCTTGTTTAGCAGGGCAAGAAAAAAAGGGACGCTGCTGCACCAATCAACCTACCTGCCCACCTGTAAAGCAAAGGCCAATGAAGGGGTGTTTGCGGCTGAGGAACCAAGCCACACTCCACGTATTATACGCTTCTCAGTGTGACCTATAATACGCTGTCCTCAAACACCCCTGTCAAGCAAGCAAGCGTTAAGCGACTCCTCAGGTTCTCTTAGAGAACCAACCGAGGAGCCCCTGGGTAGCCTAAACAATGTTTACCGTGCGCATTTCGCGTGGCCTACCCTTTAATGCGTGTGTGAATGCACGAGCATGCACGAGGGTACTGTCAACCTTTCTTTTTCACCTAATCTTACCAACGATCACGAACTCCACCAGGGGGTGGCCCCACCTGGGCTTACATACCTTACCCACCGCTGGAGATTGAAGCAAGGTGAGGAGGACAACGAGGCGCAAGCGAAAAACGTCGCTATGCACTTGTGTGTATGTCTAATCACCCTGATCTTACCTCTAATCATCTCCAATCTTTCTGATCTATCCCTCTATCGTGTTCTATCGTGCTATCAGGCTTGGAAAAGACGACACATGGCGAGCACTGTGCGTCGGGCAAATAGAACGAGCACATCTGCAGTTTATACCTGATTCATTGAAGTCATATTCTTATTTTTCGAATTCTAGATTTTTGGTTGATTCTGGCAGGGTTGGTGGAATCCTTAATCACATCTATTTATGTGTGTCTTGTCATTTTCCGGTTTACGTGAGACATACGTTTATAATCTCATTATTTCTTTATTTTCCGGCGCTTCGTTAGGAGCCGCTCCTGCGCGCCGCCTTTTTCTGCGTAAGAATTTCTTGATTTGAAAAATCAAGAGATGACTACAAATTTTATAAAAATGTGCATCTGATGCACAATTGGATTCTGTCCAGGTGTGTGCCTTCAGAAAAATTCTAGGCTGTCATTTGACGGATTTAGGTGTTGTCGCTTCGCGCTTGCGTGGATTCGTCCCTCATTCTCCCATTCCTCTTTTGTACAGACCTCCTCGCAAAGCCTCGTTGAGTAGGCCGCTGTCCTGGCCGGAAAGCAGCAGCAGGAGACCGAACCAGAATCAAGACCCCTCCGAGGGGCAATTCTAATTAACCCAGCGCACCCTCGCCCCAGTACCAGGACAGGTGTGTCCATCAGGTTCCTTGAGACTTGGGTCGAGCGTCCTATGAGAGTCTGGCGTTGGGTTGTGTTACGCTGCAGCTTGGAGGGAGGGATGCACATGCATTGGGTCTTGGCATGCCCTACTCTAACCCTCACCAAGCCACAGGAACCCCGGCAGCGCCAAGAGCGCTGAGTTTTCTGTTGGAGATTGTCATCAACAATGCAGCAAGAGTCGCTGGCCATGGTAAAGCGCTCTTTTCCAGTGTTAGGGAACCTATAGGTATTTTAAAGTAGATGTGGAAACCAAGGAAAGGCCAAGAAAAAATTCCTTTTTCCTGAAGGTGCAACAGTGGTGACGACCACTGCACAAGGGGGAAGTGAGAAAAAGGCTTTTCCAATGCTTTGGGGTATACTTTAGTTGTATTAGAGGTGCTCTAAGCACACAGGCATTTCTATCTTAGTATTGGCCCAACCAAAAAGGAGTGATAACACATTTTGACCTATGGAACCAAACACTAAATTAGGATGTGGTGTGGACCCCTTTATCCCCAAGCTATAGGCACTAAAACATCTTTTCCTGGGTTGCTGAGGCACTGATATACTGAAGGCAGAGCCTATGAATTTATCTATGTTTTCTCATGAGATCTTAGCTCCCCTAGTGGTATGCACCCTAGGGGGCTGGGGCACCTCTTTTTGAGAGGTCCTGGGTTCAATACCTAGTCAGCCTAGCTAAGTAGGAATATCCCATGTGACATGGCAGTGACCTCATCCCCACATGCCATGCCACCTCAGCACCTATGGGACCCAAAAACAAAGAATGCACATCTCAAGATGGCACTGTGGATGAGAGTGAGCCCTTGGGGCAGTTTTCCAATCTGCTGTTCTCAAACATGTAAAATATTTCATCCTGAGTTGCAATGTATGCTAATTGCTGTGGTCTCTTGTCCTTTGTGGTCTCTTTGTTCTCCTTGTTCCTGTCGCCAGACTGGGGGACCCAGGACTTCTTGATCTCCTGGATCTCCTTGGCCAACTCGGTCCCCACCGACATCAGCTTGAAGAGCTCGTCCTTGGTGACCTCCACCTTGGTCTCCCGGATACCCGCGGGGTAGGGGGAAGACCCCCGAGAGGGCACAGAGGCCAGCGGGCAGACATCCCCACGACTCCGACCCCTTCTTCACCGCCAGCGATGGGGACGGAGGAGACCGCCGACATCACCGGGGAATGGCTGGCGGAGGAGGCGGAGATGTCCCCATGGAGCCGGAGGGTGAGAGTGAGGATCTCCCTCCTCCCTACCCGAGCTAGTAATCCACCGAGTGCGAGACCGAGACGCCTAGGTGGGGCGACATGGACGAGGATGATGACATGGACTTCAGCTACACGGAGAAGCCCTCATCCTTGGACCCACGGAGGCAACCCGGCGGAGACCCACCGTGACCCCCTGGCGGAGGACCATCAGGACCCCCTAGAGGACACCCACCAGGTGGACCCCCCGGAGGCGGACCTCTGGGAGGGGGAGGACCCCCTGGACCGGGCGGACCCGGCGGAGGCCCTCCTGGAGGACCCCCTGGGGACCCCGACGACGCACCAGGGAACGGTGACCCAGATGCCACCTGGCAGTGGATTGTCCACCTCCGCAGGAGGGTCCAGTCCCTCGAGCGCGAGGTAGACACGGGCAAGAGCGAGATGATCCGCATCGCCAGGGTGGCCGCGGGCGCACAGAAGGAGCTCGACATCGCCAAGACGGAGATGGTCAAGATCGCCAAGGTCGCCACCGCTGCCCAGAGGGAGCTGGACATCGCCAGGGGCGAGACCAGGCTGCTGAACAAGGTCATCAACGGCCTGCAGCAGAGGTTGGACAAGCTGGAAGGCCTTGGGAGCGTCGGCAGCGACCACCCACCCCTGGAGTCTGGCTCGTCAGACGACGGCTGGGGACCTGGACCAGGTCCAGGCAGAGCCCACGCCCCTGGCGCAGCCCCCAGGAGTAGCCCCAGCGCCAGTGCCCCCTCACTCAGCGCCCCCTCTCATCACAGCGCGGGCCGCCGTAACGAGCGCGTGCCGCCCGGCAGTGGCAGTGAGGAGTGGCGTGATGGGTGGCTCAGGGCGGAGTACCACAGCCGCCGTGCTCCACAGCGGACACCGTTACGCCCCCGACGCCCCGCACCAGCCCAGGAGCCAATCCCAATGGCTGGCGGGTGTTATGGTGGACTCAGAGATGAGCTCCCCGCAGGGGACGTGGAGTGGGATGTCGGCGGATGCGAGGAAGACCTGGAGGAGTTTGGCATTACCCCGCCGCGTGGTGTACGACGGGAGGCCGCTGAACGCAGACGCCGGCGCCGTGATGAGGAGGCGTACATGGAAGGAGTACGGCGTGAACATCTAGGTTCAGCGTACATGGAGGAACCACGGCGTGGCCACATGGATACCGTGGAGGAGATGGAAGTGGTGGCCGGGGGAGTCCGTGGGGGACGCCGATAGGAACCTCGGTTGACCTCGCGGCCGGCGTTCATGGTCTCTAAGGCTGCGGATGCCGCCGTGTGGGAAGACCTGAAGGACATCAAGCCCCCCACGTACGATGGCAGCCCCCTAAACCTCGACCGCTTCTTGCAGAAGCTGGACGATTGGGGGATGACCGTCACTGAAGACATGGATCCCGCAGATGCGGAGAAACATGTCTTCAAACGGTTCAGGTGGCGCCTGCCGGAAGTGCTCCAAGAGCTATACTTCGTGGCGACCAAGGAGGGGAAAATCAAGACCCTCAAGGGAGCCAAGAAGTGGCTCAACGAGCAGGAGTGGGTGGACGCTCCGCAGGTGGCTGCCAAGCGGTGAAGGGCCATCAAGTTTTAGCATGATGGTCGGGAGATCCGCCTACGGGATTGGCGAGACTTCCGGGGGCAATACACCCTCTTTGCCGCAACGTGGAGGACTGGAATGAGGGTGACGAGCAGGCCCGCCTGCTCTCCATGCTGCCGGAGGCATGGATCAAGAGAGTCACCCAGGAGGAAGCCAAGAGAGCCAAGTTCAACCACACGTTCAGGATGATGCTCCCCAAGGAGTATCATCCAAAAGTGTTGGCTTGGACACATTAGCATGTGGCGCGGGATTTCAAGCGGCGAGAGCTGCGGAACGCCCTCCTCATCACCGTCACGGGCGATCGCGAGAAGACCGCGATGTTGCGCCTCGACGAGTGCGACGTGGGCGGCCAGACCCTCCGTCTGCAGGCCATCCCGGCGCGGATGACCTGCGAAGAGGTCTTGGAGTGGGTCGGAGAGGAAGTGCTCAAAGAGTACAGGAATCTCCACCACACCCGCGGCTTGAAGGCCGGTGACCGTGACGTCAAATATGTTGGCAAAGGGTCGGGCGGGGAAGCTGCCATGGACCCAGCGGGAGCCGTTGGCGATGAGGCTCTCGACGACAATGACGACGACGATGAGCTCGCCGAAATGGCCGTTTGTGCCTTCGTGGCCAACAACCCGAACACGGGGAGCAACCGGGGAAGCTGGAAGCCCCTGCAGAAGGGTTGGAAGAAGAAGGAGAAGAAGGAGCACCGCCGCATTGGCGACCCTCCGCTGTCCTTTGGGGAGTTCATACGAGCTCACCCTCAGGGCTGTTTCGTGTGCTATGGGAGGAACAAAGGGTTCAACCATGACCACCGGACATGCCCTGTCCACAAGGCCGACACGGGGGCCCACAAGAAGGTGCACGAGTCGAAGAAGCGTGCACCCTCCCTTTGTCCGTAGGCGGTGGGGCCACTGTCCCCACTGCTCCCGGTGTCGACCTCCTCCAGATCCAGCGTCATCTTGGAGGAGGCGTCCCCTTCGAAGAGCCTTCGAAGCGTCTCCACTCGGGATCCTCCCGGGGGTGTCTCGCGGTGGAGCTTGGCCTCCGCCTCCTCCATTGCGGCGGCCGTGGCTGCGGCAGGTCGCCTTTCGGCCTCCTCCCGGGCACGAGCAGCCCGGGCTTCCCAGGCCTGCTGCAGCCGAGCCTTCTCTGCTTCCAACGCCGCCAGCTCCGCCTCCGTCTTGGCCCTCCCCTCAGCGACCTTCCGTCGCGCGGCCTCGATGGCGTCCTTCCTGGCGGCGTCCACTTGGGCCTTGGCCATTGCCTCGGCGTATGCCCTTTCCTCTGCTTCCTTCCTTGCCCTCTCTTGGGCAAGCGCCTCTTCCAGCGCTTTCACTTCGGCCTCCTTTCCGACAATGGCCTCCTGGGCCAGGCGGGCTTCCTGGGCGGCTGCCGCCACCTCACCCCTGACCCGGGCAGTCGCTGCCTCCTGTGCGGCTGCAGCCGTGAGACCGGCCGCAATGGCCGCCACAGTCGAGGCATGGAAGGCCATGCCTCTGCCCCAATCTGTGGCCCCCTCCTGGGCGATCCCGACGGCGCCCTCCACGGCAGGGTTCTGCTGCGTGGCCCGTTGCCGGGCAGCCCAAAGGTTGCAGGGCACCCCACAGGCGCGCTCCCAGGCGCGGGCCACGTCCCTTCGGTCGGGAGGGACGCTGCTGCTGGAGCTTGCCTGGTCGGCCGGCATCCTCCCCTGGTGGGCTGACTCCACGTCGCTGCTGGGGCCTGACTTCCTCAGGTGCAGCTATGTGCAATACACCCTCTTCCGCCGCAACGTGGAGGACTGGAATGAGGGTGACGAGCAGGCCCGCCTGCTCTCCATGCTGCCGGAGGCATGGATCAAGAGAGTCACCAAGGAGGAAGCCAAGAGAGCCAAGTTCAACCACACGTTCAAGATGATGCTCTCCAAGGAGTATCATCCAAAAGTGTTGGCTTGGACACATAAGCATGTGGCGCGGGATTTCAAGCGGCGAGAGCTGCGGAACGCCCTCCTCATCACCGTCACGGGCGATCGCGAGAAGACCGCGATGTTGCGCCTCGACGAGTGCGACGTGGGCGGCCAGACCCTCCGTCTGCAGGCCATCCCGGCGCGGATGACCTGCGACGAGGTCTTGGAGTGGGTCGGAGAGGAAGTGCTCAAAGAGTACAGGAATCTCCACCACACCCGCGGCTTGAAGGCCGGTGACCGTGACGTCAACTATGTTCGCAAAGGGTCGGGCGGGGAAGCTGCCATGGACCCAGCGGGAGCCGATGGCGATGAGGCTCTCGACGACGATGACGACGACGATGAGCTCGCCGAAATGGCCGTTTGTGCCTTCGTGGCCAACAACCTGAACAGGGGGAGCAACCGGGGAAGCTGGAAGCCCCTGCAGAAGGGTTGGAAGAAGAAGGAGAAGAAGGAGCCCCGCCGCATTGGCGACCCTCTGCTGTCCTTTGGGGAGTTCATACGAGCTCAACCTCAGGGCTGTTTCGTGTGCTATGGGAGGAACAAAGGGTTCAACCATGACCACCGGACATGCCCCGTCCACAAGGCCGACACGGAGGCCCACAAGAAGGTGCACGGGTCGAAGAAGCGTGCACCCTCGGGTATCCGGGAGACCAAGGTGGAAGTCACCAAGGACGAGCTCTCCAAGCTGATGTCGGTGGGGACCGAGTTGGCCAAGGAGATCCAGGAGATCAAGAAGTCCTGGTTCCCCAAGTCGGACGACAAGAACACGGAAAACAAAGACAAGGACAAGGACAAGAAGGGTAAGAAAGGGGGAAAGAAGGGTGTCAATGAGGTTGATGCGGAGGAGAGTACCCCTACTACCACAACCGACGCCCCTTAGCGGAGCCCCTGCAGCCAAGGGCCCCAGCTAGGGCGGTCGCAGGATGGTGTCGTGGGAAGCGCCACACCATCCCAGTCGGGAGACAATGAGCACAAAGGGATTGCCGCGGGCGGAAGGCCCGGTCTGGCACCCAAAACGAAAGACAGTCGCAGTGGCACGGTGAGGGCAAGTGAAGGCACGAACCCTTGCACCCGTCCATCCTTTGCGACCAAGAATGTATTTGATGTGCTTCAAGATCTATCCGAGAGTATCGGAGGATCACCACGACCGCAGCTGGATGCTGCAGATGGGCAGCCTGAGCCCATTGTCCATGACCTGCACCAGTCGCTTATTGAGCTTCTGGAACGGCCGGAGATCCTGAGCTTACACGCCGTGCGGCGTGTGGGGCGTGAGCGGCAGTTGCACCCTAAGGTCGGTGCCTTATGCGGGGAAGTTCAGAAGGTCTTCGACCTGTTGGTCGACACGGGAGCTCAGGTCAGCTTGGTCAAGGCTGGCTTACTTCCGCCAGAGTGCTTGACCGACAGTCGGAAGCCTGTCAGGCTGAAGGTGGCGAACTGCCAGTACATGGTGGGAGGCATGAAGGAAGCGGCCATTGGGCTGCAGGTCGTGAACCACCGTGAGCTGAGCCGCCCGGACCTTGGCAAGGAAATCCTCCTGCAAGGTCGCTTCTACGAGGCCGAGATGGACTGGGACATGATCGTTGGGTACCACTTCATGATGGAGACGGACTCCGGCGTTCTCCCGGCCCAGGCCTCCATGACCCTGTACCAGGACGACCAGCTCTCGTGGCTTTCGTCACCTGAGCACCATGTGGAATGCCAATGGATCCACCCGGAACGCAATCAGCTCGAAGTAGCCGCGCTGGGCACTGAGCCAACTGGGCCAGCAAACCAGGAGTACGGCGTAATGCCGGAAGTTGCGAGCCGAGTGGTTGCGGACCTGGGAGCTTCGGATCTGGCCCTGGATGCGTTCTCTTCAGGAACCTCCGCCCATCTTCGGATTTGTGAGAAGTACTGGAACGCCCAGGACTCCGCGTGGAAGAAGCACTGGGGTCCGCATCAGGGTTTGATATGGATCCATTGCCCCCGATGGGACATTCCAAGAGCAGTAGCGAAGATTCGCAAGGACCGCTCCAAGGCAGTGCTGGTTGTTCCTACGGGATGCACCGAGGAGGAAAGCACCCGAGACTGGATGGTCTGATTGACCAACATGACCTTAAACAAGGTCGTCCTACCGGCTGGAGAGAGTGTCTATCAGGACGCTAAGGGACAGCCCATGCCACCCCAGAGATGGCCAACGGAATTCCACTATGTGGATGGGGGCCTTGAGCAGGCCGACACCACGGACGTCGTGTGTGTCAACCGTATCATAGCGGAGCCATGGCGGCAATGCTTTGGGGTTTCCCCTGTTGACATCGGAGAATCGGAGGACCTCCTGACTGAAGAGGAGTTGGATCTGGTTCAGGGGTATATGGATCAGCCCTTTCACGACTGGGGAAGCCAGCGTGGGGGCAAGGGCCAGGACAAAGCCTGGTGGGAAGTGGATTCCATCGTCTCCGGTTCCTATGATGGGAATACCTTCGTAAAGAGGGTGCTGGACCACATGTCCAGCCAGGACGAGCCAATCGGCGGTAACCAACCCACCTACGGCGACCTGTTCCGAGGCAAGACCAGAGATGGTCCTTTGGGCCACCTGGGAGGACCACCTGAGCGATCTTGTGGAGGTACCCCGCAAGTAAGCTCAGTGGTCCAGGTTCCCGGAAAGGCCAAGGCGGAGTCCGATGATTGCCCCAAGATCCAGGCATTGAGGGCCAGGCTGAAGCAGAAGTATGGTGAAACCTTCTTCAGCAGAAAACCTGTGTTTCCCCCACCGGTGCGTGGACCGTATGGCGAGGCCAAGATACGACTGAAGCCGGACCTCCGTGTGTATCGACACCGGAAGTTTGCCCTGAGGGGCCAGAGGAAGGAGGCCATGGAGAAGAGCCTCCGTGAGTTCATCGAGAGGAGCTGGCTTGAGCCATGCCACTCCGAGTGGGCCTCCCCGTGCTTTGTCGTCCCCAAGAAGGTGGCCGGTGAGTGGCGGCTCGTGGTCGACTACCGCGGCCTAAACGCCCAAACGCAGCATGAAAGCTATACGCTGCCCCTCATTGAGGACATGCTGCAAAAGTAACACCGGCGGAGGATCTTCACGGTGATTGACCTGAAACATGGTTATCATCAGATGCCTCTCGCCGAGGAGTCCCGTGCCTGCACAGCAATGAGCACCCCACTTGGACCCCTCCAGTGGAAGGTGATGCCCATGGGCGTTACCAACGGCAATGCGGCTTTTCAGCAGATGCTGGAGAACCTGCTTGAGCCGGTGCGTGACTGTGCGGACCCCTTTGTGGACGACGTGATTATCGCGTCCGGGGACCCCAGTATGAGCTATGAGGAGCTCCTGGAGGCACATGAGAGGGACGTCACCAGAGTGCTGGACCTCCTGGTTCGGCACAAACTCACGGGCAGCAGTGACAAGGCCACCATTGCGGTAAGCGAGGTGGTCTTCGCTGGCCACGTAGTTGGGAACGGGCTGCGGAAGCCCATACCTGGCAAGGTGGCTGCAATTGAGCACTGGGAAAAGCCCAAAACGGTCTCTGAGGTACGGGCGTACTTGGGATTCTGCAACTACTACTCGGGGTATATCAAGATGTATGCCGAGTATGCAGCCCCCATGACGACCATGCTCAAGGGCAACCGAGAGGAGACCAAGAAGGGGTCCAAGAAGGCTCTGGTCTGGAATGCTGAGTCCGACCGTGCCTTTGAGGGGATGAAGCAGGCGCTGCTATCCGCAGTGGGTCTGCACCTCGTGGATCCTGACCGAGGGTTCGTCCTGCGCACCGACGCTTCCGACTACGCCGTTGGCGCTGTGTTGGAACAAGTGCTTGACGATGGGAGGCACGTGCCAGTGGCCTTCTGGAGCCGAGTCCTGGCGGAAGGCCAGAGACGGACGTGGACGCCCCGAGAAAAGGAGGCGTATGCCATCGTCATGGCTCTCAGGAGATGGGCTGGGTACATAGCCCTCCATCCCGTCACCGTCTGCACCGACCATCAGAGTCTGCAGTCGTGGCACAAAGAGCACGTGGACACCCCCTCAGGTCCCGCCTCCCGACGGGCAAGATGGCATGAGACCTTGGCCAAGTTGGACCTCACGGTTGTGTATGTTCCTGCCAAGGACAACACCGTGGCGGACTGTCTCAGTAGGTGGGCCTATCCCGCCAGCAAGGGCATGACGGATGTCTCCGCCCATGGCGATGAGGCTGAGACCGCTGAGGCCAAGAGGATCATAGAAACGGAGCGCCTGATGGAGGAGGAGGGTGTTAAATGCTTCCTCGTCATAGCTGCGGATGCCCCCCTCCAAACGAGGATGGGCAGAGCGGTCAGAGTACTCGCCCCTGAGGGAGCTGAGTCCGACAAGCACCTCTTCCCTGAATCTGGCCTCCAGAACGACTGGACCGACGACTACGCTAAGTCTGAGGCCTTTGAGGCCGACTATAGGGCTGTGACTGACCCTGATGACGGGCAGAAGTGGCCAAAGGGGCTGACTGAGCAGGATGGCAAGCTCTACCGGAATGGTAAGCTGCTGGTCCGAGAGTTCGAGTGCTCGAGCTATGTGAGGCTTGGCACCACCACATGATACACCCAGGGGTCAAAAAGCAAGCCCTGGATATGCAGCGCCAGTTCGAAATCGACCAGATCAGTCTCTACAACGCTATCACAAAAGTTCAGAAAGCATTGCTCGGTCTGTCAGGCCTGCAATCCCGACAACCGGAACGTCAAGGGGGAAGCCCAATGGACTCCGGTGCCTGACCAGCCCAAGGAGAGCGTGGCCATGGACGTCTTCTCCATGCCCGAAGTTCACATAGGCAAGGAGACCTTTGACTGTGTGGTCCTTTGTGTGGACCGCCACAGCGGCTACGTAGTAGCCGTTCCGGCACGCAAAAGGGGGTTGCTTGCCAAGGAAGTGGCAGTCATGATGATTCGTCATTGGCTGACCGTCTTTGACATCCCCCGCACCATTTGCAGTGACCAAGGGCCCCAGTTTACTGGTGGCTGGTTCAAGGCCATGTGTTCCCTGGTGGGAATACGTCATGCCAGGAGCGCCGCCTATCTCAGCCGGTCTAACGGCCGGGCTGAAGTGGCTGGACGACAGCTGTTCGAGAAGCTAAGCAAGATTCACATCACCAATCCACGTCGGAACTGGTTTGAGGAGATGCGGCCCGCTCTGAAGGCCCATCATGACACCCCCACTCCGGGTAATTTGTCCCCTCACCAGATTTTGTTCGGCAGGGACCCCCTGGGCCAGGGACGTCCCTTATCTGGTGATGGTATGGCCATGGACGCCAAGGAATTCTTCGCGCGGCAAGAGGCAACGGCGCGGGACATCCGCCAGCAGCTCAAGAAGGAGCATGCTGAGCGTCAGAAGTCCGCCCCGAGCTCAACAGTGCAAAAGTTCAGGGTGGGAGACCCGGTGTGGGTGATCAGACCCCGCCCTATGGGCACCCACCGCACCAAAACCTGGTTCACACCCGGAGAGGTGGTCTGCAGGATTGGTGAGGACACCTACCGCATCAAGGTGGGTCACGGACAGTTCCGGGAGCGCCACGAGAGTCACCTCCGTGTGCGGGAACCCGACATCCGTGGCCAACATGTGTCCCTGGACTATGCCGCACATGAGGCTGATTCGGACGACGACTATGCTGAGCAGGACGACTATACCGTCGAGAAGATCCTGGCCCAGCGTCCGAACGCCTCGGCACCCAGAGGCCTGGAGTTCAAGGTTCCTTGGCGAGGCTATGGGCCGTCCCACGACACCTGGAAACCCGTCTCCTCGTTCGTGCCGCGGATTAATACCCCCTTTTATGAATTACATCCGCAAGCACAAGACCAAGATCCATGTCTCGGACTTGGCAGCACTCAGCCGGGCGATTGCAGCCAGGGGCGCCTGATCACCGCCCTGAGCCCTCCCCTGATGTAGTTTGAGCGCTTGTTAGGTCGACGGATCGTCCCTCACTTGCTTGCTCTCTTCCATCTTCCGGTGACCTGCCATCTGAGTGGCAATATACCCCCCCCTGCTGAATCCAGGGGAGGATGGCCCCTCTCTTCCACTCCTATTCGTCACTCCCCGCCTGCTGAATCCTTGGGAAACCGGGCAGGGCGACTGACCTTGACATTTCCTGAGCTCTTAGGGCCTTGAAGCCCATACAACGTTGCGCAACGGATGCCGCTGTCATCGGCATTGCGATTTTTGGGTGTGTGGTCTGGTCCCATGGCACTTGCGGGATCCAGACCAGTCTACGTGTGTCTGCAGACTATATATGGCCTGAACTCAGGCGTTTTCCTGTCCACCCTCCTGCATATGCCTTATCCTAACCGGGGCGTGGTTTGGCACTCTATCCAGAGTGTGTTTACACGCCTATTACCCCGCTTATTGCTTATTTTTCTGTTCTCCAGGATATGTGCATCTGTATGTTGAGTGTTAATGGCCCATCACTGAAGTATGGAATGTTTTTCCCCAGAACGAACACGAATACGAAGGCGCCCTGAGTCGCCGTGTACATGCTCTTACATAAGGTCCAGCCTGGACCAGTACCTAAGTACAGATTCTTCTGTTTGAGTGCCCGTGATACCGTGTGCCCTAGTGGCTGTGATGTGCTGAGATCCTGATGGCGCCAGGCGGGAAGCCCAGTTGCCTGACTACACTCCCAGCGGTCCGCCACTGTCAGTCCCAGTGTGAGCCTACTGACTCGCAGACGCACTTGCAGTCGGGTGGCGACCTCCGGTGTCCTGACCTCGGTCAGTCTGCCTGGAAAACTGGTGGTTTGAGGAGTCAACACCTCCGCCGAGACTGCATGAGGACTCCCTCATGCATGGCCTTCGTGGTAATGGGGCGAGGGAAAAGACAGCCTTGATGCCGGATCCCTTATGGAGGAGCTTGTTCGGCTTTACCACTCTGGACTCGCGTCGTGGATATGGACATGGTGCGCCCAAGGAAGGACCCGTGGGGACTCTCCCCCAGACTGCGGCCTTGGGGAGCCTGGGGTAGCTTGATGGATCTTTGTGGTCGCTTTCGACCTGTGGGACCACCTCGGTCGTCGTGTGGCGCCTATGTTGGCCGTGTATGCCACTGCCACTGTGGTACTGACCGTCGCAGCCGGCACCCGGTGCACCTGGTATGGGTTAACGGGTCCTTTAGATGCCGAACAATCGCCGCCAGGACCCGGGACTTGATACTTGATACTATACTTGCGGTTACTAACAACTACAGCACCGTACCTGTCTTACTGTGGGATTGTAATGGGCAACCTGACCCGCAAATCGGCCTGAAGTGATGATGTGACACCCCCCGCCATTCAGGGGATGGTCCTGGGTACCCGCTGCCATGCTTGGGTGTTATCGAGCCTCCCCTAGGGTTTGCTCTAAGGAGGGGGGTGAAGTGGTACCCAGAACCTATGGCCCATGGCCCGGAGGCCTGTCAGCCGTCACACCCGTGCGGAAGCGGTTGACACCGGCTGTCAGCGGGATATCCCTGTTCTCTAATCCGCGGGGTCCGGAATCCGATCCTTAACCATTAAATCGATGTAGAATTACCATAATCTTATTGTCTTGGTCGATTTTTTGTCTGAAATCGGTAAAATACCTGATTTCGACCGCGATTTCTAATTGTCGTGAGATCGCCGCCTGTTGTCGCCTGTTCGCGCGCTTTCGTCGCCTCTCCGTGGCGAGTTTTGTGAGGGATTTTTCTCGAGTGCTGCTTGCTGCAGGTGTAGGGTTCCTGCTGCTTGTTTTTGATGAGGAAAATGTTTCATTGTTGAAATACAACCAATCCAGGATAACCCACGCCAGAGATAAGCAAGTAGAAGAAGATCAGGATCAAAGCATGAACGGGTTGCAGTCACAAAGAGTTAGATAAAGACAAATATCAACAATAGACCACAGCAATTAGCATACATTGCAACTCAGGATGAAATATTTTACATGTTTGAGAAAAACTGATTGAAAAACCTGCTCAAAGAGCTCACTCTCATCCACAGTGCCATCTTGAGATGTGCATTCTTTGTTTTTGGGTCCCATATGTGCTGAGGTGGCATGGCTTGAGGCGCTGAGGTCACTGCCATGTCACATGGGATATTCCTACTTAGCTAGGCTGACTGGGTATTGAACCCAGTACCTCTCAAAAAGAGGTGCCCCAGCCCCCTAGGGTGCAAACCACTAGGATAGCTAAGAATTCATGTGAAAACATAGATAAATTCATAGGCTCTGCCTTCAGTATATCAGTGCCTCAGCAAACCAGGAAAAGATGTTTTAGTGCCTATAGCTTGGGGATAAACCGGTCCACACCACATCCTGATTTAGTGTTTGGTTCCATAGGTCAAAATGTGTTATCACCCATTTTGGTTGGGCCAATACTAAGATAAAAATTCATGTGTGCTTAGAGCACCTGTTTTATACAGGTAAAGTATACCCTAAAGCATTGGAAAAGCACTTCTTCTTACTCCCCGCTTGTGCTGTGGTGGCCACCACTGTCGCATTTTCAGGAAAAAGGGATTTTTTCTTGGCCTTTCCTTGGTTTCCACATCTACTTTAAAATACCCATAGCTTCCCTAACACTGGAAAAGAGTGCTTTACCATGTCCAGCGACTCTTGCTGCATTGTTGAAGACAATCCCCATCAGAAAACTCAGTGCTCTTGGCGCTGCCGGGGTTCCTTTGGCTTGGTGGGGTTAGAGTAGGGCATGCCAAGACCATATGCATGTGCATCCCTCCCTCCAAGCTGCAGCGTAACACGACCCAACGCCAGACTCTCATAGGACGCTCGACCAAAGGCTCAAGGAACCTGATGGGGACACCTGTCCTGGTACTGGGGTGAGGGTGCGCTGATTTATTTAGAATTGCCCCTCCGAGGGGTCTTGATTCTGGTTCAGTCTCCTGCTGCTGCTTTTCGGCCAGAACAGCGGCCTACTCAATGAGGCTTTGCGAGGAGGTCTGTACAACAGAGGAAGGGAAGGATGAGAGACGAATCCACGCAAACGCGAAGCGACAACACCTAAATCCGTCAAATGACAGCCTAGAATTTTTCTGAAGGCACACACCTGGACAGAATCCAATTGTGCATCAGATGCACATTTTTATAAAATTTTTAGTCATCTCTTGATTTTTTAAATCAAGAAATTCTTACGCAGAAAAAGGCGGCGCGCAGGAGCGGCTCCTAGCGAAGCGCCGGAAAAAAAAGAAATAATGAGATTATAAATGTATGTTACGCAGAATGACGAAAATGATGAAACACACATAAATAGAGTAACATAACGATTCCGACCACATTGGCAGAAAGAATTCAAGATTCAAGATTTCAAAAATCAACAGAAGGACTTCAATGAATCAGGTATAAACCACAGGTGTGCTCGTCTCGTATGCAGCATGCATATTGCTTGTCTCGTGTCTCCGTGAACGTGCCTTGTAGCAGCGCTAACAAACGATAGAGGGATAGATTAGAAAGATTGCAGATGATTATGAAGCGGTACCCAGAACCTATGGCCCATGGCCCGGAGGCCTGTGAGCCGTCACACCCGCTATGGCCCATGGCCCGGAGGCCTGTGAGCCGTCACACCCGTGCGGAAGCCGTTGACACCGGCTGTCAGCGGGATATCCCTGTTCTCTAACCCGCGAAATCTGGAATCCGATTTCTAACCATTAAGTCGATGTGGAATTACCATAATTTTACTGTCTTGGTCAATTTGCGGTTAGAAATCGGTCAAATACCCGAATTCTACCGCGATTTCGAATTGTCGTAAAATCGCCGCCTGACGTCGCCCGTTCCGTGCACTGCATTAGATGATTCTGTGAAACGATAATTTTTGAAGTTAAGACTGAAACACTCTTCGAGTGATCCGCAATTTTTTCCTTGATAAAACGCATCGCGTCCCAGATTTTCCCCAGAAAATCTGGGCGGCCGAAGGCGCTTTGAACCCCAAAGTGCAATAACAAGGATTACGAGCGTTCAAGCGCCCAAGGACGAACTAACGTGCCTCATAGGCACTGTGTATGAGGTTTTGCCCCCCATAGTCATAGAATGAGGCCAAAGGATCCCAACTCCATAGGCCCAAAGGGTTATTTATTTGGAGTGTTTTCCAAGAAATGGGCAATCTCACGTACTTGGCGTCCAAGTACGTGTAGAAGTATGTTGAGTTGGCGTTTTCTCCCTCTTTGCTTGCCTCTACATCCGGGGCATATCACTTGTCTTCCCCGGATAGTGCATATATGATCTCCGTATACATATTGGCAATATATTTTGCGTGCATGCTAAAATTTGGCTTTCCAAAGGGAGGTCGATTTTCGACCAAAGCACTTGCATGCGTGTTAAGGGACCAACGTTACTCTAGAATATAGGCACACTTTGATTCTAGGCCACTAGGTTGGGTGTAGAAGGCGAGGGTAGGGTTGTATGCCATATTTGGTGTCATATCACGTGCCCCTTTGGCGGGTGCACCATTCCAAGACTAACCCGCCAATGGACCCCATATCGCACGAGGCCCTTCATTGAACTCCCAACCAACACTCGCAAGCCTAACCTTCGTGAGGGGACGCTTGTGGAGCGCTCCCGAAGCGATGCGTTGCGAGCAAGGTGTGTTTTTTGCAATATTCCATATTTGCATGTGCCCACTTGGGAGGCAGCGTGCGCGGCCTTCCAAAGCGCCCCAAGTGGAGCACATATGTGGAATCAAAGGTCATTGGTGTCGAGTCATTGTCTTTAGAAGAATTGGTCGATTACTCAATCCAAGCCAAAGATATTATAATATATTTGTGTAGTTTTCGAGGCACTTTTGCGTGTTTTTTTGCCAACTTTGTCGTTTTTTGCCCGTCATGATGACAAGTGGCGACTGTGTATCTCCACGTTGCGCTCAATTGACATCATGACCCAAGTATGTTTTGAGGGTACATTCTTCGGTGCCCAACATATCTTGAACCCGACGAATAACTCCCCTTGGGCTTGGCATACCGTGGCCGCCATGTTGGGGATTTGAGACGATCCCAAATCATGGGCTCACTTTTTGGCGACCCTGCCATTCCCAAAAGCGGAGGGGTTCGAGCGACGCCCAAAAGATATGTTGGACGCATATGACTTGATACCAATCCTATGGCACACTCCGGTCCAAGGTAAGTAGGTAGGTATCTTCGGGAGCTCGGGATGCCTCCTTTGACATTGCAGGGAGAAGGTCTTACCAAGGGGACGTCCTGTCCCTCCCACTGCCCTATGTCAGGTGCCTCTTGAGCCGCTCCCGCATGTGCTTGGGAAGGCATTGTCGCGGCCACCCGGTCCATGTGTCCCAGGTGGGAGGGTGTCCCCACATGTGTCCATGGGTAGGACAACATGCCCCCTCCTTTGGGCGGCAGCTCTGGGGGCTGCCCAGCCGTGTGGAGTATCTCTCACCACAAGGGGTATTGCTCCCGCTAGTCTACGGTACGACCGCCTCACCCTTGTGGCTTGAGTTGCGGGGCCACTCTGCTTGGCAGGCGACCCCCTCCTGGACTATGTACTGGCTCGCCTGTCACCGGTTGCTTCCATGGCCCCGGGTGACGTTTGCCATGGTCCCCGATGCAGCCTAGCCGGGCTCGGACCAGTGGCCGTGGAGTACCGCTCCTGCCACTGGCCCGGTGGGTCGGCTGGGTCGCCCCAGTGCGTCCGACCCATGGGGTGTTGGTTCTTTCCTGTCCCTCGGCCGCCCTACGTGTGTGCAGTGTCCTGGGCCGCCTGGCTCCTGTTCACCGGTGTGCCCGCGCGGTTTGCTGTGTTGCGTCTGCGGTGTCTTGGGCCACTTGGCTCCTGTTCACCGGTGTGCTCGCTCGGTGTGTTGTGTTGCGTGTGCGGTGTCCTGCGCCACTTGGCTCCCGTTCACCGGTGTGCGCGCTGTGTGCGGTGCGCGTGTGCCATGGGTGGTTGTGTCCCTCTTCCTCCCCCCCTTATTTTCGTTTTTTTTTTTGATGGAAAAAAAAGAAAAACAGGGGCGCGCGTACACTGCAGGCACAGGCACGGGCAGCTGGTGCGGCGGTGCAATAGTGTTGTGTCCTCTGGCGTGTGTCGTCGGTGCTGTGGCGGCGGTCGCGCCCCAGGGGTGCGGCTCGCGCGTCCTGATGTACACGGGCTTGGGCCAGGGTGGGTTTGGTTAGGTATCTCTTTGCTTCTGGAGCTGGCTGGTTAGGCGGCTGTGTGGGCTGTGGGTGTGGGCTGTGGTTACGTTGTTCCCTCGGCGGGCCTGGTTAGGAGTCAAGGGTTAGCGGTTTCGGGGTGTGGCTCGGGTTTGATTTGTGTTTGGGTTTTGGCTCGGTTAGGTGGTTGCAATGGTAGCGGGCCTGGGTTCGGTGCCTTTGGGCGTAGTGGTGCCCGTTGTCGTGTGCGTTGGCGTCCTTCGGCGTCCGTTTCGTTTGGTGACTTCTGGGCGGGGCCCGGCCTGGCGCCCCGTGGTGGTGGTTTGCTGGGTAACGGGGTTAGGTGGCAGCGCCGCTGGCGGGGGGGTCCGGCGCGTCGTGTTGTGTGGTGCGCAGGGCTCCTCGGGTGCTGTGGGTGCCGCCGGTGTCGGTGCGCGGACGCTTGTGGGGTGGTGAGGGGGTGTGTGTGTGCGGGGCTGGGCTTTCGGGTGATGTCCCACAGGCGGATGCCGTCTTGCTGTGTCTCCTGGAGGGTCTCCCGCAGGCGCCTCAGGACATACGGGTGGTCCTGGGGCGCAGGGAGGTTGCGGGGGTGGACTCTCAGGGGGTGGAGCGCATCGGCCAGCATGGCTTCCCATGCGGCCTGCGGCAACAACCCCCCCGCCGGCCGGTGGCGGTAGTTCTCCACCGACCCCTTGCGGGGCCGATGGACCAGGCCCTCGAGGGACGGCTCTCTCCGGGCCCAGTTTCGCAGCTCCCAGAGCTGCGTGTGGGTCCAGCGCTGCCACCACTGTCCCTGGGCGGGCCTGCGGTCTTGGCCGGAGGAGTGGGCGTGGGTGGGTGTGACGGGGTCGTGGGGACCGGTGGCGCTGGCGGGCCTGGGGGATTCCTCGTAGTCCTGTTCCGTGGGGGTGCGCGGGGAGTGGGGGCGCGCGCGGATGTGGACCCGCGCGTGTGCGCGCACGGTCTCCGCCTCCGGGTTGGGCGGGGACTGGCGGCGGCGGCGGTAGCGGGGCATGCGCTGTATGTGGGCTGTCATCGAGGGTTGGTAGGGGGGCGGGGACGCTGCTGGCGGACCCTGGCGTCGCTCTGGCCCTGGATGGGGGGCGGTCCGTGGGCCTGGGATGCGGGCTTTGAGACGTGGCGGGACGAGGTGCGTCGTGCTTCGGCCGCGGCGCGCTCCGCTATGAAGGTGGTGGCGGCGGCGTCGGTGACGGTGGGGGGGCGCCGTGCTGGGCGCTGCTGCCTCCGGGCCTGGGACGGCTGGGGCTGAATGTCATAGAGGACGTCCTCGGGGGGCCGGGCTCGCGCTGCCGTCGTGGCGCCGGGTTTGGGCTTGGGTTTGGGCTTGGCTGCGGGTTGCGGTCTTGGCGCGCTGACGGGTTTGGGTGGCTGTTTGGCGGCGGTCTTGGGTTTCGGCTGGGTCGCGGGTGTGGGCCTCGTCGGGGCGTGGGCCTTGGCGGCGGCGGGGTTGCTCGCGGTGGGGGCGGGTTTTGGCAGCCCGTTTGGGAGGTGTCCCCCGCGGCCTGGGGGGTGGAGTGCTGGATGAGGACGTGGTGGTGGTGGTGGATGAGGTGGTCGTGGTGGTGGAGGTTGTGGAGTCGGAGGCGGAGGGGAGGGCTGTGGGAGACGGCGGAGGGTCCTGGGCTTCGGGGGCGGGCGTAGGATGCTGGGTCCTGCAAGTAGTGAGAACCAGGGTGCCGGTTCGGGCACCGGGCGTGTGCGCGCGTTTTCCCTGGTGATCCGTGCGTGCTGGTGCTGGTGTGGCGGCGTTGTCTCGGCTGGCAGGGGGGTGGCCATATCTGCTCCAGGATGTGCGGGTGTGTTTGCTGGAGGTAGTCGAGGGTGCGGAAGAAGCATCGCTGGATGCCGGGCATGTCCTCCTCTGTGAGGGGGGGGTAGTTTTGGGTGGGGATGTCTGGGCCCGGCCACAGCAGCGCCATGAGGCGGGCTGCCACCATGTATGGAGAGACCTGTAGGGTGGTGGGGCGTGGGGGGGTGGGTCCCCTGCGGTTTGGGGGGGCTTTCCTCTGCTGGGGGCGCAGCGTGACCACCCACACCCACCTGTCCGTGGGGATTCTGCACGTCCCTTGGGTCCACTTGGCGAGGCAATACATCGCCCTACAAAGGCCCTGGCTGCCGCTGCGGATGGAGAGCAGCGTGTCTAGGGATTTGCACTCCCACGTGCCCCAGATGTGGGGGTCGTCCGGGTCATCCCCCCTGGCGTACGTGTCGAGGCCTGGGTTGTGTGGGGGGGGGGCGTAGTCGGCGGGGAGGAGGAAGTCGGTGCCGTGTACCACCCAGTGGTCAGTGGGTGCGTGGTAGTGGGTGGTGGAGAGGGTGTAGTGCAGATTGTACATGAGGGTCATGTACGTGGAGGGGGTTACCTGCCGGTCGTCGGGGGTCGGGATGTCCCCCGGGACGTGGTGCCGGAAGTTGCTCAGGGAGGCCATCCGGGCTACCCATGTTTCCCGCTCCCACTCTTTGGTGTTGTCGGGGGTGGCGCCGGGTGGGGGGTGGGCCATGTTGGGCTCGCGGTAGCGGGTGCGGCCCTGGGTGCTGTCCCGGTCCGGCACGGGGTGTCAGACTAGGTGTCGCCCCGAATCCATGGGGGGCACCCAGATCCGGCTCCCCGTGGGGGGCGGGCTCTCGCCGTCTGGGGTGGTGCGTGGGGGGCGGTCGTGTCGGGCGACGTGGAGGAAGGCGTCGAAGAGGAAGTCTCGGACGCGGGTGCTGGTGCCGGAGGTGCGGAGGCACAGCACGTCCTGTTCCCCGAGTCCCCAGAGGTGCTGCCGTACCGCTGCGGGGTTGTGTAGGGCCTAGGGTTCGGCCGGTGCGGCGGCTGGTGGTGCGGGGTGTGATGGGGGGGGTGGTGTGGGTTGGGGGGGGTTGTCGTCGTTGTCGCGCGTGGGGTCCGGTGATGGGGTCTCTTGTGGCGGTCACGGGAGGGGGGATTCGCGGTGGCATGTGTCGGCGGGGGCATCAGCGTCAATTGGCTGGTGCTGGCTGCCGCGTGTTGCGTCCGTGGCCTGGTCTCGGGGGGGGGGGGGGGGGGGGGCGGGGGGGGGGTGGTGTGGGGGTGGCGCTGTTGGTGGTGGGGGGGGTGGGGGTCGGTGTTGTGCTGGCTGGGGGTCTGGGCGTCCCTTTGGGTCGTGTGTGTGTTGCGTGTGTGCGCCCTGCGGTCCTTGCGCTTCTTGACTGGTTGTGGTGCCGGGGTGTGGGTGGGAGGCGGCCGCAATGGCGTCCGGATGGGGCTGTGGTTCGTATGTAATGGGTGGCTGCTGGTGGATGGTGCTCGCTGGTATGGGGTGTGGGTGGGGGGGCGGCTGGTGGTGGTGGGGCGCTCCTACCAGGCCCTGGTGTTGCTGGTGTGCGTGCGCGGTTCCCCGCGGGTCCATTGGGGTGTACCGTGGCTCGTGTGTCGTGGGCCCGTGTAGCGGGGGCGGCGGGTGGTGCTGGACCGCGTGGTGGTGGTGTTGAGGGTGTGCTGGTTGTGTATGGTACCCCGGCATTGGTGGGTGTGGTGGTAGGGGCTGTTGGTGTCGGAATACGTGATGGTGTGGTGCGGTGATGTGTGCCATGTGGGGTGGGTGGTTCGTGGGGCCTGGTTGTGCTGGAGCGTTGTGGGGATGTAGCTGGTGGGGGTCGCTGTAGCATGGGGGCATTAGGGGGTAGGGGTTGGGAGGGACGGGGGCGTGGTGGTGCTGTTGGTGGTGCCATGTCCCCTGGCTCTGCGCGTATGGTGGTCCTGCCATGGTGTGGACGTGTGTGGACGCTGGTGGCTGACTGGGCTGCAGGGTTTGGGTGCTGCGGTACGGTGGTGGTGGTGGGTGCTGGCGGGGGCGGTGTTGTTGGTGTGCCCCGGGGGTCTAGGCGTGGGGTGGTGCGGTGTGGCTGGAGCCGGGCCCTGGTCGGGGCGTCACGCCCTGCTGGCGGGCGCGCTGGCGGGCCCCCTGACCTGTCTTGGTCTTCTTGGCCTGGTGGGTGTCGGGGGCGGGTGAACCCCCCTGTCCCCGTGGGGGCGACGGGGAGCGGGCGTGCCAGCGGTGTGCCTCTTGGAGGCTCGTCTTGAGGCCTCTGACGTAGGTGCGCTGGTCCGTGAGGCCAATCCGTGTGGCGGTGGCCTCGTTGGGGGCGGCCAGGTGGGCGTCCCGAAAAGACGCCCAGCCCTCCGGGGGCTTCTGTTGTGCGGGTTGGGGGTGGTGTGCCGGGTAGAGGAGTGCGCTGAGTGGGTAAGGTGTTCCCTTCTGTCGGCCGAGGGTGGTGTTGAACCGGAGGCAAAAGATTCGGAGGTAGGCTGCCATCTCCTCTGGTGCCGTGTCCGCCCACGCTTCTGGCGTCAGGGCTGCTGCTTGGGGGGCCGGGAGTTGTGGGTCTGGGAGGTGTAGGTCACGGTGGTGGAGGTATAGGGCGAGGAAGGTGTGGCGGGCCGCCACGTTCAAGCCGCATCCGCTGTGGCGTAAGGGTGGGCTGTGGGGGGGCCGGGGTGTGCTGCCCGTGGCCACGGCCATGGTCCATGCGTGGTCCGCCCCGTCCGCCACGTAGTACCCTCCCAGGTGGTCCCGGAGGGTGTCGGTGAGTGGCCCGAAGAAGCTGGGGTGGCTGGCGGGGGGGGGTGCGGCTGGGGCCGCGGGCCGCTCGCGGTGGTGGGGGTTGAGGTGTCCGCAGTGGGGGCAGTGGGTGAGGCGGTGCGCGGCTCCCAGGCAAACCCAGTGGTCTGGGTTGCAGCGCAGGGCCGTCTGTGGTAGCCGCTGGCGTACGCAGAGGAGACATGCGGTGGCTGGCGGTTGGTGGTACCTGTGGACGGACGGTGGCGTGGGGGGATGGGGGCTGGCGGCGCGCGCATGCTGGTGGGAGTGTGTGCGGTGCCTGTGGCGCCCGTGTGTGCCGTGCCAGTGTTGTGCTCCGTGGATGGTGTGTAGACGTGGTGGGGGTTCCGTGTTGGTATGTCACCGCGTAGGTTCTCATGGTTGGTAGAACAGGAGTTTGAGGAGGTGGGCTTGGTCTGTTTGGGGCAGGGCTGCTGCATGCTGCAGGTATTTGTGGGTGCGGTATGTGAGCTGCTCCGCTGTCTTGGCAACGGCCGTCCGCTGCATGTGCGCCGCCGTGGCCTGGGGGTCCTCCGCCTGGGTGCGTAGCAAGGTGTAGACGGCAGTGGGGACGAGTCCCCTGCGGAACACACATAAAGAGACTAACATAACGTTTCCACCCACATTGTCAGAAATAATTCAAGATTCAAGATTTCGAAAATCAACAGAAGGACTTCAATGAATCAGGTATAAACCACAGGTGTGCTCGTCTCGTATGCAGCATGCACATTGCTTGTCTGGTGTCTCCGTGAACGTGCCTTGTAGCAGCGCTAACAAACGATAGAGGGATAGATTAGAAAGATTGCAGATGATTATGAAGCGGTACCCAGAACCTATGGCCCAAGGCCCGGAGGCCTGTGAGCCGTCACACCCGCTATGGCCCATGGCCCCGAGGCCTGTGAGCCGTCACACCCGTGCGGAAGCCGTTGACACCGGCTTTCAGCGGGATATCCCTGTTCTCTAACCCGCGAAATCTGGAATCCGATTTCTAACCATTAAGTCGATGTGGAATTACCATAATTTTACTGTCTTGGTCAATTTGCGGTTAGAAATCGGTCGAATACCCGATTTCTACCGCGATTTCTAATTGTCGTAAAATCGCCGCCTGACGTCGCCCGTTCCGTGCACTGCATCAGATGATTCTGTGAAACGATCTTTCTTGAAGTTAAGACTGAAACACTCTTCGAGTGATCCGCAATTTTTTCCTTGATAAAACGCATCGCGTCCCAGATTTTCCCCAGAAAATCTGGGCGGCCGAAGGCGCTTTGAACCCCGAAGTGAAATAACAAGGGTTACGAGCGTTCAAGCGCCCAAGGACGAACTAACGTGCCTCATAGGCACTGTGTATGAGGTTTTGCCCCCAATAGTCATAGGATGAGGCCAAAGGATCCCAACTCCATAGGCCCAAAGGGTTATTTATTTTGAGTGTTTTCCAAGAAATGGGCAATCTCACGTACTTGGCGTCCAAGTACGTGTAGAAGTATGTTGAGTTGGCGTTTTCTCCCTCTTTGCTTGCCTCTACATCCGGGGCATATCACTTGTCTTCCCCGGATAGTGCATATATGATCTCCATATACATATTGGCAATATATTTTGCGTGCATGCTAAGGTTCGGCTTTCCAAAGGGGGGTCGATTTTCGACCAAAGCACTTGCATGCGTGTTAAGGGTTGAACGTTACTCTAGAATATAGGCACACTTTGATTCTAGGCCACTAGGTTGGGTGTAGAAGGCGAGGGTAGGGTTGTATGCCATATTTGGTGTCATATCACGTGCCCATTTGGCGGGTGCACCATTCCAAGACTAACCCGCCAATGGACCCCATATCGCACGAGGCCTTTCATTGAACTCCCAACCAACACTCGCAAGCCTAACCTTCGTGAGGGAACGCTTGTGGAGCGCTCCCGAAGCGATGCGTTGCGAGCAAGGTGTGTTTTTTGCAATATTCCATATTTGCATGTGCCCACTTGGGAGGCAGCGTGCGCGGCCTTCCAAAGCGCCCCAAGTGGAGCACATATGTGGAATCGAAGGTCATTGGTGTCGAGTCATCGTGTTTAGAAGGATTGGTCGATTACTCAATCCAAGCCGAAGATATTATAATATATTTGTGTAGTTTTCAAGGCACTTCTGCGTGTTTTTTTGCCAACTTTGCTGTTTTTTGCCCGTCATGATGTCAAGTGGCGACCGTGTCTCTCCACGTTGCGCTCAATTGACATCATGACCCAAGTATGTTATGAGGGTACATACTTCGGTGCCCAACATATCTTGAACCCGACGAATAACTCCCCTTGGGCTTGGGATACCGTGGCCGCCATGTTGGCGATTTGGGACGATCCCAAATCATGGGCTCACTTGGCGACCCTGCAATTCCCAAAAGCGGAGGGGTTTGGGCGACGCCCAAAAGATATGTTGGACGCACATGATTTGATACCAATCCTATGGCACACTCCGGTCCAAGTCGGGCATTTGCCTCAATTGCCCCACCCATGAGTGTGCGCATTTTCGGCCATTTTGAGCAATTCTACACATTTTCTGCCCGCCGTGCACCATGTTCAGCCCCCTCGTGCACGCCGGACGCATGGACCAATGGACCATATATGACATGGGTGTTATGGATATTGGTCACCATGGTTCGCACACCACGTGGGCGAAGCGGAGCAACCTTCGTCAAGGTGCTAGCCCAAAGTGAGTGTGGACGATTTTGCCATTTAGGCAATTGTGGACCCAATTTGGATTGTCACCACGCCGAGTGGCATAAAGAACTTTGAGAGCCAAGTGCATGTGAGTCCCTGTTGGACTCCCAGTGGATCCCATATGGAATGGCGGATCCGATCTCCAAGCTGGCGTGGAGATATACCATTGGGGATACCCCGGATTTTGGCTCATTTTGAGCAGCCAAAATGACCCCCTTTTGGGACCCCAATTTCAGCCCCCCGTGTGGTCAATTGGCGGCCCCATATCTCTATGCCAACAGTAAGCCCGGACCTAATTTCAGTTTGTGCACTCAGACATAGGTCCTAGGTCCTGCCTCCTATCCTGTGAGCCATTGGCCTTGCCCTGGCTGGGCGGGCCACGCGTGGGAATGACGCTAATTTTGGTGATTTTGGCATCATGACCCCACTTGACGTACGCGTGGTGCCAGGATGCCGGGACCTCAGAGGGAACCAGGTTGGATGAGGGCTCCAGAAAGTGCGTACTTGAAGGGCATAGGGTCAGTTGCCTCGTCCCTGCCTCTGGCGGGTCCGGACAAGGGGTCGGTTTCGGAGTTTTCGGAGCTAATATCAGTTTGGGCTGAAACAGCCCATTTTCAGCTACCAGCTCCTAGGGGATAATGGCGGGGCCTTATCTCCGGCTCAGAGGGGAGTTGGGACCTGCTGTTAAAGGAGCATAGGGGGGGACTGTCGGTTGGCCTTGGAGTTGCTTGGTTCCCAGGATCTCGTCTGTGGCTGGGCGAAACACCCTCCCCTATGGGCAGGGTTTCAGGGTCCGGACTGAGCAGGGCATGGGTTGTGTTTGAGCCCCCGCCCCTGCCAGCCACTGAGAGGGTCGGACCTGGGAATGGGACATGAGTTGGGACTGAGTATCTATTGTCCTGTGATGCCCTTACCCTAGTCCAGTCTTAACCCCATGTGTACATATCCTGATGTGTTGCTGTACATACTTTTGTTCCCTTGTTTCAGAGTGGCAAGGATCCTGAAACGCTTTGTCACATGACACGAGCGTGATGATGCCCCTGTGAGCGCAGTGCTTTGCCTGCCTGCTTGCTTGTGCGTGTCCACCGCAGCGTCCCGTGGCCAGGCCCCCCACAGGAATGCGTCAAAAGCGTTTCACCGCCGTGGGGTTACCCATCCCTCGCGTGCCACTCGGGGCCACCTGAACCCCGAGTACCACGGGCTTCGCAGCGCCGCCCGGCAACAGCGCCGAGTCCCTGAAGGAGGTGTAGTGACCGGAACTCCGACATCAGCAAGCTCCTTCGGCCGACCAGCACCGGCCGCACTCCCAGCTACAGCACCCACCTCCACAACCACCCCCCAGGACCAGTCCATCGAGGGGAACGATGGTGAATTGGCAGGAGGCGGGTAAGACGTGGCCGCAGCCCCACCCCCATGCGGTGCGCCTACTGGGTGGGTTGGTGTGGGGGCAGCACTACCGCCACAGCAATCCCCAGTGCAAAGGCGGCGTGCCCAGGAGCTTCGAGCTCTGCGAGGACAGAGGCCCCGACCGCCTGCAGGCATTGGAGGACTGGCGGCAGGTGGAAGGATACCCCTACCGCTTCCGCCAGAAGCGCTGGAGGGTCTGGACCCGCCCAGACAGGCCCGGTGAAGGGCTGCGCCCCGACGGGATTGAGGAGGACGAGAACCCCAACGAGTACCCGTCGGGTGCCACGATCAACGTCTCCATGTGGGACATGATCGAGAAGAAGTTTCCGGAGCCGGGGAACGAGCGAACGCTGCAGGGCAACAGCAGCAGCGCGTCTCCTGGGAAGGAGAAGCGTTCCGCCGGGGACAGGAAGCGGGACAAGAAGTGGGGGGAGTACCAGGAATCCCTGGCCGCCGAAGCCGCCCAAGGCGCCAAGGGCGGAACCCCAGCCCCCAGCCCCCAACGGGCCAGTGGCGGTCACCACCCCGGCGCTGGCTCAGCTAGCACTACACAATCCCCATATATGGGCCAACTCCTTAAAACCGGTTTGTTTTCTCTGTTTTCTGCTCTTTTGGTGCCCTTTGCTACCTTTCATTGAAACGGGCACCCTCAAAATATACACAAAAATGGTATTATACATGAAAAATGAATTTCTGACCTCAAATACCCCCCCATGGGGTTTGAACCCACACTCTACCAACCTTAGAGTTGTGTTTTTCCTCTAAGCTACGACCTGTCGTCGACGATCTCAGAGAAAACCGTAGTATAATAAAAAATTTGGAAAATCAGTACTCCTTACATGCTCCAACCACTATTAACCTCCCATGCTCTTAAAACCGGTCACGCGCTCACTGAGTTGTTCAACTAGTGATTTGCTGTACCCAGAGCTTTGATTTCTGATGCAATCCAAAATGTTTTAAGGATATAAATTTTAACAAAATGACAGAAGAAAATGAGACACTGGATTTTCACGAGTTCGTGCTGAAATTGCCGGATTCGGCGTGGAACCTGAGTTCTGAGTCGTTGGAACATGCAGCACAGTTGGCAAAGGAAGGCGCAATGAGTGGTCTCAGTCCTTGGCAGGCAGCGTCACTGTATTCCAAACTTACAGGAAAGAAAACACTGGCCACTGTCAAAGACACGATGGCCTTGGTTCGTGATGCCTTACTCACCTTAAAGGGCGACGACATTGGCAGAACAGGAACGTCGTCGCATCGCGAAGACGTCTTCTTGGCATGCGAAACTTTGAGCGGTCCCAAGGACCACGCTGGCCCCGCGTCGGACAAGGAGTCCACGTTCGTGTGGCGCGATGAGGTTCTGTCGCTTCCTTCACGCTTGTCTGCACTCCTGGAAGAGCGAAAGGTTTTGCAAGACGAGTTTCGCAGAAAAAAGATGTTGAAGCACCTTCCAGTGTTCGACGAGTTCCATAGGGCAGCTGTTAATAACGCGCCAACGCACAAACATCCAGCGGACGCCGAGAAGCGTCGTTGGGAACAACAGGTAAAAGACGCCATGCGAGTCCTGGGAGTAGTCTTAACACGCGAAGATGACACAACGGTAGCTCCGGAAGCACCTGTTTCATTGGTACTATGTGAACATTTGTTTGCAATGTTGGGTGCGTTGGACTACAGCATCCAAAGCTCCCGGCGAGTGGCAGTAGATAAACGGTTTGAACAACCTGCGATTGCACCAGAATTACTCTCGAAGGATGACATGTCACTACTTCAGTCGCGCAACAAATTACAAAAAGACCTGAGAGGCACGCGTTTCTCCCCTTACTCGCATCGTAGTTCTTTCCGTTCGTTTTCAACACGAGGTCGTTTTGATCCACGGAGATCTGGCAAAGGAGGCAAAGGCAAAGGTAAGGGTTTCACCCAAAGATTTGTGCCACGTAACGACAGGTTAGATGAACGACCACAGCAGTAGCTTGACTGTAGAGGATTTATTGGCACCAGCCGTGTGCGTGCCACCGCCGATCCATCCCCACATGCCACTCTATTTGCGCTGTCGTGCACAATTGCATGAATGGGAAGCGTTGAAGGACACATACGCGGCGTCAGTGATTCGCAATGGGCTGCAGCTTGATTGGGTTGACGGTTTTGATCCGGATCGGCCAACCGACGACTTCCGTCCTCGTTCTTCCCACGCAGAGGTAACCGACCCTGAATTGGTAAAACACGTGTTGGATGCAGTGCAACAGGGTTGCATGGAACGCGTCGAGCGCAAAGACATTAAGTGTTGTGCAAGTATGTTCGCAGTGGACAAAGCGTCAGACGAGGCACATCCTGAGGGAGGCCGTCGACCTATCACCAATTTGAAGAACGTGAACCAGTTTGTACAGACCACCTATTTTCGTTTGGTCACTCTGTGGGGAATTTTACCGTTCTTGAGACCCGGTCAGTATGCTTGCAAAATTGACCTGAAAAGTGCTTATTTTCACATGGGTATCCATCCGCGGGATCGACCTTTTTTTTGGGGGTCTACGTCGACGGTGAATTTTACAGATGGTGCGTTTTGCTGTTTGGATTAAACGTTGCACCACGGGAATGGCAACGCCTCATGCAACCAATTTTAAATGCCGTGCGCGAACGCGGAGCACTCGTTTGGGTCTACTTGGACGATTGGCTCATCATTGGCAATACTTACCGTGAATGTCTGGAACACACACGTTTTTTGGTACAACTTTTGCATCGGTTGGGTATATTGGTCAATGTCCCAAAATCATGTTTGGAGCCGTCTCAAGAAATTATAATGCTTGGTTTTATGCTGAACTTCAGGGAAGGATTCGTCGCGGTACCTCCAAAGCGCCTACAAGCAATTTTTCGGGACGTGAACAGACTGGCACACAGTCACACACCATCAGTGAGGCGATGCGCCTCCGTTCTTGGAAGAATCCGTTCCTTGTTGTTCGCCATGCCCCATATCCGACTCCTCAGCGACGCCCTGGCGGTGCACGTGGCGGTGGCAGTCCAGGCTGGCTGGGAGGCAGACGTGGCGCTCCCGGAGCGCGTGTCACGTCCGTTGATGGATCTGGCGGACGAGTTACACCAGTGGAAGGGACGCACCTTCGTAGTTTCCATGGGTCACGTCAGGGACATGTACTCGGACGCGTCGGATCTGGCGTGGGGCGGAGTCCTTCAAGGGAATGCCCAAGCAGCGTTCCGTTGGTTCCTGAATCGAGAGGAACACATAAACGTCAAAGAGTTCAGGGGAGCCCTTCTGACGATTCAAGCGTATGCGCTGAGGGACACCACGCTGCGATTTTTCACCGTCAGCTGCACCTGAGGAAGTCAGGCCCCAGTAGCGACGTGGAGTCGGCCCACCGGGGGAGGATGCCAGCCGACCAGGCCAGCTCCAGCAGCAGCGTCGCTCCCGACCAAAGGGACGTGGCCCGCGCCTGGGAGCGCGCCTGTGGGGTGCCCTGCAACCTTCGGGTTGCCCGGCAACGGGCCACGCAGCAGAACCCTGCCGTGGAGGGCGCCGTCGGCATCGCCCAGGAGGAGGCCACAGATTGGGGCAGAGGCATGGCCTTCCACGCCTCGACCGTGGCCGCCATTGCGGCCGGACTCACGGCTGCAGCCGCCCAGGAGGCAGCGACTGCCCCGGTCAGGGGTGAGGTGGCGGCGGCCGCCCAGGAAGCCCACCTGGCCCAGGAGGCCATTGCCAGCAAGGAGGCCGTGGTGAAAGCGCTGGAAGAGGCGCTTGCCCAAGAGAGGGCAAAGAAGGAGGCGGAGGAAAGGGCCCATGCCGAAGCAACGGCCAAGGCCCAGGCGAACGCCGCCAGGAAGGACGCCATCGAGGCCGCGCGACGAAAGGTCGCTGAGGAGAGGGCCAGGACGGAGGCGGAGCTGGCAGCGCTGGAAGTGGAGAAGGCTCGGCTACAGCAGGCCTGGGAAGCCGAGGCTGCTCACGCCCGGGAGGAGGCTGAAAGGCGAGCTGCCGCAGCCAGGGCCGCCGCGATGGAGGAGGCGGAGGCCAAGCTCCAGCGGGAGACTCCCCCGGGAGGATCCCAAGTGGAGACCCTGCGAAAGCTCTTTGAAGGGGACGCCTCCTCCAAGATGACGCTGGATCTGGAATAGGTCGACACGGGCAGCAGTGGGGACAGTGGCCCCACCGCCTACCGACGGAGGAAGGGTAAGGGGAAGACCCCCGAGAGGTCACGGAGGCCAGCGGGCGGACACCCCCACGACTCCGACCCCTTCTTCACCGCCAGCGACGGGGATGGACGAGGCCGCCGACATCGCCGAGGACTCGCTGGCGGAGGAGGCGGAGACGTCCCCAGGGAGCCGGAGGGTGAGAGTCAGGATCTCCCTCTTCCCTACCGGAGCTCGGGATCCACCGAGTGCGAGACCGAGACGCCTAGGTGGGGCGACCTGGACGAGGATGAAGACATGGACTTCGGTTACACGGAGAAGCCCCCATCCTCCGACCCACCGAGGCGACCCGGCGGAGACCCACCGGGACCCCCTGGCGGAGGACCATCAGGACCCCCTGGAGGACGCCCACCAAGTGGACCCCCAGGAGGCGGACCTCCGGGAGGGGGAGGACCCCCTGGAACGCGCGGACCCGGCGGAGGCCCTCCTGGAGGACCCCCTGGGGACCCCGACGACGCACCAGGGAACGGTGACCCGGATGCCACCTGGCGGTGGATTGTCCACCTCCGCAGGGGGTTCCAGTCTCTCGAGCGCGAGGTAGACACGGGCAAGGGCGAGATGATCCGCATCGCCAGGGTCGCCGCGGGCACACAGAAGGAGCTGGACATCGCCAAGACGGAGATGGTCAATATCGCCGAGGTCGCCACCGCCGCCCAGAGGGAGCTGGACATTGCCAGGGGCGAGACCAGGCTGCTGAACAAGGTCAGCAACGGCCGGCAGCAGAGGTTGGACGTGCTGGAAGGCCGTGGGAGCGTCGGCAGCGACCACCCACCCCTGGAGTCTTGCTCGTCGGACGGCAGCTGGGGACCTGGACCAGGTCGCGGCAGAGCCCACGCTCCCGGCGGAGCCCCCAGGAGTCGCCCCAGCGCCAGTGCCCCCTCTCTCAGCGCCCCCTCTCACCACAGCGCGGGCCGCCGTAACGAGAGCGTGCCACCCGGCAGTGGCAGTGAGGAGTGGCGTGATGAGTGGCTCAGGGCGGAGTACCACAACCGCCGTGCTCCACAGCGGACACCGGTACGCCCCTGATGCCCCGCACCAGCCCCGGAGCCAATCCCAATGGTTGGCGGTCGTTATGGTGGACTCAGGGATGAGGTCCCCGCAGGGGACGTGGAGTGGGATGTCGGCGGAGGTGAGGAAGACCTGGAGGAGTTACGCATTACCCCGCCGCGTGGTGTACGACGGGAGGCCGCTGAACGCAGCCGCCGGCGCCGTGATGAGGAGGCATACATGGAAGGAGTACGGCGTGAACATCTAGGTTCAGCGTACATGGAGGAACCACGGCGTAGCCATACGGATACCGTGGAGGAGATGGAAGTGGCGGCCGTGGGAGTCCCTGGGGGTCGCCGATGGGAACCTCGGTCGACCTCGCCGCCGGCGTTCATGGTCTTCAAGGCCGCGGATGCCGCCGCGTGGGAAGATCTGAAGGACATCAAGCCCCCCACGTACGATGGCAACCCCCTCACCCTCGACCGCTTCTTGGACAAGCTGGACGATTGGGGGATGACCGTCACTGAAGACATGGATCCCGCAGATGCAGAGAGATATGTCTTCAAACGGTTCACGTACCGCCTGCCGGAGGTGCTCCAAGAGCTATACTTCATGGCGACCAAGGAGGGGAAAATCAAGACCCTCAAGAAAGCCAAGAAGTGGCTCAACGAGCAGGAGCGGGTGGACGCTCCGCAGGTGGCTGCCAAGCGGTGGAAGTCCATCAAGCTTCAGCATGATGGTCGGGAGATCCGCCTACGAGATTCGCGGGACTTCCGGGGGCAATACACCCTCTTCCGCCGCAACGTGGAGGACTGGAATGAGGGTGACGAGCAGGCCCGCCTGCTCTCCATGCTGCCGGAAGCATGGATCAAGAGAGTCACCCAGGAGGAAGCCAAGAGGGCCAAGTCCGACCACACGGTCAAGATGATGCTCCCCAAGGAGTATCATACGAACGTGGTGGCTTGGACAAGGAAGAACGTGGCCGGGGATGTCAAACGGCACTCCCTGCGGAACGCCCTCCTCATCAGCGTCACGGGCGATCGCGAGAAGACCGCGATGTGGCGCCTTGATGAGTGTGACGTGAGCGGCCAGACTATCCGTCTGCAGGCCATCCCGGCGCGGATGAGTTGCGACGAGATCCTGGAGTGGGTTGGAGAGGAGGTACTCAAGGAGTACCGGAACCTCCACCACACCCGCAGCTTGAAGGCCCGGCTACCGTGACGTCAACTACGTTGGCGATGGGCCTGGCTGGGAAGCTGCCATGGACCCAGCGGGAGCCGATGGCGATGAGGCTCTCGACGACGATGACGACGACGATGAGCCCGCGGAGATGGCCGTTTGTGCCTTCGTGGCCAACAACCTGAACGCGGGGAGCAACCGGGGAAACTGGAAGCCCCTGCAGAAGGGTTGGAAGAAGAAGGAGAAGAAGGACCCCCGCCGCATTGGCGACCCTCCGCTGTCCTTTGGGCAGTTCATACGAGCTCACCCTCAGGGCTGTTTCGTGTGTTATGGGAGGAACAAAGGGTTCAACCATGACCACCGAACATGCCCGATCCACAAGGCCAACACAGAGGCCTACAAGAAGGTGCACGGGTCGAAGAAGCGTGCACCCGCGGGTATCCGGGAGACCAAAGTGGAGGTCGACAAGGACGAGCTCTCCAAGCTGATGTCGGTGGGGACCGAGTTGGCAAAGGAGATCCAGGAGATCAAGAGGAACTGGGTCCCCAGGTCGGACGACAAGAACAAGGAGAACAAAGAGAACGACAAGAACAAGGACAAGGACAAGAAGGGTAAGAAAGGGAGAAAGAAGAAGGGTGTCAACGGGGTTGATGCGGAGGAGAGTACCCCTACTACCACAACTGACGCCCCTTAGCAGAGCCTCTGCAGCCAAGGGCCCCAGCTAGGGCGGTTGCAGGATGGTGTCAAGGGAAGCGCCACACCATCCCAGTCGGGAGACGATAAGCACAAAGGGACTGCCGCGGGCGGAAGGCCCGGCCCGGCACCCAAAACGAAAGACGGTCGCAGTGGCAGGGTGAGGGCAAGTGAAGGCACGAACCCTTGCACCCGTCCATCCTTCGCGACCAAGAATGTATTTGATGTGCTTCAAGATCTATCTGAGAGTATCGGAGGATCACCCGGACCGCAGCTGGATGCTGCAGATGGGCAGCCTGAGCCCATTGTCCACGACCTGCACCAGTCGCTTGTTGAGCTTCTGGAACGGCCGGAGATCCTGAGCTTGCACGCCGTGCGCCGCCTTGGGCGTGAGCGGCAGTTGCACCTTAAGGCCCGTGCCTTATGCGGGAAAGTGGAGAAGGTCTTCGACGTGTTGGTCGACACGGGAGCTCAGGTCAGCTTGGTCAAGGCTGGCCTACTTCAGCCAGAGTGTTTGACCGACAGTCGGAAACCTGTCAGGCTGAAGGTGGCGAACGGCCTGTACATGGTGGGAGACACGAAGGAAGCGGCCATTGGGCTGCAGTTCGTGAACCACCGTGAGCTGAGCCGCCCGGACCTCGGCAAGGAAATCCTCCTGCGAGGTCGCTTCTACGAGGCCGAGATGGACTGGGACATGATTGTTGGATACAACTTCATGATGGAGAGGGACTCCGGCGTTCTCCCGGCCCAGGCCTCAATGACCCTGTACCAGGACGACCAGCTCTCCTGGCTTTCGTCACCTGAGCACCATGTGGAATGCCAATGGATCCACCCGGAACGCAATCAGCTCGAAGTAGCCGCGCAGGGCACTGAGCCAACTTGGCCAGCAAACCAGGAGTACGGCGTAATGCCGGAAGTGGCGAGCCGAGTGGTAGCGGACCTGGGAGCTTCGGATCTGGCGCTGGATGCGTTCTCTTCAGGAACCTCCGCCCATCTGCGGGTTTGTGAGAAGTACTGGAGCGCCCAGGACTCCGCGTGGAAGAAGCACTGGGGTCCGCATCAGTGTTTGATGTGGATCCATTGCCCCCGAAGGGACATTCCAAGGGCGGTAGCGAAGATTCACATGGACCGCTCCAAGGCAGTGCTGGTTGTTCCTATGGGATGCACCGAGGAGGAAAGTCCCCGACATTGGGTGGTCTGATTGACCAACATGACCTTAAACAAGGGCGTCCTACCGGCTGGAGAGAGTGTCTATCAGGACGCTAAGGGACAGCCCATGCCAGCCCAGAGATGGCCAACGGAATTCCACTATGTGGATTGGGGCCTTGAACAGGCCGACACCACGGACGTCGTGTGTGTCAACCGCATCATAGCAGAGCCATGGCGGCAATGCTTTGCGGTTTCCCCTGTTGACATCGGAGAATCGGAGGACCCCCTCACTGAAGAGGAGTTGGATCTGGTTCAGGGGTATATGGATCAGCCCTTTCACGACTGGGGAAGCCAGCGTGAGGGCAAAGGCCAGGACAAGGCCTGGTGGGAAGTGGACTTGATCGTCTCTGTTTCCTATGATGGGAATACTTTTGTAAAGAGGGTGCTGGACCACATGTCCAGCCAGTACAAGCCAATTGGAGGCAACCCACCCACCTACGGCGACCTGTTCCGAGGCAAGACCAGAGATGGCCCTTTGGGCCACCTGGGAAGACCACCTGAGCCGAAACCGACTGGGGTCGCTACCCCTCAAGTAAGCTCAGTGGTCCAGGTGCCCGGAAAAGCCAAGGCGGAGTCAGATGATTGCCCCAAGATCCAGGCATTGAGGGCCAGGCTGAAGCAGAAGTATGGGAATACCTTCTTCAGCGGAAAACCTGTGTTTCCCCCACCGGTGCGTGGACCGTATGGCGAGGCCAAGATACGACTGAAACCGGACCCCCGTGTGTATCGACACCGGGAGTTGGCCCTGAGGGGCGAGAGGAAGGAGGCCATGGAGAAGATACACCGTGATTTCATCGAGAGAGTCTGGCTTGAGCCGTGCCAATCCGAGTGGGCCTCCCCGTGCTTTGTCGTCCCCAAGAAGGTGGCCGGTGAGTGGCGGCTCGTGGTCGACTACCGCGGCCTAAACGCCCGAACGCAGCATGACAGCTATACGCTGCCCCTCATTGAGGACATGCTGCAAAAACAACACCGGCGGAGGATCTTCACGGTGATTGGCCTGAAACATGGTTATCATCAGATGCCTCTCGCCGAGGAGTCCCGTGCCTGCACAGCCATGAGCACCCCACTTGGCCCTCTCCAGTGGAAGGTGATGCCCATGGGCGTTACCAACGGCAATGCGGCTTTTCAGCGGATGCTGGAGAACCTGCTTGAGCCGGTGCGTGACTGTGCACACCCCTTCGTGGACGACGTGATTATCGCGTCCGGGGACCCCAGTATGAGCTATGAGGAGCTCCTGGAGGCACATGAGAGGGACGTCACCCGAGTGCTGGACCTTCTGGTTCGGCACAAACTCACGGGCAGCAGTGACAAGGCAACCATTGCGGTAAGCGAGGTGGTCTTCGCTGGCCACGTAGTTGGGAACGGGCAGCGGAAACCCATACCTGGCAAGGTGGCTGCGATCGAGCACTGGGAAAAGCCCAAAACGGTCTCTGAGCTACGGGAGTACTTGGGGTTCTGCAACTACTACTCGGGGTATATCAAGATGTATGCCGAGTATGCAGCCCCCATGACGACCATGCTCAAGGGCAACTGAGAGGAGACCAAGAAGGGGTCCAAGAAGGCTCTGGTCTGGATTGCTGAGTCCGACCGTGCCTTTGAGGGGATGGGGCAGGCGCTGCTATCTGCAGTGGGTCTGCACCTCGTGGATCCTGACCGAGGGTTCGTCCTGCGCACCGACGCTTCCGACTACGCCGTTGGCGCTGTGTTGGAACAAGTGCTTGGCGATGGGAGGCACGTGCCAGTGGCCTTCTGGAGCCGAGTCCTGGCGGAAGGCCAGAGACAGACGTGGACGCCCCGAGAAAAGGAGGCGTATGCCATCGTCATGGCTCTCAGGAAATAAGCTGGGTACATAGCCCTCCATCCCGTCACCGTCTGCACCGACCATCAGAGTCTGCAGTCGTGGCACAATGAGCACGTGGACACCCCCTCTGGTCCGGCCTCCCGACGGGCAAGATGGCATGAGACCTTGTCCAAGTTCGGCCTCACGGTTGTGTATGTTCCTGCCAAGGACAACACCGTGGCGGACTGTCTCAGTAGGCGGGCCTATCCCGCCAGCAAGGGCATGACAGACGTGTCTGCCCATGGCGATGAAACTGAGACCGCTGAGGCCAAGAGGATAATAGAAATGGAGCGCCTGATGGAGGAGAAGGGTGTTAAATGCTTCGTCGTCATGGCTGCGGATGCCCCCCTCGAAACGAGGATGGCCAGAGCGGTCAGAGTACTCGCCCCTGACGGAGGTGAGACCGAAAAGCACCTCTTCCCTGAATCTTGCCTCCAGGACGACTGGACCGACGACTACGCCAAGTCTGAGGCCTTTGAGGCCGAATATAGGGCTGTGACCGACCCTGATGACGGGCAGAAGTGGCCAAAGGGGCTGACTGAGGAGGATGGCAAGCTCTACCGGAATGGTAAGCTGCTGGTCCCAGAGTCCCGAGTGCTCGAGCTGTGTGAGGCTTGGCACCACCACGTGATGCACCCAGGGGTCAAGAAGCAAGCCCTGGACATGCAGCGCCAGTTCGAAATCGACCAGATCAGTCTCTACAACGCTTTCAGCGCCGGTTTGAGATCGATGCATCTGTATGTTGCGTATTATCAGCCCGTCATTGAAATATGGACTGTTTCCCCCCCCACGAGGGGATGCGAACCGGAATACGAAGGCGCCCTGAGTCGCCGTGTACATGCTCTTACATAAGGTCCAGTCTGGACCAATACCTAAGTACAGATTCTTCTGTTTGAGTGCCCGTGATACCGTGTGCCCTAGTTGCTGTGATGTGCTGAGATCCTGGTGGCGCCAGGCGGGAAGCCCAGTTGCCTGACTACACTCCGAGCGGTCCGCCACTGTCAATCCCAGTGTGAGCCTACTGACTCGCAGACGCACTTGCAGTCAGGTGGGGACCTCCGGTGTCCTGACCTCGGTCAGTCTGCCTGGGAAACTGGTGGTTTGAGGAGTCGACGCCTCCGCCCAGACTGCATGGGGACTCCGCCATGCATGGCCTTCGTGGTAATGGGGCGAGGGAAAAGACGGCCTTGATGCCCAATCCCTTATGGAGGAGCTTGTTCGGCTTTACCACTCTGGACTCGCGTCGTGGATATGGACATGGTGCGCCCAAGGAAGGACCAGTGGGGACTCTCCCCCAGACTGCGGCCTTGGGAAGCCTGGGGTAGCCTGATGGATCTTTGTGGTCGCTTTGGACCTGTGGGACCACCTCGGTCGTCGTGTGACGCCTATGTTGGCCGTGTATGCCACTGCCACTGTGGTAGTGACCGTCGCAGCCGGCACCGGGTGCGCCTGGTGTGAGTTAACGGGTCCTTTGGATGCCGACAATTGCCGCCAGACCCGGGACTTGATACTTGATACTATACTTGCAGTTACTAACAGCTACAGCACCGTACCTGTCTTACTGTGGGATTATACTGGGCAGCCTAACCCGCAAATCGGCCTGAAGTGAGGATGTGACAATCCTCCCCCCCCTTCAGGGGATGGTTCTGGGTACCCGCTGCCATGCTTGGGTGTTATCGAGCCCCCCCCAGGGTTTGCTCTAAGGAGGGGGGTGAAGCGGTACCCAGAACCTATGGCCCATGGCCCGGAGGCATGTGAGCCGTCACACCCGTGCGGAAGCCGTTGACACCGGCTGTCAGCGGGATATCCCTGTTCTCTAACCCGCGAAATCTGGATTCCGATTTCTAACCATTAAGTCGATGTGGAATTACCATAATTTTACTGTCTTGGTCAATTTGCGGTTAGAAATCGGTGAAATACCGGATTTCTACCGCGATTTCTAATTGTCGTAAAATCGCCGCCTGACGTCGCCCGTTCCGTGCACTGCATTAGATGATTCTGTAAAACGATCTTTCTTGAAGTTAAGACTGAAACACTCTTCGAGTGATCCGCAATTTTTTCCTTGATAAAACGCATCGCGTCCCAGATTTTCCCCAGAAAATCTGGGCGGCCGAAGGCGCTTTGAACCCCGAAGTGAAATAACAAGGGTTACAAGCGTTCAAGCGCCCAAGGACGAACTAACGTGCCTCATAGGCACTGTGTATGAGGTTTTGCCCCCCATAGTCATAGGATGAGGCCAAAGGATCCCAACTCCATAGGCCCAAAGGGTTATTTTTTTGAGTGTTTTCCAAGAAATGGGCCACCTCACGTACTTGGCGTCCAAGTACGTGTAGAAGTATGTTGAGTTGGCGTTTTCTCCCTCTTTGCTTGCCTCTACATCCGGGGCATATCACTTGTCTTCCCCGGATAGTGCATATCTGATCTCCATATACATATTGGCAATATATTTTGCGTGCATGCTAAGGTTCGGCTTTCCAAAGGGGGGTCAATTTTCGACCAAAGCACTTGCATGCGTGTTAAGGGACCAAAGTTACTCTAGAATATAGGCACACTTTGAGTCTAGGCCACTAGGTTGGGTGTAGAAGGCGAGGGTAGGGTTGTATGCCATATTTGGTGTCATATCACGTGCCCATTTGGCGGGTGCACCATTCCAAGACTAACCCGCCAATGGACCCCAAATTGCACGGGGCCCTTCATTGTACTCCCAACCAACACTCGCAAGCCTAACCTTCGTGAGGGGACGCTTGTGGAGCGCTCCCGAAGCGATGCGTTGCGAGCAAGGTGTGTTTTTTGCAATATTCCATATTTGCATGTGCCCACTTGGGAGGCAGCGCGCGCGGCCTTCCAAAGCGCCGCAAGTGGAGCACATATGTGGAATCGAAGGTCATTGGTGTCGAGTCATTGTGTTTAGAAGGATTGGTCGATTACTCAATCGAAGCCGAAGATATTATAATATATTTGTGTAGTTTTCAAGGCACTTTTGCGTGTTTTTTTTGCCAACTTTGCTGTTTTTTGCCCGTCATGATGACAAGTGGCGACCGTGTATCTCCACGTTGCGCTCAATTGACATCATGACCCAAGTATGTTATGAGGGTACATACTTCGGTGCCCAACATATCTTGGACCCGGCAAATAACTCTCCTTGGGCTTGGCATACCGTGGTCCCCATGTTGGCGATTTGGGACGATCCCAAATCATGGGCTCACTTGGCGACCCTGCCATTCCTTAAACTGGAGGGGTTTGGGCGACGCCCAAAAGATATGTTGGACGCATATGACTTGAAACCAATCCTATGGCACACTCCGGTCCAAGTCGGGCATGTGCCTCATTTGCCCCACCCATGAGTGTGCGCATTTTCGGCCATTTTTGGCAATTTTCCAAATTTTTGCCCGCCGTGCACCATGTTCAGCCCCCTCGTGCACGCCGGACGCATGGACCGATGGACAATATATGACATGGGTGTTATGGATATTGGTCACCATGGTTCGCACACCACGTGGGCGAAGTGGAGCAACCTTCGTCAAGGTGCTAGTCCAAAGTGAGTGTGGACAATTTTGCCATTTCGGCAATTCTGGACCCAATTTTGATTGTCACCACGCCGAGTGGCATGAAGAACTTTGAGAGCCAAGTGCATGTGAGTCCCTGTTGGACTCCCAGTGGATCCCATATGGAATGGCGGATCCGATCTCCAAGCTGGCGTGGAGATATACCATTGGGGATACCCCGGATTTTGGCTCATTTTGAGCAGCCAAAATGACCCCCTTTTGGGACCCCAATTTCAGCCCCCCGTGTGGTCGATTGGGGGCCCCATATCTCTATGCCCACAGTAAGCCCGGACCTAATTTCAAGTTGTGCACTCAGACATAGGTCCTAGGTCCTGCCTCCTATCCTGTGAGCCATTGGCCTTGCCCTGGCTGGGCGAGCCACGCGTGGGAATGACGCTAATTTTGGTGATTTTGGCATCGGGACCCCACTTGACGTACCCGTGGTGCCCAGATGCCGGGACCTCAGAGGAAACCAGGTTGGGTGAGGGCTCCAGGAAGTGCGTACTTGAAGGGCATAGGGTCAGTTGCCTCGTCCCCGCCTCTGGCAGGTCCGGACGAGGGGTCAGTTTTGGAGTTTTCGGAGCTAATATCAGTTTGGGCTGAAACAGCCCATTTTCAGCTACCAACTCCTAGGGGATAATGGCGGGGCCTCATCTCCAGCTCAGAGAGGGATTTGGGACATGCCGTTAAGGGAGCATAGGGGGGGACTGTCGGTTGGCCTTGGAGTTGCTTGGTTCCCAGAAACTCGCCTGTGGCTGGGCGGGACACCCTCCCCTATTGGCAGGGTTTCAGGGTCCGGACTGAGCAGGGCATGGGTTGTGTTTGAGCCCCCGCCCCTGCCAGCCACTGAGAGGGTCGGATCTGGGATTGGGACATGAGTTGGGACTGAGTGTCTATTGTCCTGTGATGCCCTTACCCGAGTCCAGTCTTAACCCCATGTGTACATATCCTGATGTGTTGCTGTACATACTTTTGTTCCCTTGTTTCAGAGTGGCAAGGATCCTGAAACGCTTTGTCACATGACGGGAGCGTGATGATGCCCCTGTGAGCGCAGTGCTTTGCCTGCCTGCTTGCTTGTGCGTTTCCACCGCAGCGTCCCGTGGCCAGGCCCCCCACGGGAACGCGTCAATTAGAGGTAAGTCCAGGGTGATTAGACATACACACATATGCATAGCGTCGTTTCTCGCTTGTGTCTCGTTTTTCCTTCACCCTGCTTTACCCTCCAGCGGTGAGTAAGGTAGGTAAGCCCAGGTGGGGCCACCCCCTGGTGGAGTTCGTGATTGTGGACAAGATTAGGAAGAAAAACTAAGGTTGACGGTAAACCCGTGCATGCTCGTGCATTCACACACTCATTGAATGGTAGGCCACGCAAAATGCGCACGGTAAACCTTGTTTAGGTTACCCAGGGGCTCCGGCCCACGTTCTATAAGAGAACGGGTGGAGTTCCTTAAGCTTGCTTGCTTGATAGGGGCGTTCGTGGACAGCGTATTAGAGGGCCATCTGAGAAGCGTATAATACATGGAGATGGTCTTGGTTCCTCCGCTGCAAACGCTCCTTCATCCGCCTTTGCTCTTCAGGTGGGAAGGTCAGGGTGAACTGGTGCAGTCCCTTGAGCCGTGCGAAAATATACGGCGCTGATCACACAAACAACAAGCTACGACTCAGCCAGGAGTGGCAAGCGTAGCCCGACATCTTCAACATTCATGCTGTGCACGCAACAAGAGCACCCCTTCCCTCCAAGCCCTGGCAGGAAAACGCGTTGTGGCGTCCCTGTTAGGCCACAGAAGCTTAGTAGCTCTGTGTTTTCTTGCACTCTCACAGGTGAGCGGCTAGGGCTCTCGTCTTCATCCTCAACACAACCCAGTAGAGCGTGCGTGTAGGAGTGGTAGTCCTGAGTGGGGGCTTGAGCCAGTTGCAGAAGTGCTCGCCCACCGGGATGGTGCCACTGTAGGTAGGGTGTGTAGAGTAGTGCCGTCTCCTGTCCCGCGTGCTTTTCCACGTGGGCAGGGGAGTGCGTTAGCTTTTGGCCTTTAGCAAAAATGGGCGTTTTGTATGCCCTTAGCACACTTGGCCACCCCTCCCCTCTAGTAGGTAGGGCTTTTGCCGTCTTTCCCCAAGGATAGGCGCCAGCACAGAAATTGGGCGCCATAGGAGTTGTACTAGTAACTGACTAAGACCTTCGTTCCGACATCAGCGAAGCCCGTTGATTCGGGAGCCACGCCCGGGAGAGAAGTGAGACACACACAGACATACGTAGCACACTTAGGGGTAAGGTTCAGTCCCTAGCTTTAGTCTTGGAGGCAAGCGTCTCAGCGAGCCTCAGCAACTCACCAAGGTTGTTCTGGGACAAGTAGTCTACCAGAACTGAGTTTAGGCGTCCCTCAGGTAGTACAAACGCAGAGAAGGGTTCCCAGGTGGCCTCTTCGACTCCAAACCCTTCCCAGAGGGTGAGGAAGCGCCAACCCTGGCGATAGCACCGGTGTAGGACAGACTTCACCAGGTAGAAGCCCTCCTTAGCCATCTCCTCGGCGTTCATGTCGGGGAGTTCCCCTTCAACTTCCATAGGGCTGGCAGCCCCTTGTAGGTCTAGAGCGGCGATTTCCTCGTTGTTCAGCTCCCACTCTTCCCCACAGAGGTCTTCAGGATCATAGTAGCGCTTCAGGTGTTGAGCAGCGCACACCAGGGTCCCCCCTAGACGCGGAGAACACCGCACGGTGATATGGTGTCCATCCACAGATAGAATCTTGTACGGCCCGAAGTATGGGTCATCGCTGGTAGAGCGTGGCCAGGCGGGTAGTCGGCTGTGGTGCACCAACCCCCAGTCCCCGTCTTGGTAGGTGGCCGGTACTCGGTGCTTGTTGTTCTTGTTTCACTGACGCTCCCTCACTCATCTGGAGCATAGCCTTGGCCTTGTCCACCTTCGCTGGTTGCTCTTGGACCCACTCACCGACGGAAGAATGGGTGTCCCTGGATAGGCGGCATGTAGGAACCACGCCGGGCGCCCTGGGAATAGCTCATGGGGCCAGTAGCCAGTAGCCGAACTCTCTCTGGAGTTCATCATCAAGGATATGACGGGGAGTAACCTCACCCAGTCTCTGGTGCGTTCAGTTTTGCACGATATCCTTACATTCTCCTTGAGGACACGAATCTGTCGCTCACATAGGGGGTTGCTCGTGTGAGAGTAGGGGATCCCCGTAGACACCTGGACATTGAGGGATCTCAGGACCCTCTTGTACCAGCCGGTATCTGAGCGCACTCGCAGGTCCTCATCGGAGTTGATCTCCTGGGGCGCCCCATAGACACAAAACCACTCCTCCAGGAGTATCTTGATGGTCTCCTCCCCGGTAATGTGCTTGGTACATGGGAACACCCTGGTGAACCTGGTCAACCCACAGGTTACCACGAGGGCGAAGTCATAGCCCCCGAACTTCGGCACCTCCGTGTAGTCCACGTTTAGAACACTGTTAGCACAGTGAGGGATGGGAACGGTCGAGTAGAGACCTCTGTCCCTGATATTCCCTGGTTTGCAGGACCTACACGGGCACTTGTCCATGATAGGCTGGAGGGTTTTCTGCAGTTGGTCGTCAGTCCACGTAGTGTGGAACCACTGCATGAATAGCCTCAGGGTACGGTCAGCACCCACATGACCGCTGAACTCATGGGTCCACTTCAGCAGCGCTGGGACTCTGTCACTGGGTACCACGATGCGGTCCTCGTGCCAGAGGTAGCTCTTGTCCCTCTTCCACTGATCTTGGTTGACCAGGAGGGGTTCAAGGCGTTTTTCCAGGCACTTGTAGATATCCCCAAACTCCTTCAGGTACTCCGATTGTTGGGGTCCATCCAGGGGGCGTATCATGGTCATGTTGAGGTCCAAGTGGACGTCCATACGGCTGAACGCCTCCTTAGCCAGCGCTTCAGACCGGGCACCAATCAGGGCGTCGAATGTGTTCCGGCTGATGTAGTCTGCACACTCGTTCTTCACTCCCTGGATATGGTGTACCGTCAGCCGTAGTTGGCTGAGGTAGGTCCACCAGCGCCGTAGCTTGGCCTTCTCAGGTGGGGGACCCTTCTGGAAACTGCGGACGGGCTCTTGGTCGCACAGCCAGACCACAGGCTTACTCCCCAACAGTCGTGCCTGAGAGGAGAGCACCAGCATACCCGCGAGCAATTCCTGCTCATAGGTGGAGTAGTTTCCCCTGGCCTGGTTCCATTTCCAGTTCCAGTGGCCCAGAGGTACTAGGACCCACTTGTCGTCAGGGTAGCTGTGCTTGAGAGTTCCATCTCGGTTGAGACCTTCAGTCCCCCATTGTGAAATAGCCGAGTCGAACTCCTCCTTCTCTAGTGCTTGCCATTGGAACAACGTTCCGCCACCGCCCACATTGCTGGCGTCGGTCACCAGGATAATCTCCCCTTGTGCCCTAAACACGCCCAAACACTTAGCGTTGGCCACCTTGTCTTTGAGCAGAAAAGTTTACAGTGATTTCAACACTGTGTTTTTGCCTCTCCTGCTGCTTGCTGCTGGTGTAGGGTTTCCTGCTGCTTGTTTTTCAAGATGAAAAGCTTTTGTTTGCTAAAATAGAATTAATCCAGGAGAGCGCAAGCCAGAGATATGCAAGTAGAAGAGAATCAGGATCAAAGCATGAAGGGCTGCAGTGTAAACAGTGGCAGATGAAAGGATATTCACAGAAACTGCAACTCAGGTCAAATCGGATTGCATATTTACAAAGCTAGCTGAAATGTTTTGGAAAAGAGTTGGAAAACTGCCCCATGGTCACTCAATCTCCATAGTGCCATCTCAGGAGATGTGCACTCTTTGTTTTGGGTCCCATATGTGCTGAGGTGGCAGGGCATGTGGAGATGAGGTCACTGCCATGTCACATGGGATCTTCCTACTTAGCTAGGCTGACCGGGAATTGAACCCAGGACCTCTCAAAAAGAGGTGCCCAGCCCCCTAGGGTGCATACCACTAGGACAGCTAAGATCTCATGAGAAAACATAGATAAATTCATAGGCTCTGCCCTGGATATGTCAGTTCTCAGTGAACTCAGGATAAGATGATTTGCCTCACATTGACAGGGGATTAAGGGGTCCACTCCATATCCTGATTGGGTGTTTGGTTCCATAGGTCAAAATGTGTTATCACCACTTTTGGTTGGGCCAATACTAAGATAGAAATGCCCGTGGGCTCAGTGCATCTCCAATACAACTAGAGTATGCCTCAAAGCATTGGAAAAGCACTTTTTCTTACTCCCCCCTTGTGCTGTGGTGGCCACCACTGTCGCATTTTCAGGAAAAAGGGATTTTTTCTTGGCCTTTCCTTGGTTTCCACATCTACTTTAAAATACCTATAGTTTCCCTCTCACAGAAAAATGGGCGCTCACCATGGCGGGCGCTCTTTTGCTGCTCTGTTTGTAACATTTCCTACAGGAAGCTCAGCGCTCATGGCGCTGCCGGGGTTCCTGTGGCTTGGCAGGGTTAGTTAGGGTGCATGCCATAAACATGTGCATGTGCATCCCTCCCTCCAAGATGCAGCGCGACATAAACCCAACGCAAGACACAATATACACACTCGCATGGGTTCTCGTAAACCTGCTGGCGACCTCTGATCTGTCTTAGGGCGAAGGGAGTCATTAAGAAAATTCAATTACCCCTTGGTGGGGTCTTGGGTTCTGCTCAGTCTCCTGGCTGCTGCTTTTCGGCCCGAACACGGCCCACTCAGCGACGCTTTTGCGAGGATATCTGCAGAGGCAGGAACGGGAGAATTATGGGCGAATCCACGCAAACGCGAAGCGACAACACCTAAAACCGTCAAATGACGGCCTAGGATTTTTCTAAGACAACACACCTGAGCAGAATCCAATGGTGCATCAGAAGCACATTTTTATAAAAATTATAGTCATCTCTAGATTTTTTAAATCAAGAAATTCCTACGCATAAAAAGGCGGCGCGCAGGAGCGGCTCCTAGCGAAGCGCCGGAAAATGCAGAAATAATGGAGTTATAAATGTATGTCTCACGTAGTCTTGAAAATGACGAGACACACATTAATAACTAAACATACAGATTCCACCCACACTGACAGAAGGGTCAAAACTCCAAGAATTCGATAATCAACAAAAAGACTTCAATGAATCAGGTATAAACTACAGGTGTGCTCGTCGCGTATGCAGCATACACATTGCTCGTCTCGTGTCTCCGTGAACGAGTCTTGTAGCAGCGCTAACAACGATAGAACGCGATAGAGGGATTGATTAGAAAGATTGCAGATGATTAGAGTTCAGATCAGGGTGATTAGACATACACACAAGTGCATAGCGACGTTTTTCGCTTGCGCCTCGCTCACGTGCCCACTTGCTGAAAGTGCTGCCCTGGGTCGTTGATGGTGCCGGAGGGCTCGGGGCTGGCAAGACCAGTGGGGCAGGCACGCGAGGAGTCGACCTGAACGCTGCTATTGGGGGTAGAACCGGAGACTCGAACACCAACGGAGGCAAGAGCAGCAACAACTGAAGCAAGATCCATGTTGAGTGTTATCCGGCAGAAAATCCCAGTCTATGAAGAAAATTGATGCGGATTATTCTAAATACATCTGAGTGTCCAAAACTATCTGAAAAGATTTATATAAATCCAATTATGAAAAATGTTTGGCCGATCTGGCCCGCGAGCGCGCGTCAGCGGCGAATGGCGATTCCAGGTAAATGATCGGAACGCGGCGGATTTACGGGGAATGGACCGCGGAATCAGATCCGGCATCTCAGAAATATATAGGTCTGATCCTGAGACTGAGCTGCGAGGCGGCGATTCCGCCGAAGCAAAGAAAATGACCAAAATGTAGCCAATCTGGACAGAATGTCTGAAAATCTGAGCAGATGGGGCTAGCCGCACTTACACTCCCCCTCCAAAAACACACTGGGGTGTGTCGCTACGTCAACGAAGAACGTAGTGCGGGTAAGTCCCAGAAAAAAAATAGAAATGTAGCCTCCATGGGGCGAAATCTGCTTTATCTGACCTGATTTGGGCTGAATTGGCACTGAATCAGGATGGATGGACCTGAAATGAGACAGAATGAGAAGTGACGAACAGTCCTCCGTGCAGTAAAACATTAGGTCAAGGGCTAAAAAGCATGTAAACGTATCGAGAATCGATACCAAACCATGCATTGGTTGAGAATGAGGTAGATTATTGATGGATTGAGTGGGGGGATCGAGAATTGGAGTGACATCTCAGCGCTCTGGCACAGTTTCGCTGTCGCGGGCACGCTACGGTGTCCTCGCCGAACTCTACATCGTGTTACTCCCGCTTTTCTCGTTCTGAAAAGTGCAGCATGTGGCTCAGAATTGGCGCATCTGGTGGATGATCACAAAATTCAATCTTGCTGAATCAATTTAAACAGAGATGGAGGAGATTAAGCAATCACAGAGAGGGTAAACAAATACAAATGAAGTCTGCAGGCCCTAAGTGAACCACAGAAGGTAAGGATGTTTTTCTGTTCACTTAGATCTAAACAGATCTTCGAGGAATCAGAGAAGATGACAAGGAAATCAACCTAAATTGTCCTAAAATCAGCAAATTCCCTAAGATGAAGGTGAAATGAAGCGGAATGTCTAGAACTGAAACTACTAATACTTTCGTTTAGACTAAAGTTAATATATATTGTCGTTTATTCAGCTCAATTGTGCTTTCCGGCACGTTGGTTCGCGAGCATCCAACAGATTCCATGAAAATCTGGATCATGTGATGATGCATCATGATGGGACATGCTGGCCCTGGATCCTTGGCATGTAACGCGCCGAAGGTTCGCTGAAGGCGCTTTACTGACAGTATATAACTGAGAGACACCGAAGAGTCCTTTATTTACAGTGGCGGCGGTGTCAATCGACTTGGACAAGGCCAATCTTTCGAATGAGTCCCACAAGACACTTGGATTCACCATTTTCGACAGTTTCAGGTCGGATTGAGCTCACATTGGCGTGTGCCAAAAATACAACGAAGCTTACGGACTTCAGAGGTTGCTTTTAGAAGTCCCTAGAGCTCCCATCTGAAGGTTGTCTGAACAATTGACGTCTGGGTTTCGTACAACAGTGGCAGAATGATGGACAAACCTGAGAAATTCAAGGCAAATTTGAGGATCCTGGATCTGAATCTGGACTTTGGCTTCCGCATCACGGCAAATGAAGGTAAGATCTGAGTTCCTGGCGTCGCATCTGGTGCAGCCAGTACTACAGGGGGTGCCTGTAGGGGTGAATGTCGCTGGCCAGCGTTTTGATTATGTACATTTGCTTCCATCTGCACGAGTAGCCAAATTCCAAAGATGCACAGACCAACAGAGACAAGATTACCCCGAATCTGCCTGAATTAAGCCTGAGTTTGGTTTTTTCTGAACACGGCAGCACACTCCGTGGCTTTCGGTTTTCGACTTTCGATACGCTACCGAACGGAGACCAAAGAAAAATTGATTGATTGACGTCAAATTATCAAACATTCGCAGTTCTCCACATCATGACATAAACAGAAAGAATGCACAGTGGATTTAGCAGAATGTGGTTCTTTCAAGTCGAATTCGGCCAAGCACGAATACATGTGACCACCAACCTGTCTGGTCGGGCCCTCGTACGGCTTGGGCGCTGCAAATCAGCGGCCGAACTCGAAGCTTGGTCCTCATTTGGCTCCTGGGCTGGCCTGACCGCAGGAGGGGGGATCGACGGATCAGCCCTGGAATGTGGCTGCTGAGGGCCGTAAAAGGCTGGATCTCGATTCACCACAGGTCGTTTTCCGTCGCTCTCCACTTGTCTGTCTGGTTTCGACAGACAGTCTGTCAGGAGTACTCCAATTTCGGGGTGCTTCTTCAGGAAGTCGATGAACCCCTTGGTGTATCCATGGACAAAAGATTGGGCTGGTTCCCAGTTGTTGTGACTGGAATCAAAGCCCCTCCACTCACACAGAAATTCCCATTCGCCCTTGGCGTCACGTCTTGCTTCAACAATCCTCTTGAGTTCGTACTTCCCCCCTTCGATGACCCGATCAGACAAATGTTTCGCAGTCCAAAAAAGGGGTTTAACCCGATCCTTGGGGGAGGGGATCTCTCTCTTGAGGCGATCGCCCGAAACGTCAATTTCCCTGCTGACATCCACACGAATCCTCCACCTGTTCTCACCAAGACGCGCTGTAACAGCGAATGGCCCCTCCCACAAGGGAAGAAGCTTGTCATCTCCGTCCAGGGTGATTTCGGATTTTGGAAGCCAAACTCGATCATCGACTTCAAAATTGTGGGGGTTTTTTCGGCCTTGATTCTGAACCCAAAGCCAGTCAGCTTGATGCTTATCGATTAATTTCGAGACAGTTTTATCTGCTCGTTGGACGTCGTCCAAAAACAACGAAGCATCCTTACAAGGGCGAGGATTATTCAACGGCATGTTCCACCAACACTTCTTTCGTCCAAAGACAATTTCATTTGGAGAAAGGCCATGGTACAAAGGCGTGTTGTGGTAACGGCGAAGCAATGCGAAGAGAACTTCCATCCAATGGAAATCCTTTTCACTCGCGAGCTCCTTACGAAGCATATTTATAATTGAGCGGCCGGCTCTTTCACCAGGCAGCGCTCGATGCGAGTGGATTTCACATCGCAGGTGGTGGATTCCAAGGCGAGCACATAATTCTCTCCACCATTCGGAGGTGTACTCTTTGCCTGAGTCCGTAACCACCTCGGATGGGACGTCCCAACCTCCCATCCAGGTCTGCGCGCACCATTTGGCGGCAGCCTTGCCAGTCATCGACTCAATGTTGCAAGGCAACACTTGAATGTAGCCGGAATGACGGCACTGAATAAGGAGCACACCATTGACTTTTTTATTCGTCCAATGGCACTCTTCGTCATCGAGTTCACCGAGATAGAAGAAATCACTGGTGACTCTGTTAAAGAGGCGCTCCGGAATAGGATGAGGCCTCAGATGGCCGTGCTTCTTCGCGCTGGGGGGCGTCGAGACAGCACATTGGGCACATCCGGCGGCTACTTTCATGCAGTGAGTATATAGCCGTGAGCCAAACAACCTATGTTTAATCATCGACCACAGTCGACGGCCATGTGCGTGGGGGGACTCCCATTTATGCCACCAGTTTAACACTCGGGGGGCCAGGGCGTCTGGTACGCACAATTTACCCTCCATCCACAGCTTCCCCCCATCCAACGAATACTCTGAAAAAATCCCATCCTTGTGAGCATCTTTGGATTTGAGATTTCCAAAGACCTCTTTAATCATGGGATCCTGCAGATAATCGGACGTCCAGTCACGGATGATCAGGGAATCTTTCGGCAGGGGTGGAGTTTTGGCCGGATCTCGACGCTTAATGCCCTGGATCAACCGAAATCTACTTACTCGTCGGGTATAGTCAAACCGTTTCACACTCCCTGAGGAGGGATCGGTGACTTTTTCCACGACTTTCAGTGTTTTGCTGCAGATCTCATGAGCATGCGCCGGATCTGAGATGGCCGTGATGTCATGGCACGGTAATGCGTGCTGTTTAACAGCGCATTGCATGCATGCACGTCGAATGAGTTTCTTTTCTTCTTGATCCCATTCGATTATTACATGGCGGTCCTGCTCCGTACCATGGATGTTGGTACTTTGCAGCCCCTCTGAAGCGGGGTAAGCCCATCGGCTCAGAGCATCCGCTACCGTGTTGTGTTTTCCAGGCAAATACGACACGTGGAGGTCAAACAGACTGAGAAATTCGTGCCATCTGGCCCGTCGACCAGCTGGGCTCGCGACAGTATCAATGTGTTCAGTGGCCCAATACTCCAGAGATCGATGATCCGTCAGGACCTCGACTCGATTGGTGCCAACCCACGATTGGTACTTTTTTAAAGCACAGATTATGGCGTAGGTTTCTTGCTCACGCGGCGACCATTGCATTTGGCGTGGGGCTAGCTTCCGAGACCAAAATGCAAGAGGGTAATGATCGCCGGTGGCTTCATCAACCTGCTCAAGGACAGCTCCGATCGCGTACCTAGAAGCGTCGGTTCTAATGTAGAAGGGTCGGTCGAATTGGGGCACATGCAACGTGGCGACTTCACAGAGGGCCGCCTTCAAGTGATGGAAGGCCTCCTCGCACTCGTCAGTCCACTTGACACGAACCTTTGAACCTGCCTTGCCCGCATCTCTCCCTACCTTCAAAAATTCAGTGAGGGGGGCAGCAAATTTGGCATAATTCGGCACAAAAGTGTGGTAAAAATTGCAACAACCCAGGAATCCTCTCAACTCCGTGATCGTCTCAGGGCGCTTCCACTTCTGAATAGCGACGAGCTTCCCTGGACTGGGTCGTCGGGTGCCATTCTCTAGGAGAGAACCACAAAATTCGACTGATTTTAAAAAAAATTTTCCCTTCTTTGGCCCACAAATCAGCTGATTGGCATCAAGAATGTCCAAAACTTGTTTCAGCTGCTTTTCATGTAGGGCCACCAGCTCGGCTTCGGTCAGTCCCTCCCCCTCCGTCGCGATGATTATGTCATCTATGTACACACTCACGAAGGCACGAAGCTCAGGATGGGCTGTAAAAAGCACATCCTCCATCATTCTTTGAAAAAACGAAGGGGCGTTCTTCAGGCCCATGGGCATGACGGTCCACTGGACTGGGCCACATGGCGTGCACATACAGGTGAGAGGTCGGCTGTCCTTCCTCAACGGCATTTGGTGAAAGCCGTGACGGAGATCCAGCACAGAAAACAAACGACCTCTTGCCCTCTTGGCGATTTCCTCCTCAATGAGGGGCAGGGGGTGTGAATCCGCCTTGGTTTCGGCGTTGAGATTGCGAAAATCAACAACCATTCGCCAACCATCAATAGTGTTCTGGTCTGCAGGCGGTGGCTTCGGGACTGTGAAGGGTGCACAGCACCATTCGCTGGTCATACAACCCTCAAGCCAACCAAATTTCACTGAGATTTCTCTCGATGATTTTTCTGAGGATCTCATGTTTATGTCCATGGTTCTCATAAGGACGCTGTTTCTTCGCCTTGTAACCTTCAAGAAGCTCGATGAAGGCTTCACCGAACTGCCCACGGACAGGGGGGTCTTTGATCAACTTTCCTGAAAGGGTTGTGTCCTTCCGTTCCTCAAAAATCTTTTCTCTTGACTTGGAACACAACTCAGTGTCCACCTGATCACCAGCAATTACTGTCGAAAAAACTTTGGCAACTTCTTCGGCCTTGGCAGGAAGAATCTTCTTACGGATGTCCCTAAAGAGGTCCGTATCAACTGCCTCTTGAAGATAGGTGGGTCGAGTGTCGACATTCCAGAGATTATCTTCGTGATCCAGCTCCTCGAAAGGATCTATGAAAGCCTCCACAGGGGGTTTTTCATAAAAAACTCTGAATTTGCGGCGCGATTTAAGATTTTTCTTCGCCCGTGCACTGAAGATTCTTTTCGATGTCGATCGTATTGGGGAAGAGGGAGACGAGGCGGATCCATTTGACGTTAGATCACCTTGGGTATCTGACGGACAAAAATCAGAAAAAATAGATTCATCATCAGTACCACGCTCAACCTCAGATTGGGACCCAACACAGGAATCTGTACTAGAATCAGCAGAATTAGAGTCAGAAAGCTTTCCATCCACCAGGAATGCAAGCGAACTCCAGGACTGCTGTGGCAGGGGACCTGTGTCGTCCCTGGCATACAGCTTAATCTTCCTGGGAAGTTCGATGTAATCTACACAAATGTCTTGTAATTCCTGAAACCAAGGCTTGTCGTCCCACAAGGGCACAACTAAAATTGCCTGGGCTTTATCTTGCTTGATTTTGTGGATGACCTGCTGGATTAAGTGAAACGGAGGATTAATCCACAACTTCTTGTCCCATTTATGGGTCCAAGCGTCGCTAAAGTGCTTGTCAAAGCGCTTGTTCTTACGGTTAGCAAAGGCATCATACTGTGGCCAAAAGGAATGGTGTTCATGAAAATATTCACAAATTGCATCGCGTCATTTGTCGACAACTCTGTAGGATGAAGAGTGCCAGCGCGAAGGGCGTCGTGGCTGGGAGTCCCCACGAAGACATTCTAACTCTTGGGAGTAATCGGCACTCCCATTCACCTCTGCAAGGGTGACATCTTCGCCAAATTTTGGTGTAACTTTTTGCTTCAAAAATTCTTATGCACTTTTAAACCCTGCGTGCAAAAAACGAAATTCAGGACGCTCCAAGGGACCTGACTCCAGCAAAAAACAACGCCGATGACCTACGGGCGCCACCCTGTTCTTGCGAAGCCAAGGATGGCCCAAGTAAAGGTCATACTTTATGTCGGCACGATAGAAGTAATCATCCTTAAGGACAACTTCCTCCACATTACCTTCTTCCCAAAGGTCTTGAGCGACCAAATGAGTTGATATATAACAACCGCGTTGCCCACCTGCGAGAGAATGTCCAGAAACTCCCTGGAGGGTAACAGGATGAGGCGATTCAAACACGGAGTCGTCGGGTAAGAAAGAATTGGATTGGAGATTTACCTCTGATCCATTGTCACACAAACAAGTGGCGAGGTGGAAATTTCCCTTGCAATCAGAGACCCACAGCTTTGTGACAAACTGACGGGCCCTGTGCTTGGACTGTACACCAACCTCGTCCACTACAACAGAAGGATCCGCTGCCGGATCCAGGGGAGAGGAGACAAGCGACCCTACATCAAGTAATGGTCGATCTGGAATCTGGGGATCATGCCTGAAATCGCCTGGGGTGGGGCGATTTTCGTGGCTCCCCTAGGCGTTCTGACCTCCAGTGGCTGCGTTAACATTGTGAACACAGCCTGATTCGTCGATCCACTCATCTTGGAACGGATCATCTGCTGGATTCAGGGCATTTTCGACATAATCTCGATCCGCATCGGACACCTGATCTGCACCTGAGACCTGATCAACACGATGGTTGCCCTTTCCACGTCCACGGCCACGGCCGCCGGATGATGGACCACCACCGTCGCCACGCCCTCTGCCCTTACCAGAGAAAGGGGTTCCCGAAGGATTTCCCTTACCTTTACCCTGTGATCCTGGAGCATTTCCCTTGTTTGTACCGGATTGAGGGGTTTGGCCTGGATTTCGATTTCCGCCTCCGACGTTGCCATTAGGATTTGTCTGGCCGTTCGGCTGCCCACCGGAGCCGGATGGAGTCCGATTTCCTTTGCCTTGGGACCCGCCAGGGCCTCCAGTATTTTTGTTTCCACCGGAGGGGGGCGAATTCCCTTTTCCCCCCTTTCCACCATGCACCTGTCTGTCATTCCTGTCTGAATTCTGCGAATTACTGACATTTTCACCAATCACCTTGTGATCGTAAGCAGACCATCGGTGATTACCAGTAGAATGCGTCTTAGCTCGGTTCGTAGAACCTAAAAGAAGGCAGATGCTACAATGATCCTGAACATTCCGGGTGTCCTTCACCTTTTTGTTGCCCTTTTGGGCCCCATTTTGGGTGTTTTGCTGGGTATTCTTGTTTCCCCCAAGACCCTCATGGAAATTTTGATTGGCGGCGTCAGCGAGCCGCTCAACCTCTTCCCACAGTTCCTGCGGGGTGAACGAAAACACCCATTTCCTGGCCTTCAGGCGATGGCCGTGGAAACTTACTCCCCTATTGAGGACTTGGACAAACAAGTCCCGATCCTCGTGTTCATTAAACTTGATTTTCCACGTGTTTTCAGTGAATTTCACCTTGGTAAACGACGTGGGGGAACACTTTTGAAGTGATTCCCTGACGGAAAACCTGTTGGCCGAGGCATCAAAGCCATCGACCTCCGCCCACCAGGTCTTGACCTTTTCTTCGGACTGTTTGTTCCGAAGGGTGGCGGCAGTTTCGGAGGGGATCTTGTCAAAAATCAGATTTTTCAGCTCGGCACTAGAAAATTTTTCGCCTGAATGTTCAGATTCTTCCACTAGATTCCAGAAGTGCTGTCTCTTGTCTTGCACTTCGTGCAAGATTAATCGAGAGAATGAAGGAAAATTCTTCAACATCTGGTGGTAATGGTCCTCTGGCAGCCGGGATCCACGTACCTCCAACTGTTCCCACACCTCATCAAAGGTAAGGGGGGAACTTGAATCCTCACGATCACTCCAGGTCCTGAGCCAAGTGTTGGCCGGCGCTCCCTCAAGGCAGTCCAAGAGGGCCATCAGAAACTGATCATCCTGGAGTTTTTGAGTCTTAACCCACAGTTTAAATTCCCGTTGGAACTGAGGCCAACGTCTGGGGTTCCCATTATACTTCGGTTGCTTGGCAACCTGACGAAGTCGCAATGAAGTAGGATTAAGAAGTGAATCCAGCCCAACACCGGCCGTAATGGCAGACACCTTGGCGGCATCATTAGCCACACCAGCTCCGGCGAGGGTCTGGGCGATCAACAGCTGGGCTAATGCATTGGAATCAGCAGCAGGAGGGGCAGTACGGGAGGCAGTTCGCTTGGCATTCTGAGCCTCAGTCCTAGCCTTCGCCGTCCTACTCTGAGATCGAGAGATTGTAACCCTTTCCTTTAGCTTGGTCCTGCTGATCCTTGCGTCGGTGGTCTTAGAGTCCACCCAAGGAGCAATCAAAAAAATTTCTGTCGCCTCCTCCGACGGTTCTGTTACTTGTTCCACCGATGATGCGCCCTCAGACCGCATGTGTGTCTTGAAAAGATCTTTAATTCCCAGCGTTTGAATGATGAGTTGCATTTGATCTTTGAGCAATTGGAGCTCAGTATCTCGCTCGAATCTGCAGGAGCAGTCGGCGGGACAGTACATACCGTGTCCTGAAGGGCCTGAGCAGGCTGTCGGACCGCTAATCTCAGTGGTTCGCAGCCAAGAGTCCACTTGGGGAGCTCCTTCAGCCCTAATTTCCAGGCTTGCCTGCCTGGCTGCCTCTAAAATTCCTTCCTCAACCGCGGCGGCTAGATCGTCGTGGATGGAAACAGGGGGACGAGGGGCGGAGGGCCCGGCAACAGGTGCCTTGGTCTTCTCCTTCGGGAAGGGACTTGCCTCCCAGATCTGCAAAAAAATGGCAAAAGAGTCATCTTCTTGAGAACGCCACCACATCCTGGTATTAATTTCTTCCTGAAGAAGGAAAAAATATTCCATTAAAAAATCAGAGGCGATTCTTTCTTGTCCTATCAGCTTAGACGTGGCTAATAGACAAAGGGCCTCAAGCGCCTCAAGGTTACGGGTCACTTCTGAAGACAAATGGTTGTCCCATTGTGCCCAAGAGGCTGGTCGATTATAGGTAGGTACCTCACCTGGACCACCCATCTCAATGTCGTCAATGTCGGCGTCGATGGTCTCAAAATGTGGACATTGGTAAGCAGTATTAGTACCTGCCAGGTCCGTAAGCTCCACCGGAGCGTTGCCATCGGCGTAGGCTGGGAGATTCCAGCTGCTTGATGGCCAATTTCGACTGGGATCTTGATGGTAATCTGGGCCTCCACAGCTGCTGATTTGTGCCCTTCTTGGGCAGCTTGGGCTTGCGCAAGGCATTCCTCTCAAGGCCTCGTTCGCCCAGCACCACGGCAGCGTAATTGTTACGTCTCCAGGAGCGGCGGGGTCTACGGGGCCGTAATGGGGAGCTAGCTGTGGTTGGGACACCAAAGGAACAACATTCAGGTAGCCTCTGCTACCATGAAAGTGCTGCCCTGGGTCGTTGATGGTGCCGGAGGGCTCGGGGCCGGCAAGACCAGTGGCACAGGCACGCGAGGAGTCGACCTGAACGCTGCTATTGGGGGTAGAACCGGAGACTCGAACACCAACGGAGGCAAGAGCAGCAACAACTGAAGCAAGATCCATGTTGAGTGTTATCCGGCAGAAAATCCCAGTCTATGAAGAAAATTGATGCGGATTATTCTAAATACATCTGAGTGTCCAAAACTATCTGAAAAGATTTATATAAATCCAATTATGAAAAATGTTTGGCCGATCTGGCCCGCGAGCGCGCGTCAGCGGCGAATGGCGATTCCAGGTAAATGATCGGAACGCGGCGGATTTACGGGGAATGGACCGCGGAATCAGATCCGGCATCTCAGAAATATATAGGTCTGATCCTGAGACTGAGCTGCGAGGCGGCGATTCCGCCGAAGCAAAGAAAATGACCAAAATGTAGCCAATCTGGACAGAATGTCTGAAAATCTGAGCAGATGGGGCTAGCCGCACTTACACTTGCTCTCTCTCTCCAGCGGTAGGTAAGGTGAGTAAGCCCACGTGGGGCCACCCCCTGGTGGAGTTCGTGATTGTGGTTCAGATGGGCAGGTTTGCCCAAGACACTCGTGCATGCTCGTGCATTCACACACGCATTAAAGGGTAGGCCACGCGAAATGCGCACGGTAAACCTTGTTTAGGTTACCCAGGGGCTCCTCGGTACGTTCTTTAAGAGAACCTGAGAAGTCTCTTAACGCTTGCTTGCTTGACAGGCCGTGTTTGCGGACAGTGTATTATAGGTCACACTGAGAAGCGTATAATACATGGAGTGTGGCTTGGTTCCTCCGCCGCAAACACCCCTTCATTTGCCTTTGGTTTACAGGTGGGCAGGTAGGGTGATTGGTGCAGCAGCATACCATTTTTTTCTTGCCCTGCTAAACAAGGGCGCAGATCACAAAAACGATTGACTGCACCTCAGCCAGGAGTGGCGAGGGCAGTTCGACTCCAGCGACATCCACGTAGTGCACGCAAAAAGAGCACCTCTTCCCTCCAAGCCCTAGCAGGGGAGACGCGTTGTGGCGTCCCCTGTTAGGCCACAGTTGCTTAGCAGCGCTGTGTTCTCTTGTCTTCTTCACAGGAGGGTCGTTAGGACCCACGACATGTTCTTCAACCACACCAAGTAGAGTGTGCGTGTAGGAGTGGTAGTCCTGAGTGGGGGCTTGAGCCAGTTGCAGAAGTGCTCGCCCACCAGGATGGTGCCACTGTAGGGTGTGTAGGACCTGTAGTGCGTGTGTCACTGTCACACCCGTTTCCTGCAACTTTAGCAGGGTTGATGGGCTGTGGCAGTGGTTAGGTCAGTGTTTTAGCCATTTAGCAAAACGGCGCTTTCATGCCTTCATAGCTTTTGGCCACCCCTCCCTGTAGTAGACACATAGGTAGGGAAAACAATACCTGGATTAGTATGCTGGGTATTCCCCAAAGGTTTTGCGCCAGCACAGAAATTGGGCGCTTAGGGGAGGGGAGACCCGGGGCGTACCCCGTGGCATCAATAAGCCAACCCTCCAGGTTTAGCAAGCGTGCAGACTTGGGTATAATTAGGACACCACTTCTGCGGCTTGCTCTCAGGACCTTAGGAATAGCACACTCACACATACGCTTTGGCAGGTAAGGGTAAGGTTCAGTCCCTAGCTTTAGTCTTGGAGGCAAGCGTCTCAGCGAGCCTCAGCAACTCACCAAGGTTGTTCTGGGACAAGTAGTCAACCAGAACTGAGTTTAGGCGCCCCTCAGGTAGTACAAACGCAGAGAAGGGCTCCCAGGTGGCCTCTTCAACTCCAAACCCTTCCCACAGGGTGAGGAAGCGCCAACCCTGGCGATAGCACCGGCGTAGGACAGATTTCACCAGGTAGAAGCCCTCCTTAGCCATCTCCTCGGCGTTCATGTCGGCGAGTTCCCCTTCAACTTCCATAGGGCTGGCAGCCCCTTGTAGGTCCAGAGCGGCGATTTCCTCGTCGTTCAGCTCCCACTCCTCCCCACAGAGGTCTTCAGGATCATGGTAGCGCTTCAGGTGTTGAGCAGCGCACACCAGGGTCCCCCCTAGACGCGGAGAAAACCGCACGGTGATACGATGTCCATCCACTGATAGAATCTTGTACGGCCCGAAGTATGGGTCATCGCTGGTAGAGCGTGGCCAGGCGGGTAGTGGACTGTGGTGCACCAGCACCCAGTCCCCCTCTTGGTAGGTGGCCGGTACTCGGTGCTTATTCTTCTTGTTCCACTGACGCTTCCTCACTCTCTGGAGCATAGCCTTGGCCTTGTCCACCTTCGCTTGTTGCTCTTGGACCCATTCACCATCAGAAGAATGGGGGTCCCTTGATAGGGGGCATGTAGGAACCACGCTGGGCGCCCTGGGAATAGCTCATGGGGCGAGTAGCCAGTAGCTCAACTCTCTTGGGAGTTCATCATCAAGGATATGACGGGGAGTAGTCTCACACAGTCTCTGGTGCGTTCAGTTTTGCACCATATCCGTACATTCTCCTTCAGGACACGGATCTGTCGCTCACATAGGGGGTTGCCCGTGTGCGAGTAGGGAATCCCCGTAGACACCTGGACATTGAGGGACCTCAGGACCCTCTTGTACCAACCGGTATCTGAGCGTACTCGTACGTCCTCATCGGAGTTGATCTCCTTGGGCGCCCCATAGACACAAAACCACTCCTCCAGGAGTATCTTGATAGTCTCCTCCCCGGTAATGTGCTTGGTACATGGGAACACCCTGGTAAACCTGGTCAACCAACAGGTCACCACGAGGGCGAAGTCATAGCCCCCGAACTTCAGCATCTCCGTGTAGTCCACGTAAAGAACACTGTTAGCACAGTGAGGGATGGGTAGGGTCGAGTAGAGACCTCTGTCCCTGATATCCCCTGGTTTGCAGGACCTGCACGGGCACTTGTCCATGATAGGCTGGAGGGTTTTCCGCAGTTGGTCGTCAGTCCACGTAATGTGGAACCACTGCTTGAACAGCCTCAGGGTACGGTCAGCACCCACATGACCGCTGGACTCATGGGTCGACTTCAGCAGCGCTGGGACTCTGTCACTAGGCACCACGATGCGGTCCTCGTGCCAGAGGTAGCTCTTGTCCCTCTTCCACTGATCTTGGTTGACCAGGAGGGGTTCAAGGCGTTTTTCCAGGCGCTTGTAGATATCCCCAAACTCCTTCAGGTACTCCGATTGTTGGAGTGCATCCAGGGGGCGTATCATCGTCATGTTCAGGTCCAAGTGGACGTCCATACGGCTGAACGCCTCCTTAGCCAGCGCTTCAGACCGGGCACCAATCAGGGCGTGGAAGTTGTTGCGGCTGATGTAGTCTGCACACTCGTTCTTCACTCCCTGGATATGGTGTACCGTCAGCCGTAGTTGACTGAGCCAGGTCCACCAGCGCCGTAGCTTGGCCTTCTCAGGTGGCGGGCCCTTCTGGAAACTGCGGACCGGTTCTTGGTCGCACAGCCAGACAACAGGGTTAATCCCCAACATTCGTGCTTGTGAGGATAGCACCAGCATGCCCGCGAGCAACTCCTGCTCATAGGTGGAGTAGTTCCCCCTGGCCTGGTTCCACTTCCAGTTCCAGTGGCCCAGAGGTACTAAGACCCACTTGTCGTCAGGGTAGCTGTGCTTGAGGGTTCCATCTCAGTTGAGACCTTCCGTCCCCCATTGGGAAATGGCCGAGTGGAACTCCTCGTTCTCTAGTGCTTACCATTGGAACAACGTTCCACCACCGCCCACATTGCTGGCGTCGGTCACCAGGATAATCTCCCCTTGTGCCCTAGGCACGCCCGAGCACTTAGCGTTGGGCACTTTGTCTTTTAGCTCGTCAAACGCTTGTTGCTCTTGTGGGCGCCAGCGCCAAGTAGTACTCTCCTTGATCAAGTCCGTCAGAACGGCGCTGGTGTAGGTGAAGTTTTTGATGTGGCGGCGATAGAAGTTGCACGCCCCAATGAAACTGCGTACATCATGAAGTCCTTTCTTGGGGTCTTCGTGTCGTACCTTGGCGTCCATCAGGGGTTTAGCCTTAGAGGCCGCTGGGGTCCACCACCCATAGCCAACGTCAAACCCCAGGTACTGCATGGTCTCCTGCATGAACTCACACTTCTCCAGCTTGAGTCGTGTGTGGTTCTCCTGGCAGACCGCAAAGAGCTCACCCAAGAGGATTAGGTGATCCTCCTGGGTATTGGTCCCGAGGCATACATCGTCGATGTGAGCCTCCATCTGGGCCCCACGGGATATAAGCTCCTGCACCTTAGGTCTCCTTCGTAGGATGGACAAGATCTTGTTCATCAGCTCTTGGAATAGAGCGGGTGCGTTGGCCACACCAAACGACATGACCTTCCACTTGAACACCCTCCCCTGAGGGGTGATGAAGGCCAGTAGTTCCTGTGCGTCGGGGGTCAGGTCCACTTGCCAGAATCCGCTCCTCTTGTCCATCTTGGTCTTGTAGCGGCAGGAGGCTATCTTCTCCAGGGTAGACTCCATATTGGGAATGGACTCTGAGTGGTTCAACGTCTTCTTGTTCAGCTCTCCGTAGTCCACTACCAGCCGTTTGGCTGTAGACCCAGGTTTAGCCACCAAGAAACAGGGGCTGCAGTGTAGGGGGTAGTCCCCGTCCTTGTACTCCAGGACTAGGCCAGCGTCGATACATTCTTGTATCTGTCGCTCAATCTCGTCGGCCTGCTCTTTAGGAGCTGGATAGGGTCTCCTCCGGATCTTGTGACCCACGAACTCGGGTTTCAGCTTGAGGTCCATCTGTACCAGCTTGTCACATGAGGCTGGAGGGGGTAGTTCTCCGAACACCTCCAGATAGGTCCTTATAAGCTTCTGTACCCGCGGGTCCAATATCTTGATTGTGTCCTCCATGTCCTCGTCAGAGTGTAAGTTGCTTGCCCCGTGAGTAATAGACGTCGGGAGGTGATCCTCCACCGACTCTTCGCCCGTGGTAGTGTCCTTCAGCGCTTGGTAGGCATATAGAAGGTCTTGTTCAACCATCTCCGATGGACGATGGCAACATAGGCACGCTCGAGGGGGTTCACATACATATTCCTCCGAGAGGTCGTCCTCCTCTGGGGTCCTCACATGGGCGCCCCACACGCTCTTCATGAGCTTAAGATCTGACTCCCTTTGCCAGGTGGTGATCTTCTGTTCGAGGTCCTCCTTCAATTGGGATAGATCTCCCATACGTCCTTGCTTCAGTGGCCATGAGCTGCGGGTAGGCTTCGCGTAGCATAGCTTTTTCGCCACCAACTTCCTCTTGGAATCCACATACTCCCTTAGCCTGGATCTGGGGTCCAGCTCTTCGTCCACGGGGTCTTCCACCCTCATGGAGAGTAGGGGTTTCAGTGGGGCGACGTAATCGGCGTTCTCCACTTCCTCCACACAGGTCTGCACGAAGAAGGCGTCGTGCTCAGTTTCATCATCTAAGTGGATAGAGCTAGGTAGCTCAGATAGTCCACACTCAGAGACTCCATCAGGAACAGGTCAGTACATGGCAGGGAGAGTTGGGGGCGTTGGTGTCAGTCACGACGTACTCATCTCCTCCAGGTGTAGTCTCAATAGCATCTTGAGGTCGTAGGCGATCCTTCAAGTCACCCAAGGCGAGTGCACCGCTTTCTCGTTGTATAGCCTGGACCAGAGTCGGGTCCAGATCCTCCCAGGGGATGGAGGTAAGACCTCCATCCACCATGCTCAGCATACTCCCCCATCCGGGTTTCCCAATAGGCGTCTTACGCCCCAGAGGCACGTAGATGGCCTCATCAGGTAACCGAACAGAGCTGATAGTCAGCCTGTCCAGGAGGTTTCGCCAGTACTTGTTGCCCCCATGGGCTCCCCCAATTGGGGGAACACAGGACCATACGGGAACGTTCCAAGGCGACCTTTGTCAGCACCTTCCCAAGTTCACTGAACCTGGGGTTCCCGTAGGCCATCCCCAAAGAGGGCAAGTAAAATTTGTAGCTGCAGTTCTTCCCCTTGCTGCAGTAAAGGTCCAGTACATGCTGCTTGTTGCTGGCGAACAACTCCACACTCAGGTCTTCCCTAGAGTAACCCAACTCCTTCAGACCTTGGTCTAGGACTTCCCCCAATAGTTGATAGTCCTCAGTTTTGGAGGCCGCCATCATGTTCGAGGGCTCCTCCTTCGATAGCCTCAGGTAACTCGAGGTATGTTCCGACTGCTCCAGTGGCACAGACTCTCTGCCACTGCCGTGGTCCACGTAGAGGAGGTAGGGCGCTTGCAGCGTCAGGGATTGTATCTGGGAGTGCTGTACGAAGAAGTCAGTCCCCAGTACAAAGTCGAAGGCCTCAGTGTCCATCACATAGAACCGATGGGCGATAGTCCGGGAGCCCATAGGTACCTCCACTTCACAGTCCCCGCAGCTGTGCACCACATGTCCATCCCCCATGCGTATAGCCGCGGTGGTCATGGTGTTCTTCAGGCTCCCACAAGGTAAAATCTTCTTGGCAACTATAGATATTGTGGCGCCAGTATCCAATACCCCCAGGTATTCGCGTCCCCCTAGTCGGATACGTACCCAAAACACCAGATCTTGGGTGCCGCCGGAGCGCCCCTGTCAGAACTCCGCGGGACAGGTCACCTCGAACCCCTTGTTCCGCAATTTGCGGGCCATCCTCATGAAACGGCTCCTCTTCTTAGCGTTGCTGTCATCACCACCTTCATGCTCTCGCTTGGCTCCTTGTTCTTGCTGGGCCTGCGTTTGTGAGCGTGTGGTAGGACCAGACTGCCCTCCAGAGGGCTCGGAGTTCCCCCCTGGATTGGGGTTGGGGTTGTCTCCGTTCTTGTCCTTGTTCTTGTTGTCCTTTTCGCCCCACACCGGCTCCTCACGGAGGTATGGGATGCCATGGGCCTCCCATTCCTATCCTTCATGACCGGGTACATCCAGACCCGACTCTACGCCGTCATCACAGCCGCAGGCCTCACCCCCTGGACCGGCACAGACAGCGGGGTCCCCCAGGGAGGCGCCGAAGGCCCCTTCCTCTACCTCCTCGTCACCCTGCCACTGGCATTCGAGCTAGCACGGGTATACCCGGGGTACGCCCCATACCCGCTACGGTCCCCCTCATCAACTTCGCAGATGACAACCTCCTGACTACGGCCACCCGCCACCGCGACCCTGAGAACGCAGGGCTACCAACAGCCACCGAACAAGCGTCCGCCATTCTCCAACTCACCACAACCTACCTGGACGCCCACCAGCTCCTAGTGCACCCCCGCAAATCGGTCGGGCTGGCCGACGCCAAGACCCCCACCCCCCACATCCGGAAAGGCGAACCCCTACACCTGGAAGACACCACAGTCCACCTGGGAGTCACACAGGCCACGCGGCACCACCACATCACACTCCCAAGCAAGCTAGAAGAGCGCCTCGCCCGGCTACCCCAAATTGCCAGGGGGGACCTCCTGTCTACGCAGGGCCTGGCGTACTTCATGGAAGCAGTGCTCAACGCGGCCATCGGGTACCAAGCCCTGCACCTCCCGCGCCCCCAAGACGCACTACGCCACGCTCGACAGCAAGTGACGAAGGCATGGGCGCAACACGGAGGCTGGCCCACGTCTTTTTCCAAGGAGGCCATGATGGCCCACTTGCGCTACTACGGAGACAATACGGGCGCCCTGGTCGACATGGCCTATGCCAAACACGCAGCACACCACCTACACAAGGTAACACACAACCACCAACCAGAAGTTCGTGAGGCGGCAGCCATACGCATAAAAGAAGCGCAAATGGCCCGCAACACCTGCCCCCGGTGGATACTGGCGCAACACGGCATCTCCACCCCCGTGGGCACCGGCATCTGGGCCCAGCTACAACTCCTCCTACCGCACCACACACACGCCATCCTGACAAACCACCACTGCGATCAACAGGGGCCACTCGTGGCCACACACACCGACATCCACCGACGCCCGGCAGGCGAGGTGGACACCCTGCGCCTCGTAGGGGCCACCATCACCATAGTGTATATCACCCCAACACAGATGCAGATCATGGCCCAATACGACGCCCACCACGCCCCGTTCCCTTTGGACCCACAATGGCCAGCACGCCACGTCTTCCAAGCGTACCTCCGCGCATGTGCTACGAAGGCAGGGCGCGACATGCCGGGGCCCAAGGACATCGACACGGCGTACACAGCCTTCCAGCGCCAGCACCCCCGGCCCCGCCCAAGCGAGCACGAGACCCCCAACGACGGCGGCACGACACAGGGGGAGCCCACCCCGTCAGCCGAAGGCTGGACACCACCCACCATCCTGCTACTAGCACCAAACGGCCACAAACATGCTACCCGCACTGTCCAGCGACAACATGCCCCCTGGTCCATCCCGAAACACAATGCACCGGAGACCGATGTACCACCAGTCAGACACAATGACCAGGGCATACCACGCACGTGCTGGCACTGCGGCCCGGCAGCCCTCGACACGCCGTGGCCCCTGCTGCACCTCATCTCCACCCACTACCGCACCCCCACCGCCGCCGCCACCGCCGACCAGCAGGCATGGCTCTCCCCCTGGTTTCACACGGTACTCCCAGACCACCCGGCGCACGTAGTCTGGACCCGAACACCCACGGCGACATGGACGTTCACCAACGAGCGGGCAGACCCGGACAGCGTAGCCATGGAGTACGACCGCTGCGACCCACACCGCGAAGGACCTCAGGAGGCACCCATGCGCCCCCTACAGCACAAATACCCCACCCTCCGCGGCGACAAGGACGACAAGGAGCGGCGACAGACCATCACGTGCCAGAAGTTCCACCCCAATACGGGATACCTCTTCCACCTGATGTACGCGTATATCACCGAGGGACGCCCAGACAGGGGCCTCCTCCGCCTCACCCCACGAGCCCAGGCCATCATCACCCAGGGGATAGGCGTCTATGCAGCGCCACTACTGCAACCCACGCAAATCACCGCCAGAACCGCCCAGGGGAACCCCATCTACGTCTATCACCCCACAGCAATCGCCCGCCTACCCATACCCAGCGACACCGACATCATCTACTTCACTGACGCATCCGGCACCCAGCAACGCACCCCCACGGTCGGTTGCGCCTCCGTGCGCATCACCCGGCACGCGGACGGCCTCCACGTGGAACACCACACCGGGGCCACCATCTTTGGGGCGTCCTCCCACGGCGAACTGCGCACCATGGCAGATGCCGTCACCGCCACACCGCCACCCACGACGATCCGGCCCCGCAACATCTGGGTAGTCGTGGATGCCACGGTCGACATCCACCTCCCCAGGCGCCTTGCGGACCTGCCCCTCCACAAAGCACTCGAGTCCGGCCTCACCACACAAGCGTTGGGACTATGGATGGCCTTCAAGGGCATGCACCCACAGGACGCCCTACACATCGTCAAGCAGGAGTCACACCGCTACGCATACAGCAATGGACGCGCAGACACGCAGGCCAAATACCAGAACACCAACCACACCCCAGGGCTCGAACGCGTGCGACTGGACACCCCACACCACAGCCACCTGCAGCACCTGCCCCCGATACCCCCGGCCACACAGCCCCCCCAATGGATGCCCGAGGACACGCCGTACACGGATCGAGACAAGCAGTACCACTACCCCACACCCATCCAGCAACTGGCCACCACACTGGGCCAGCCAGCGAACACCGAACTCCTCCAACGCCTTGAAGACTCCGTCCACACCCCCCTCTACTACTCCGCCCTGCGCCCGGATAGCCTCCCAGCACACCTACAAAAGCCCCGACTCCAACTCGCCCTCGAACAACTTCCCCTCCTCACCCGATACCACCGATGGTATACGCGCCGCTCGATCCACGTCCCCGCAGGACACACCAAATGCATCTGCAGCCACGCGGAAGAAGAAACATGGGACCACTTCAAGGCGTGCCCCCTGTACAGAGGACCCGACACCCTCACAGACTGGAACCCAACCCACACCATCGCACAGCACGCCCGATGGCTGGCGCAGTCCCCGGCGACCCAGCAACTCACCACCGTCCTCAAGCAGACGGAGGTGCTCGAGGCAGTCCGCAGGGGACTCGTCCCCACTGCCGTCTACACCTTGCTACGCACCCACGCGGAGGACCCCCAGGCCACGGCGGCGCACATGCAGCGGACGGCCGTTGCCAAGACGGCGGAGCAGCTCACATACCGCACCCACAAATACCTGCAGCATGCGGCAACCCTGCCCCCAACTGACCAAGCCCACCTCCTCAAACTCCTGTTCTACCAACCATGAGAACCTACCCCGTGACATACCAACACGGAACCCCCACCACGTCTACACACCGTTCACCGAGCACAGCACTGGCACAGCACACACGGACACCACAGGCACCGCACACACTCCCACCAGCATGCGCGCGCCACCAGCCCCCATCCCCCCACGCCGCCGTCCGTCCACAGGTACCACCAACCACCAGCCACCGCATGTCCCCTCTGCGTTCGCCAGCGGCTACCACAGACAGCCCTGCCCTGCAACCCAGACCACTGGGTCTGCCTGGGAGCCGCGCACCGCCTCACCCGCTGCCCCCACTGCGGGGACCTCACCCCCCGCCACCGCGAGCGGCCCGCGGCCCCAGCCGCACCCCACCCCGCCAGCCACCCCAGCTTCTTCGGGTTCCTCACCGACACCCTCCGGGACCACCTGGGAGGGTACTCCGTGGCGGACGCGGCGGACCACGCATGGACCATAGCCGTGGCCACGGGCAGCACACCCCTGCCCCCCCACAGCCCACCCCTACGCCACAGCGGAGGCGGCTTGAACGTGGCGGCCCGCCACATCATCCTCGCCCTATACCTCCACCACCGAGACCTACACCTCCCAGACCCACAACTCCCGGCCCCACAAGCAGCAGCCCTGACGCTGGAAGCTTGGGCCGACACGGCACCAGAGGAGATAGCAGCCTACCTCCGAATCACTTGCCGCCGGTTCAAACACGCCCTCGGCCGACGGAAGGGAACACCTTACCCACTCAGCGCACTCCTCTACCCGGCACACCACCCCCAGCCCCAACAGAAGCCCCTGGAGGGCTGGGCGTCTTTTCGGGACGCCCACCTGGCCGCCCCCGACGAGGCCACCGCCACGCGGATGGGCCTCACGGACCAGGAAACCTACGTCAGAGGCCTCAAGACGAGCCTCCAAGAGGCACACCGCTGGCACGCCCGCTCCCCATCGCCCCCACGGGGACAGGGGGGTTCACCCGCCCTCGACTACCACCAGGCCAAGAAGACCAAGACAGGTCAGGGGGCCCGCCAACGCGCCCGCCAGCAGGGCGCAACGCCCCAACCAAGGCCCGGGTCCAGCCACACCGCACCACCCCACGCCCAGACCCCCGGGGCACACCAACAACACCGCCACCGCCAGCGCCCACCACCACCACCGTACCGCAGCACCCAAACCCTGCAGCCTAGTCAGCCACCATCGCCCACACACGTCCACACCATGTCAGGACCACCATACGCGCAGTGCCAGGGGACATGGCACCACCAACACCACCACCACGCCCCCGTCCCTCCCAACCCCTACCCCCTAATGCCCCCATGCTACAGCGACCCCCACCAGCTACATCCCCACCACGCCCCCAGCACAACCAGGCCCCGCGAACCACCCACCCCACATAGCGCACATCACCGCACCACACCATCACGTATTCCACCACCACCAGCCCCTGCCACCACACCCACCAACGCCGGGGTACCACACACAACCGGCACACCCTCCACACCACCACCACGCGGTCCAGCACCACCCGCCGCCCCCGCTACACGGGCCCACGACATACGAGCCACGGTACACCCCCATGGACCCGCGAGGAGCCGCGCACGCACACCAGCAACACCAGGGCCTAGTAGGAGCGCCCCACCACCACCAACAGCCCCCCCACCCACACCCCATACCAGCGAGCACCATCCACCAGCAGCCACCCATCACATACGGACCACAGCCCCACCCGGGGGCTCATGCGGCCGCCTCCCACCCGCACCCCGGCACCACAACCAGTCCAGAACCGCAAGGGCCACACGGCGCACACACGCAACACCCACACGACCCACAGGGACGCCCGGACCCCCAGCCAGCACAACACCCACCCCCGCCCCCCCCACGCCACCACCACCAGCAGCCCCCCCGGCCACACCCCATACCAGCGAGCACCATCCACCAGCAGCCACCCATTACATACGGACCACAGCCCCACCCTGACGCTCATGCGGCCGCCTCCCACCCACACCCCGGCACCACAACCAGTCAAGAACCGCAAGGGCCGCACGGCGCACACACGCAACACCCACACGACCCACAGGGACGCCCAGACCCCCAGCCAGCACAACACCCACCCCCGCCCCCCCCACCACCAACAGCGCCACCCCCACACCACCCCCCCCCCGCCCCCCCCCCCCGAGACCAGGCCACGGACACAACACGCGGCAGCCAGCACCAGCCAATTGACGTCGATACCCCCGCCGACACACGCCACTGCGAATCCCCCCTCCCGCGACCGCCACAAGAGACCCCATCACCGGACCCCGCGCGCGACAACGACGACAACCCCCCCCAACCCACACCACCCCCCCCATCACACCCCGCACCACCAGCCGCCGCACCGGCCGAACCCTACGCCCTACACAACCCCGCAGCGGTACGGCAGCACCTCCGGGGACTCGGGGAACAGGACGTCGTGCTGTACCTCCGCACCTCCGGCACCAGCACCCCCATCCGGGCGGCCACCCTGGTCCAGGCGGCCACCCTCGGGGAAGGCGTCAGAGACTTCCTCTTCGACGCCTTCCTCCACGTCGCCCGACACGAGCGCCCCCCAAGCGCCACCCCAGACGGCGAGAGCCCGCCCCCCACGGGGAGCCGGATCTGGGTGCCCCCCATCGACTGGGGGCGACACCTGGTCGGACACCCCGTGCCGGGGCGGGTGGACACCAAGGGCCGCACCCGCTACCACGAGCCCGACATGGCCCACCCCCCACCCGACGCCACCCCCGACAGCACCAAAGAGTGGGAGCGGGAAACATGGGTAGCCCGGATGGCCTCCCTGAGCAACTTCCGGCACCACGTCCCGGGGGACATCCCCACCCCCGACGAGCAGCAGCCAGCCCCCTCCACGTACATGACCTTCATGTACAATCTGCACTACACCCTCTCCACCACCAGCTACCACGCACCCACAGACCACTGGGTGGTACACGGCACCGACTCCCTCCTGCCCGCCGACTACACCCCCCCCCCACACAACCCAGGCCCCGACACGTACGCCAGGGGGGACGACCCGGACGACCCCCACATCTGTGGCACGTGGGAACCCAAATCCCTGGACACGCTGCTCTCCATCCGCAGCGGCTACCAGGGCCTTGGTAGGGCGATGTATTGCCTCGCCAAGTGGACCCAACGGACCTGGGGGATCCCCACGGACCGATGGTCGTGGGTGGTCACACTGCGCCCCCAGCAGAGGGAAGCCCCCCCAAACCGCAGGGGACCCACCCCCCCACGCCCCACCACCCTACAACTATGCCCGTACATGGTGGCAGCCCGCCTCATGACGCTGCTGTGGCCGGGCCCACACACCCCCACCCAAAACTACCCCCACCTCACAGAGGAGGACATGCCCGGCATCCAGCGATGCTTCTTCCAGACCCTCGACTACCTCCAGCAAACACACCCGCACGTCCTGGAGCAGATATGGCCACCCCCCGGGTAACCCACGTGCCCGCGCAGCCGAGACAACGCCGCCACGCCAGCACCAGCACGCGGGGATCACCAGGGAAGACGCGCGCACACGCCCGGTGCCCGAACCTGCACCCTCGTTCTCGCTGCTTACAGGACCCAGCATCATACGCCCGCCCCCGAAGCCCAGGACCCTCCGCCGTCTCCCACAGCCCTCTCCTCCGCCTCCGACTCCACAACCTCCACCACCACGACCACCTCATCCACCACCACCACCACGTCCTCATCCAGCACTCCACCCCCCAGGCCGCGGGGGACACCTCCCAAACGGGCCTCCAAACCCGCCCCCACCGCGAGCAGCCCCGCCGCCGCCAAGGCCCACGCCCCGACGAAGCCCACACCCACGACCCAGCCGAAGCCCAAGACCGCCGCCAAACGGCCACCCAAACCCGACAGCACGCCACAACCGCAACCCGCAGCCGAGCCCAAACCCAAGCCCAAACCCGGCGCCACGACAGCAGCGCGAGCCCGGCCCCCCGAGGACGTCCTCTACGACATCCGGCCCCAGCCGTCCCAGGCTCGAAGGCAGCAGCGCCCAGCGCGGCGCCCCCCCACCGTCACCGACGCCACCGCCACCACCTTCATGGCGGAGCGCGCCGCGGCCGAAGCGCGACGCACCTCGTCCCGCCACCCCTCAAAGCCCGCACCCCAGGCCCACGGACCGCTCCCGACCAAGCCAGAACGACGCCAGGGTCCACCAGCAGCGTCCCCGCCCCCCTACCAGCCCTCGATGACAGCCCACATGCAACGCATGCCCCACTACCGCCGCCGCCGCGAATCCCCGCCCAACCCCGAGGCGGAGACCGTACGCGCACACCCGCGGGTCCACATCCGCGTGCACCCCCACTCCCCACGCACCCCGATGGAACAGGACTACGAGAAATCCCCCAGGCCCGCCACCGCCGCCGGTCCCCACGACCCCGTCACACCCACCCACGCCCACTCCTCCGCCCAAGACCGCAGGCCCGCCCGGGAACAGTGGTGGCAGCGCTGGACCCACACGCAGCTCTGGGAGCTGCGGAAGTGGGCCCGGGGAGAGCCCTCCCTCGAGGGCCTGGTCCATCGGCCACGCAAGGGGTCGGTGGAGAACTGCCGCCTCCGGCCGGCGGGGGGGTTGTTGCCGCAGGCCGCATGGGAAGCCATGCTGGCCGATGCGCTCCGCCCCCTGGGAGTCCACCCCCGCAACCTCCCCGCGCCCCAGGACCACCCGTATGTCCTCAGGCGCCTGCGGGAGACCCTCCAGGAAACGCAGCGAGACGGCATCCGCCTGTGGGACATCACCCAAAGCCCAGCCCCGCACGCACGCACCCCCTCACCACCCCACTAGCGTCGGCGCACCGACACCAGCGACACCCACAGCACCCCAGGAGCCCTGCGCCCCACACAACACGACGCACCTGACCCCCCGGCCAGCGGCGCCGCCATCTAACCCTGTAACCCAGCAAACCACCACCACGGGGCGCCACGCCAGGCCCCGCCCAGAAGTCACCAAACGAACCGGACGCCGAAGGAAGCCAACGCACACGACAACGAGCACCACTACGCCCAAAGGCGCCGAACCCAGGCCCGCTACCGTGGGCTCCTCTCCACCCTCAGCACGACACACACGTCGCTGGCGTCACTCCTCCGCCGTGCCCCCTCCCACGCCACCGCCCCGCCCCCCCCCCCTCCCGCCGCACGTCCCCACGCCGCCCAGCACCCAACCCCACACACTGCGCCACAGCATCGCCCTAGTCCGGCTCCTCCACCATCGCGCCACTTGGCACCTCACAGTAGACCGCCGTCCTGTGGCCCCGCTCCCCCCGGCACCGCTCCCGGGGCCGCACCCGGCCCACGTCGTGTACGCCCCCACATCGCGGGCCGCGGACATCCTCCCGCTCCTCGCCGCCACCCCTCCCGGGCATCGCATACTGCTTGCCGCCAACCCCTCGGTCCTCAGTGAGGTCCTCATCGGGCACGCCGACGCCCTGCACGTGCGCCCGCTGCTGCCCAACCTGCACGCTGCGTACCACCCCGGCACGCCCGTCGACCCCTCCGTGTGGGACTCCCAGTGAGGCCACCGGCCACCGGCCGGCCCGCACGCACCACCCCGCACCCGCCTCGGGCGCACGACCCCGTGGACGCCGCTACCCACACGCCCGGCCCCGCGCAACCGCCTAACCGAGCCAGAACCCAAGCACAAATCAAACCCGAGCCACACCCCGAAACCGCTAACCCTTGACTCCTAACCAAGCCCGCCGAGGGAACAACGTAACCACAGCCCACACCCACAGCCCACACAGCCGCCTAACCAGCCAGCTCCAGAAGCAAAGAGACACCTCACCAAACCCACCCTGACCCAAGCCCGTGTACATCAGGACGCGCGAGCCGCACCCCTGGGGCGCGACCGCCGCCACAGCACCGACGACATACGCCAGAGGACAGAACGCTATTGCACCGCCGCACCAGCTGCCCGTGCCTGTGCCTGCAGTGTACACGCGCCCCTGTTTTTCTCTCTTTTTTTTTTCCCCAAAAAAAAAAAAAAGAAAAAAAAACAAGAAAAAAAAAACGAAAGTTAGGGAGGGAGGAAGAGGGACACAACCACCAATGGCACACGCGCACCGCACACAGCACGCACACCGGTGAACAGGAGCCCAGTGGCCCAGGACACCGCACATGCAACACAACACACCGAGCGAGCACACCGGTGAACAGGAGCCAACTGGCCCAGGACACCGCAGACGCACCACAGCAAACCGCGCGGGCACACCGGTGAACAGGAGCCCAGCGGCCCAGGACACTGCACACACGTAGGGCGGCCGAGGGACAGGAAAGAACCAATACCCCATGGGTCGGACGCACTGGGGCGACCCAGCCGACCCACCGGGCCAGTGGCAGGAGCGGTACTCCAAGGCCACTGGTCCAAGCCCGGCCAGGCTGCATCGGGGACCATGGCAAACGTCACCCGGAGCCATGGAAGCAACCGGTGACAGGCGAGCCGGTACACAGTCCAGGAGGGGGTCACCTGCCAAGCAGAGTGGCCCCGCAACTCAAGCCACAAGGGTGAGGCGGTCGTACCGTAGACAAGCGGGAGCAATACCCCTTGTGGTGAGAGATACTCCACACGGCTGGGCAGCCCCCCAGAGCTGCCGCCCAAACGAGGGGGCATGTGGCCCTACCCATGGACACATGTGGGGACACCCTCCCACCTGGGACACATGGACCGGGTGGCCGCGACAATGCCTTCCCAAGCACATGCGGGAGCGGCTCAAGAGGCACCTGACATAGGGCAGTGGGAGGGACAGGACGTCTCCTTGGTAAGACCTTCTTCCTGCAATGTCAAAGGAGGCATCCCGAGCTCCCGAAGATACCTACCTACCTACCTCTTGTTGTCCTTGTCTGGCTGGCGGTTAGCGCCTCCTCCTCGTCCACCTTGACCCTTGTCTTGCCCTTGTCCACGTCCTTTCGACTTGCCCTTGCCGGAGTCGTTGCCTTTGCCTTTGCCTCCACCTTTGCCTGAGCCTTTGCCAGGATCTTCACCCTTAAGCTTCGCCGATAGGCGTTGCTTATGGTAGCACTCATCCTCGTAGTGCTTCCGCTTCCCGCAGAAGGCACACGTGATGGTGCACCTGTAATGATCCTGCAGCTTCGCTTTGGCGCTGGTGTTCTTCTCCTGCTGCTTCCCCTGGACTACGAAGCAGTCTCGCTGCTCGCAGTCAGGGGCGTGCTGCAGGTGGCCCTGCTCGTCTCTGGCATCACACCAGAAGAGCTCCTTAACGTTCTCCATGATACGGGTGTGGGCGTGTTTGGGGGTAGTCCCCTGCCCAGGTCGGGACACTTGGTACCCTTTGCCATGACCTCCAGAACCTCCTCCTCCAGGATGGTAGTTGTTCAGGTGCTGGTCGCTCTCCTTCTCCAGCGCCAGCTCCAGGAGTAGCACGCATAGATCCTCGTAGCGGAGGGATCCAGCCTTGCGATCCGCCGTCGAACGGCACTCGTCCCACAGCTCTCGAGGGAGCTTGGCCACCAACCAGAACAGCAGGTCGTCGCTGCTGTAGGAACCGGGCGTCAATCGTCCAGCCCAGTGGTCCAGATCAGCCAACAGCTCAGAGACCCTACCAGGTTTCGGGCTGTTGGGCAGCACTGCCAGGTTCTGGATCTTGGCCCTGATGGAGAGGTCGGTTTCGTAGGTCGGGTACTGCCTCTCCAAGGCAACCAACACATCAGCAAAGGTGGCGGACTTAGTCACAATCTGCCTGACCTGCTTCTCCAGGTACTTGGTCTTGCAGCACTGCAGGAGCAGATCGCACTTCACTCGCCCACTAGCGTGGGTTTGGCCGGTCAATCGGAGAAACCGGCCAAAATTCTCAGCGAACTCGCTGAGGTCCTTGCCTGTGAACTCAGGCAGGTTCACCACGATCTTGGAGGTGGCAATAGCCTTCGCCTCCTGAGACCTGCGTCCCTCAGGGCGCCGGGTCTTCTTCTTCTTCTTCTTCTTCTTTCCCCTTGGGTTCTCGGGGTCCTCTGGGTCATCGTCCTCCGAGGGCGAAGCAGAAGTCATAGACGGCGGCTCATCATTGGAGGGGTCTCCGCCTAGATCACTAGAGCCATAAGGCTCCACGTCCACCATTGCCCTCAAGGCTGTCAGCCCCAGCCGGTCCAGCTCGGCCCTCGTAGAGTTCGTCACGTGGCTGCAGGGAGGCTCGGCCGTTCTCGGTACGAAAGGACTTCTCGGTATCGCTGCAGGGGTCGGCATCGGTCGGCTCCTCAGGCCCCCCAGGGTGTTTGTCAGCCCTGCCGCCAGGTAGTTGGCCTGTACTCGATGGGGTGACATTCCCACCGTGGTAGGTGACGCTTGGGGCGGTATCATCAGGGGCTCCAGTTTCTCTCGCATCTCTTGAGTGAGGTCGCCCACGATTTTAGAAGTGGCTCCTCGGAGCACCTCGTTGATCTCCGACCGCGTCAGGGACCTGTTGGAGGATCTCCCCGATCCTCTTCTCCTGCCTCCGAGAAACTCAGGTCCTCTCCTCAACCCTCTCAAGGTTGCATACCCAGGTGCATACCCAGGAACATCCACATAGGTTCCCGTAGCGGGTAGAGGATGGTGATAGTCAGCCGCATACCATCGCGGCGCAGAACTGGAAGCCACCGGCTCACTGGCAGTAGTTGCCTCAGGAAACGCAGTGGTAGGTGGGCCCAAACCATTGGCAGGGTAGGCAGGCATGCCAGTAAAGCCTGTGCCCTCTGCCATAGGCGGGGTGGTTAGCGGAGTGGAGTTTGCAGTGGCTGGGTCTGGAATTAGGAGTGTGGTGGTTATAGGAGAGGGTGATGCGTGGAGGCCAGAAGCGCTTGGTGCGCCTTCGAAGGTAGGGTCATTCGTCAGGTCTTGCCATTGTTCCTCTCCTTTGTCTGCTTCGTCTCCAGCATCCTTCTTGCTCTCTCTCTTCCTCTTCACAGGCTGAGTGACCACCTCCTCGACTGAGAGGGCCCTGAAGGCCGACTGGAGTCCATCCAAAGAGTCCTCAGCCACGTCCACTGGCCCATGTAAGGGCTCCAAAGGTACAGCGCTAGGTCCAGGTCCAGGTTCACCAGGTGCTGGCCTTGCTGGTGCCTCAGGCGCTGACTTCACGTCGGTGTCCCCCTTCTTTGTGTCCATCTTGGTTCGCCCTTCTGCTGATATATGACTCTACTCGGCGCACTGGATGTACGGCACGGGGTTGCTGCCGGTACGCAGAGACAGTCTGCCTCTTGCTACCAGAAAAGTTTATAGTGATTTCAACACTGTGTTTTTGGCTCTCCTGCTGCTTGCTGCTGGTGTAGGGTTTCCTGCTGTTTGTTTTTGAAGATGAAAAGCTTTTTTTTGCTGAAATACAATCAATCCAGGATAGCCCAAGCCAGAGATATGCAAGTAGAAGAGAACCAGGATCAAAGCATGAAGGGCTGCAGTGTAAACAGTGAAAGATGAAAGAATATTCACAGAAACTGCAACTCAGGTCAGATCGGATTGCATATTCACAAAGATAGCTGAAATGTTTTGGAAAAGAGTTGGAAAACTGCCCCATGGTCACTCAATCTCCATAGTGCCATCTCAGGAGATGTGCACTCTTTGTTTTGGGTCCCATATGTGCTGAGGTGTAAGGGCATGTGGCAATGAGGTACCTGCCATGTCACATGGGATCTTCCTACTTAGCTAGGCTGACCGGGAATTGAACCCAGGACCTCTCAAAAAGAGGTGCCCAGACTCCTAGGGTGCATACCACTAGGACAGCTAAGAATTCATGAGAAAACATAGATAAATTCATAGACTCTGCCCTGAATATGACAGTTCTCAGTCAACTCAGGATAAGATGATTTGCCTCACATTGATAGGGGATTAAGGGGTCCACTCCATATGCTGATTGGGTGTTTGGTTCCATAGGTCAAAATGTGTTATCACCACTTTTGGTTGGGCCAATACTAAGATAGAAATGCCTGTGGGCTCGGTGCATCTCTAATACAACTAGAGTATGCCTCAAAGCATCGGAAAAGCACTTTTTCTTACTTGAGCTCGTCACACGCTTGTTGCTCTTGAGGGCCCCAGCGCCAAGTAGTACTCTTCTTTATCAAGTCCGTCAGAATGGCGCTGGTGTAGGTGAATTTTTTGATATGGCGGCGATAGAAGTTGCACGCCCCAATGAAACTGCGTACATCATGAAGTCCTTTCTTGGGGTCTTCGTGTCGTACCTTAGCGTCCATCAGGGGTTCCGCCTTAGAGGATGCTGGGGTCCACAACCCATAGCCAATGTCAAACCCCAGGTACTGCATGGTCTCCTGCATGAACTCACACTTCTCTAGCTTGAGTCGTGTGTGGTTCTCTTGGCAGACCGCAAAGAACTCACCCAAGAGGATTAGGTGATCCTCCTGGGTATTGGTCCCGAGGCATACATCGTCGATGTGTGCTTCCATCTGGGCCCCACGGAATATGAGTTCCTGCACCTTAGGTCTCCTTCGTAGGATGGACAAGATCTTGTTCATCGGCTCTTGGAATAGAGCGGGTGCGTTGGCCACGCCAAACGGCATGACCTTCCACTTGAACACCCTCCCCTGAGGGGTGATGAAGGCTAGTAGCTCCTGAGCGTTGGGCGTCAGGTCCACCTGCCAGAATCCGCTCCTCTTGTCGATCTTGGTGTTGTAGCGACAGGAGGCTATCTTCTCAAGGGTAGACTCCATGTTGGGAATGGACCCTGAGTGGTTCAGCGTTTTCTTGTTCAGCTCACCGTAGTCCACTACCAGCCGTTTGGCTGTAGACCCAGGTTTAGCCACCAGGAAACAGGGGCTGCAGTGTCCGGGGTAGTCCCCGTCCTTGTACTCCTGGACTAGGCCCGTGTCGATACATTCTTGTATATGTCGCTCAATCTCGTCGGCCTGCCCTTTAGGAGCCGGATAGGGTCCCCTCCGGATCTTGTGACCCACGAACTCGGGTTTCAGCTTGAGGTCCATCTGTACCAGCTTGTCACATGAGGCTGGAGGGGGTAGTTCTCCAAACACCCCAAGATAGGTCCTTATAAGCGTCTGCACCCGCGGGTCTAATAGCTTGATCTTGTCCTCCATGTCCTCGTCGGAGTGTAATTTGCTTGCCCCCTGAGTAATAGACGTCGGGAGATGATCCTCGACCGACTCTTCGCCCTTGGTAGTATCCTTCAACCCTTTGCAGGCATACAGAAGGTCTCGTTCAACCATCTCCGGTGGACGATGGCAACATAGGCACGCTCGAGGGGGTTCACATACACATTCTTCCGAGAGGTCGTCCTCCTCTGGGGTCCTCACATGGGCACTCCACACGCTCTTCATGAGCTTAAGATCTACCTCCCCTTGCCAGGTGGTGATCTTCTGTCCGAGGTCCTCCTTCAATTGGGATAGATCTCCCTTACGTCCTTGCTTCAGTGGCAATGAGCTGCGGGTAGGCTTAGCGTAGCATAGCTTTTTTGCCACCAACCTCCTCTTGGAGTCCACGTACTCCCTTAGCCTGGATCTGGGGTCCAGCTCTTCGTCCACGGGGTCTTCCACCCTCATGGAGAGTAGGGGTTTCAGTGGGGCGAGGTACTCGGCGTTCTCCACTTCCTCCATGCAAGTCTGCATGAAGGAGGCGTCATGCTCAGTTTCGTCATCTGAGTGGATAGAGTTGGGGAGCTCGAATAGTCCACAGTCAGAGACTCCATCAGGAACAGGTACATGGCCAGGAGAGTTGGGGGCGTTACTGTTAGTCACGACGTATTCATCTCCTCCGGGTGTAGTCTCAATAGCATCTTGAGGTCGTAGTCGATCCTTCAAGTCACCCAAGGCAAGTTCATCGCTTTCTCATTGTATAGCCTGGATCAGTGTCGAGTCCAGGTCCTCCCATGGGATGGAGGTAAGACCTCCGTCCACCACGCTGAGCATACTCCCCCATCCGGGTTTCCCGATAGGCGTCTTACGCCCCAGGGGCACGTAGATGGCCTCATCAGGTAACCGAACGGAGCTGATAGTCAGCCTGTCCAGGAGGTTTCACCAGTATTCGTTGCCCCCATGGGCTCCCCAATTGGGGGAACACAGGACCATACGGGAACGTTCGAAGGCCACCTTGGTCAAGACCTTCCCCAGTACACTGAATCTGGGGATCCCGTAGGCCATTCCGAAAGAGGGCCAGTAAAATTAGTAGCTGCAGTTCTTCCCCTTGCTGCAGTAAAGGTCCAGGGCATGTTGCTTGTCGCTGGCGAACAACTCCACCCTCAGGTCTTCTCTAGAGTAACCCAACTCCTTCAGACCTTGGTCTAGGACTTCCCCCAATAGTTGATAGTCCTCAGTTTTGGAGGCCGCCATCATGTTCGAGGGCTCCTCCTTCGATACCCTCAGGTAGCTCGAGGTGTGCTCAGACTGCTCCAGTGGCACGGACTCTCTGCCCTCGCCGTGGTCCACGTAGAGGAGGTAGGGCGCTTGCAGCGTCAGGGATTGCATCTGGGAGTGCTGCACGCAGAAGTCAGTCCCCAATACAAAGTGGAAGGCTTCAGTGTCCATCACATAGAACCGATGGGCGATCGTTCGGGAGCCCATAGGTACCTCCACTTCACAGTCCCTGCAGCTGTGCACCACATGCCCATCCCCCATTCGTATAGCCGCGGTGGTCATGGTGTTCTTCAGGCTCCCACAAGGTAAGATTTTCTTGGCCACTATAGGTATGGTGGCCCCAGTGTCCAATATCCCCAGGTATTCACGTCCCCCTAGTCGGATACGTACCCAGAACACCAAGTCCAAGGCCCCACCGGAGCGTCCCCGTCAGAACTCCGCGGGACAGGTCACCTCGAACCCCTTGTTCAGCAATTTGCGGGCCATCCTCATGAAACGGCTTCTCTTCTTAGCGCTGCCGTCATCACCGCCTTCATGCTCACGCTTAGCCCCTTGTTCTCGCTGGGCCTGCGTTTGTGAGCGTGTGGTCGGACCAGACTGCCCCCCAGGAGGGCTCGGAGTTCCCCCCTGGATTAGGGTTGGGGTTGCCTCCGTTCTTTTCCGGGTTCTTGTTGTCCTTGTCTGGCTGGCGGTTAGCGCCTCCTCCTCGTCCACCTTGACTCTTGTCTTGCCCTTGTCCACGTCCTTTCGACTTGCCCTTGCCGGAGTCGTTGCCTTTGCCTTTGCCTCCACCTTTGCCAGAGCCTTTGCCAGGATCCTCACCCTTCAGCTTCGCCGACAGGCGCTGCTTGTGGTAGCACTCATCCTCATAGTGCTTCCTCTTCCCACAGAAGGCACAGGTGATAGTACACATGTGGTGACCCGGCATCTTCGCCTTGGCGCCGGTGTTGGTATCCTGCTTCTTCCCTTGGACTACGAAGCAGTCTCGCTGCTCGCAGTCTGGGGCGTGCTGCAGGTGGCCCTGCTCATCTCTGGCATCACACCAGAAGAGCTCCTTGACGTTTTCCATGATACTGGCGTGTTTGGGTGTAGTGCCCTGTCCAGGTCTGGATCCTTGGTACCCTTTGCCTTGGCTTCCAGAGCCTCCCCCTCCAGGACGGTAGTTGTTCAGGTGCTGGTCGCTTTCTTTCTCCAGCGCCAGCTCCAGGAGTAGTACACATAAATCCTCGTAGTGGAGGGTTCTTGCCTTGCGCTCTGCCGTTGAACGGCACTCGTCCCACAGCTCTCGGGGGAGCTTAGTCACCAACCAGAAAAGCAGGTCGTCGCTGCTGTAGGAACCGGGCGTCAATCGTCCAGCCCAGTGATCCAGGTCAGCCAATAGTTCAGAGACCCTACAAGGTTTGGGGTTGTTGGGCAGCACGGCCAGGTTCTGGATCTTGGCCCTGATGGAAGAGGTCGGTTTCATAGGTCGGGTACTGCCTCTCCAAGGCAACCAACACATCGGCAAAGGTGGCGGACTTAGTCACAATCTGCTTGACCTGCTTCTCCAGGTACTTGGTCTTGCAACACTGCAGGAGCAGATCGCACGTGACCCGTCCACTAGCGTGGGTGTGGCAGGTCAATCGAAGGAACCAGCCTAAACTCTCAGCGAACTCGCTGAGGTCCTTGCCTGTGAACTCAGGCAGGTTCACCACGATCTTGGAGGTGGCAATGGCCTTAGCCTCCTGAGACCTGCGTCTCTCAGGGCGCCCGGTCTTCCTCTTCTTCTTTTTCTTCTGCCCACTTGGGTTCTCAGAGTCCTCAGGGTCGTCGTCCTGGGTGGGCGAAGCAGAAGTCATCAACGGCGGCTCATCATTGGACGGGTCTCCGCCTAGATCACTAGAGCCATAGGGCTCCGGGGCAACCATTGCCCTCAGGGCTGTCAGCCCCAGCCGGTCCAGCTCGGCTCTCGTAGAATTCCCCACGTGGCTGTAGGGTGGCTGGGCCGTTCTCGGTACGAAAGGGCTTCTCGGTATCGCTGCAGGGGTCGGCATCGGTCGGATCCTCAGGCTCCCCAGGGTGTTCGTCAACCCTGCCACCAGGTGGTTAGCCTGTACTCGATGGGGTAAAATTCCCTCCATGGTAGGTGACGCTTGGGGCGGAATCAGGGGCTCCAGTTTAGCCCGAATCTCTTGAGTGAGATCGCCCACAAGTTCAGAGGTGGCTCCTCGGAGAGCCTCTTTTATCTCCGATCGCGTCAGGGACCTGTTGGAGCATCTCCCCGATCCTCTACTCCTGATCCAGCATGACTCAGGTCCTCTCGTCAGCCCATTCAGGGTTGCATACCCAGGAACATCCACATAGGCTCCCGTAGCGGGTAGAGGATGGTGATAGTCAGCCGCATACCATCGCGGCGCAGAGCTGGAGGTCACCGGCTCACTGGTAGTAGTTGCCTCTGGAAACGCAGTGGTAGGTGGGTTCACACCATGGGCAGGGTAGGCAGGCATACCAGTAAAGCCTGTGCCCTCAGTCACCCGGAGCGCCGAGGCGCGCAGAGCTTCCCGCAGCCGGTCCCACCCGCCCTCTCGCCGGGGCAGGGCCCGGAGGCGCTGCAGCAGGGCCCCCCGCTCGACACAGCCACCACGGTACAGCAAAGAGGAAGCAACAGTGCGGATGGTGCCGAACCGGACTGCACGAACTGCGGAGCGGTGGCCTGGACTGCGGCCTGCAGGCACCTCGCTAGAGATACCACGGGGCTCAGGCAGTACAGGCCAGCGGACCACACGGCGCTGGCGTCCGCGGTCGCGGCCGTCACCATGGGTCCCTTGGCGGCGTGGCCGGCGCAACTGCTGCCCCACGTCCCCTGCCGCGACACGCAGCCCCGCCAGCCGGCCGCAACGCATGCGCCGACGGAACCCCTTACGGCGGAGCAGCTATACGTCGTCGCGGCGGCGCTGCTGGCAGACGGATGGGAGAGCTTTGTCCACCACCACGGCCCGGCGCAGATTGCGGGAAGCATACAAGGGCCGCAGCACGATGCACCCCATCCGTGGCACGCCACGATCCGCGGGTGCACCCGCGTTTGGGATGTGGGTGGCGGCACACCCCCTCCCGGGCCTCAGCAGGGGGAGGCACTGGTGCTGCAGACAGCAGGCTACCAGGCCAACCGGCACGGCCACGCTGGAGGGTACCGGTCGCACGTCCTGGCCGGGAGCTGCTGGACTGTCTGGCACAGCAGCGCCAGGCAAGGGGCATTCCCGCCCCTGCCCGAAGTGGACTGGCAGCAGAGGCCCACCCAGGCCTACTATATGTCGGCGGACCCCTGGCCGCTAGCAGTCCTGCTACACACCGTCAGCACCCCGAACAAGAGGCAGGAACCGGGATGGGTCAACCCCCCCGCACTGGTGTGGAGCCCCGACCAGGAGGACCATCTACGGGCCGCGTGGCAGGGAGACGCCATCAGGGCCACGGACGTCCCGGACCCCCACGCGGGGCCAATCATGCACGCCCGCCCGGCAGCTACCCTAGCGGTGGCCCAACGGGGACAGCAGAACCCACAGTGGGTGGTCTGCATGTTCAGCCCGGCGGACGCGCACATCGTCGTCTGCGACCCCGAGCGCCTGCCGGGGCCCGAAGCCGTGATCCGCGTGGCGGAATGTACCCGCATGATCGTAAAGGCGCTACGGGAGGGCGAACACCACGCCCTCCTGCTCCAGGTCCGGCTGAAGGACAACGCCCGGGCGGCGAGGCTGGGGGTGTGGCCGGCAGCGGGGCACCCCGCCGACCTAGAGCTCCAGCTGGCGGTCCCGACCACAGTGTACCACTGGCTACAAGTCTTCCACAACCTGCAATGGAGGGGCAAACCCGACCGCCAAATCGGCTCCGTGCACTGGCAAGCGTGGCTGCAGGCAGACGCGCAGCGCAATGCCATCCTGAGTCTCGGGTCCGCGCCCGCGACACGAGCCCTCGATGCGGCGGCCGCGGGCCGCGCGTTGGCGCCACACACGGTTCCACTGGCTCACCTGCCCTTCGAACCAGCGACAGAGGGCGCCCTCCGGAAGTCGGTGCCGCTACCCCCGGCGCGAGGGGCCACGGAACCAACGAAATGCCCCCTGTGTGCACACAAGTACTACACAAGCAGGACAATGCTGGAACATCTGGCGTGGCACGCAGTGCACGCTGCAGCCCCGGTGGACGACAAGGAGGCGGCCTCCAACATCCTGCAAGGGAGGGCACGGAGGTCCCCATGGCACGCCCCGTACGCCCGGCGCCCCCCGCCCCAGGCGGCCGACCACGCAGACAGCGATGAGGGGGCACCCAGAGCGGCCCCGGGGACCGGCGGTGCGGTCCAACAAGGGTCCATCCCCGCGGGGCTGGCCCCCCTGGCCCCTCTGTGGGCCCCGCTGAGAACGGGCTCTCCGCACCCCATGGCCCTGGCGCACCCGGGAGCCCTGGCTGCCCCAGCGGACCCAGCGGCGATGCCGATGCGGGACGGCTGACTCCAGGAGGACACGGCGGACGACGCCCTATGGCTCCTCTCGTGGAACCTGCGCAACGGCCTCGTCCCGCCAGACCGGTCCCTCCGGGACACGTTCCGGCGGCGCCGGGGGTCGGCGGCCTGTACCGACAAGGAGCACCTCATCACCGGCATGCTACCCCAGGAGGGGGGCTTTGCCGTCATGCTCCAGGAAACAGGGATCCCCACCTGGGCGCAGGAGATGCACGTGGCCGCGGCGCTCCGGGACAAGGGGTACACCCCCTTCTCCAGCAGCCGGCTGGCGGAGACGGGAGCCACTTCCACCTCGAGAGGGGGGGGGGGCTCCTCACCGCGGTCAGCAGCAAGTACGTGGCGGAGCACGAGGTGCTCAGTTTCACGGAAATCGTCCCCGGGATTGCCGCGGCCCTGGAGATCCGCACGGGAGGGGGAGGCCTCACCCTCATCAACGTCCAGGGGCCGCAAGCAGGCTGCTCCCCGTGGGCGTGACAGGCGGCGTTCTGGGCCAACATACAAATGTATGCCACGGCACGCAGCCTCGGTGGGAGACACCCGGTGGTCATCGCGGGTGACACCAACGTCTACATGGATGCCACCTCCAACCCGGCCACGGAGCACTTCCGCGCGGGCTGGGAGGCCTGCGCTTTCCGGAGGGCCACGGCCGGCGCCGAGGAGGACATGACCCCCACGCTCCACCCGTCCCAGCACGGAGTGGACACCTTCCTGGTCAACGAACCCCTCCTGCCGTGGTCCCTGCGGGAAAGCGTCTGGGCTCGCGGCATGGCACACCCCCAGGTGATCAGCTCGGACCACCTCCCGGTCCACCTGGCCTTGCCGGGCCTCCTCAACGCAGCGGGGCGCGCGGCGATGCCCAGCCCCTACAGCCACACGGAGGGCCGCCTCCTCCCGTACGACGCCGAGGCCGCGCCCGTCCAACACTGCCTGTGGGCGGCGGTCACCGCCGCGCAGGAAGAACCCTCCCTGGCGCCCTGGCTGGGTCCAGTAAGAAAAAGTGCTTTTCCAATGCTTTGAGGCATACTCTAGTTGTATTAGAGATGCACTGAGCATCCATGCATTTCTATCTTAGTATTGGTCCCACCAAAAGTGGTGATAACACGTTTTGACCTATGGAACCAAACACCCAAGCAGGATATGGAGTGGACCCCTTAATCCCCTTTCAATGTGAAGCAAATCATCTTTTCCTGAGTTGACTGAGAACTGACATATCCAAGGCAGAGCCTATGAATTTATCTATGTTTTTCCATGAATTCTTAGCTATCCTAGCGGTATGCACCCTAGGGGGCTGGGCACCTCTTTTTGAGAGGTCCTGGGTTCAATTCCCGGTCAGCCTAGCTAAGTAGGAAGATCCCATGTGACATGGCAGTGACCTCATCGCCACATGCCCTGCCACCTCAGCACATATGGGACCCAAAACAAAGAGTGCACATCTCCTGAGATGGCACTATGGAGATAGAGTGACCATGGGGCAGTTTTCTAACTCTTTACCCAAAGCATTTCAGCTATCTTTGTGAATATGCATTCATTTGTGACCTGAGTGGCAGTTTCTGTGAATATCCAATCATCTTTCACTGTTTACACTGCAGCCCTTCATGCTTTGATCCTGATTCTCTTCTCCTTGCACACTTCTGGCTTGGGTTATCCTGGATTGACTCTATTTCTGCAAACAAAAGGTTTTCATCTTCCAAAACAAGCAGCAGGAAACCCTACAGCAACAGCAAGCAGCAGGAGAAGCAAACATACAGTGCTGACACCACTATAAACTTTTCTGGTAGCAAGAGGCAGCCTGTCTCTGCGCACCGGCAGCAACCCCGTGCCGTACATCCAGTGCGCCGAGTACGGGCAAATATAAGCAGAAGGGTGACTGAAGATGGACACAAGGAAGGAGGACGCCGACGTGAAGACAGCGCCAGCGCCTGAGGCACCGGCAAGGCCAGCACCTGGCGCTGTACCCTCGGCAGAGCCCTTACATGGGCCAGTGGATGCGGCTGAGGACTCCCTGGATGGACTCCAGACGGCCTTCGGGGCCCTGTCTGTCGAAGAGGTGGTCGTGGTCACTCAGCCTGTGAAGAGGAAGAGAAGAGAGAGCGAGAAGGATGCTGGAGAAGAAGCCGACGAAGGAGAGGAACAAGGGCAAGACCTGACGCATGACCCTGCCTTCGAAGGCGCACAAAGCGCTTCTGGCCTCCACGCATCACCCTCTCCTATAACCACCACACTCCCAGCCGCTGCAACATCCACTTCCACAACCAACCCGCCTATGGCAGAGGGCACAGCCTTTACTGGCATGCCTCCCTAGCCCGCCTATGGTATGGGCCCACATACCACTGCGCTCCCTGAGGCAACTACTGCCAGTGAGCCTGTGGCTCCCAGCTCTGCGCCGCGATGGTATGCGGCTGACTATTCCCATCCACTACACGCTACTGGAACCTATGTGGATGTTCCTGGGTATGCTCCTGGGTATGCACCTGGGTATGCACCCTTGAGTGGGTTGAGGAGAGGACCCGGGTCTCTTGGAGGCAGGAGTAGAGGATCGGGGAGATCCTCCAACAGGTCCCTGACGCGGTCGGAGATCAACGAGGTGCTCCGAGGAGCCACCTCAAAAATCGTGGGCGACCTCACTCAAGAAGTCCGTGAGAAGCTGGAGCCCCTGATGATCCCGCCCCAAGCGTCACCTCTCTCGGTGAGAATGTCACCCCACCGAGTACAGGCTAACCACCTGGCGGCAGGGTTGACAAATACCCTGGGGAGCCTGAGGAGCAGACCGATGCCGACGCCTGCAGCTATTCCGAGAAGTCCTTTCGTGCCGAGAACGGCCCAGCCGCCCTACAGCCACGTGACGAACTCGACCAGGGCCGAGCTGGACCGGGTGGGGCTAACAGCGTTGAGGGCTATGGTGGACGTAGAGCCTTATGGCTCTAGTGATCTAGGCGGAGACCCCTCCGATGACGAGCCGCCGTCGATGACCTCTACTTCGCCCTCGGAGGATGATGACCCGGAGGACTCCGAGGATCCAAAGGGGAAGAAGAAGAAGAAGAAGAAGAAGAAGACCCGACGCCCTGAGGGACGCAGGTCTCAGAAGGCGAAGGCTATTGCCACCTCCAAGATCGTAGTGAACCTGCCTGAGTTCACAGGCAAGGACCTCAGCGAGTTCACTGAGAACTTTGGCCGGTTTCTACGACTGACCGGCCTAACCCACGCTAGTGGGCGAGTGAAGTGCGACCTGCTCCTGCAGTGCTGCAAGACCAAGTACCTGGAGAAGCAGGTCAGGCAGATCGTGACTAACTCCGCCACCTTTGCCGATGTGATGGTTGCCCTGGAGAGGCAGTACCCGACCTACGAAACCGACCTCTCCATCAGGGCCGAGATCCAGAACCTGCCCGTGCTGCCCAATAACCCCAAACCTGGCAGGGTCTCTGAGCTGTTGGCTGACCTGGATCACTGGGCTGGACGACTGACGCCCGGTTCCTACAGCAGCGACGACCAGCTGTTCTGGTTGGTGGCCAAGCTCCCTCGAGAGCTATGGGACGAGTGCCGTTCGACGGCGGAGCGCAAGGCTAGATCCCTCCGCTACGAGGATCTATGCGTGCTACTCCTGGAGCTGGCGCTGGAGAAGGAGAGCGACCAGCACTTGAACAATTACCGTCCTGGAGGAGGAGGTTCTGGAGGTCATGGCAAAGGGTACCAAGGGTCCCGACCTGGGCAGGGGACTACCCCTAAACATGCCCACGCCCGCATCATGGAGAACGTGAAGGAGCTATTCTGGTGTGATGCCAGGGACGAGCAGGGCCACATGCAGCACGCCCCTGACTGCGAGCAGCGAGACTGCTCCGTATTCCAGGGGAAGCAGCAGGAAAAGAACACCGGCGCCAAAGCGAAGCTGCCGGATCATTACAGGTGCACCATCACGTGTGCATTCTGCGGGAAGCGGAAGCACTACGAGGATGATTGCTACCATAAGCAACGCTTATCGGCGAAGCTTAAAGGTGAAGATCCTGGCAAAGGCTCAGGCAAAGGTGGAGGCAAAGGCAAAGGCAACGACTCAGGCAAGGGCAAGTCGAAAGGACGTGGTCAAGGTGGTCAAGACAAGGGTCAAGGTGGACGAGGAGGCGGCGCTAACCGCCAGCCCGACAACAAGAACAAGGACAAGAACGGAGGCAACCCCAACCCTAATCCAGGGGGGAACTCCGAGCCCTCTGGAGGGCAGTCTGGTCCTACCACACGCTCACAAACGCGGGCCCAGCAAGAACAAGGAGCCAAGCGTGAGCATGAAGGTGGTGATGACGGCAACGCTAAGAAGAGGAGCCGTTTCATGAGGATGGCCCGCAAATTGCGGAACAAGGGGTTCGAGGTGACCTGTCCCGCGGAGTTCTGACGGGGACGCTCTGGTGGCACCCAAGACCTGGTGTTTTGGGTACGTATCCGACTAGGGGGACGCGAATACCTGGGGGTATTGGATACTGGCGCCACAATATCTATAGTGGCCAAGAAAAATTTACCTTGTGGGAGCCTGAAGAACACCATGACCACCGCTGCTATACGTATGGGGGATGGACATGTGGTGCACAGCTGCGGGGACTGTGAAGTGAAGGTACCTATGGGCTCACGGACTATCGCCCATCGGTTCTATGTGATGGACACTGAGGCCTTCGACTTTGTACTGGGGACTGACTTCTTCGTACAGCACTCCCAGATGCAATCCCTGACGCTGCAAGCGCCCTACCTCCTCTACGTGGACCACGGCAGTGGCAGAGAGTCTGTGCCACTGGAGCAGTCGGAACATACCTCGAGTTACTTGAGACTATCCAAGGAGGAGCCCTCGAACATGATGGCGGCCTCCAAAACTGAGGACTCTCAACTATTGGGGGAAGTCCTAGACCAAGGTCTGAAGGAGTTGGGTTACTCTCCAGAAGACCTAAGTGTGGAGTTGTTCGCCAGCGACAAGCAGCATGTACTGGACCTTTACTGCAGCAAGGGGAAGAACTGCAGCTACAAATTTTACTGGCCCTCTTTCGGGATGGCCTACGGGAACCCCAGGTTCAGTGAACTGGGGAGAGTGCTGACCAAGGTGGCCTTGGAACGTTCCCGTATGGTCCTGTGTTCCCCCGATCGGGGAGCCCATGGGGGCAACGAGTACTGGCGAGACCTCCCGGACAGGCTGACTATCAGCTCTGTTCGTTTGCCTGATGAGGCCATCTACGTGCCTCTGGGACGCAAGACGCCTATTGGGAAGCCCGGATGGGGGAGTATGCTCAGCTTGGTGGACGGAGGTCTTACCACCATCCCCTTGGAGGATCTGGACCTGACTCTGGTCCAGGCTATACAACGAGAAAGCGATGGACTCGCCTTGGGTGACTTGAAGGATCGCCTACGACCTCAAGATGCTGTTTAGACTACACCTGGAGGGGATGAGTACGTCGTGACTGACACCAACGCCCCCAACTCTCCCTGTCATGTACCTGTTCCTGATGGAGTCTCTGAGTGTGGACTATCTGAGCTACCTAGCTCTATCCACTCAGATGACGATACTGAGCACGACGCCTTCTTCGTGCAGACCTGTGTGGAGGAAGTGGAGAACGCTGAGCGCCGCCCCACTGAAACCCGTACTCTCCATGAGGGTGGAAGACCCCGTGGACGAAGAGCTGGACCCTCGATCCAGGCTCAGGGAGTATGTGGATTCCAAGAGGAAGTTGGTGGCGAAAAAGCTATGCTACGCGAAGCCTACCCGCAGCTCGTGGCCACTGAAGCAAGGACGTATGGGAGACCTATCCCAATTGAAGGAGGACCTCGAACAGAAGATCACCACCTGGCAACGGGAGGTAGATCTTAAGCTCATGAAGAGCGTGTGGGGCGCCCATGTGAGGACCCCAGAGGAGGACGACCTCTCGGAGAAATGTGTATGTGAAACCCCTCGAGCGTGCCTATGTTGCCATCGTCCACCGGAGATGGTTGAATAAGACCTTCGATATGCCTACCAAGGGCTGAAGGATACTACCACGGGTGAAAAGTCGGTGGAGGACCACCTCCCGACGTCTATTACTCAGGGGGCAAGCAACTTACACTCTGACGAGGACGAGGAGGACAAGATCCAGATATTGGACCCGCGGGTACAGAAGCTTATAAGGACCTATCTGGAGGTGTTCGGAGAACTACCCCCTCCAGCGTCATGTGATAAGCTGGTACAGATGGACCTCAAGCTGAAACCCGAGTTCGTGGGTCACAAGATCCGGAGGAGACCCTATCCAGCTCCTAAAGAGCAGGCCGACGAGATCGAACGACAGATACAAGAATGTATCGACGCTGGCCTAGTCCTGGAGTACAAGGACGGGGACTACCCCCTACACTGCAGCCCCTGTTTCCTGGTGGCTAAACCTGGGTCTACAGCCAAACGGCTGGTAGTGGACTACTGAGAGCTGAACAAGAAGACGCTGAACCACTCAGGGTCCATTCCCAATATGGAGTCTACCCTGGAGAAGATAGCCTCCTGTCGCTACAAGACCAAGATGGACAAGCGAAGTCGATTCTGGCAAGTGGACCTGACGCCCAACGCACAGGAACTACTGGCCTTCGTCACCCCTCAGGGGAGGGTGTTCAAGTGGAAGGTCATGCCGTTTGGCGTGGCTAACGCACCCGCTCTATTCCAAGAGCTGATGAACAAGATCTTGTCCATCCTACGAAGGCGACCTAAGGTGCAGGAGCTCATATCCGGTGGTGCCCAGATGGAGGCTCACATCGACGATGTATGCCTGGGGACCAATACCCAGGAGGATCACCTAATCCTCTTGGGTGAGTTCTTTGCGGTCTGCCAGGAGAACCACACACGACTCAAGCTGGAGAAGTGTGAGTTCATGCAGGAGACCATGCAGTACCTGGGGTTTGATGTTAGCTATGGGTGGTGGACCCCAGCGGCCTCTAAGGCCAAACCCCTGATGGATGCCAAGGTACGACACGAAGACCCCAAGAAAGGACTTCATGATGTACGCAGTTTCATTGGGGCGTGCAACTTCTATCGCCGCCATATCAAAAACTTCACCTACACCAGCGCCGTTCTGACGGACTTGATCAAGAAGAGTACTACTTGGCGCTGGGGCCCACAAGAGCAACAAGCGTTTGACGAGCTCAAAGACAAGGTAGCCAACGCTAAATGCTTGGGCGTGCCTAGGGCGCAAGGGGAGATTATCCTGGTGACCGACGCCAGCAATGTGGGCGGTGGTGGAACGTTGTTCCAATGGCAAGCACTAGAGAAGGAGGAGTTCAACTCGGGCATTTCCCAATGGGGGACGGAAGGTCTCAACTGAGATGGAACCCTCAAGCACAGCTACCCTGACGACAAGTGGGTCCTAGTACCTCTGGGCCACTGGAACTGGAAATGGAACCAGGCCAGGGGAAACTACTCCACCTATGAGCAGGAATTGCTCGCGGGTATGCTGGTGCTATCCTCACAAGCACGACTGTTGGGGAGTAACCCTGTGGTCTGGCTGTGCGACCAAGAACCGGTCCGCAGTTTCCAGAAGGGTCCCCCACCTGAGAAGGCCAAGCTACGACGCTGGTGGACCTACCTCAGTCAACTACGGCTGACGGTAAACCATATCCAGGGAGTGAAGAACGAGTGTGCCGACTACATCAGCCGCAACAACTTCGACACCCTGATTGGTGCCCGGTCTGAAGCGCTGGCTAAGGAGGCGTTCAGCCGTATGGACGTCCACTTGGACCTCAACATGACGATGATACGCCCCCTGGATGGACTCCAACAATCGGAGTACCTGAAGGAGTTCGGGGATATGTACAAGCGCCTGGAGAAACGCCTTGAACCCCTCCTCATCAACCAAGACCAGTGGAAGAGGGACAAGAGCTACCTCTGGCACGGGGACCGTATCGTGGTGCCTAGTGACAGAGTCCCAGCGCTGCTGAAGTGGACCCATGAGTCCAGCGGTCATGTGGGTGCTAACCGTACCCTGAGGCTGTTCAAGCAGTGGTTCCACACTACGTGGACTGACGACCAACTGCGGAAAACCCTCCAGCCTATCGTGGACAAGTGCCCGTGCAGGTCCTGTAAACCAGGGGATATCAGGGACAGAGGTCTGTACTCGACCCTGCCCATCCCTCACTGTGCTAACAGTGTTCTATACGTGGACTACACGGAGATGCCGAAGTTCGGGGGCTATGGCTTCGCCCTCGTGGTAACCTGTGGGTTGACCAGGTTTACCCGGGTGTTCCCATGTACCAAGCACATTACCGGGGAGGAGACTATCAAGATACTCCTGGAGGAGTGGTTTTGTGTGTATGGGGCGCCCAAGGAGATCAACTCCGATGGGGACGTGCGAGTACGCTCGGATACTGGCTGGTACAAGAGGGTCCTGAGATCCCTCAATGTCCAGGTGTCTACGGAGATTCCCTACTCTCACACGAGCAACCCCCTATGTGAGCGACAGATCCGTGTCCTGAAGGAGAACGTACGGATATGGTGCAAAACTGAACACACCAGAGACTGGGTGAGACTACTCCCCGTCATATCCTTGATGATGAACTCCCAACAGAGTTGAGCTACTGGGTACTCGCCCCATGAGCTATTCCTAGGGCGCCCGGCATGGTTCCTACATGCCCCCTATCCAGAGGACACCCATTCTTCTGTGGGTGAATGGGTCCAAGAGCAACAAGCGAAGGTGGACAAGGCCAAGGCTATGCTCCAGAGAGTGAGGGAGCGTCAGTGGAACAATAAGAACAAGCACCGAGTACCGGCCACCTACCAAGAGGGGGACTGGGTGCTGGTGCACCACAGTCGACTACCCGCCTGGCCACGCTCTACCAGCGATGACCCCTACTTCGGGCCGTACAAGATTCTATCAGTGGATGGACATCGTATCACCGTGCGGTGTTCTCCCCGTCTAGGGGGGACCCTGGTGTGCGCTGCTCAACACCTGAAGCGCTACTATGATCCTGAAGACCTCTGTGGGGAGGAGTGGGAGCTGAACGACGAGGAAATCGCCGCTCTGGACCTACAAGGGGCTGCCAGCCCTATGGAAGTTGAAGGTGAACTCCCCGACATGAACGCCGAGGAGATGGCTAAGGAAGGCTTCTACCTGGTGAAGTCTGTCCTACGCCACCGCTATCGCCAGGGTTGGCGCTTCCTCAACCTCTGGGAAGGGTTTGGAGTCGAAGAGGCCACCTGGGAGCCCTTCTCTGCATTCGTTCTACCTGAGAAATGCCTAAACTCAGTTCTGGTTGACTTCTTGTCCCAGAACAACCTTGGTGAGATGCTGAGGCTCGCTGAGACGCTTGCCTCCAAGACTAAAGCTAGGGACTGAACCTTACCCTTACCTGCCAAAGCGTATGTGTGAGTGTGCTATCCCTAAGGTCCTGAGAGCAAGCCGCAGAAGTGGTGTCCTAATTATACCCAAGTCTGCACGCTTGCTAAACCTGGAGGGTTGGCTTATTGATGCCACGGGGTACGCCCCGGGTCTCCCCTCCCCTAAGCGCCCAATTTCTGTGCTGGCGCAAAACCTTTGGGGAATACCCAGTGTACTAATCCAGGTATTGTTTTCCCTACCTATCTGTCTACTACAGGGAGGGGTGGCCAAAAGCTATGAAGGCATGAAAACGCCGTTTTGCTAAATGGCCAAAACACTAACCTAACCACTGCCACGGCCCACCAACCCTGCTAAAATTGCAGGAAACAGGTGGGACAGTGACACACGAACTACAGGTCCTACACACCCTACAGTGGCACCATCCTGGTGGGCGAGCACTGGGGCAACTGGCTCAAGCCCCCACTCAGGACTACCACTCCTACACGCACACTCTACTGGGCGTTGCGAAGGCGAAGGTCTCATGGGTCCTAGCGACCCTCCTGTGAAATGACAAGAGAACACAGCGCTGCTAAGCAACTGTGGCCTAACAGGGGACGCCACAACGTGTTTCCCCTGCTAGGGCTTGGAGGGAAGAGGTGCTCTTGCGTGCACGGCGCAGATGTCGATGGAGCCGGACTCCCTACTCTGCCACAGGCAGAGGGGAGTTACTTGATTGTGTGATCTGCGCCCTTGTTTAGCAGGGCATGAAAAAAATGGTACGCTGCTGCACCAATCACCCTACCTGCCCACCTGTAAAGCAAAGGCAAATGAAGAGGCGTTTGCGGCGGAGGAACCAAGCCACACTCCCCGTATTATACGGTTCTCAGTGTGACCTATAATACACTGTCCGCAAACACGCCGGAGGACCAGCTACCTCTGTCAAGCAAGCAAGCGTTAAGGGACTCCTCCGGTTCTCTTAAAGAACGTACCGAGGAGCCCCTGGGTAGCCTAAACAAGGTTTACCGTGCGCATTTCGCGTGGCCTACCCTTTAATGCGTGTGTGCATGCGCAAGTATGCACGAACGTGTTGGGCAAACCTGCCCATCTCAACCACAATCACGAACTCCACCAGGGGGTGGCTCCGCCTAGGCTTACTCACCTTACCTACCGCTGGAGAGAGAGAGCAAGTGAGGGGCGCACGCGAAGAACGTTGCTATGCACTTGTGTGTATGTCTAATCACCCTGATCTGACCTCTAATCATCTGCAATCTTTCTAATCAATCCCTCTATCGCGTCCTATCGTTGTTAGCGCTGCTACAAGACTCGTTCGCGGAGACACGAGACGAGCAATGTGTATGCGGCATACGAGACGAGCATACCTGTAGTTTATACCTGATTCATTGAAGTCTTTTTCGTTGATTTTCGAATTCTTGAATTTTTGATTCTTCTAATAGTGTGGGTGGAATCTGTATGTTTCTTTATTAATGTGTGTCTCGTCATTTTCAAGACTACGTGAGACATACGTTTCTAATTCCATTATTTCTCCATTTTCCGGCGCTTCGCTAGGAGCCGCTCCTGCGCGCCGCCTTTTTATGCGTATGAATTTCTGGGTTTAAAGAATCCAGAGATGACTATAATTTTTATAAAAATGTGCTTCTGATGCACGATTGGATTCTGCTCAGGTGTGTTGTTTCAGAAAAATTCTACGCCGTCATTTGACGGAATTTGATGTCGTCGCTTCGTTTTTGCGTGGAGTCGTCCATAATTCTCCCATTCCTGCCTCTGCAGATACCCACGCGCAGCTTCGCTGAGTAGGCCGTGTTCGGGCCGAAACGCAGCAGCCTGGAGAGACTGAGCAGAACCCAAGACCCCACCAAAGGGGCAAATTAATTTTTCTCACGACTCCCTTGGCCGTAAGACAGGTCACAGGTCGCCAGCAGGTTTACGAGAACCCATGCGAGTGTGTATATTGTGTCTTGCGTTGGGTTTGTGTCGCGCTGCGTCTTGGAGGGAGGGATGCACATGCACATGTTTTGGCATGCTCCCAAACTAACCCAACCAAGCCACAGGAGCCCCGGCAGCGCCATAGCGCTGAGTCCTCTGTAGCAAATGTTACAAATAGAGCAGCAAAAGAGCGCCAGCCATGGTGAGCGCCCATTTTTGTGTGTGAAGGAAGCTATAGGTATTTTAAAGTAGATGTGGAAACCAAGGAAAGGCCAAGAAAAAAATCCCTTCTTCCTAAAATGCGACAGTGGTGGCCACCACAGCACAGGGGGGGAGTAAGAAAAAGTGCTTTTCCAATGCTTTGAGGCATACTCTAGTTGTATTAGAGATGCACTGAGCATCCATGCATTTCTATCTTAGTATTGGTCCCACCAAAACTGGTGATAACACATTTTGACCTATGGAACCAAACAGGATATGGAGTGGACCCCTTAATCCCCTTTCAATGTGAAGCAAATCATCTTTTCCTGAGTTGACTGAGAACTGACATATCCAAGGCAGAGCCTATGAATTTATCTATGTTTTTCCATGAATTCTTAGCTATCCTAGTGGTATGCACCCTAGGGGGCTGGGCACCTCTTTTTGAGAGGTCCTGGGTTAAATTCCTGGTCAGCCTAGCTAAGTAGGAAGATCCCATGTGACATGGCAGTGACCTCATCGCCACATGCCCTGCCACCTCAGCACATATGGGACCCAAAACAAAGAGTGCACATCTCCTGAGATGGCACTATGGAGATAGAGTGACCATGGGGCAGTTTTCTAACTCTTTACCCAAAACATTTCAGCTATCTTTGTGAATATGCATTCATTTGTGACCTGAGTGGCAGTTTCTGTGAATATTCTTTCATCTTTCACTGTTTACACTACAGGCCTTCATGCTTTGATCCTGATTCTCTTCTCCTTGCACACTTCTGGCTTGGGTTATCCTGGATTGACTCTATTTCTGCAAACAAAAGGATTTCATCTTCCAAAACAAGCAGCAGGAAACCCTACAGCAACAGCAAGCAGCAGGAGAAGCAAAAACACAGTGCTGAAACCACTATAAACTTTTCTGGTCCCGCAGAGCAGCACGCCTACGGGTCCATGCCCGCGGCCGCGGTGGACAAGGTGTTCGAACACCTCCACGCGGCGCATGACGCCCTAGCGCGTGTGGTGGGACGCCGGCAGCCGTCCCCGGCGGGGACGGACCCGGCGGAGGGGGACCCCCCGGAGAGCGGAAAGCGCCTCCAGGCGGCGGTCCTCTGCTATGACATCCTGGCAGCGTGCGCGCCGGCGGCGTACCAGGCGGACGCGGCACGGCATGGCATCCGGTCCGAGGCGGCGCTCAGGCTCGCGGAGGAACTGCGGGGTGCATCGCCCGGGTTCCGCCCGACCACACAGGGCCAACTACAGGAGGAGCTGGAGAGGCAAGCAGCCGCCCTCAAAGAGGACATCCGCCAACTCCGCGCACTCCTGGCGGCAGACCGCAAGCGCGCCATCAAGGACGTCTGGCGCCGCCACGCCCCCGACATCGCCCAGCGGTGGAAAGCCGTGCGGGGAGCCATAGAGGTAGAGACCCCGGGCCCGTCAGGCCTCTGGAACCTGCGGGTCTCCAACACCCAAACGCTCCCCACGGAGGCCCACGACGTGATGTTCGCAGTTCGCGCCTTCTGGCCGGAACTGTATGACAAACGCCCGGTGGACCTCCCAGGCTTCCAGGCGGTCCTCGGCTGCCATGTCCCCCGGGTCCCTGACGGGGCCTGGACACAGGTCCAGCAGTACTCCATGCAGGACCTGCAGTCCGCCCTGGACAAGGCCGATGGCAAGGCCCCAGGTCCCAACCACGTGGAGGCCCGTTTCATCAAGGCCCTCCCGGCACCCGTCCAGTGGCTCCTGGTCCACTCCTACCGGGCCATCCTCCGCGGCGCCCCGCCACCGATGCACTGGAGGGACGCGCACATCTGGCTCAGCCCCAAGGTACCGGGCTCCGCCAGACTGGACGACTACAGGCCCATAGCCCTGGGCCAGCTGGACATGAAGCTGCTCACGGGCCCCCTCACCCAGCGCATCGAAAGCGGAAGTGCTCACACGGCACGGAGTGGTCAGCGACTGGCAGCAAGGGGCCCTCCCTGGCTCCAACACAGGCCCCCCACTGCACCTATTTTTTTACGGGCCAAAACGTCACTTTACTCAAAATGTACCCAAAAAGCAATTTTCCGGACTGCCAGAGCATGTATTTTGGATTCAGCGCCCCCAAAATAGGGGGGGTCCTCATGAAAACATTTTTGAAAGGCTCATTTACCCGTTTTTTCCAAAAGATGGCCCCGGGGGGGGGGGGGGGCTTTTTACCAGATTTCACCAGATGTGGCACTAACTACCTGCATACAAGTTTACTCAACGGGTACGATAAAAACAATTTTTCGGACTGCAAAAGCATTTTTTTTAGATTCAGCGCCCCCAAAATGGGGGGGGTCCACATGAAAACATTTTCAAAACGCTCATTTACCCGTTTTTCCCAAAAAATGGCCCCCGGGGGGGGGGCGTTTTATCGGATTTCACCAGACGTGGCACTAACTACCTGCATACAACTTTACTCAAAATGTACCCAAAAAGCAATTTTCTGGACTGCAGAAGCATTTGTTTTGGATTCAGCGCCCCCAAAATAGGGGGGGACCTCACGAAAACATTTTCAAAAGGCTCATTTACCCGTTTTTTCCGAAAAAGGGCCCCCGGGGGGGGGGGCGTTTTACCAGATTTCACCAGACGTGGCACTAACTACCTGCATGCAACTTTTACTTGAAATGACTCCTGCCATAGTTCAATACCAACGACATTCATGGCTGAAATTGCGAAATAACTCAGAGGTCTGCATGATACAGAGTCCAGTAGAGTGCCTTGGATGCAGAAAATGTGAAGAACACAGCAATGCACAGATGCTCCTACCTTGTCCACGCATCAGACAAATTGACAGCAATGCACTGATGACATCTGCACTGTCTGCAAATCAAAAACATGTGACAGGCCTCCAAAAAGGCTCTAATGTAAAATAAAGGCAGGCAATCAATCAAAGATTGAATCCCAACAATGTCACCAAATAAGACACCTCCTAAGCAGAAAATACTGTAAGCACAAATGTAGGGTGCTGGGCACCTCTAAAATGAAACGAAATTCGCTCTCAATACGGCCTGTACATAGGAAAGCCAAAGGGCTGCGTGTTGCTCAGTGGAGAGCAAAACTGCTGCATGGGCTGCATGGGCTCCATTGGCTGCATGGGGTGCATTGACTGCATAGGCTGCATGGGGTGCATTGACTGCATGGGCTGCATGGGATGCATGGGCATCTGCATCTGGTGGACGCTCATGGCTGGCATGGGCATGACCATGGGCATGGCAACGGGCATTTGCACAGGACCCTGCGGCTGAGCGTGACTTTGGTGCTGTGTGTCCACCCCTGAATGCATTGTGGCAGCACCAGAGGTGCGAGCAGCCTCCGAATCCTCCCCTCCTCCCGTATCACGTTCATGGCGCAGCGGCAGCTCCAACGGGGAAGGCCCAACTACGTTTTCTCCTTCGACGCCCGAAAGGCCTTCGACACCACCCCGCACGGCGCCCTCCACCTCATCCTGTGCCACCTCTCCGTGCCGCCGGAGGTCATCGACCTCCTGCTCTTCCTCCACACGTGCGCCAGGCTGCGCATCGTCACCGCACACGGGCTAACGCAGCCCGTCCACATGCTGCGCGGCGTCCGGCAGGGCAACCCCGAGAGCCCCCTGCTGTACGTGCTCCTCCTGGAGCCCCTGCTCAGGGCGCAGGAGCACCGCCTGCGCCCGCCGGGAGGGGCCGAGCAGGGCCTCATCCAGGCCTACATCGACGACCTGCTGGTGTAACAGGGCCAGAGCCCTAGCCCCTTGGGTTCTCCTGGTCTTGGTGTTTGGCGACCATTTCCGTTGATCTCCGCCTGCTGTTTCGGAAAAACCTTGCTGATTAAATCCAAAAATCCTGCAAGCAACACCTGAACTCCGTCAGTGGCATGCACGCTCAACACGTTTCATGTCGTCCTTTGCATCCTTCTGCCGGAGGTTCATCCATACCCATTGTACGAAAGATTCATAGACCCTTGCCGGGCCTCACCACTGGCGCATACCTGCAGACACGTAACATACAAAGAACAGGGCATGCACCTGGCCCTTTCGTGAACGATCTACTCTACAACATTCGAGAATCGTCTTTAGAAATGCGGGCATTCGCAATAATTATAACTACAGCGTTCAATAGACTTTTTATACTAGAAATCCGTGATTTTCCTAAACTCTGTAGTCAATGCTGACGGTCACATCGCTGATCTGGCGACCGCGTCTGGCGCTTTGTAGCGCGCTCTGTCTCCAAGCGCTCCAGCGCTCCAGCGCGCTCTGTCGCAAACAATAATAAAATACAAAATATGCAAAAGCATATATAAAAAGTAGACAGAAAAAATAGAAATATTAAACACGGCGCTGACCATTACGAGGTCTGTGCCGAAGACGGTCGTGGGGCAGCCGGACCGGCTTCACTGGTAGTGGCCCACACGCTGCAGCATTTTGTCGAGGGCGTGGAGGCGGTGGCCGCGTACCTGGGGATAATCGGCATGGAGCTCAACCCCCGCAAGTGCGCCATGGCCACCACGAAGGGGGTCCCGGGCCTGCAGCTGCGCCTCTGTCCCAACCTGGAAAACCCATGGCACTGGGTACCAGCGGCGGACTCCATCCCCTACCTGGGACTCCAGCTGCAGCAAGACGGGGAGTTCTCCCTGCAGCGCAAGCACTGGCTGCGCCTGGCGGCGGTGCACCACTGGTGCCTCAACACCCTCGCGCCAGCGAAAGTGGTGCAGGACGTCATCCTGGTGATCCTCGGGGGGGTGACACAGTACGTCGCCCCTTTCATCGCCGACGACTCCGACACCGCGCGCCACCTGGACCACATCACAGTCCAGGTCGCGAAGGACAGGGCGCGGTACGCCTTCGACGCCTCGCGGGACAGCCTGCAGGATGACCGGACCCTGGGGCTCACACGGGTACCAACGCAGTGCCAGCAGGCAGCGGTGGCCCTCGTGGGTACACTCGTCCACCACCGCTCACCCTCCGTGCGCGCCGAGGTCACCAAGATGTTCTGGGAAATAGCCGGCGCGCACGGAATATGCCCTGAGGTGCGCTACCCCGTCCTGGAGTTCGCAACTCTAGCGGGAGGTGACTGGCACCACCGCATACCCCGGGCCCTGGCCGCCCTGGGAGTGGGGCTCTACAACCCCATCGCGTGCCCCAGGGCGGCCCACGTCCAACTACAGTCCCCACCGGGCAACGTAGTCACGCTGCGCACCGTCAAGCTGCGACACCGCGACACGTGCCGCCTGATGGTGCCGCACACGACGCCGTGGCATGGGCACCACGGGCCACACCACCCCTTCCCTGACAATGACGACCGGTGGCGAACGGCGGTGCGGGAATGCCTCAACCAATGCGCCGATGAACACCTCCACTATTGCCGCCGCGAGCAGGAGCCCACCAACCAACCCGGGTGGCGCGACGCCTTGGTCCACCTCTTCCTCACCACCGGCACACGAGACCCCCGCCTGAGACTCGTCCACCCCACGAGGGCTAAGCAGGACGCCCACACCGGCCCACGGGTGCCCCTGGACGGCCCGCACCTCCACGTCGGGGGCTACAGCCGCCGGGGCGGCCTATCTCCCCCCACGCGGGGGGCGGCGTACCACCCGCCGGCGGCCCTCATGTACATCCTCCACGACGTACTCGCGGAAAGCGAGCACCAAGAGCCTAACGCGGATGTGGCGTGGACCGAGCCCCTGCGCCCCTGGCCCCACGCGCCGACGCCGGTGTGGTTGGTGACCACGGACTACCAATGCACCCGAGCTGCGGGGCAAGCGCAGCTCCGGGCCGAGTGGGTAATAGTGGAGGTGGGGACAGGCCAGCCCAGGACCCGTGGACTCCCACGTCGCACCGCCCTGCTGGTAGCTACGGAGGTGCCGCACGACCCACACATGGCGGTGCACGCGCTGGAGGACCAGCCGGAGGACACGGGACACCTGGTGGTGCACCAGCGCGGAGGCCCGGCGTGGCTCAAGGAACATGTGACGGCAGTCTGGTCCTGGGCAAGCACGATCGCTGGAGCGGAAATCCGGCTGCACGACCACCCGGCGATCAGCCCCGGCGACACAAGGGCGCTGAGCGTGGACCAACTGACCCCCAGCCACCCCGACGTCCAGCGGCACTCCGCCAACCTCAACGCGGGGTGGCTCAGCCCCACCGGGTACTACTGGATCCCGGAGGCCTGGGGCCACACCTCCTCCGACGCGTCGGGGGGCGGACCCTGCAAACACGCCACCAGCGTCGCTCTCGCCGCCGACCTCACCCGCACGTGGGCGGTGGCCATCTCGGGCACGGTGCCCGACGGGGAGGGGGTGGCCGCCTCCCTTCCCCTGCAATACGGCGCCCACCGACCGTGGGTCCACACGGTGGACGCCGAAGTCATCCTTCACCTCCTGCGACACATGGATCGCGAGCGGACTACGGGGGTCCCCGCGGGCGCGGCGAAGGTGGTCAACCAGATGCCCCTACGGTGGCTCCAGGACGGCCTGTGCGCGCGAGGGCGACACGCCGGGCACCCGTTCTGGTATGTCCGGGCCACCTCGCACCACAGTGACGCCCTACTGCACAAGGCAGACTGGGCGGCGTCACAGGTCACCGTCCTGCAGAACACGCCCCCGGACCGTAGCCAAGCCCAACTCATTGTCGCCAATCATGACGGCCACCTCGATCTACGGCCCCCCACGATGCGGACGCTCAGCGAGGTCGCGCAGCGGGCGCAGACGGACCATGCGCTGACGCACCGAGGACACACACTTCTGGGCGCGGCCCACGCCACAGCCTATGTCAACGCCCGGGGCCTCACCGCGACGGTGACCAACCGCCGGGCGCTGCGGGCCAGAGACGGCCACATGCCGGTGCAGCGCAGGCTCCGCGTCCGTAAGGAGCGGCTCTCCGGCGTCGCCGTCCTCCCACAACCGTGCCCCCTATGCGGCGGCCCGGAGGAGACCCCGGTGCATATGCACGTGGGGTGCGCCCACTCACGGCTCCTCTGGCCCCACTACCGCCAGGCGGTGCACGAGGCGGCCCGCCACCTCCCATCCGGGGACAAAGCCCTGTGGGTGGCCTCGTGGCTCTCCGCAGGCGCCACATGGACGGAAGTCTTCTGCTCTGGGCTGGTGCCCGAGGAAGCAGAGGCGCAGCTCCGCGCCATAGCCCGCTACGACCCGCCAGGAGGGACCTCTGCGGACGATTTCCCCGACCACATGCTCCGGCTAGGGGACTTCGCATGGGAGCTTTGCAACCACCGGCTGGAGCAACTCCTATGCGAGCCCCTAAGCGCAGCGGCCCGGGTGCACCAATGGCTCACCGCGGCAGAGGGCGACTACCCCCCCCCCACCCCCGCGCCCTGACAAGGACTGCGTAGCCTCCCTCCGTGTCGTGAATGGCACTCTGGAGTGCCCGCCACAAGAGGGCCCCGACCTGTACCGGGACCTGCCGGGGGGTTTCTCGAGGCACCTGCAAGACGCTCCCTTCCCACCCTGGATCATCGGACGCGGCTCCATGACCGCGTGGGAGGCACGCATAGTGGGTGAGGAGTGGGCGCGCGAGTGGGGCCGGTGGTGCGCCGCCACGCGCGCCCCGGAGACCCCTGCGCAAGGATACGCCGCCATCCCGCTCGAGGGGTGGGGGCCGGACACCCGGCCGAGACCCACCGTGATCCGCGGGGCGGGACCTGACCACCCGTGGGACGCGGCGACGGGGGAATGGCTGCAAGCGGCTTCGGGGCCGCAAGCAGGATGGACGGGGGACGTGTCCTCACTTGTCAGGACGCCCGTCCCCCCCCGCATCATCCTTCACGCCGCCAACGTACTCCGGGCTACGGAGATACGCAAATGGGGACACGACACGGCCACCGTCGGATGGCACCCCCCGCAGGACAGGGCCGCCCGGCTCGCGGTGGCGCACTTCAAAACTGGGGGGCCGGTATACGACGACGCCCTGTCCCGGCTGGGCGACACCCAGGGGCCCTTGCTCCTCATGCTCCCCACCAACCTTGCAGCCGCGCTGCGCCAGGAGCTGGACTGTTGCGACAGGCTGCAAGTGGGGTGGGAGGCAGTTGCGGACGGCACCCTACTGGCCCTCCTCCAGCGGGGGCCCGCAGACGGGTGCCAATGGGATACGCTGGCGCCCCACCTCACCGGGCGCCACGTGTATATGGCAACCCCCCCCCAGGGGCACCCCCACCCGGCGTGGGACGACCTCATCGCCGCCTTCCACGACCACGGGATTCTCCCCGACGACACGTGGCCGGAGGTGCAGCGGAAGACGCCCGGCAGGGACTACCGGCGCCGCGTCCGCGCCCGCCTGCTGGAGATCCGGGACCCCCTCCGACAGAGGTGGGACGACCTCTGGCTCCGCCAACTCGACCCTTGGTCGCCGCCCTCCCACCTCCCACACACCTGCCGACTCTGCGGGGAATGCGACACGGTGTCCTCCGCAGCGTCGACAGGCGCCAACAGGTGCGCGCGGTGCGCCCAGGTGGCCGCGTGCCCCTGGCCTGAACCTCCCGCGGGCCCGCGCAGGCGCACAGAGGAGGAGGCTTTGCACCGGCGCATCGAGGGGGCACACGCCCCCTCACACGAACGCGCGGGCCCCGCGGGCGCTGCCCTTCTGTGGATCCACGTGCATCTGCGGGACCCCACATCCGTTGCGCACCTGTCGCACGTGTTCACGCCCTGACCCCCACCCGCCGCCACCCTTTGCAGAGCCCGCAGTACCATGCCACGCCGACAGGAGGATGGGCCGCGACACGCCAGGGCCTGCCGCCAAGCGCAGGAGGCGACCGTCCGGGGCCTGGTAGCGGACGCGGTGGCGGAGGCGCATGAGGCGCACACTGCCGCACGACGTGACCAGACGGGCAGTGCGAGGGCTTTCCTCAACGACACCGCCCTCCCGGCCGTCCGCGCCCTGAACGGAGCAGGGGCCCCTACGCTACTCCCGGCGAAGCACCGGATCGGGAACGCCATCCAGCCGGGGATCATCGGCCGGGAGGCGGCCCTCTACGGGCACTGGATGGAGTGGTGCGAGTCCAACCGGTCGAGCCGGCCCCTGTCCATGGGGGACACCCTGCGGCTGACGGGAGCGGGGTCTGCCATGTCCCTCCGCAGCAGCGCCCCAGCCCTGCTGCACGCCCTCAGGACACGCTACCCCGGGGACACAACCCCGTACCTGAACCAGGCGCGGGCCACATACCCGGGGGGAGTGTCCGAACTGGAGGTGGGCGAAATCACGGTGTTCGTGGAAGGCGCAGACGAGGCGCCCGCCCGCCCCCAGCCGACCAACCCGGTATACAACGGCACCAGGCCGACCCCCCAATACGCCATCGTGTGCCAGGCGTTCCCCAGGGAGCCCACCTGGTGCCCCGCCCTCCCGCCAGCGACGCACGCGCCCCGCGGCTGGGCCAACCCAGACCTGTCCCCCCCCCTTTCCAGAACCAGGGGTGCCCACCACAGGGGGCAGGTCCTCTGGCAGGAGCGCCCTGGCACCCCCCTGCTCCTCCCCGTCGTCGCGACCCGCGGGGACCCGAACGGGTCCTGGGGATCACCCCCACCCACCTCTATGGGGCAGCAACAGTACCCCGCCCCCCCCTCCCGGCGCCCGCGGCGCGGGACGGGGTACACACCTTCCTGCGAACACAGGAGGTCACCGCCGTTACGGGGGTCCACCTAGTGCGGCTCCCCCCGGCACCACCCGACGACCCCTGGGGGCCCAGGGCCCTGAGCCCCGCCCCAGACTGGGAGCTATGGCGCGACGCGTGGGCCGTGTTGCTCCCCCGCCTCCCCTCCCAATGCCGATGGATGGCCACCAACCCCCGCCCGTACGGGGCTGACGCCACAGCCGGCCCCCCACCCCCTCCCCCCCTCCCCCCCGCAGAGCACTGCACAGCACTGCCCACGGCAGGACACTGATGCACCAAGAGGTAGTCGGAAGGGCGCACCTGCCACCACGCATGCCTACCAGGATAACAGTGATGTCAGACTCCGATGGCTCCCCCCAGCGGGACGACCGCCTCCACCGCCGGTCCCGCTCCCGCTCCCCCGTCTCCCCGGACTGGGCGGGGGAGACCCCCGCTGAGGGCGAGGAGCGGAGGCTGGCGGAGGCGGCGGTGCCGGTCGGACCGCCGGCTGGACAGACCGGGGCGGCCTCCGCTGACACCGGGCTGTCAACCAAGGAGCCTGAGCCGGCCGAGGTGACCGCCCCTGCCGCCCAAACAGCAAGCCCTGCCGCCCCGCCCCGGGAGGGGGCCCCAGACGCGCGGGGAGCGGAGACCGCAGCCCCAGCCAGCCACGCCGTGGCCCTGACCGCCGCCCCCGGCACGCCGCCGACGCGGGGGGTAGCCCCGGCGCACGAGCCGGGCGCATCGCCGAGGACTGCTGCAGCCGCAGAGGGGAGCTGGGAGGGTGCGCGAGGGGTTGTGACCGCGTTTCCGGCGAGCCGCGCCACCGCCTCGGCCGGCCACGCCGCGGCCCCCAGCACGCCACGAAGGCGGGGGACGGACCCCGCACGGGCCACGGGCGCCTTGCTGGCGGCCGCAGCAGCAGCAGCAGTGGGCAGGGAGGGCGCGAAGTACCGCGCCCACGCAAACCCCACCAACACCCACACAAGCCTCCCCAAGTCGTTCCCCCCCAAGCCCTTCCCCCCGGGGCGGACGCGGCACGTCCGCCCCCCGGCGCCCGAGCGCTCGCCGCCGGGCGTCACGCTGCTGCAGCTGCAAAGGCAGCGGGACGCCCGGCGCGTGGTCCAGGAAGGAGGGGACAGTGCGCAGGCAGAGCTGCGTGCCAGCCACGGGAGCGCGGAGCGGGGGACAGGAGGCGACAGGGGAACCGCCCAGGGGCACGCGCAGGGAGCGGGCCCGGGCACACGCGGCAAGGAGCAAGGGCGCAAACACGGACGGGGCACCGAGGCCAGCAGCAGCGGAGGGGGACAGAGCGCAGGCAGCGGACGGCGCGACACAGGGCAGGGAGCCGGGAAGGGGCCAGGGCTCGGGAAGGGCGCGCAGGGATGCGGGCAGGGCGCCCAGGTGCATGGAGTGGAGCAAGGGACGCTGGGCGAGCGCGGGCGCAGCCAAGGGCAAGGGCACGGGCACGGGACGGGCACGGGCGCCGGCAGTGCAGGCCAGGGCGTGGGTGACAGGGGGCGGAACCCACGGCACGGGCAGGGGGACAGAGGTGTGGGGGCCGGAAGGGGGCCCAGGGGCAAGGGCAAGGGCGCCACGGGCCCCCAGGGACAGGCAGGACGGGGCAGGGGAGCCCAGGGGGGAGGGCGGGTCGAAGGGAGGCGGGCGGGGGACGGGGCGCCCCCGCAGCCGGACGTGCAGCCGGTGAGGTGCATCCCCCCCGGCACCCAACAGATGCCGGCGCACCACACCGACCACCAGCGCCCCCACCACGCCCACCTCTACAACATCGACCCCGACGCCGGAGAACTCATCTGCCCCCAACCCGCACGACCCCGGCACCAGCCAGCCCCGCCCGCACCGAGAGCGGAGCCGGCGCTGATGGCATCGGCGGGGGGGGGGGGGGCATGGCGCGGTGACGGCGCCGCAGGCACAGGGGCCGCAGGGGGAGCCGGCGCGGGGGGCAGGGGGGGCCTGGCCCTGGGACCGGGACTGGGGCACGGTCCCGGACCCTCGGGGGGATGAGGTCCTCCCCCTGGTGGGGGAGGTGTACGGGTGGTTGAGCTGGGCCAACCAGGGGACGGAGGAAGCCGGGAGGTACCCCCGGGGGGGTGGGAAGCCCCAGAGGACCACGAGAGGGTCCTCAGGTCAGTGATCCGGGCGGCGTGGCCCCCACAGGGGGCCAACGTGGCCGGCCTTCCTGGAAGAGGGGGCGGTGCTCCGCATCACGGATGCGGACGCCAACAACTGGCTCCCCCGGGCCTTGCGCAACGCCCTCACCCACTGGCGCTACCGCCGGCGCAACCCGCCACCGCCACAGCCCCAGCCCCCACACAGGCGCGGCGGGGGTGACGGCCCAGACGGCGGACGCGAGAGAGTGGGGGGGGGAGTTGGGCCCCCCGACCCACGCCCCCCCCCACGATACGGCGTGACGGAGGAGCGCGCGCCACCTCCCGCGGGAGGGAGGGCGGAGACAACGAGCGCAGGGGGGAACCTACTGCTCCGCAGCCTGCTAACCGCTGACCGCTAACCCTCACGGCTGCCCCCGGCCGTCCAGCGCCGCGCGGCGACAGCGGGGGTGACAAGGGACCCCAGCGAGGGCCTGCACGAGGGTCCTGCTCTAGGTAGAGGGGGGCGGGGGAAGAGTGCGACCCCCCAGCCGACGGCTGGCCCCCGGGGCCGGGACCGCCAGGCCGCCCCCCCTCGGCCGTCAGGGGGCGGCGCTGTGACGGGTTATGCCCAGCAGGGGGCTGCCCGCAGCCAGATCGCGATCCTGTAGCTTAGGATGCGTCGCGCGCGTGCAGAAAAAGAGGATTTTACGCTCTTGAAAAGTTCTGTTTTATATTGAAATTTCTGTTTGTAATTCAGGGTTCTCTGTATGGACTGATCATGAAGGATTTCGACAATTTCAAAGAGTGATCAACTGAGTTGGTGTTGTGCTTTGCAAATTGCTCGCCGTAAAAGAGATCAGTCCAGTACCCCATAGGGTATACAAAATTGTCGAACCTTTTGAAGAGCTTGGTGAATGCAGATCGCCGGAGAACACCCAGAACTGAGAGATTGCAATGTGCGTGCTCTGCGACGTTTGGTGGTGAATGACAGCAGTTTAGAGCCAGTAGTGCAAGGGGAACTTCAGCGTCGTGCAACGGAGCAAGTGAAACGCTACAGCGATCAACAACTTAGAAATATTCGAAAAGCTGAGTGTGTTGGCACCTTTACGACAAGTAGGGCTCAATTTGCAAACGACGAGTTACATTGTCGTTGATCCTGGGTCGACGTTTGTGGCGACGAACTAGAGTTCTTAGCAGCCATGGCTATTTTGGCTGCGGCTTTGGGTGCAGTGGCGTGCTCGTTGATGACTCCGCAAGCGCAGCCCTCTGTCGAGTGACCTCCACGATGGCGCCGGGGTCGGCGCTACAAGCATTGAGTGACTGGTTGATGCTGTGCTCCTGGTTGTGTGCCTGGTGGTGATGCAGTGCTCGCACTTGGGTAGAGATGCTGGTGGAACTGACCCTTGTCTTGCCGGATGTTGAAGGTCGAAAATGTGGCTGAGATGGCGGCGCTGAAGTGAAGGTGAGAGAGAGCAGCGCGGGCGTAGCGCTGCAGGAATCATAAAAACTTAAGGTCAAAGTGTGGGTTGCGTCTGTTTGCACGCACTTGCACAGTGGAAGGCCACGTGCGTGGCAGTCTCCCACTGCATCTTCTGGTTTCTGCTTTGGGTTTTTTTTTGTGCCTTCGTCAGACAGAATTCAGTGACAGCACTCTGCGGAGCGCACTGTGGACTCGCGCTGAAGAGAGCGCGCTCAGGACGCGGAGTGAGGAGCGCCACGCCGGCGCAAGAGAAATCTTCTGAAGGTTTTCAGTGTGCGTTGAGTGTGTTTGTGCGTGCATGCTTCGGAGCAGTGCTCCAAAGGCACTGCTTTCAAGGTTCAACCTGGTTTCAGCCGCAGCTCATTGTCACTTCGTGTCAGATCCGCTACCTCAGTAATTTGTTGCACCAGCGCAGCTCTGAACAGCTCTGAGCTACGCGCGCCTACCCTGAGCCTTGTGCTTGGGCAGTAAGGCGCTTTGTGCGTTCGGCTTGTCTTTGGAGTGTTTTTCAGTGTTCGTCAGTTTTTTTGGGTAGATCCTAGCTCAAATGAGCTAGATGAGAAAAACGGGTTTGACATCAAGCGCCTTCGGCGCTCAAAATGCACTGTTCTTGTGCTGAGTGGCTCACACTGATGTGCAGCCTTGCTTCCGTTTTTTGAATCTGAGGCTTCAGGCCCAGTTTGACGCTGGCCTGATTTTGAGCATTTTGCTCGTGAGATGTCAACCCAATTTTGGCTTGTTTTGCTGACAAGAGGAATATTTTTCAAAAGACTTCTGAATTTCTTTAGAGTCACAGTGTTGCTCCTGATTGGTTTTAACTCTTTGCTCCTTTTGGGGAGCTAGAGCACGCCTGTGCATCTGCCGGTGCTCTGCTCCCATATCTATTCTATGGGTAAACTTATTTTTTTGTACCCTCCCCACCCACTGTCCCAGTTGGGGACTCATATACTCTGCGACTGCAGAGTTTCGTTGCAGAGCCACTGCTCCTGCAGTGACTCCAGCCCCCCCACTGAGGGCATGCGTGCCTCAGTGGGCACCTACACTCTAGGCCAGGGTGTAGGGGAAAATTCTGCTTTGTTGTTTTTTTTTCACAAGAGAATTTTGGGGTGCAGTTTTTGCCTGCGGGTAGCACCCCACAGTGGGAGGGGGGAGTGGTCTCAGCACTATATATGCTGCAGATCCGTGTACAGTGCTGCGTGCATTTTTTTCTGGGGACGCTCAAGGATTATTTTACTAATGTATGCACGTGTGCACACTTGCGCATGTGTTTGTTGCATTGTATGCATGCAAGTTCGTTTGCCCTAACTCTCTGAATTTCTAACCTTCCCTCATCTTTCTGTTTCCTTGTCTTGTCAGGTGGAGATACGTCAGAGGTCGAAATCAGAGAACCAAACATTTCGTTGACGCCCAGTAAAGCGAGGTCTTTTTTTTTCTCATTCTGCGCCAGCCCCTCCCCTCCCTTCGGTCTCAGCGCTCCCTTTTCTTCTGCCTCCCTCTGCCACTGCAGTGCGAGGGGATGGAAGCGCCGACGATGAAGGGGTTTCAACAATGCTCAGAAGTGATGTAATTTTACATATTTTACAAGGCCGCAGCAGAAGCTTTTTGTATATTAGCATTAAGGGTTTCTGTACCCTGTTGGGCAGCACAGTGTATTCTTCACTGTCTTTTTTCTTTGCCCTGTTGTTGCTGCTTTTGTGCCTGTGTGTCCATTTTTTTTCAAACTTCTGAGCAGGGTTTTTTCGGTGCAGGAAGTTTTTTTGGACCAGACAGATGGCATGGGCAATAAGTAGAATCAAGTGGAACTCTTTTGAATTTCAGGATAGCAACTGCCCCCCTGAGTTTTAGGCCAGAAGTTCAGGTCAGAATTTTTGCTTAGTTCAATTTCTGTTTGAAACCTTTTAGTGCTTTCTCAGGTATTTTTTCCCATAGTCAGCTGGGGTATTAGGTGGCAGTGACCCCCCCACTCAGGATAGTGTGTAGGATACCCGAAGGAAAGCAGAGGGACCTCAGTTCAGGATTTCAGGTCTTGGGGTTAGGACAGTGTATCATATATCAGTCCATTTCAGCACTTTTTTCTGTACAGTAATGGCTAGTAATGGCTGTGCATACCCCTGGGTGTGTGTCAGCCCTTGCAGGTGGCTTAGTGGCTGCGGCAAGGGCTTGGCGGGGGGTGTGACGGGTTTTGCCCAGCAGGGGGCTGCCCGCAGCCAGATTGCGATCCTGTAGCTTAGGATGCGTCGCGCGCGTGCAGAAATAAAGGATTTTACGCTCTTGAAAAGTTCTGTTTTATATTTAAATTTCTGTTTGTAATTCAGGGTTCTCTGTATGGACTGATCATGAAGGATTTCGACAATTTCAAAGAGTTATCAACGGAGTTGGTGTTGTGCTTTGCAAATTGCTCGCCGTAAGATAGATCAGTCCAGTACCCCATAGGGTATACAGGCGCCAGGGGACCAGAGGGCCCCCCCCAGTCCCCCCCCCCTCCCCCTCAAGCCAAAGAGCATACGGAGGCAGACCGAAGAGATGGCGGCCCCGCACCCCCCCCGAAGAGGCCGCTACACCCGGGGTGAGGGGGCACCGCGGCCGCGGCAAGCGCCCCCGGTGAACCGCCCGCACGCTCCCGCCCTGCCCGCTGCCGATCGACGGCGGACCGGCGGCGCCCAGGACGGCGCAAACAGAGCGGCCCCTTCAGGGGCCGGCCTGGGGAAGGCGGGGGCGCGAACCAGGGCGGGGGGGTTCCCCCCCCCTCCCTCCCCCCCCCCCGCCGCACTGACCCATTGGCGGCCGACCGGGCCGCGCCCGATGCCCACGGCCGCCCGGCAACCCCCAGGGCACGAGTATACCCCGAAGGGGCGCGCCGGAGTTAACGGATGGCAGGCCGACGCCTGACGGGGCGGGGGGGGCGGGGGGCGGCGGAGCAGCCCCCCCAGCCCCCCCCCCCCCCCGCTCCCCCCCCCAGCTTGATGGCCACAGGAGCGGTCGTCCGCCCCCCTGGAGCCGAGGGGACGCCCACCCGTCCCCCAGAAGAGACCGCGACGCGGGGGGGGGGGGGATGCGGCTGGACCTGCACACCGCGCGCCCCAGCGCCCCCAGCCGGCTGCTCCCGCGGGGGTCGCAGCCGACGGGCGAGCCCACACCAGCGCGCCAGAGCGGCGCGCGGACCAAGCCTTGGGGCGACACACGGCGGCGCACCAGAACAGTATGGGGGCCGCGGCCCCCTTGACTCCCCCCATGACCATTGCCCACTCGGGGAGGGCAGAGGGAGGGTTCAGGTCTGAGGGGGCCCCCGGAGAGCGGTCCAGGGTCCGCCCCTCATCCCCGCCCCCCCCGGGGCGGCCCCGCGACCCCGACCGAACGCGCAGCCGGGCGGCTGTGCGCCGACGACAAGACGGGGGAAAGGGTAGGGAACCGCGGGCCGCCCCCCAGAGGGGGAGCAGGCAGGCCGCGGCGCGACCCCCCCCCCCCCAGACCCCCACCGGCCCGCAAGCCGCGGGGGCGCCGGCCCCCACCCCCCCGAGGCAGGGGGGATGGTCCTCCCTCCCCCCGCCCGAGACAGGAGCCGGAGCACGGCATGCCCCCCCGCCCCAGCCGCCGGCTCGCACAAGAACCGCGGGGAACAAGCGAGCCCGCGCCAACGCGCCAGGACGCCGCACAGATCGCGCCCAGAGAAGGCGGGCGAGCACGAACCGGAGTGGTATGGGGGCCACGCCGCCCATGACCGGAACGACGCCAGTGACACCCGCTTTGTTGCCTGCCCAGGGAAGGCAGAGGGACAGAACGAGGCAGAGCAACCCCCTGCCCTGCGGGCCCCCCGGCGCACAAACGGGGGGCACGGCGCACGGGCCGCCGCCCCCCCCCCCAGCCCGCCCCCCGGCACACGAACGCCATGGACCCGCCCCACGGGGGGCGCACAGCCCCAAGCCAGGTAAGGGGGAACCGGAACCGGACCGCCCCCCCCAAAGCACGCCAGACGGAGCAAGGGACAGGGGCAGGACAAGCGGAGGGGCAGGGACCACGTGGAACGGCCCTACCAGCGCCCAGTGCCGGGACCGCGCGAGGTGCGCACGCCACACCACCCAGGGGGGAGGGGAGCGGACGCCGCGGGAGCGCGAGCGCACACACACGCAAAAGGCACGCGGGGACTACCAGAAGGGCAACCGGACCGAGCTCGCGGAACGCACAGACCGCGTGGAATGGCGTACCAGCGAGCGAGGGTAAGGGACACCCCGACAGGACGGCCCGCCACACGCAGCGCGGGACACGTGGGGCAGGAAGGGGGAAACGGGAGAGACACAACACCAGGTACCGGCCCGAGCCCCCCGAACCGGCCGCAAGCGCCGCGCACACACAGACGGGGCACTGCACCCGCCAAGGCAGTAGTGGCGCACTGCGCCACGCCCTAGCCCCTAGGCTAGGCATCCTCCGCGCCAGCCAAAGGGGGTCCCACTGGCGACAAGCCAGCAGCACGGGCCGGGCGGCGCCGGCGCCCCGGGCGACCACGCATTAGGGGGGCGACACGGTGGGTAAGCGCCCCCAGCCACGGCTGCGAATTGATGCACTGACCGGAGAGTGGCGAAACGGGGAAGCCGGTGAGGGACGGGGCTCCGAGCCCTGTGAACCCGGGGGACTCCGCCACCAGGCGGGAGGTGCGTCTTGGAGGGCCCCCCACTAGGACCCGGTGGGGAGGATATCACCTGGCCCGACCAGGTGGCCCCCCGGGGCCGAAAGGCGTGTAATACCCGCAAAATCAAACCTCAAACCTCAAACCTGTGCCCTCAGCCATAGACGGGTTGGTTATCGGAGTGGATGTTGTAGAGGCTGGGTCTGGAGTTGGGAGTGTGGTGGTTGTAGGAGAGGGTGATGCATGGAGGCCAGAAGCGCTTGGTGCGCTCTCGAAGGTCGACTCACTTGTCGGGTTGTGCCCATGGTCTACTCCTTCGTCTGCCATGCTTTCTCCAGCATCCTTCTCCCTCTCTCTCTTTCTCTTCACAGGATTGGTGTCCACCTCCTCGACTGAGAGGGCCCGGAAGGCCGACTGAAGTCCTTCCAGCAAATCATCCGCCACGTCCACTGGCCCATGTGAGGGCACCGAAGGTACAGCGCTAGGTCCAGGTCCAGGTTCACCAGGTGCTGGCATTGCTGGTGCCTCGGGCGCCGTCCTCACGTCGGTGTCCTCCTTCTTTGTGTCCATATTCGCCCTTCTTGCTTATACATGACAGATCTCGGCGCACTGGATGTATGGCACGGGGTTGCTGCCGGTACGCAGAGACTGTCTGCCTCTTGCTACCAGAAGGTTTGATAGCGATTTCAACACTGTGTGTTTGTTGTGCCTCTCCTGCTGCTTGCTGCTGGTGTAGGGTTCCTGCTGCTTGATTTTGATTAGGAAAATGTTGTATTGTTGAAATACAACCAATCCAGGATAACCCAAGCCACAGATAAGCAAGTAGAAGAAGATCAGGATCAAAGCATGAAGGGCTGCAGTCACAAAGAGTTAGATAAAGTGTTAAAGTTTCGAAAACTTGTAAATATTTTGACTCCTCCATCCTTGCGAAACTCCGCTGACTCCTCAAAACCACAGAACACATCTTGATTTTTTTAAATCCAAATTTTCGTCTTCCTCATATTTTCACTCCTCTGGACTTCTCGACGATGACCCTTCTCAAACGGAGGCACAACAGTAAACATGAGGTCCACAGATCCACAGGTCCAAATTGTCCCAGAAGAACTCGCCATCAGAGCGAGTTCAGAAGTAACCCATTGCGGCCTAAACAACACAAATGATGCTGATGATGCACAGTTTAAAATCAATGATTTAACACTTCAGTGGTACGAATTTAATCTCAGAAAAACGCAAAATCTGGCAAGCACTCGATCTATATGTACAACTCCTGTGCTCTGGCCAATGCGCGCGCGTGATTTGGATGGGTTACACTCATCAGTACCACAACCGTCGATTCACGCCATCAACTAAAATAATAGCATTGCATACACAGACCACAGCCCTATGACCAGACCTGACAGAACAAACTGCTGGCTTGTGGGGAAAATTACACCCCCAGCCCCAGCCAAAAACTCCCAGCTAAAGGCTGCAGTGCTGCGGGTGGGTGCTTTGGCGAAAATAATGACAATTTGACACACTGGCCTGCAGTTCACCAACCATCCAACCAATAGAGTGGAAAGTAAAACAAAACAAGACACTTCAGCACCCCCCCTCCCAACAGTGCCAGCCCCTCAGAGTTGCATGTTGCATCCCGAAGATCAGGGGCATCTGGAAAATGCCCCGTTGTCCCCAAAAGGCCCATACTAGTGGCGGGTCTGGGCTCTGCAGTGCCCTGCCAACTGTAGACCAACGCAAATGGCATGGGATTATCTGGGACAATTTCATTGTTGTCCCATTACCATATGATGAATGATGGAAATTCATAGCAATAACAGAGAAAAAGGTAGTCGTCCAGACTCACTGCGCCCATAGATAAACAACAGATCATATAAATACCTCAACCTGTATCTCAGAATATCTCTGTGACCTTCTATATCTGGTCACTATGCACTGCACACCATGGCTGCCATACACACACAAACACCCCACACAACCCACCATGGTGGCCTCGCCGCACTGCAAGTCCCTGCAATACAACAAGGGACTGCATAGAGAATGAATACATAATTCAGCATACCAACTACCTCAGCGTCCAGGTCGAGGGGTTTTCCTTGGCCTGGCTTTTGAGGCTGGGGGACCAACCCACACCCTCGGGCACCCATTAGTCTATGGACCCTGCAACTGTAGCTATGGGGCGGGTAAACGTAAAATACAGTGTGGCGTGCTCTGGGGTGCCATCCGGCTACAGCCCATGCACTATCCCACCAACCGGTTTCCACTAAACCCCCATAACCACTCAGCATACCCCAAAAGTGCTGGTGGTGGTTGCTTCATTTCCGGTTGCCCTCAGGAGATACGTCACCCCTTCGCCAATGGTGGTGTGTCGATAAACTGTGACACACACACATCCCAAGGGCAAACAAACACCCTGGACTTCGTTTCGGGGGTAGAAGTTAACATGTGGGCAATGAAAATTCCCACGGGAAGGGATTGACGCACGGCCCAATTTGGCACTCTACTCACACACTCACACATATACCGGGTGTCACTGTCACCATAACCCAACACCCCCAGGTGCCAATGCCTTTTACACCACCTGGATACTAGGTAGGTAGGTAGGTGCACTCGGTCGTGGAGAGGCGCCCCATGGTTCCCCCTGGCGTCGCCCCTGTGACGAACAGGAAGAGGCTTCGCGCGTGAAGAGGGGAGGCGGCTTACTTCCCGCTAGACGTGACTGTTGGCCCCAAACAAAGCGGCCCCGGGCTACGCCGAGAGGGCTGATCGCCGCCAGCGTGACATGCTTGTCTCGCCGGGAGGGTGTGCCCCCGTGCTTGCGCACGTCCCCTCCTTTGGGCGGAACCCTAGGGGTTCACCGGACTTCCTGGCGTATCCCGTTCCCAAGGCGTGCATGCACGTTCCTGGTACTAGGGTTCCGAGGCGCTTGGGTGTCGCACGCTCCGCCTCGAGTCCCAAAGCAGCGCAGGCCTTAGGATGCAGCCTTACCCCCGGGCTCCGGATCTCGTTTGGCCGGGTCACCTGCATGGCACGGGCTGCCTCAGTGCCCGGGCTGTGGGCACTGGGTTTCCTACTGTTGTGTGGTGTTTGTGTTTGGGTCCGGTTGGCGGTTGGGTGCGGGTTTTGTTAACCCCGTCAGTCCTGGCTGGGGTCTTGGGTGGGTGTTTTTGGGCACGATTTGTGGTGTTGTCCCTCTAGTGTCGGCTATTTGTGGTGTTCGTGGTTGGGCTTCGGTTTCGGCCTGCTTTTGGGACGTGTGTGGTTTCGTGGGCGCCCCGCTTGCCCCCCGCCGTTTCCGGTTCCGGCGCGCGGTGTGGGCTTGTGTGCTGGGCCCGGGTCTCGCCTGTGCCCAGTCAGTCTTGGCTGGGTTGTCGGGGTGTGTTTTTTTTTTGCGCTTTGGTTTTTTTTTTCTTTTTTTTTTTTTCCGGGCTTTGTGGTCCCTGTCCCTCCATCCCCTTTCTTTCGGGCTGGGCTGGTGGCTCTCTTTTTTTTTTTGTTTTTTTTTTCCGTGTCCCTTTTCCCCGTGGTTCGCTGTTACTGGCTTGGTGTTGCCGGTTTTGGGTGGGTGGTCCCCCTGTGCCTCTGGGGGGGTCCCCCCCTTTTTTTTTTTTTTTCTTTTCCTGGGGCGGGGGCCTGGCCGCCTGTGGTGGTGTTGGCGGGTGGTTGGGCGGCTGTGGGCTGTTTTCGTGCCTTTTCCCCCTCCCCCCTCCTTTTTTTTTTGGGGGGGGGGGGGCTTGCCTGTTCCTCCCTCTGCCTTCCCTGGGTTGGCGCACGCACTGGCCTGCATTCAGTGTTGTCTTCCGGGCTGCTGTCTTCAGTTGCGTTCTGTGTGGCCATGTTCCGGCCCCATGGGTCGGGTGGGCCCTGTACACGGTGGGCTCGGCGCCCTTTCTTGCTGGGTTAGGTCCTGGCTCTGCCGGCTGGGCGGCTGCGCCAGGCGGCTGCTTGTGGTTTTGGGTTAGGGGGCTGGGGTTGTTCGTGTCCTTACCCCTCTGCGGTGCCGGCTGTATTCTTCTGGGTGGTCCGTCACCGTTGTCGCCTGGCGCGCTGTGGCCCCGTGTGTGGCCTGTGGTGCTTGTGTGTGGCGTGGTGGCGCGGCGCCTTCCCGGGTGTGCGGTGGCTGGCTTCGGTTAGTCCCTCAGGTTAGGGTCAGTTGTGTCGTGTTGTGCCGCTCTGTGCCGCGTCGCGTCGCGTCGTGTTGTGGTGCGTTGCTCTGTGGCGCGCTGTGGTGCCGTGTGCCGTGGTCTCGCGTGGTGCCGCGGTGGGTCAGTGGAGGTCAGCCTGGCCTGTGTGGGTCGGTTAGGTCTTCGGGAAATTCTGCTGAATGATCACGGTGTCCTTGGGGCGTGCACGCTGACTCTCACCCATGGACTCAATCTTCACCGGGCCTCGCAGACAGGCAGGCGTACTCGGGGTGTAGGAAAGGTGTTCCTTCTCCAAGGCAGACAAACAGAAATCAGGAGTCGGACGGTGGAGGTGGCTTCCGAACGCTGTTTGAGTGGCGAAAGGGTTTCACTGCAGCTCGGCTGCGCTGGCAGGGTCCGGGTCGGTGCCACCGGCAGGGATGAGCTCATACTTCAGGGTCAGGGGGGATGTCCATATATCCGGTGCTGAACTGCAGGGGTCCGGGGCACCGGTAGTATTCTCGGCACTTCCAGTCTTCACGGCGCTCGGAGATGGCCTTGAAGGGGGCACCGTCCAGCAGCACCAAAGCCTTCGCGATCGATCACAGCCTTTCACTTCCCCTTGCGGTGCTCGATATTCATCATGGACGGGATCGGTGTGCCGCCGCAGTGCCATTCCTCCACTGGACGCAACAGGTTGGTGACGGACGCCCTCACGGACGTGAGACCAGCCGAGATCGAGCCCCCGGCCGTCAATCCAAGTGCATAGCAATACTCTGCGTCAAACCGCGACGGTAGCGCAGCCCGGCCCTTATAGCCCATGGTGTGGTCGCGTGACGGTCCGTGGGGTTGCCCTCCCTGGGGGCCTGTGCCTTGGTCCCGTGTCCTCTGGGGGTGTCGGTCCGTAGTCGTGGGTGCCGCGGCCGTGCTTTCGTCCTCTTCCGGTGCCTGTGAGTTGACCCTTGTGGCGGTCGGGGTCGTCGCCTGGCGGTGAGGGCGTGGTGGTGCGCCGTGCGGCGGTGTTCCCTGCGGCTTCCTCTGTGGGTGTGGCCCGTTCTCCCCGTGTAGGTGTGCCCTCCGTTCTCCGTGTGGTTTCCGGTGGCCGGTGGGCGTGCGCTGGTGTGATCCGCATGGCGTCCGATGTTTGCTTCGGTGGTGTGTGTTGGGGTGTTTGGTGGGGGTGGGGCGGCGCTGGTCTCCCCGTCGGTGTGGGTCGTGGTACCTGCCGTGGTGCCCTTTTCCTCCGTGTCTTGGTCCCCGTTCCCCTTCCTTCCTGGTTCTTGGTTGGTGTCCTGCCCCCATGTGGTGTCGCTTCCGGCGCCCTGTCCCTGCGTGTGCCTGCCCTCACTTGGGGCCCTTCCGTGCCCTCTTGCCTGTGTGGTCCTCGGTGCCCCTTGCCCTTCCCTTGCCCTTGTCCTGCCCCTTCCTGGTGTGGTGGTGGCGGGAGGGGCGGGGTGGGGAGGGGGCGCCGGTGGCCCAGGCTTGGGGGTGGGTGGCCTGGAGCCACTGGCGGAGGGCTTGGGGGGTGTAGGGGGGGCGGAGGCCCTGGACCGCATCGCGGAGGAGGGCCTCCCATGCCGCTTGCGGCATGATGGCCTCCGGGGCGGCCTCGTTGGTGTTTGCGGGGGTGCGGGTGCGCACCTCCTCGAAGGTATGCACCATGTGCACCCCTTCGTGCCTTCCCGCTCCTCCGGCCCATTTCACCCAGCGGCGGAGCTCCTGCAGAGCGAGGGAAGACCACCAGGCGAGGTAGGCGGGGGCCCGGGGGGGGGAGGGGTCCGTGCCCGGGGTCCTGGAGCGGCGGGGGGAAGACGTGGACCTGCGGTGGTGGCGGGGGTGGCGGTGCCTGGGGGAGCGGGAGCGGCGGCGGCGGGGGCTGGGGGTGGAAGACGGGTACGGGCGGAGGGGGGAGCGGGAGGGGGAGGTGGACATGGGGCGGCGGTGGCGCGCTCGGTGGCGTCCGGGGGAGCGGGAGTGGTGGTGGCGGGGGCTGGGGGTGGTGGATGGGTACGGGTGGCGGGGGGAACGGGGAGCCCGGCGGGGCGTGTGGGGGGAGGGGGAGGTGGACGTGGGGCGGCAGTGGCGTGCCTGGCTGCGTCGGGGGGAGCGGGAGTGGTGGTGGCGGGGGCTGGGTGGCCGGTGGGGGGAGGGGGAGGGGGACATGGGGCGGCGGTGGCGCTCGTGGTGGTGCCCGGGGGAGCGGGAGCGACGGGAGCGGGGTCCCTGGGGGTCGTGGTGGTACCTGGGGGAGCGGGAGCGGCGCGAGTGGGTGGTTGAGGCGCGGTGGGAGTGTGGGCGCCGTGGGCGAGTGTGCCGTGCGGGGGGGGAGCGGGAGCGCCGCCGTTTGCGGGACCGGGCCCCCGTCGCTCGAGTCGGGCCAGTCCGGAAGCGTCGGCGGCCTCTGGGGGGCCTCGCGCGGTGCCGCTTGGGGGGGGAGGTCCCCCGTCGTCCTTGGGGCCCCTTCGGCCATCGGATGGTGGCCAGGGGGGTACGGGGCGTCACGCGGTGCTGGTTGGGGGGGGAGGTCCCCCGTCGTCCATGGGGCCCCTTCGGCCATCGGATGGTGGCCGCGGGGGTACGGCTGGTACGGGGGTGGTGGCTGGTACGGGGGGGGTGGGTATGCGGGCGGGGCGCTCGGTGGCTGCCATCCCGTCCGCTGGTGCTGTTCGTGTACGGGGGGTTGTGGCCCGGTGCAGTAGGGCGGTGGGCAGTGGTAGTGGTGGGGGTGGTGTTGGTAGTGGTGGTGGTGGGGCCGCTGGTGGTGGTGGTGTGTGTAGTGGTGGGGTTGGTGTTGCGGTCATGGCCCATGGAGTCCTTGTGGGTTTTCCGGTCCCCCTTGTGGGGGTGGGGGGTTGGGCATCGTGGGCAGTCCCCGGGGCTGCACTATGTGGTGGGCATGGGGGAAGGGTTGGGGGCCGGGCTTGACGGTGACGATGGTTGAGGGGTCCCACGTCCCTGGGTCGGTTTGGCCGGCGGTGGTGGTGGTTTGTGGGGGATGGATGACGGGGCGCCTGGTGACGGGGATGTGGACGAGGGCCTGGACGGGGTCGTGCTGGGTGGCCGTCTCCGCGGTGGTGGTGGGTGCCGGCGGGAGGGGGGCGCGGGTCGTGGTGGGTGGGGGGTCCTGGCTTGGGCGAGGGCCCGGGCGGGGGTGGTATCGGGTGGTTTTGTGTCGTTGCGTATGCGGTGTTGTGTGTGGTCGCGTGGGGCGCCGGCTTGGGTTTGGGGTTGGGTTTGGGGTTGGGGTCCGGTTTGGGTTTGGGGTCGGGTTTGGGGTTCGGGTCCGGTTCCAGGCTGAGGAGTACCTCTGTCCGGAGGTGTGAGGGCGTCAATGCCGGGTCGGGGGTCGTCCCGGTGGGTTGCCGGGGTGCCTGAGTCGCCTGTGTGTGGGTTGGGGGGTCGGTGCGTGCGGCCGCGGCTTTGGCTTTCGCCGTGGCCTTGAGGATGAGTTTGGCGGGGAGGGGGGGGTCGGAGGATGAGGTGGAGGAGGTGGACGAGGCTGAGGACGAGGAGGAGGTGGTGGACGCGGGTTGGGCTGTGATGCGGGCGGGCTTGCGGGCGGCGGCTTCTGCTGCGGCCACGGCGGGGAGGATGGAGGGCATATCCCCGGGTTGTAGGTTGGGGGCGGGCGGCTGGGGGGGCCCGGTCGTGACCTGGCGGCCCGGCGGGCCGATCTGGTCGGCTGCGGCGGGGGAGGGAGGCTCGGGGCTGCGGCCTTCTCTTTCTGGGCTCGGCTGGGCCCGGGTCCTGCAATGTGCGAGGTCATGTGGGTTGGTGTCCGCGGGGAGGAACAGTTCGCGTGGGCTGCATTCAGGGGCCGGGGGGGGTGGGCCTGGGTCCTCTGGGGTGTGTGTGGGGGGCGTGGGCGGGCCAGTGGGTGGGGTGGGCGTGCCGCGGGGCGCGGGGCTCCCCTTGGCGGGTGTGTGTGGGTTGTCGAGTGTGGGGGGCGGTGAAGGGTGGCCGGTGGGTGGGTGTGTGGCGGGCGTGTGCTGGTGTTCGGGCGGGTGGGGGAGGCCCGTGTCGCGGGGCCCGGGGGTGCGCGCGATAGTGGGCGTGTGTGGGTCTCCGGTTGAGCAGCGAGAGGGGGGGGGCATGGGCGGGGATTGTGCGGGGGGTTGTGCTGTGCCGGTGTATGTGTCCGCTTGCTGCGCGCTTGCGTGGGCAGTTGTAGGCCGGGCGGTTTGGAGGAGAAGCTTGCCGTCTTCTGCTGCCGCGGCAAGGATTTCGCAGACGAGCGTTCGTATCTGGTGGACCTCTTGGTCAGTGGTGGGAAGGGGGCATGCTAGCTTTGGGCTAAGACCCGCGCGGTTGAGGACCCTGTGGATGGCGTGGTACCCGCAGGTGAGGGACTGCTGCGGCTTGGGGGGGGGGGTTTGGTCGTGTGTCCGGGCCTGCTTCGACTTGTGTGTGGGCGGTGGGGATGGCCCAAACCCAGGGCACGGTCCCCGTGGGTGGCCAGTGGCGCTGGATCCAGTGGGTTAGGCAGAGCATGGACAATCCCAGGTGGTAGCCCGCCTTCCCTGAGGTGATTTGGGCCAGGGCGCGGGCTGGGGGCGTGTCCCCTGGCTGGAGGACACCCCTGAGGATCCTGTGCTGGGTGGTGGGGTCCCCCACTGCCCCTGGTGGGGCGGTCTCCGTGGCGAACATGGTGTCTGTCCCCTGGATGATCCATTGCGGGCCGTGGGACGTAGCCGTAGCGGCTATCACGTAGTAGTGGCCGCGCTCGAGGACTGTAACCCAGACCTCCGGCGGGGGTTGGTCACTGTCTGTAGGTGGGGGGGGGAGGTCGTCGTCCGGGGTGCGGAGGCCGGCGGCGCGGAGGGCGGTGTCGCGGTTGGGCGCGGTGGCCTGTTCCCACTGCTCCGGGTGGTTCGGGTCCGCTGGGTGGTCCGTCTCCGCTTGGGCCCGCCGTAGGCGTACGGTCCCTCGACGCGTGACGTTGCTGCCGGTGTCGTGCGTCAGGGCCTGGCCCCACTCGATGGGGGGGATCCAGATGGGCTGGCCCCGGGTGTTTTTGCGGGCTCGCCAGAGCACGAGGTCTACTATGGTCTCGTGGAGGCCGCTGCCTGGGGTGGTCAGGTCCCGGAGGGCTTTGACGGTGAGCTTGGTCCAGTCCTCTTGTAGGCGGTACCAGCCCAGGGGGGTGGTCGGGGCCCTGTCTTGGAGGGTCGCTCGGAGGAGGTCGGGGTCGCGGATGGTGGCCGGTGTGAGGGGGGGGTGCCCCGGGTCCGGGGGGGGTGGGCTGGATGGGCTGCCGGGGTCTTGCGCGTCTACGTCGATGGATGGTTGGCCCTGGCTGGGCTCGGCCGGACCGGGCGGTGCCGGGTGGCTTCTTGGGTGCGAGACGGGTCTCGGGGCGCTGTGGTGGTCCCTTGGAGACCTGTGGATGGAGACGGGGGGCGCGTGCGGGGCGCGGAGCGGGTTAGTGGACGTCTGGGTCATGCACGGCATGGTAATGGATGAGACGCTGCATGTGTTCCCTGGCGGTGGGGTCGGTGAGTTGTTCCGCGTGTGTTAGCAGGAGGTGTTTGCGGTGTACCATTTGGGCCGCTGCTCTGCGGACCGCTTCTAGCTGGAGGTGTGCTGCTGCCTCCATGGGGCTTTCCGTGTGTTTGGTGAGGTGTCGGTGCACGGCCTGTGTCACTGCCCCTCTCATGGTGGCTTCTTTGATCAGGGGGTCCCGGAAGAGGTGTTCGGTGGCCTGGTGTGCGTGGCTGTGGGCTGGCCATCCTTCGTGTTGTCGCAGGGTTTCCGCCGGGGACCAGCCCACTAGGGTGTCCCTGTCTGTATGGAGGGGGCATTTCTTGAAGTGTTCCCAGTCCTCCGGGGTGGTGTGGTCGCATGGGCAACGGGTGTGTTCGTCGGGGACGTGGATGTGCTTGCGGGCGAGCCATCTGGCGACCCTGGTGAGGAAAGGCAGTTGCTCCCTGAGGAGCTGGATGCGTCGTTTCTGGAGGTGGGCTGGGACGTTTGCTGGGCGGAGCGCTGAGTGGTAGAGGGGGACTTGCAGTCTGTCCTGGAGCTCCTGGATGTGCGCCCGGCTGTCTGCGTCGCCGAGCACGCGGGCAAGATGTTGGACGGGGTTGGGGTAGTGGTACGCTCTGTCGTGGGAGGAATAGGGGGCGTCCTCTGGTACCCAGTCCGGGGTCTGATGGGGCTCGGGTACAGGGGGCACGTGTTGGAGGTGTGTGTGGTTGCGGCCGAGGTCAGGGATCTGGAGGGCTGGTAGGTGCGTTGTGCGCTGGTGTACTGCCTGGTTGTCGACCTTACCATTTCCGTATTGGTGCCTGTGGGACTCTTGTTTCACGATGTGGAGTTGGACGTAGGGGGGAAGGCTGCGTAGGGCTTTCCAGAGTAGCAGTGCCTGGGTGCCGAGGCTCGTCGCGGTTGCTTTGTGAAGTGGTTGCCTTGCTATGCGGAGGAGCAGGTGCGTGTCGACAGTGGCGTCTACCACGAACCAGACCCGGACGATGTGCGGGGAGTGGGCGGGTAGGTGGGCCGCGACCTCGGTGATGGCGTCGGCCATGGCCCCTAGCTCCCCGTGGGAAGAGGCCCCATAGGTGGTGTGGCCCGTGTGGTGGTCCATGTGGTAGTGTCCCCCGGTGTGGGTTAGCTGCAGGGTGGCCCCCCCGGTGATGGGCGTGAGGGCGGATTCGCCTGAGGCGTCGGTGAAGAAGAGCCGGTCCGCCGGTGATGGTTGTGGGAGGCGGCATGGGTTCATGGGCAGGTAGGCGTATATGGCAAGGCCCGTGGCGAGGTGGGCTACTGGGGTTGTGGGCTGTAGGATGGGGGTGGCGTACACCCCTATTCCTTTGGAGATGATGTGCTTCGCTTGGGGGGACAGGGCTATGAGTCCCTGCTCCGGCTGTCCTTGTGTGAGGTAGGAGTAGATGTAGTGGAGGACGTAGGCTGTGTCAGAACACATCTTGATTTTTTTAAATCCAAACTTTCGTCTTCCTCATATTTTCACTCCTCTGGACTTCTCGACGATGACCCTTCTCAAACGGAGGCACAACAGTAAACATGAGGTCCACAGATCCACAGGTCCAAATTGTCCCAGAAGAACTCGCCATCAGAGCGAGTTCAGAAGTAACCCATTGCGGCCTAAAGAACACAAATGATGCTGATGATGCACAGTTTAAAATCAATGATTTAACACTTCAGTGGTACGAATTTAATCTCAGAAAAACGCAAAACCTGGCAAGCACTCGATCTATATGTACAACTCCTGTGCTCTGGCCAATGCGCGCGCGTGATTTGCGTGGGTTACACTCATCAGTACCACAACCGTCGATTCACGCCATCAACTAAAATAATAGCATTGCATACACAGACCACAGCCCTATGACCAGACCTGACAGAACAAACTGCTGGCTTGTGGGGAAAATTACACCCCCAGCCCCAGCCCAAAACTCCCAGCTAAAGGCTGCAGTGCTGCGGGTGGGTGCTTTGGCGAAAATAATGACAATTTGACACACTGGCCTGCAGTTCACCAACCATCCAACCAATAGAGTGGAAAGTAAAACAAAACAAGACACTTCAGCACCCCCCCCTCCCAACAGTGCCAGCCCCTCAGAGTTGCATGTTGCATCCCGAAGATCAGGGGCATCTGGAAAATGCCCCGTTGTCCCCAAAAGGCCCATACCAGTGGCGGGTCTGGGCTCTGCAGTGCCCTGCCAACTGTAGACCAACGCAAATGGCATGGGATTATCTGGGACAATTTCATTGTTGTCCCATTACCATATGATGAATGATGGAAATTCATAGCAATAACAGAGAAAAAGGTAGTCGTCCAGACTCACTGCGCCCATAGATAAACAACAGATCATATAAATACCTCAACCTGTATCTCAGAATATCTCTGTGACCTTCTATATCTGGTCACTATGCACTGCACACCATGGCTGCCATACACACACAAACACCCCACACAACCCACCATGGTGGCCTCGCCGCACTGCAAGTCCCTGCAATACAACAAGGGACTGCATAGAGAATGAATACATAATTCAGCATACCAACTACCTCAGCGTCCAGGTCAAGGGGTTTTCCTTGGCCTGGCTTTTGAGGCTGGGGGACCAACCCACACCCTCGGGCACCCATTAGTCTATGGACCCTGCAACTGTAGCTATGGGGCGGGTAAACGTAAAATACAGTGTGGCGTGCTCTGGGGTGCCATCCGGCTACAGCCCATGCACTATCCCACCAACCGGTTTCCACTAAACCCCCATAACCACTCAGCATACCCCAAAAGTGCTGGTGGTGGTTGCTTGATTTCCGGTTGGCCTCAGGAGATACGTCACCCCTTCGCCAATGGTGGTGTGTCGATAAACTGTGACACACACACATCCCAAGGGCAAACAAACACCCTGGACCTCGTTTCGGGGGTAGAAGTTAACATGTGGGCAATGAAAATTCCCACGGGAAGGGATTGACGCACGGCCCAATTTGGCACTCTACTCACACACTCACACATATACCGGGTGTCACTGTCACCATAACCCAACACCCCCAGGTGCCAATGCCTTTTACACCACCTGGATACTAGAACAGGGGGACAGGGGTACACTAGGCCTTCCAAGAAAACAAGGAAATGTATGCAAAAACCGTCATTTTAATAAAAGCTCAATGCATCCTTGGGACTCCAAAGGTGGTTTAAAGTCTTATCTTTAATGTGTGGGTCACTCTTTCACTTTTGTGATAACCCAAACATCCATAACTGTCTTTTCCCCATAAACCTGTACACAATTGACTACCCACACAGAAAACATAAAAAACAAACTTGATTCAAAAAAACAAGGCAAGCCCGTATATCAATATTAAAAAACTGACCAACTGATGTACTTTTTATCGCAAAGACTACTGACTGTACCAAAGTCATTTTCACATTCACATCAAATTTAGCCTACGTTCCTGTGAATAGGGACGCAGGAACTACACACACAATGGCGGGAACTTGGACAGTACTCTCAGTAGCACAGCGTCAAATAAATGAAAAGCCATACAACAGCGGGGCCAACAGTGCATTTCGCAGCACTGCCCAAAAGCACATACGGAGAGCAACTGAAAAACAACGCTGGTCCACAGACCTAGCGCGTGTCAGCAAAAAAGCCCGCTTGGCGGCATTGGAACGGAACTTTGGCGCGACAAAGTTAGCTTGGCGGCGTTGGAAAAGAACCTTGGCGCGACGAATTTAGCTTGGCTGCGTCCACGAGGAAGTTTGGTGCGACAAATTTAGCTTGGCGGCGTCCACGAGGAACCTTGCCGCGACCAATTTAGCTTGGCGGCGTCCACGAAAAACTTTGGCGCGACGAATTTAGCTTGGCGGCGTCCACGAGGAACCTTGGCACGACGAATTTAGCTTGGCGGCGTCCACGAAGAACCTTGGCGCAACGAATTTAGCTTGGCGGCGTCCACCAGGAAATTTGGCGCGACGAATTTAGCTTGGCGGCGTCCATGAGGAAGGTCTAAACAGCACTCACGACGAATTTCCAAACTTGACGGTGTTCACGGCAATACGCAGCGAGCTGGAAAGAAAAAGAACAAAAGGGGCTCCGCCAACACCCTTGGGCTGCTGAGCTGCGCTCAAGCGTGATCCACGGCGGCGAAAGCGACGACGTGGTGGGACTTCTGAGCTTGTTAAAGTTTTGAAAACTTGTAAATATTTTGACTGCTCCATCCTTGCGAAACTCCGCGCACTCCTCAAAACCACAGAACACATCTTGATTATTTTACATCCAAATTTTCGTCATCCTCATATTTTCACTCCTCTGGACTTCTCGACGATGACCCTTCTCAAACGGAGGCAAAACAGTAAACATGAGGTCCACAGATCCACAGGTCCAAATTGTCCCAGAAGAACTGGCCATCAGAGCGAGTTCAGAAGTAACCCATTGCGGCCTAAAGAACACAAATGATGCTGATGATGCACAGTTTAAAATCAATGATTTAACACTTCAGTGGTACGAATTTAATCTCAGAAAAACGCAAAATCTGGCAAGCACTCGATCGATATTTACAACTCCTGTGCTCTGGCCAATGCGCGCGCGTGATTTGCGCGGGTTACACTCATCAGTACCACAACCGTCCATTCACACCATCAACTAAAATAATAGCATTGCATACACAGACCACAACCCTATGCACACTTGTCCTTAAGCTGACCCTTCGTCACAAAACTGATTTTACTGGTCGCGCTGCCGCTTCTGCAGCTTCTGCCGCTTCTGCCCGCAGCTTCCGCAGCTTCCGCAGATTTTACGTCAGCTTTTTCATAAGTTTAATAAGTTACTTAGTTTAATAGCTAATACTGTTAGATCACTAATTACTAAAGCCGTCCAAATGAAAAATAATAAGGTGCAATCAGCAGTGAAATCAGCTTCCGTCTAGAGGTTTGGGTACTAGTGCAAAACCGCATTCAGAATGCTATGGGTAAACAATTGAACTTCGTTTCCTTGCATACATGTGCCTTGGTGTTGTGCATTCAACCAAACTACGTGATTTTTGCGCAACAATCACTTATGCTTGGTTTTGGTAAGTGAAATCAGCTTCCGTCTAGAGGTTTGGGTACTAGAGTGCTCCCCAAAAGGTCAAAAACGCATTGAGAATGGTATGGGTAAATAATGATTGCAATTCAACTTCGTTTTCTTGCTTAGATGAGAAAGGTTTATAGTGATTTCAACACTTTGTTTGTGCCTCTCCTGCTGCTTGCTGCTGGTGTAGGGTTTTCTGCTGCTTGTTTTTGAAGATGAAAAGCTTTTGTTTGCTGAAATGCAGTCAATCCAGGATAGCCCAAGCCAGAGGTATGCAAGGAGAAGAGAATCAGGATCAAAGCATGATGGGCTGCAGTGTAAACAGTGAAAGATGAAAGGATATTCACAGAAACTGCAACTCAGGTCATATCGGATTGCATATTCACAAAGATAGCTGAAAACCCGATGGTCACTCTATCTCCATAGTGCCATCTCAGGAGATGTGCACTCTTTAATTTGGGTCCCATATGTGCTGAGGTGGCAGGGCATGTGGCGATGAGGTCACTGCCATGTCACATGGGATCTTCCTACTTAGCTAGGCTGACCAGGAATTTAACCCAGGACCTCTCAAAAAGAGGTGCCCAGCCCCCTAGGGTGCATACCACTAGGACAGCTAAGAATTCATGGAAAAACATAGATAAATTCATAGGCTCTGCCCTGGATATGTCAGTACTCAGTCAACTCAGGGAAAGATGATTTGCCTCACATTGAAAGGGGATTAAGGGGTCCACTCCATATCCTGATTGGGTGTTTGGTTCCATAGGTCAAAATGTGTTATCACCACTTTTGGTGGGACCAATACTATAATGGAAATGCCTGGATGCTCAGTGCATCTCTAATACAACTAGAGTATGCCTCAAGGCATTGGAAAAGCACTTCTTCTTACTCCCTCCTTGTGCTGTGGTGGCCACCACTGTCGCATTTTAGGAAAAAGGGATTTTTTCTTTGCCTTTCCTTGGTTTCCACATCTACTTTAAAATACCTATAGTTTCCCTCACACAGAAAAATGGGCGCTCACCATGGCTGGCGCTCTTTTGCTGCTCTGTTTGTAACATTTCCTACAGAAGACTCAGCGCTCATGGCGCTGCCGGGGCTCATGTGGCTTGGTTGGGTTAGTTTGGGAGCATGCCAAAACATGTGCATGTGCATCCCTCCCTCAAAGACGCAGCACGACACAACCCCAACGCAAGACACAATATACACACTCGCATGGGTTCTCGTAAACCTGCTGGCGACCTGCGACCTGTCTTAGGGCGAAGGGAGTCGTTAAAAAATTAAATTGCCCCTTGGTGGGGTCTTGCGTTCTGCTCAGTCTCTCCAGGCTGCTGCGTTTCGGCCCGAACACGGCCTACTCAGCGAGGCTGCGCATGGGTATCTGCAGAGGCAGGAATGGGAGAATTATGGACGAATCCACGCAAAAGCGAAGCGACGACACCAAAATCTGTCAAATGACGGCCTAGAATTTTTCTAAGACAACACACCTGAGCAGAATCCAATGGTGCATCAGAAGCACATTTTTATAAAAATTATAGTCATCTCTAGATTTTTGAAATCAAGAAATTCCTACGAATAAAAAGGCGGCGCGCAGGAGCGGCTCCTAGCGAAGCGCCGGAAAATGCAGAAATAATGGCATTATAAACGTATGTCTCACGTAGTCTTGAAAATGACGAGACACACATTAACAAATAAACATACAGATTCCACCCACACTAATAGAAGTATCAAAAATCCAAGAATTCGAAAATCAACGAAAAGACTTCAATGAATCAGGTATAAACTACAGGTGTGCTCGTCTCGTATGCCGCATACACATTGCTCGTCTCGTGTCTCCGTGAACGAGTCTTGTAGCAGCGCTAACAACGATAGAACGCGATAGAGGGATTGATTAGAAAGATTGCAGATGATTAGAGGTCAGATCAGGGTGATCAGACATACACACAAGTGCATAGCGACGTTCTTCGCTTGCGCCCCGTTTTTCTCCTCACCTTGCTTCACTCTGCAGCGGTAGGTAAGGTAGGTACGCCCACGTGGGGCCACCCCCTGGTGGAGTTCGTGATTGCAGTTAAGATGGGCAGGTTTGCCCAAGACAGTCGTGCATGCTCGTGCATTCACACACGCATTAAAGGGTAGGCCACGCGAACTGCGCACGGTAAACCTTGTTTAGGCTACCCAGGGGCTCCTCGGTACGTTCTTTAAGAGAACCTGAGGAGTCCCTTAACGCTTGCTTGCTTGACAGGGGAGCTGATCCTTCAGCGTGTTTGCGGACAGTGTATTATAGGTCACACTGTGAAGCGTATAATACGTGGAGTGTGGCTTGGTTCCTCCGCCGCAAACACCCCTTCATTTGCCTTTGCTTTACAGGTGGGCAGGTAGGGTGATTGGTGCAGCAGCATACCATTTTTTTCATGCCCTGCTAAACAAGGGCGCCGATCACACAAACAAATAACTCCGCCTCTGCCTGTTGCAGAGCAGGGAGTCCGACCCCATCGACATCTGCGCCGTGCACGCAAAAAGTGCACCTCTTCCCTCCAAGCCCTAGCAGGGGAAACGCTTTGTGGCGTCCCCTGTTAGGCCACAGTTGCATAGCAGCGCTGTGTTCTCTTGTCTTCTTCACAGGAGGGTCGTTAGGACCCACGACATGCTCTTCGACAACACCGAGTGAAGTGTGCGTGTAGGAGTGGTAGTCCTGGGTGGGGGCTTGAGCGAGTTGCAGCAGTGCTCGCCCACCAGGATGGTGCCACTGTAGGGTGTGTAGGACCTGTAGTGCGTGTGTCACTGTCCCACCCGTTTCCTGCAATTTTAGCAAGGTTTGTGGGCTGTGGCAGTGGTTAGGTCAGTGTTTTGGCCACTTAGCAAAACGGCGTTTTCATGCCTTCATAGCTTTTGGCCACCCCTCCCTGTAGTAGACAGATAGGTAGGGAAAACAATACCTGGATTAGTACGCTGGGTATTCCCCAAAGGTTTTGCGCCAGCACAGAAATTGGGCGCTTAGGGGAGGGGAGACCCGGGGCGTACCCCGTGGCATCAATAAGCCAACCCTCCAGGTTTAGCAAGCGTGCAGACTTGGGTATAATTAGGACACCACTTCTGCGGCTTGCTCTCAGGACCTTAGGAATAGCAAACTCACACATACGCTTAGGCAGGTAAGGGTAAGGTTCAGTCCCTAGCTTTAGTCTTAGAGGCAAGCGTCTCAGCAAGCCTCAGCAACTCACCAAGGTTGTTCTGGGACAAGTAGTCCACCAGAACTGAGTTTAGGCGTCCCTCAGGTAGAACAAACGCAGAGAAGGGCTCCCAGGTGGCCTCTTCGACTCCAAACCCTTCCCAGAGGGTGAGGAAGCGCCAACCCTGGCGATAGCGGTGGCGTAGGACAGACTTCACCAGGTAGAAGCCCTCCTTAGCCATCTCCTCGGCGTTCATGTCGGGGGGTTCACCCTCAACTTCCATAGGGCTGGCAGCCCCTTGTAGGTCCAGAGCGGCGATTTCCTCGTCGTCAAGCTCCCACTCTTCCCCACAGAGGTCTTCAGGATCATCGTAGCGCTTCAGGTGTTGAGCAGCGCACACCAGGGTCCCCCCTAGACGGGGAGAACACCGCACGGTGATACGGTGTCCATCCACTGATAGAATCTTGTACGGCCCGAAGTATGGGTCATCGCTGGTAGAGCGTGGCCAGGCGGGTAGTCGACTGTGGTGCACCAGCACCCAGTGCCCCTCTTGGTAGGTGGCCGCTACTCGGTGCTTGTTCTTCTTGTTCCACTGACGCTCCCTCACTCTCTGGAGCATAGCCTTGGCCTTGTCCACCTTCGCTAGTTGCTCTTGGACCCATTCACCCACAGAAGAATGGGTGTCCTCTGGATAGGGAGCATGTAGGAACCATGCCGGGCGCCCTAGGAATAGCTCATGGGGCGAGTAGCCAGTAGCTGAACTCTCTTGGGAGTTCATCATCAAGGATATGACGGGGAGTAGTCTCACCCAGTCTCTGGTGCGTTCAGTTTTGCACCATATCCGTACATTCTCCTTCAGGACACGGATCTGTCGCTCACATAAAGGGTTGCTCGTGTACGAGTAGGGAATCCCCGTAGACACCTGGACATTGAGGGATCTCAGGACCCTCTTGTACCAACCGGTATCTGAGCGTACTCATACGTCCTCATCGGAGTTGATCTCCTTGGGCGCCCCATAGACACAAAACCACTCCTCCAGGAGTATCTTGATAGTCTCCTCCCCGGTAATGTGCTTGGTACATGGGAACACCCTGGTAAGCCTGGTCAACCCACAGGTTACCACGACGGCAAAGTCATAGCCCCCGAACTTCGGCATCTCCGTGTAGTCCACGTATAGAACACTGTTAGCACAGTGAGGGATGGGCAGGGTCGAGTACAGACCTCTGTCCCTGATATCCCCTGGTTTACAGGACCTGCACGGGCACTTGTCCACGATAGGCTGGAGGGTTTTCCGCAGTTGGTCGTCAGTCCACGTAGTGTGGAACCACTGCTTGAACAGCCTCAGGGTACGGTCAGCACCCACATGACCGCTGGACTCATGGGTCCACTTCAGCAGCGCTGGGACTCTGTCACTAGGCACCACAATGCGGTCCTCGTGCCAGAGGTAGCTCTTGTCCCTATTCCACTGGTCTTGGTTGACCAGGAGGGGTTCAAGGCGTTTCTCCAGGCGCTTGTAGATATCCCCAAACTCCTTCAGGTACTCCGATTGTTGGAGTCCATCCAGGGGGCGTATCATCGTCATGTTGAGGTCCGAGTGGACGTCCATACGGCTGAACGCCTCCTTAGCCAGCGCTTCAGACCGGGCACCAATCAGGGCGTCGAAGTTGTTGCGGCTGATGTAGTCGGCACACTCGTTCTTCACTCCCTGGATATGGTGTACCGTCAGCCTTAGTTGACTGAGGTAGGTCCACCAGCGCCGTAGCTTGGCCTTCTCAGGTGGGGGGCCCTTCTGGAAACTGCGGACCGGTTCTTGGTCGCACAGCCAGACCACATGCAGGGTTACTCCCCAACAGTCGTGCTTGTGAGGATAGTACCAGCATACCCGCGAGCAATTCCTGCTCATAGGTGGAGTAGTTCCCCCTGGCCTGGTTCCACTTCCAGTTCCAGTGGCCCAGAGGTACTAGGACCCACTTGTCGTCAGGGTAGCTGTGCTTGAGGGTTCCATCTCGGTTGAGACCTTCCGTCCCCCATTGGGAAATGGCCGAGTCGAACTCCTCGTTCTCTAGTGCTTGCCATTGGAACAACGTTCCACCACCGCCCACATTGCTGGCGTCAGTCACCAGGATAATCTCCCCTTGTGCCCTGGGCACGCCCAAGCACTTAGCGTTGGCTACCTTGTCTTTGAGCTCGTCAAGCGCTTGTTGCTCTTGTGGGCCCCAGCGCCAAGTAGTACTCTTCTTGATCAAGTCCGTCAGAACGGCGCTGGTGTAGGTGAAGTTTTTGATGTGGCGGCGATAGAAGTTGCACGCCCCAATGAAACTGCGTACATCATGAAGTCCTTTCTTGGGGTCTTCGTGTCGTACCTTGGCATCCATCAGGGGTTTGGCCTTAGAGGCCGCTGGGGTCCACCACCCATAGCTAACGTCAAACCCCAGGTACCGCATGGTCTCCTGCATGAACTCACACTTCTCCAGCTTGAGTCGTTTGTGGTTCTCCTGGCAGACCGCAAAGAACTCACCCAAGAGGATTAGGTGATCCTCCTGGGTATTGGTCCCGAGGCATACATCGTCGATGTGAGCCTCCATCTGGGCCCCACCGGATATAAGCTCCTGCACCTTAGGTCTCCTTCGTAGGATGGACAAGATGTTGTTCATCAGCTCTTGGAATAGAGCGGGTGCGTTAGCCACGCCAAACGTCTAACCTTCCACTTGAACACCCTCCCCTGAGGGGTGATGAAGGCCAGTAGTTCCTGTGCGTTGGGCATCAGGTCCACTTGCCAGAATCCGCTCCTCTTGTCCATCTTGGTCTTATAGCGGCAGGAGGCTATCTTCTCCAGGGTAGACTCCATATTGGGAATGGACCCTGAGTGGTTCAGCGTCTTCTTGTTCAGCTCTCCGTAGTCCACTACCAGCCGTTCGGCTGTAGACCCAGGTTTAGCCTTCAGGAAACAGGGACTGCAGTGTAGGGGGTAGTCCCCGTCCTTGTACTCCAGGACTAGGCCAGCGTCGATACATTCTTGTATCTGTCGTTCGATCTCGTCGGCCTGCTCTTTAGGAGCTGGATAGGGTCTCCTCCGGATCTTGTGACCCACGAACTCGGGTTTCAGCTTGAGGTCCATCTGTACCTGCTTGTCACATGAGGCTGGAGGGGGTAGTTCTCCGAACACCTCCAGATAGGTCCTTATAAGCTTCTGTACCCGCGGGTCCAATACCTTGGTCTTGTCCTCCGTGTCCTCGTCAGAGTGTAAGTTGCTTGACCCCTGAGTAATAGACGTCGGGAGGTGGTCCTCTACCGACTCTTCGCCTGTGGTAGTGTCCTTCAGCCCTTGGTAGGCATATAGAAGGTCTTGTTCAACCATCTCCGGTGGACGATGGCAACATAGGCACGCACGAGGGGGTTCACAAACACATTCCTCCGAGAGGTCGTCCTCCTCTGGGGTCCTCACATGGGCGCCCCACACGCTCTTCATAAGCTTAAGATCTACCTCCCTTTGCCAGGTGGTGATATTCTGTTCGAGGTCCTCCTTCAATTGGGAGAGATCTCCCATACGTCATTGCTTCAGTGGCCTTGAGCTGCGGGTAGGCTTCGCGTAGCATAGCTTTTTCGCCACCAACTTCCTCTTGGAATCCACATACTCCCTTCGCCTGGATTGAGGGTCCAGCTCTTCATCCACGGGGTCTTCCACCCTCATGGAGAGTAGGGGTTTTAGTGGGGCGACGTACTCGGCGTTCTCCACTTCCTCCACACAGGTCTGCACGAAGAAGGCGTCGTGCTCAGTTTCGTCATCTGAGTGGATAGAGCTAGGTAGGTCAGATAGTCCACACTCAGAGACTCCATCAGGAACAGGTACATGGCAGGGAGAGTTGGGGGCGTTAGTGTCAGTCACGACGTACTCATCTCCTCCGGGTGTAGTCTCAACAGCATCTTGAGGTCGTAGGCGATCCTTCAAGTCACCCAAGGCGAGTCCGTCGCTCTCTCGTTGTATAGCCTGGACCAGAGTCGGGTCCAGATCCTCCCAGGGGATGGAGGTAAGACCTCCGTCCACCACGCTCAGCATACTCCCCCATCCGGGTTTCCCAATAGGCGTCTTACGCCCCAGAGGCACGTAGATGGCCTCATCAGGTAACCGAACAGAGCTGATAGTCAGCCTGTCCAGGAGGTTTCGCCAGTATTCGTTGCCCCCATGGGCTCCCCAATCGGGGGAACACAGGACCATACGGGAACGTTCCAAGGCCACCTTGGTCAGCACCTTCCCCAGTTCACTGAACCTGGGGTTCCCGTAGGCCATCCCGAAGGAGGGCCAGTAAAATTTGTAGCTGCAGTTCTTCCCCTTGCTGCAGTAAAGGTCCAGTACATGCTGCTTGTCGCTTGCGAACAACTCCACACTCAGGTCTTCTCGAGAGTAACCCAACTCCTTCAGACCTTGGTCTAGGACTTCCCCCAATAGTTGATAGTCCTCAGTTTTGGAGGCCGCCATCATATTCGAGGGCTCCTCCTTCGATAGCCTCAGGTAACTCGAGGTATGTTCCGATTGCCCCAGTGGCACAGACTCTCTGCCACTGCCGTGGTCCACGTAGAGGAGGTAGGGCGCTTGCAGCGTCAGGGATTGTATCTGGGAGTGCTGTACGAAGAAGTCAGTCCCCAGTACAAAGTTGAAGGCCTCAGTGTCCATCACATAGAACCGATGGGCGATAGTCCGGGAGCCCATAGGTACCTCCACTTCACAGTCCCCGCAGCTGTGCACCACATGTCCATCCCCCATACGTATAGCAGCGGTGGTCATGGTGTTCTTCAGGCTCCCACAAGGTAAAATTTTCTTGGCCACTATAGATATTGTGGCGCCAGTATCCAATACCCCCAGGTATTCGCGTTCCCCTAGTCGGATACGTACCCAAAACACCAGGTCTTGGGTGCAACCGGAGCGTCCCCGTCAGAACTCCGCGGGACAGGTCACCTCGGACCCCTTGTTCCGCAATTTGCGGGCCATCCTCATGAAACGGCTCCTCTTCTTAGCGTTGCCGTCATCACCACCTTCATGCTCACGCTTGGCTCCTTGTTCTTGCTGGGCCTGCGTTTGTGAGCGTGTGGTAGGACCAGACTGCCCTCCAGAGGGCTCGGAGTTCCCCCCTGGATTAGGGTTGGGGTTGCCTCCGTTCTTGTCCTTGTTCTTGTTGTCCTTGTCTGGCTGGCGGTTAGCGCCTCCTCCTCGTCCACCTTGACCCTTGTCTTGCCCTTGACCACGTCCTTTCGACTTGCCCTTGCCGGAGTCGTTGCCTTTGCCTTTGCCTCCACCTTTGCCTGAGCCTTTACCAGGATCTTCACCCTTAAGCTTCGCCGATAGGCGTTGCTTATGGTAGCACTCATCCTCGTAGTGCTTCCGCTTCCCGCAGAATGCACACGTGATGGTGCACCTGTAATGATCCGGCAGCTTCGCTCTGGTGCCGGTGTTCTTCTCCTGCTGCTTCCCCTGGACTACAAAGCAGTCTCGCTGCTCGCAGTCTGGGGCGTGCTGCAGGTGGCCCTGCTCGTCCCTGGCATCACACCAGAATAGCTCCTTAACGTTCTCCATGATACGGGCGTGGGCGTGTTTGGGGGTAGTCCCCTGCCCAGGTCGGGACCCTTGGTACCCTTTGCCATGGCCTCCAGAATCTCCGCCACCAGGACGGTAGTTGTTCAAGTGCTGGTCGCTCTCCTTCTCCAGCGCCAGCTCCAGGAGTAGCACGCATAGATCCTCGTAGCGGGCGGATCTAGCCTTGCGCTCCGCCGTCGAACGGCACTCGTCCCACAGCTCTCGAGGGAGCTTGGCCACCAACCAGAACAGCAGGTCGTCGCTGCTGTAGGAACCGGGTGTCAGTCGTCCAGCCCAGTGATCCAGATCAGCCAACAGCTCAGAGACCCTGCCAGGTTTGGGGTTGTTGGGCAGCACGGGCAGGTTCTGGATGTCGGCCCTGATGGAGAGGTCGGTTTCATAGGTCAGGTACTGCCTCTCCAAGGCAACCAACACATCGGCAAAGGTGGCGGAGTTAGTCACGATCTGCCTGACCTGCTTCTCCAGGTACTTGGTCTTGCAGCACTGCAGGAGCAGATCGCACTTGACTCGTCCACTAGCGTGGGTTTGGCCGGTCAATCGGAGAAACCGGCCAAAATTCTCAGCGAACTCGCTGAGGTCCTTGCCTGTGAACTCAGGCAGGTTCACCACGATCTTGGAGGTGGCAATAGCCTTCGCCTCCTGAGACCTGTGTCCCTCAGGGCGTCGGGTCTTCTTCTTCTTCTTCTTCTTCTTTCCCCTTGGGTTCTCGGGGTCCTCCGGGTCATCGTCCTCCGAGGGCGATGCAAAAGTCATAGACGGCGGCTCATCATCGGAGGGGTCTCCGCCTAGATCACTAGAGCCATAAGGCTCCACGTCCACCATTGCCCTCAACGCTGTTAGCCCCAGCCGGTCCATCTCAGCCCTCTTCGGGTTCGTCACGTGGCTGTAGGGCGGCTGGACCGTTCTCGGTACGAAAGGACTTCTCGGTATCGCTGCAGGGGTCGGCATCGGTCGACTCCTCAGGCTCCCCAGGGTGTTTGTCAGCCCTGCCGCCAGGTGGTTGGCCTGTACTCGGTGGGGTGACATTCCCACCGTGGTAGGTGACGCTTGGGGCGGTATCATCAGGGGCTCCAGTTTCTCTCGGATCTCTTGAGTAAGGTCGCCCACGATTTTTGAAGTGGCTCCTCGGAGCACCTCGTTGATCTCCGACCGCGTCAGGGACCTGTTGGAGGATCTCCCCGATCCTCTAACCCTGCCTCCAAGAGACTCAGGTCCTCTCCTCAACCCACTCAAGGTTGCATACCCAGGTGCATACCCAGGAACATCCACATAGGTTCCAGTAGCGGGTAGTGGATGGTGATGGTCAGCCGCATACCATCGCGGCGCAGAACTGGAAGCCACCGGCTCACTGGCAGTAGTTGCCTCAGGGAACGCAGTGGTAGGAGGGCCCATACCATAGGCGGGGTAGGGAGGCATGCCAGTAAAGCCTGTGCCCTCTGCCATAGGCGGGTTGGTTATGGGAGTGGATGTTGCAGCGGCTGGGTCTGGAATTGGGAGTGTGGTGGTTATATGAGAGGGTGATGCGTGGAGGCCAGAAGCGCTTGGTGCGCCTTCGAAGGTAGGGTCATTTGTCAGGTCTTGCCATTGTTCCTCTCCTTTGTCTGCTTCGTCTCCAGCATCCTTCTCGCTCTCTCTCTTCCTCTTCACAGGCTGAGTGACCACCTCCTCGACTGAGAGGGCCCTGAAGGCCGACTGGAGTCCATCCAACGAGTCCTCAGCCACTTCCACTGGCCCATGTAAGGGCTCCGAAGGTACAGCGCTAGGTCCAGGTCCAGGTTCACCAGGTGATGGCCTTGCCGGTGCCTCAGGCGCTGTCTTCACGCCGGCGTCCTCCTTCCTTGTGTCCATCTTCGCTCGCCCTTCTGCTTATATGTGACTGTACTCGGCGCACTGGATGTACGGCCCTGGGTTGCTGCCGGTGCGCAGAGACGGTCTGCCTCTGCTACCAGAAAAATTTATAGTGATTTCAACACTGTGTTTGTGCCTCTCCTGCTGCTTGCTGCTGGTGTAGGGTTTCCTGCTGCTTGTTTTTGAAGATGAAAAGCTTTTGTTTGCTGAAATACAGTCAATCAAGGATAGCCCAAGCCAGAGGTATGCAAGGAGAAGAGAATCAGGATCAAAGCATGAAAGGCTGCAGTGTAAACAGTGAAAGATGAAAGGATATTCACAGAAACTGCAACTCACGTCATATCGGATTGCATATTCACAAAGATAGCTGAAATGCTTTGGAAAAGAGTTGGAAAACTGCCCGATGGTCACTCTATCTCCATAGTGCCATCTCAGGAGATGTGCACTTTTTCCTTTTTAGGTCCCATATGTGCTGAGGTGGCAGGGCATGTGGCGATGAGGTCACTGCCATGTCACATGGGATCTTCCTACTTAGCTAGGCTGACCGGGAATTGAACCCAGGACCTCTCAAAAAGAGGTGCCCAGCCCCCTAGGGTGCATACCACTAGGACAGCTAAGAATTCATGGAAAAACATAGATAAATTCATAGGCTCTGCCCTGTAATGGGTCCAGAAATGTAGAAGATACTCTTATCTATTTTGTTTTCAATTTTATTGTAGATTATGCGATTTTATTATAATATGGGCTGCTAAATGGCCCGCGAAATTCGCGGACGGAAAATGCCAGATGGCAGCCGCGCATCACGATTATTGTGCCTAAGACTTGGATGTTTGATATGAAGAAAACTTAGATAAAATCTACAGATTTCATAATTTTTCTAGGTTCTATAATATTCTGAGTGTTTTGTAAATTTTTCGGCATGTTTAGAACAGCTTGCTGTGTTTTGCACAGGCATGTTTGTAGATCACGTCTAGTGATCTAAAATGCTTTGGAGTATTTGGATCAGTGCCTGTGCTTCAGTGTCCATGGGAACAAGGGTCAAGGAATAGACCTCAGCCAAGACCAAGTTGGGTTGTATTACAATCTACAAACCTGCGTCGCAACAACCTGCCCAAGGACAGTGGTGGCACTGACGTGCATCTCGGCATAGCCGGACCGTTCACAGCGCCTCAACGGCGCTACACGTTGCGCCCTTTCTGCTGCATAGCGACCTGCTCCTTTTGCGCTGCACAGTTGGGCTAAATGTGGCTGCCTTCGTGGGTGCCGGCCACTGCAGCCTTCAAGGACAGGGTTCACTCAGAGACGCGGCTGTTGGACAACACCATTTTGGATGACCAGGGTTGTGAGTCCCTTGAGGAGTTGCTGCTTGAAGATGACTGGCGTGCGGCAGTGGACGTAGGGGTGTATGAGGTCTGTCAGCTTCACCGGGCGAGCTTGTTGGGTGATACTCCTCTTTCTGCTGTCTTCTGTGAGGCCCTGAGGCTGAATCGACCTGGCCGCAACGCGAAGACTCTGCGTGACCTTCGAGAAGAGGTACAGCGCCTGCTGCAAAGGTACGCGCTTGAAGACATTGATTCTTGGAGCCCTAGGTTGCGTTGCTTTGTGCTGGAGGAGCCGTCCTTGTTGAACTGGGTGTACAACTCTCGAGCCCCTTTGGTTGCGCGTGATTTGTGGCGTGAAAGACAATACTGCTTGCGAGAACCGTCGTGTGGGATTAATGCAGTGTGTGTCAGTGAGGTGGATAAAGCCGTGTTACGTCGTGACTGGGCCTGGCTTAGCGCGCACGGCGTGCTCTATGGTGGGGCTGCTGAAGTTGTTGCTGCTGCTGAAGAAGCTGCTCGTCATGCGTTGGAGTTTGAGGAGCGTGGCGAAGTGATGAAGTTGTTGTCTGTGGAGAAACCTGTTCGGCGTTCGCGAAGGGGTACAAGATCAGCTGCTGCGGCTGCGCGGCGGCAGCAGCAGCGCAAGCAAGCTGGCGCAATGCGTGCCCTGGGTGACTGTGATCTCGATTGAGAAGGCTCTAGACAGTGCAGACGGCGTCTTGGTGGATGCGGCCTTTGCTGCTCGCTGGAGGCGTGTTCCTGAAGTTTGCTGCGCACGAGATGGTCTTGGTGGATGCGGCCCTTCGCTCACGGGTCCTGACTGCGTTTAACTGGAGGACAGTTTGTGCTGGGTGTGTAAGCCTTCGTTAAGAGCAAGTGGTTCCCTTTTGTTTTCGTGATTGACGTATATATGGTTGAATGTGGGCGAAATCGACTGGATGTGAAATTTCGACTTTGCGCAGAGGTGTTTTTGCGTCTCAGCAGTGCTCTTAAAGGCACTGCCTATACGTATGGGTTGTGCAGTAGACCTTTGTTTTGGTTGGTTGATGTCTTTTTGTACACTTTTGCAGAGACCAGTGTAGAGATTGGTTCTGAAGTGGCGGAGGTCCCATAGATCAGGGTAAATGAGCTGGATGTGAAAAGTGACTTGGACAACAAACGCCGTAGGATAAGAAAAAAGTATGCGAAGTTGTTGGTGGTAGTGTGTGGAGGTTTGGGTTTGTTTTTGTTTTGTCTGTGGGCTTGGATATGCCCTGTTTTTGCTTTGCAGGCCCTTCGTTGTGGGCTGTTGGCCTGTTGGCCTTGTTTGGGCCCTGTGTGGGCGACTGTATTTATTCTGTTTGTGGCACGGCTTTGCACGTGCCTCTTTGTCACTCACAGGTCTTTCCAGGTAATTTTTCTCCAGATTTGTTCTGCCTTTTTTGCTGAAAGGGGCTGCACGAGGTGGGTTGGGGGATGGAGATGGGTTGAGGGGAGGCCAATTCGCCTTTGAGGTACCCCCCCTTCAGTGCAGCAGCCCCCTTGGGAGATCCAGAGCCAAAAAACCTTTTCTTGAGAAACTTCTACAACCCCTGGGGATATTTTTTATACTCTTTACCTGCTGCAGATTTTTGGGTGGTCCGAGGACATGTAGTGGGGGGCATGACAAGCCTTCATTATACTTTTATAAGTGGGGTTGGGGTATGGGACGCCAACTACGCCCCCTCCCCCCTCCAGGTCAGCAGGTACGCCGATGCGTGAGACGTCAGGCCCAGTGGTAGGGCAGAGAGCAGGTGGGTCAGTGGGAACCTCTGCTCTGCTGGCAGAGTTGTACTTTACATGCTTTATTTTGGGAAAGGGTCTGGCATTTGAATTTGCAGGGTGTTCCACAGTTCTGGTGTCTGGGTGTGAGCACTTTGCTTGGTGAGTGCGAGGTATGTGTAAGCGTGCATGGTATGGTGAAGAGATGACGTTGCAAGGAGGTTGATACTGGATGACATGTGGAGGAGTCGTGAAGAATTGAATATTTTTTGCTCTGACGTGTTCTTCTTTCTTTTTTGTTCGTTTGTTCAATGCTGCACAAGTACTGTGCACTGCACGTTGTGCACTGCACCTGCACTCTGTAAAGTACTGTGCACGGCACCAGGATGGTGCGAACCCAGTGTGCACAACAGAATCTGTTTGTACGATATTTTTGTGACCATGCTCTGTGCCTTGCGCCTGTGTGTCTCTGTCCTTTTGGGGTCTCCCCTAGGCAGGGTACTCTGGGCCAGGCTCCCTAGGCAGAAATTGCAGTTGGGTTTTGAAAATCATTTCGAAACTCTGGCTGGGTTTTTGCACTGACTAGGGCTGTTGGAGCTGGTTTTTTTATAATGAGAAATGACTGCAATTACAGGTAAGCTCAGAAGAATGTGCAGTATTTTTTTCCATTATATACAGGCTTTGGTGGAAGTGTGTTACCACACCTCCCAGAAAGGGAATGGGGTTTTTATAGCCTTTTGCTGCAGGCTTCTCCCCAACCCCTGAGCAGGGATTTTTTTTTGTACATTAAAACAAAAAGCCCCTGACACCTGGTGGGTTTCCATTTCAGGGCACTGGGGTGTAGCAGAAGTTTTTGTTTTGTACATAATGGTTGTAGTAAATACCATGTCACAGGTAAGGTATAGGTTTATGCTGAAAAAGCTCAGATTAGCTTTGGGTATATCTTACCCATTTGCCCCCATTATTCATATTTTTCAGCAACAAACTCAGCTCTGGACCCTGAGTTTGAGCTTGGTGGGGGAGTGTAATGGGTCCACAAATGTAGAAGATACTCTTATCTATTTTGTTTTCAATTTTATTGTAGATTATGCGATTTTATTATAATATGGGCTGCTGAATGGCCCGCGAAATTTGCGTACGGAAAATGCCAGATGGCAGCCGCGCATCGCGATTATTGTGCGTAAGATTTAAATGTTTGATATGAAGAAAACTTAGATAAAATCTACAGATTTCATAATTTTTCTAGGTTCTATAATATTCTGAGTGTTTTGTAAATTTTTCGGCATGTTTAGAACAGCTTGCTGTGTTTTGCACAGGCATGTTTGTAGATCACGTCTAGTGATCTAAAATGCTTTGGAGTATTTGGATCAGTGCCTGTGCTTCAGTGTCCATGGAAACAAGGGTCAAGGAATAGACCTCAGCCAAGACCAAGTTGGGTTGTATTACATGCCCTGGATATGTCAGTACTCAGTCAACTCAGGGAAAGATGATTTGCCTCACATTCAAAGGGGATTAAGGGGTCCACTCCATATCCTGATTGGGTGTTTGGTTCCATAGGTCAAAATGTGTTATCACCACTTTTGGTGGGACCAATACTAAGATAGAAATGCCTGGATGCTCAGTGCATCTCTAATACAACTAGAGTATGCCTCAAGGCATTGGAAAAGGATTTTTTCTTACTAGATGTGCCTTGGTGTCGTGCATTCAACCAAACTACGTTGATTTTTGCGCAAAAATCACTTATGCTTGGTTTTGGTAAGTGAAATCAGCTTCCGTCTAGAGGTTTGGGTACTAGAGTGCTCCCCGAAAGGTCAAAAACGCATTGAGAATGGTATGGGTAAATAATGATTGCAATTCAACTTCGTTTCCTTGCTTAGATGTGCCTTGGTGTCGTGCATTCAACCAAACTACGTTGATTTTTGCGCAAAAATCACTTATGCTTGGTTTTGGTAAGTGAAATCAGCTTCCGTCTAGAGGTTTGGGTACTAGAGTGCTCCCCGAAAGGTCAAAAACGCATTGAGAATGGTATGGGTAAATAATGATTGCAAGTTAGAAGGATAAAGGCATTAAGTGAAATCAGTGAAAAAGTTGTGAAAAAGAAGTGGAATCAGTGCAAGCAGTTAAAAAAGATGGGGTGCCCAGAGGTGCCGTCCTGGTTGTGCTAATGCGCATTTTGGCTGTGGGGAACACTTATACGATAATGATTTATGTCCAAGGTGGCAAGTTAGAAGGAAGTGAAATCAGTGAAAAAGGTTCTGAAAAAGAAGTGGAATCAGTGAAAGCAGTGAAAAAAGATGGGGCGCCAAGAGGTGCCTTCCCCGCTGTGCTAATGGGCAATTTGGCTGTCGGGAACACTTATACAATAATAATTTATGTCCAAGGTGGCAAGTTAGAAGGAAGTGAAATCAGTCAAAAAATTCTTAAAAAGAAGTGAAATCAGTTTTGTGACGAAGGATCAGCTTAAGGACAACGGTGTGACCAGACCTGACAGAACAAACTGCTGGCTTGTGGGGAAAATTACATAAAGACAACTATCAACAATAGACCACAGCAATTAGCATACATTGCAACTCAGGATGAAATATTTTACATGTTTGAGAAAAACTGATTGGAAAACTGCCCCAAGGGCTCACTCTCATCCACAGTGCCATCTTGAGATGTGCACTCTTTGTTTTTGGGTCCCATAGGTGCTGAGGTGGCATGGCTTGTGGCGCTGAGGTCACTGCCATGTCAGATGGGATATTCCTACTTAGCTAGGCTGACTGGGTATTGAACCCAGGACCTCTCAAAAAGAGGTGCCGCAGCCCCCTAGGGTGCATACCACTAGGATAGCTAAGAATTCATGTGAAAACATAGATAAATTCATAGGCTCTGCCTTCAGTATATCAGTGCCTCAGCAACCCAGGAAAAGGTGTTTTAGTGCCCATAGCTTGGGGATAAAGGGGTCCACACCACATCCTGATTTAGTGTTTGGTTCCATAGGTCAAAATGTGTTATCACCCATTTTGGTTGGGCCAATACTAAGATAAAAATGCATGTGTGCTTAGAGCACCTCTTATACAACTAAAGTATACCCTAAAGCATTGGAAAAGCACTTTTTCTTACCTGCAGTCCAGCTCCAGGAGTACTTTCGACTCGAAGAACAGACCGAACCCTATGCGTACAACGCCGTCGCACCAGGTGCCCCCATCGACCTTGTTCAGCTGGCGACAATTTACCAGACTGGACCTGGACGGCTCGGATACCACGACTTCGATAAGGCAATCCGACGAGTTGCTGGCCTTCACTCGACCAGTGAGGAGTATGTCAACCTCTTTCCTTTCGTGGACGCCGCCGATTTGGTTCGACGCACGGGTACCTCGAAATACCTCATGTCCCCCTTCGAAGCCGGATACGAAGGTGGACGACGTTGGCGTCGAGCGGTCCAGTTCCCAAGGGATGTCTATGCTGATGAGCGGGAGGAGATTGAGTCCACCGACTCGCCTGCGAGTGACCCGTTCCACCCGGACCCCGTGGACCACCGGTTTTTGCCGGCAGAGTCGAACGTCTATCAGCACCACTTCGACATCCCGTTCTTCAAGTACCTCACGCCGATCCATGATGACTTCAAGGCTGCCCATCGACGCAAGGTCAGCTGTCGAGACCAAGTCCTCAAAGCGGTCATTGTCGACACGGCTTCGAGCCTTGTGACAGCAGAAGCGGTTCGATTTGCTCTGCAGAGTTCTCTCGCTGATGGTCAGTATGTACATCAACACCTCGGTCGACTCCAAGAAGAAGTTTCTGGACCGGAATGCTCGAGGTCATTGACCGATATGCCCTCGGCCCTGAAGTCGATGACGTCAGTGCCGTTATTGTTGTTCGATGAGTTTCGATTGCTGACACGCCATGGTGGCGAGTCGATACGCGAACTGGTCAGTTCTACCACAGCATGGCTGCTGGTACTGGTTCGAAGGAAACCTATCGATGGTCCACTGGTCGACATGACGCATTCTCCTTCGAAGTCACCAATCGGACCGATCTGTGGAGCGAGGACACTTGGAAACAGTGGAACCTTTGGGATTTCTCTTCCACCAAGGCACAAACATTGGGATATGGACAATTTCGAGCGCTTGGCCGTGAACATGTCTTCGTATTCCAGTACAAGTGCCCCGTCGACGGCCGACCTGGTGATCCCAACCTTCGATTGCTGAACCATCGATCTGGTATCCTGATTCAGAAGCGTGCCCTCGAAAGTGACATTCGTCGACACTACACGGGTCATGACAGCTTCAAGTTCATGGCTGGCGTCGAGACACTGAAGGAAGTGCACGAAGTGTGTCGACTCCAGGTGGATCCCTCATCCACTTTAACGTGGGGCACGGACTGCTGATTCGACAAGTCTGGATGCCAAGTAATGGCTGATTCGACAAGTCTGGACGCCAAGTAATGGCAGATTTGACAATCTGGATGCCATTAATGGTATCGACTGCCTTAATATGTCCTGTCGAAGTGACAGATGTATAGGCCTGTTGGTTGTTTGTCTGCTGTGCAACCGGCTTCGATAGCTGTGCCCAATGTTATGGTATGTTATGGTTCGACGTGCCCACAGCCTTGCTGTGGGTACAGCGCCCGTGCAGTGTGCCTGGCGAAGTTGTCTTCTGCAGCTTCCGCCAAGACACAGCCGTGGCAGAGTCGAACACGGCGTATGAATGAGGCGCTGACGGCAGGTATACCATGACTTGCACCTCAGTGTGTGAGTTTCGACCACTATTATGCTTCTGTAGCCAGCACATGTCGAGGTCCAAAATTTTTTTTCTGGGCCTGCTCTTCAGATGCGGCATGTGACGCCCACCCAGAGGAGTGAGACCTCTTCGAGGTCTCAAGGGGGGGTAGTGTTATGGCTTCCAACAGCAGCAGCTCAGCGAGCGCGCAAGTCGCAGTCGCAAGCGCACTGCAGTCTGTGAATACTTAAGAAGCATCGAATGCCAACTGTGTGAATGAAGCGCTGTAAGATACTTCAATCTCTGGACAGGGTTTTTGTCTTCGAATTTGTGTTATGTATTGGTGCCCCGTCTAAAGATCCTGCGAGGTTTGTCGATTTGGGATTTGGGATTTTGAGAAACAAGAGGCACAGGAATACAAGAGAGTTCCCAAGAAACAAACCACAACACATGCATGCCTTTGGAACGGGATACGCCAGGAAGTCCGGTGAACCCCTAGGGTTCCACCCAAAGAAGGGGACGTGCGCAAGCACGGCAGCACACCCTCCCGGCGACACAAGTACGTCACTCTGGCGGCGATTAGCCCTCCCAGTGTTGCCCGGGGCCGCTTTGCCGGGGGCCACCAGTCACGTCTAGCGGGATGTAAGTCGCCTCCCCTCTTCAAGCGCGGAGCCTCTTCCTGTTCGTCACAGCGTCAACGCCAGCTGGAACCATGGGGCGCCTCTCCACGACCGAGTGCACCTACCTACCTACCTACCTGACTTGACGGAAAAGCTTCTTGTAACCGCTGCATAGTGGTTGATCTTTGTTGTGATTGCGAAGCCTGCAGCCTTGATGCCCCAGGGGTCGTAACGCCCGACACTACCCCTGATATCTCCGAACCCACATAACCCTCTTCGGACCCATATCCAGCCTCTGGGAGCGACATATGCGAAGCACTTGTAAGTCCAGTGAACTCCATGGTGGAATATGAAGAGTACGAAAACCCGGTCTACAAAAATGGAGCAGACATAGAATCTCAATGCGCATTCATCGCACTTAATGACACAACGTGAAATCATTCGAAATAATTTAAATAAATCCGATTGGGAAATCACGAAAGACAAATGCGACTCGACACGTGCTCACAGGCGACATCTGGCGGCGAACGGAAAACAAGAAACAGAACGGAAAATTTACTGCACTAATGTACATCTGAGAATCATTGGAATTCTGATCACATCAGTGTATAATTGAGTGCTGTCACTGCTGCCGTTACACTCCCCCTCTGAAAACATACGTCAGTATGTCAGGCTGGGTCAAGTGAAGTGAACGAAACGGCGAAAGTGACCAAAAACCGACTAATCTAAGGCAAAATGTGTGAAATTGAGCTGAATTGAGCAAAATTGTGCTGAGATCTGTGCTTCGCGATGGCCATCGACTTGAATGAAACGGATAGGTACCTCAGGGCACACAGAAAAAGTATCGTTCAAGCTCGAAAATTCGAAAATTGAAAGTCTGAGTGAAGAATGTACATGATGATTCATGATCCATGATTCATGATGAAATCAGGATCTGACATCCCACTGCCAGAAAACAGAAAACGAGCGTCGCCATGTCGTCGAGCGTCAAAAAAAAAGGGTATCGCTTCATGGAGTCCAAGATATGTGAAACTGGCTGGTGTCATTTGCAGTCATGAGACCCGATGCCAGATTATGGTACAAAATGTGCCTGAATTGGGACCGAAATCAGTGAATCGCCCACGGATTGAGGGTGGCGAAGTTCACAGCAAGCCAAAATAGGTCCAATTCAATGTCGATAGACACTGTGTGTAGTGTTGAACGGAAATCCAGTTCTCATTCACAGCCAATCCAGGTCAAATCCTCATGATGATGATGATTCCCATGATGGAAATCCAATCATTGAAAGTAATGATAGCCAAGAAAACCCAGTGCTGTACATCACACTGTCAGTATTGTTCCCAGGGCTTCATGTTTAATCCAGTATGAGTCAGAAGGGGTAATTGACTCGTTATAGTCCCAGAATGTATAAGCATCCAATGCTTGGTACTGGGAATTTGCCAAAATTGAGCTGATTCTGAGGGGGATTCCAACACAATCCACAGATGAACAGCCAGTCGACACAAGTAAGAACACCATCGTCGTCACTTGGTCTATATAAGCCCTTTGACAGTGGTCGTTTGGAAGAGAAACCAACTGTCTCAATGTAAGAGCTGATGGAAATCACATTCTGAGCAGATCCGTCAAACACATGAAATGGATCAGACTCAGTCATGTGCCAGAATCTCTGTAATGAGCACGAACTCGAACGAGTCCTTCCCAAGGCGAGTAGAGGGGTCCAGTCGACAGCAAAACACGAGAGTGTCGTCGAGGTTGAGGATAAAGGCCTTTCGGATCTTCGGATTGGAATCATCTGAGATGAAGCACATGATTCACATTATGGCCATGATGGGAATGATGGATGGAATGACCAGGATGACCCCAGAATGTCCCATCATCTGTTCGTCGAACCACATAGACGATGCGTCTGGACTGTTATGTCCCCATGCCAAGGGTATATGTCGACCGTAGACCTCGTCGAAAGTCACGGCGACCCAAATGCTGATCAGATCTTGTCTGGAATGGATGATGCCACAATTGGAGCTTCTTCCTGTGCTTGTAAGTCTTCCTTGGTGACACAATCCTTGATCAGCGAGAGCTCTTTGTCAATCTCAGGGTGTTTCTTCAGGAACTTGATGAAAGTGTCCGTATACCCATGGATAAAGCTTGAAGCTGGCTCCCATTTGTCTTCTTCTGGACCGAATCCTTTCCATCTGCACAGAAAGTACCACTTGCCTCGAGCATTCTTCTTGTACTCAAGAATCCTCTCCAACTCGAAACTGCTTGTGACCATCTTCCTGTCGCTCAGGTACTTCGAAGTCCAATAGAGAGGCTTGAACCTTCCTTTGGGGCAGGGTACTTCGGCCTTCAAACGATCTCGATGTACTTCTTGATGCCTGCCTGGCTCAATCTCAATGTTGAATGTAGTCTCACTTAGTTGACTTTTGACTTGGAATGGGCCATCCCACAAAGGTAACAATTTGTTGTCGTCCTTCAGGGTCTCGTCTGACTTACGAAGCCAAACTTGCTGGCCTTTCTCGAAGGGTTTTCCTTGCGTTCTTGACTTATGTTTGAAATTCAACCAATCTGCTTGACTTTCCACTTTGGCTTGGATCCACTTGGACTCTAGATCCTTGATCCTTTCAAACCATTGCGAGGCGTCGTAGCACTGCCTTGGATGATACATCACTGGTCCTGGACCCATCTTCTCTCGACCAAAAACCAGCTCATTCGGACTTAATCCAGTGTAATTCTTGGTGCGATGGTATCTTCTCAAGACACAGTAAGTTGTCTCCAACCAATTGTAGTCTTTTTCAGTCGCCAGGAATTTTCTCAGAATGGAGATAAGAATCCTTCCAGCGCGTTCAGCAGGGAGAGCTCGATGGTCGTAGACTCGGGCACGAAGGTGATGAACTCCCAATAGGGCACACATGTTCTCCCACCAAGTCCCAATGAACTCTTTCCCGCTGTCCGTCAGAATTTCACTGGGCACATCCCAGTTACTCATCCACTGACTTGCAGTCCACTTGGCAGCCATTTCAGAGGTGAGATGCTTCGTGTTTCAAGGGAGGACTTGGATGTAGCCACTGTGGCGGTCTTGAATTAACAAAACCCCATCGATAGGCTTCCTCGTGTAGAGACATTCCTCTTGGATTTGTCCCAACTCGAAGACAACCGCCGTCACCTTGTCGAACAGCCTCTCAGGAATTGGTAATCCCTTCAGTAGTCCTTCTGCCTTTTGATTCTTGGGGATGGTCGCCTGACATTGCTTGCATCCTTTGGCAACTCGTTCACAGGCACCCTTGAGGTCCCTTGTGTACACTCTGTGGCGTAGCTCCTGTTCCAGCACACGAGAACGTGTGTGGGCTGTCTCATTCCGATTGCCAATGTTTGACATATTGGTCAATCAGACAATCAGGAACACAAATCCGTCCTTGCCAAAATAACTTGTCGCCTTGGATTTTGAAATCAGACGTCTCTTCAGAGTCGTAAGGCTTGTCCCCTTTCAACTTGTGGTATACAGACCCAAAGAACCTGTCCTCCTTGTACATCTTCGTCCAATCCACATAGAGGAAGGAAGTTTCCTTGTCCTTTTGTTGTGGAGGGAGCGTGGATTTCGCTTTGGATCTCGTTGTAGGAAACACATTCAGGAGTGGCAGCGACGACTCAGAGTCAGAGTTAACTCCTGCAGTCTGATCTGCCTTGGTAATCTCCTTGCATCTGACCAAATCCACCTTCATCAGATTTTTAATCGAACATTGGAGACAATGTTTTTTGATCAGTGCTTGTTCCTCCTTGTCGAACTCGATCACTTCAGCTTTATCCGTCGCTGTCCCATGAAAACTCACTTCAGAGTAAGCCTCTGAGGCTTGGTAGGCCCAGCGACTCAGGGCGTCCGCCACTGTATTGTAACGACCCGGAATGTAAGTCACATGGAGGTCAAATCTGCTGAGAGTTTCATGCCAACGGCCTCTTCTCCCAGCTGGTCCACCAGGGGTATCCACATGTTCTGTCCTCCAGCTCTCCAGTGACTTGTGGTCAGTCAGTACCTCAACGCGATGGCCCAAGATCCAACCTTCATAACGCCGTAAGGCACAAAGGATTGCGTAGGCTTCTTGTTCCCTTGGACTCCAATTTCGCTGTCTTGTTGTAAGCTTGCGAGACCAGAAAGCCAGGGGATGATGGTGACCTTCGTCATCGACTTGTTCGATCGTAGCACCAATGGCGTAACGGCTGGCGTCTGTACGAATATAAAAAGGTCTCCCATCCAACCACGGAGTCTTTAATGTAACCACATTTGCCAGTGCTTCCTTGAGACCAGTAAATGCCTCTTCACATTCTGGCGTCCACTTGAGCTTGACTTGAGATCCCTTCTTTCCTTCTATTTTGCCAACCTTGAGTAACTCTGTCAATGGACCAGAGAACTTGGCGTAGAGAGGAAGGAACTCGTGGTAATAATTGCAGCAGCCTAAAAAGGCACGAAGCTGCGTGATGGTTTTAGGCCTTTCCCAGAGCTGCAGGGCAGCCATTTTTCCTGGGGCTGGTCTTCTTGTCCCATCTTCCAAAACAGAGCCACAAAATTCCACACTCTGGAGGAACATTTTGCCCTTCTTGGGTCCACACACGAGCTTCTCTTGTCGAAGGACTTCGAGAACTTTTCGAACTTGTTCTTCGTGCAACTTCAGGCACTCATCAAAGTTGTTTCCCAACGGCGTGGCAATCAGAAGGTCGTCAATGTAGATGCTGCAGAATTCTTGTAAATCCAGAGACTTGTGCTTCTGAAATAAAATAGTCTCCATCATCTTCTGGAACATCGACGGCGCATTCTTCAGACCCATCGGCAGTACAGTCCACTGGACAGTACCACAGGGTGTGCACATTGCCGTCAAATGCCTATCCTCCTTTCGAAGGGGCATCTGATGAAAGCCATGGCGCAAATCCAACACAGTAAAGACCTTGCCTTTTGCTCTCGCGGCTATCTCCTTCTTAATTAAAAGAAGGGGGTGCGCGTCTGGTACTGTGGCGGCATTCAGGGCTCTGTAATCCACCACTAGACGCCAAGCATCTATGCTGGATTGGTCAGCAGGTGGGGGTTTTGGCACAGTAAATGGTGCTGGACACCACTCAGAACTCATGCAGCCCTCCAACCAACCGAACTCATAGAGATTGCGCTCAATAATCTTTCGCAGGGCATCTGCTTTGGTGCCGTGGAGATAGAATGGACGTTGTTTGTGAACCTTGGAGCCTTCGATTATCTCAATCCTGGCTTCCCCATTTTCACATCGAATTGGGGGGTTTTTCCACAACTTCCCACTCAGCACGTCATCTTGATAATCTTCGAACACTGCGTCCCTTCTTGCAGATATCTTGTCTCCGTCGACCTGATTCCCACATTTAATCACCGACATTATGTCCACCAATTTGCGAATTGTTGGTCGTGGTCTCATGTTCTTGGCCACTTCATTCCAAACTTCTTCGTCGCATTGCTGGCGGATGAAGCTCACCTGAGCTCGCTCCTCCGTGGGATCCCACCAATGAAAGGGGTCCACGAATGTCTTGAAGGGATGGTCGGACGAATTCAGCTTCATTCCTGTCAATTCCGGCGCGATTCTTGGAGATTTGTCTTCATTCTTGCTTGAAATCTTGACTTTTTTGGCTTGATTCTTGTCTGATGGGGACGAATTGTAATGGATGGAGGCGTTCTCTTGAGGGACGCCGATTGTCCTTCCCTCCTTCCGCGACGATACGTCGGGATTCCGCTCTCGATCGTCTTCATCCACCTCAATTTCGCCGATTCTTGAGGAATTGGATGTGACCTCTTCTGTTCCCATTTCACTGTCATCTTGCCAATAATCTCCCAGATTCCCGTCAACTAAGCACGCCAACGTGCTCCACGAACGCTGTGGTAAAAGCTTGCCATTGTCTTCGCAATACAGCTTCACTCCCTTGTGAGGTAGCTCGACAATGTCGATTGAAATGTCCATAATGTCCTTGAACCACTCTTGTCTTGGCCAATTGGGGACAATTAAAATCGCCTTTGCGCCGGATTGCTTCAGCTTCTGCACTACACGAGGGAAAACGTCGAAGGGCGGATTGATCCAAAGAGGTTCAGACCAGTCCTCACTCCAGGCATCGTCGTAGAACTTCGGAAATCTTTTATTCTTTTTGTTTGCAAAGGCATCAACTTCAGGACGAAAATTGTGGTTCTTTTCGAAATAATCCACCAGAATGTCCCGCCATTTGTCGACTACACGATAGCAAACTGACTTCCACTTCTTGCTGTTCAACGAATCCACCTTTCTTTCGTCGCAATCTTTTTGATTCCTTGTCCATTCCTGCCCATCTTGCTGAAAATGCAGCTTATTTCTCTCCTTGAATTGGTGGATACTCTTGGTATATGGGTGCAGATAATACAGTTCGGACGGGTCGTTGGTCGACGGATCTTGGAGGAAGCATGTCCTGTGTCCCATGGGCGACACACGGTGAGCGTGAAGCCATGGTTGACCCAAGAATAAATCATACTTTATGCTGGCTTCATAGAATTTTCCAGCAAACCACTCCTCAGTGACCGTCTCTTCCACACTCCAGACTGATTGTTTCACCAATCTGACCGCCAATTCTGCTTCTCTGTCGCCACCGTCAAGGCGATGTCCGCTGACTCCCTCCAGCTGGACAGGGGTGGAGGACATCTTCGTCTCATCCTCCTGCAGAAAGCCTTTCCTCACCAGATTGACTTCTGAACCATTGTCAATCAGACATCTGGCAAGTTTAACCTTACCATCCGTCGATCTGACCTGGATCCAGCAGACAAACTGGCGCTGCTTGCCTCGCCGGACAGCGCTGAGGACCCAGGCAGGGTACAGGAGGCCGGAGGAGCGCGCCAGCCGGTCCCAGCAGCGTCCATCCACCGCCCCAACTACCCTGATGGGTTTTGTCTCCTGCCACTCAACCCCAGTGTTGGGAACTGGGTCAAGTTGGCTTCCCTATTGCCATTCTTCTTCTTCGTTCGGCTGTACGTCCTGCACTTGTCCTTCGTCAACCCATTCTTCTCCTGCTTCGACAGCATTCACTCCTTTTCCACGTCCACGACCACCAAATGATTTTCCACCACCACCTTTCTTACCTCCTTGGCCTTTGTTGTTGGAGGTGTTGGAATTGGGGTTGGATTCGTTGGATCTGCCCTTGCCTCGACCTCCAGTATCCTTGTTGTTGCCGAAGGTCTTGTTCGCTGGCGTCTCCGCGTACAGGGGGTTGCCATTCACCTTGGAATCATCTTGATTCCCGGACTTTCCCTTGCCATTCCCACCTTTTTGGCCATTTTTTCCACCATTTTTTCCAACAGCATCGGTCCATCTTGAGTCGCTTGGATCTCCGCCTTGCTGCGAGTAATCTTTTGGTGTCCAGTCTCTGTTCTTTCCTTTGGACTGCCCTTTACCCTTTCCCCTTCCATGCTGGTCAGCATCTCGTGCTCCATCCTGCTGGGGATTTTTGGGAGAATTTCCCTTTCCATCCATTTTGGATGAATTGTCTTGAGATCTGAGGGCGTCCATCTGTGATCTGCGGTCGTGTGAGTCGCCGCTCGACCTTCTTTTCCAAGGGCAATGCACACAGAGCATCCCTTCTCACCAACGGCGTTGACCTTGCCTCCGAAGCCATGTGCATCCTGGGACTTCTGGCGTTCTAAGTTTGCATACTTTTCAAGTTGGTCCCAGATCTGCTCGACTCCATACGAGAAGATCCACGGTCGCACCTTCAAAACTGTTCCCTTATACTTCACTTTTCCATCCACCATGCTGCAGAAAAACTCCGACTGTTCAGAATCGTGGAAACCAACTCTCCATCTGCCCTCACGAATAGTGATGTCCTTCAATCCAGTAGCACTGATAGAGTGTAACAACTCACGAACAGCCATTTTTCCCATAGTTTCTGGTAATCCTCGGACTTCAACCCAGTTGCCCAGAACTTTTTGGTCCGCCTGAGAGTCCCTGATCTTCTGCTTGGTCTCCGGCGTGAGCTTGCTCAGGAGGATCTTCTTCATTTCGCCTTCAGAAAGTCCTTCTCCAGAGTTCTCCGCCTCTTGCACCAAAAACTCCCAATCTTGTCTTGCAATTTGAATTTCTTCCAGAAACAGTTTCTTGATCGCCCTGAAGTTTTCCAGACGGTTCCTGTAATGATCTTCAGGAAGTCGAGACCCTTTCTTCTTGAGACTGCGATACAACTCCTCATAACTCAGGGGATTTCCTTGATTTTGCCTTTCCACATAAAGGTTATAAGTACTCTCCCTGAGTTTGCCCGTCAAGCAGTCCATCAGCCCAAGGATCCAGAGCTCCTTGTCCAGCTTCTCCGTCTGCAGCCACACCATGAACTGCCTCTCGAAGGACGCCCAGTAATTTTGGTGCCCTGAGAACTTCGGCTGCTTCATTACTGACCCTCTCAGCCTCATGTGCAAAGGGTTCAGCAAGTGGTTCAGGTTGAAGTTGGTGGCTGTGCCGACCGGATTGACGAAAACTGGATTGACTGCGGCGCCTCCCATGGCCTGTGCCTGTGCAATTGCGGCCGCCAGCAACGCCTGGGCCACAGTAGGCTGCACGAACGGCGTCTGCGGTGCTTGATGCAGCCTCATCTCCCTCAATTTCTTCTGCTTTTCTTTGATCTTGGCCTCGTTTTCTTTCGCCTGCCGGTCCTTCTTCTTCAAGGCCATTGATCGCTCCTTCACGGTGGTCCTTGCTTCTCCATCAATATCTCCGACAGTACCAACAGACAGTACAGACTTCCCTGACGAAGATTCTCCTCCTTCGGTACCCAGATTGAACCCAATAGGACTTGTAATTCCAGTAGGGGGGATACCAGAAATTCCAGTAAAAGCTGGATGGTGGCCAGTAAAAGCTGGGGGTGCTGGAGAATGTGGAACGCCGTAAGGCGTGGATGTGGGTGCAGCTGAGGAGGTAGGTGCTGGGTGGCTTGCCATTGTGGGCGCTGGTCCAGAGAGCCCAGTAGTGCTCAAATTTTGTACCAGATTCGTAAGCTTTTCCAGCTTCTGCTCCATCTCCTTCCACTTGCTGTCATCATCCCTCTTTTTCTCCTTGGCGGCCTTCTTCAGCTCCTTCACCCTGTCTTTCAGCGACGAAATCTGCTGTCGACAGGAGCAGTCCTTGGCGCACTCGCCACAGGAAGGGCATCTTGTCCCCTTTCTCTTGCTTCTCACCTCGTCGACCCAAGTGTCAACACTGGAGGTGGAGCTGGGGAGTTTGGACAGCTGCTCCCTGGAGAGGTGAGAATGCGTCGAATCAGACCTCATTTCGTCGACCTCGTCGTCGTTCCGACCCCAGATGCCTGACGGACCAGCGTGCGGATGCACATTCTGGCGTCTTTCCTCGGTGATGATGGCCATCTGCACCATCACGGCGGCCTGGTGGTCGAACTGGTCCATCAGCTCTTCCCAATCCTCTTGCTCCTGCAACTGGGGGTCGAATCTCGACCGGCCTGTGTCCCTGATGAACTGGCACGACGCCCTGAACCAGTCCCTCAGGCGGCCACGGTAGCCCGCCTCCGCCAGCAGCCAATTCTGGCGTTGCAGAAATTCTTGGTTCCAAATATCCTGAAATTGGTGTTCCCAGTATTCACCAGAAATCTCATCCATTCCAGTATTGGATGGCTCTCCTTCGCTGCTGCTGTCCTCAAGATCAGGCAAAGCGTGGGAGCTGGAACCAGATTCACTCGAGGAGGGAGATTCTCGACCGGGTTTAAGGTTGGGTGGGGCGTTCACACAACAATCAGCACAAGTATGAACTCCAGGCCAATGCCTATGGCCACAGTAAGGGCACTCTGATGGTTGATCTTCAGTTCGCTGGGGAGATGCTACGAATGTAACCTCAGGGGGAACACGCAGTGACTCTCTACGAGTGATAGCCCCGCTAAAGTTCGAAGATCTCAGAGTATCCGTGGAGATTCCAGAAGCAGAGTCATGATTTCCTCTGCTACCATGTAACCGCTGCATAGTGGTTGATCTTTGTTGTGATTGCGAAGCCTGCAGCCTTGATGCCCCAGGGGTCGTAACGCCCGACACTGCCCCTGATATCTCCGAACCCACATAACCCTCTTCGGACCCATATCCAGCCTCTGGGAGCGACATATGCGAAGCACTTGTAAGTCCAGTGAACTCCATGGTGGAATATGAAGAGTACGAAAACCCGGTCTACAAAAATGGAGCAGACATAGAATCTCAATGCGCATTCATCGCACTTAATGACACAACGTGAAATCATTCGAAATAATTTAAATAAATCCGATTGGGAAATCACGAAAGACAAATGCGACTCGACGCGCGCTCACAGGCGACATCTGGCGGCGAACGGAAAACAAGAAACAGAACGGAAAATTTACTGCACTAATGTACATCTGAGAATCATTGGAATTCTGATCACATCAGTGTATAATTGAGTGCTGTCACTGCTGCCGTTACACTTCTGCGTCTATTTTCTCCCACACGCAACGGGGAAAAACTATGGTGAGTACATGGTATAAAATTGACCCACGTCCCTGCCCGCGAGGAAACGCACGCAGAGCCCCTACACGGTCTACCGGGTGATGTTGGCAAAGGTCTCTCAAGCCCTAATTGCCCACGTGTGAAAAGGCAAGCGACCACAGCGCCACTAGGTAACTGTGGCCTGACAGCGACGCCTCCACGCGTTTCCCTTGCCTGGCCTTCGAGTGTGGAGAGCACTCGTGGAGCGCACGGCATTTTGTACTCGTTGACCATGGCCATGTCGTCCATACCCCAATCTCAATTTTTGTTTGGTGTGATCTGCGCCCCTTTTTGGCAGCGGTGTACGAGTGAACCACTTCAACCTTTCCCTTTTTGCACCCGAAAGAGTCACATGCAAGAGAGTGTGGGCCGGCAACCTAACAAACCTTGCCGTATTATACGGGTCTTCTACTTGAAAGTAATTGACTATTCCCAAAAACTCTTTCCAATCAAGCAAGCTTTAAGGACGCCGCACGTTCTCTTGAGGAACGTAGAGCGGAGCCCTTGGCAACCTGGCAAGGGTTATACCGCGTGCACAGTGCGTGGCCTAAAATCCTTTCATGCATCGTGAGCATGCCGGGAAGGGACGCGGAGCTGGCTTGTCCTCGATTCTCAACACATTTAACCACCATCACTAACAAACTGAACCAGGAGGTGGGCTCCTCTTGGGCTTACTCACCTTACTCACCATGCACTGTGTATGAATGCCGACAACAACGAGCGCAAAACGCCCCTAAGCGCTTAAACAAACCTACAACTATTTAAAACAACCCTAAGGGATTAATGCATCATGAGTCTCGCACTTCTTTTCCTTTGTCATCTGCAGGAGAAAGAACAGCACGAACGGCAAAAACACGACGCAGAACGAAGCTTGACGCCTTAAGCAACACTACTTTAACGTCACGGCGAACACAAGCAAGCACAAGTCCTTTATTTTCAACCAGTGGGGAGAAGCGAAGAGTGAGGGAAAGCACACAGAAACCACAACAACGCGGGAATGCGTGAATTAAGCACATGCATCGCGAGCACAGCGCTGCCTCTAACCCTACGTGCGCGCTGCGTGCTCCATTCGTGTGACATCCCCTTCATTCTCCGTTTTGCTTGTGCAGAGCAAGGAAGAGCAGAACCCACACCCACATAAAACACAGCGGTAACAACCCTGTCGTTCTAACAAAACGAGCAACACGAACGCAATGCATGCGCGTGAAGTGACAATAACATACCTGAAAAGCGGATTGTCCGCTTGCTCTGTTATGTGGTTGCTATTTCATTGAGTTTTCCTAAAGTTTATAATACTTTTACTGCAACCATGCAGAAATTTCTTTTGGAACCCTTAAAATACACGGCTCACACCTTCTTTCAGAGGAGCCGTTTGGCTTCTGTAGCCTCTTTTTTGAGGCGCGGCTCTGTTGCCCTTGTCTGCTGCTGCGTGTTTTCGACGAAATCGAACGATTTTTAACGTTCTTACGTCAAATTTTAGCGATTTGCCCTTTAAAATCGCTTACCCTTCAACCAAAGGGCAGGATTCACACCTTTTCTGTTTCATTTTCGATTTTTTCAGCTCCAAGAGTTTTGTGCAGTCCATGAGAAGTATTGCTCCGCCCTGACCCGTGGTCAGGACGTTTACTCAAACGCTGTTTGTATAGCAATGGCCGTCTGCATAAGAGCGTCTGACCATACCCTAGTTGCCAACCATGTGTACTACAGGGAGGAGGTCCTGGGTTCCATCCCCTCTACCCCCAAATTTTTGCCAAACGTTTTCGCCGCACGCCGGCGACTTTTGAGGAATGCCCCCTCATAGAGACATCATACAGGGTACATTACACTGTTTTCCATGGTACCGGTAGCGTAATAGGGTTCTATTAACTGAAGAGAGTGTCAATTGCTGGTTTGAAGCATTTTCTGAGGTAATTTCTGGGTGCTTTGAGCCTTTTCCCTTGGTCCTACTAGCTTGATCAACTGGTACTCCAGGGGGGAGTAAGAAAAAGTCACCTCCACGTCTTTTGTGAGGGACTTGATCCAGGCCAAGCCCCCCCCATGTTCTTTGGGAAAACCTGAGAAGTAACAGGTAGGTAGGTATCTTCGGGAGCTCGGGATGCCTCCTTTGACAATGCAGGAAGAAGGTCTTACCAAGGGGACGTCCTGTCCCTCCCACTGCCCCATGTCAGGTGCCTCTTAAGCCGCTCCCGCATGTGCTAGGGAAGGCATTGTCGCGGCCACCCGGTTCATGTGTCCCAGGTGGGAGGGTGTCCCGACATGTGTCCATGGGTAGGTTCACATGCCCCCTCCTTTGGGCGGCAGCTCTGGGGGCTGCCCAGCCGTGCGGAGTATCTCTCACCACAAGGGGTATTGCTCGCGCTTGTCTACGGTACGACCGCCTCATCCTTGTGGCTTGAGTTGCGGGGCCACTCTGCTTGGCAGGCGACCCCCTCCTGGACTGTGTACCGGCTCGCCTGTCACCGGTTGCTTCAATGGCTCCGGGTGACATTTGCCATGGACGCTGATGCAGCCTGGCCGGGCTCGGACATGTGGCCTTGGAGTACCGCTCCTGCCCCTGGCCCGGTGGGTCGGCTGGGTCGCCCCAGTGCGTCCGACCCATGGGGTGTTGGTTCTTTCCTGTCCCTCGGCCGCCCTACGTGTGTGCGGTGTCCTGGGCAACTTGGCTCCTGTTCACCGGTATGCCCGCGTGGTTTGTTGTGTTGCGTCTGCCGTGTCCTGGGCCACTTGGCTCCTGTTCACCGGTGCGCCCGCTCGGTGTGTTGTGTTGCGTGTGCGGTGTCCTGGGCCACTTGGCTCCCGTTCACCGGTGTGCCCGCTGGGTGTGTTGTGTTGGTTGTGCGGTGTCCCGGGCCACTTGGCCCCTGTTCACCGGTGCGCCCGCTCGGTGTGTTGCTTTGCGTTTGCGGTGTCCTGGGCCACTTGGCTCCTGTTCACCAGTGTGCCTGCTCCATCTTTTGTTTTGCTTGTGCGGTCTCCTGGGCCACTTGGCTCCTGTTCACCGGTGTGCCCGCTCGGTGTGCTGCTTAGTGTGTGCGGTGTCCTGGGCCACTTGGCTCCTGTTCACCGGTGTGCCAGGCCGTGGTGTCCCGTCCCTTTGCTGCCCTCGGTGCATGTGCGTGTGCGGTGTCCTGGCCCACGTGGCGCCTGTTCACCGGTGTGCGTGCTGTGTGCGGTGCGCGTGTGCCGTTGGTGCTTGTGTCCCTCTTCCTCCCCCCCTAATTTTCTTTTCTGCTTTTTTTTGTTTGTCGTGCCTCCTGTTTTTTTTTTAAATTGAAAAAAGGGGGCGCGCATACACTGCAGGCACAGGCATGGGCAACTGGTGCAGCGGTGCAATGGTGTTGTGTTCTCTGGCGTGTGTCGTCGGTGCTTTGGTGGCGGTCGCGCCCCAGGGGTGTGGCTCGCGCTTCCTGATGTACACGGGTACGGGTATTGGTTAGGTGCCTCTTTGCTTTTGGTGCTGGCTGGTTAGGCGGCTGTGTTGGCTGTGGGTGTGGGCTGTCCCTACGTTGCTCCCTCGGCAGGCCTGGTTAGGAGTCAAGGGTTAGCGGTTATGGGGTGCGGCTCGGGTTTGATTCGTGTTGGGGCTTTGGCTGGGTTAGGCGGTTTTGACGGCTGCGGGCTTGGGTTCGGTGCCGTTGGGCGTAGCGGTGCCCGTTGGCGTGCGCGTTGGCGGTTTTGGCTTCCAGTTTGCTTGGTGCCTTCTGGGCGAGGCCTGGCGTGGCGCCCCGCGGCGGTGGCTGGCTGGGTAACGGGGTTAGGTGGTGGCGCCGCTCGCTGGGTGGTCAGGCGTGTCGTGCTGTGTGGCGCGCAGGGCTCCTGGGGTGCTGTGGGTGCCGCCGGTGCCGCTGTGCCGACGCTTGTGGGGTGGGCTTTGGGTGATGTCCCACAGGCGTATGCCGTCTCGTTGCGTCTCCTGGAGGATCTCCCGCAGGCGCCTGAGGACATACGGGTGGTCCTGGGGCGCGGGGAGGTTGCGGGGGTGGACTCCCAGGGGGTGGAGCGCATCGGCCAGCATGGCTTCCCATGCGGCCTGTGGCATCCAACCCCCCGGCGGCTGGAGGCGGCGGTTCTCCGCCGACCCCTTGCGGGGCCGGTGGACCAGGCCCTCGAGGGAGGGCTCTGCCCGGGCCCACTTTCGCAGCTCCAAGAGCTGCGCGTGGGTCCAGCGCCGCCAGCACTGTCCCTGGGCGGGGCCGTGGCCTTGGGCGGAGGAGTGGGCGTGGGTGGGTGTGATTGGGGCGTGGGGACTGGTGGCGGTGGCGGGCCTGGGGGATTCCTCGTAGTCCTGTGCCGTGGGGGTGCGCGGAGAGTGGGGGCGCTGGCAGATGTGGACTCGCGGGTATGCGCGTACGGTCTCCGCCTCGGGGTTGGGTTGGGACTCGCGGTGGCGGCGGTAGCGGGGCATTTGCTGTATGTGGGCTGACATCGAGGGTTGGTAGGGGGGCGGGGACGCCGCTGGTGGACCCTGGCGCCGTTTTGGTCGGTCGGGGGTGGTCTGTGGGCCTGGGGTGCGGGCTTTGAGAGGTGGCGGGACGAAGTGCGTCGCGCTTCGGCCGCGACGCGCTCCGCCATGAAGGTGGTGGCGGCGGCGTCGGTGACGGTGGGGGGGCGCCGTGCTGGGCGCTGCTGCCTCCGGGCCTGGGATAGCTGGGGCCGAATGTCGTAGAGGACGTCCTCCATGAGAAGTATTGCTCCGCCCTGACCCGTGGTCAGGACGTTTACTAAAACGCTGTTTGTATAGCAATGGCCGTCTGCATAAGAGCATCTGACCATACCCTAGTGGGTAACCATGTGTACTACAGGGAGGAGGTCCTGGGTTCCATCCCCTCTACCCCCAAATTTTTGCCAAAAGTTTTCGCCGCACGCCGGCGACTTTTGAGGAATGCCCCCTCGTAGAGACATCATACAGGGTACATTACACTGTTTTCCATGGTACCGGTAGCGTAATAGGGTTCTATTAACTGAAGAGAGTGTCAATTGCTGGTTGGAAGCATTTTCTAAGGTAATTTCTGGGTGCTTTGAGCCTTTTCCCTTGGTCCTACTAGCTTGATCAACTGGTACTCCAGGGGGGAGTAAGAAAAAGTCACCTCCACGTCTTTTGTGAGGGACTTGATCCAGGCCAACCCCCCCCCCATATTCTTTGGGAAAACCTGAGAACTACCACTTAATCATTCTAATCACTCTTTTGAAGCTTAAGGTACATTTTTCAAATCAGCTAGGGTTATAACCCTAGCCCCCCCATGAAGTTCACCCGTACCACTCAAGTGAGCGGAGGTGTCTTCCTTCATGGAGGTGATACCGAAATAAAATAGGCACGTGATGCCTTGGGCCTTGTAGGTTAAGCCTAGTGGTCTCCCACCTCAGAACCCATATACTTCAATGTTTCAACTACTTATTGTGGTTCTACTTTTTAGCTCATTTTGAATTCACTTGCTTGGCCATGCTGGCCAAGCAAGATCCGGTGTCTGGCCCAACCTACTTGCCCTTGATTCCTAACCAGCTCTATTGCATGTCCAACGGTGCACATAAAGTGCTTGGGACTATGTGTGGGGCCAGACTTATGCCAGTTTTCACCATAAAATCAATTGTTTTATTTATACATGACTAAAGCTTTGTATTTCGACTTGCATTGCCTATTGTGCACCCCCTCTGTGTTACTCATGTTTTGTTTTGGAAAGACTTCATCCTGATTTCATTTCGATCTGGTGCCTGGATTGCCCGACCCTATTTTCTTGTGGACTTGATTTTGCATTGGGGAAAAGCATCAAGGTTTTCGGTCTCAAAAACAAGGAACAAGCACAGCATTGGGTAAACCAGAAACCTTTTCTTTAAGCCTAGTGGTCTCCCACCTCAGGACCTAGATACTCAAAAGTTTCATCTACTTATTGTGGTCCCATTTGTAAGCTTTTTTGAATTCAGTCGCTTGGCCCAGCTGGCCCAGCCATATCCTGTGTCTAGCCCAACCTACCTGCCCCAGATTCCCAACCTACTCAATTGCATCCAAGACAGTGCACATCAAGTGCTTATCACTGGGCTAGATTGTTGACAGCTTCTCCATTAAAATCATTTGCTTTGCTTATAAACCATTGATGCTTTGTACTTAAACCTGCACTATCCTTTGCAGCCCCTCTTTGGTACATGCTTTGATTTGGGAAGAATTGTATACAGATTGATCACGGTGTTCTAGTGCCTATCCTGCTTGAATACTGAGACCGTTTCAAAAAGCAGTGAGGTTTTGCTTATCAAAAACCATTTGAAGAAAGCAGCGAGGTTTTCAAAGCAAACCAGAATATCTTTCTTGTTGTCATTGATGCAGGTTTTAGATCCTGTCATCCTTGCTGGCACCTGACAAAAACGGCCGCTAAAAAAACAAACATATCATCCCCACACAGCGCCGTGAAAAAATACCTTGTCTCTTCAGGGACAAAGTTGTCTACAAATTGAACTTTTGGAACAGAGTTTCATCTACAAAAATAGAGTTTCCAATACAAAATCAGCTTGCAACAAAATTGAATTACCCATATGCCATGTCTTGTTACTGAAGAACAAAATGGAACCATTTTGCAGATTATTGGAGGGATGGAGGGCAGCTCCCTACAACCTCACAAAGCTTGGTTCCAAATGAACAAACCATTCGTGATTGTGCTTTCAAATTGCAAAGTCTAATTGCCTGACCCACCAGGGTACATTGGCGCGTGAAATGTGTGCAACTTAAAATGGGTGAGCTTCATGCGCCAAAAATGAAGAATGCTTTACTATGTTCAGTTAGATACACACAACGAGCGAAAAAGGGTTCATCTGCTTGAAGTAAATGCACTTCATTCAGAAAAAGTGAGCCAGGAAACATTTCATGGAGGCGGACAAACTCTGAACACCACACCACTGCATGTAAAAAGCACAGCCTGTGCAGATTGCATAGGTAAATTACTTAAGGATTTGGCCCCTTCTGTCATGCAGGTTGTTTCAGGTTGTGTCCTGGGCCACTAATATTGGAAAGGGCCACTGTAGTCTACCGAAGTGTATGATTGGGAAACAAGTATTTTGTCACATGGGTGACCCCCTGATGAAGCCTACCCCCCACACACAACTCAACCCATTTCAGCATCAGCAAACGTGGGATGTCCATCAATATCTGGTCAGAGCAGGCTAGACTGCACAATGTGAGTGTTCATTTCAGTGGCGTTGAGCTTTTGGCTTACAACTGCTACAATGCAAATATTATGTACAGAACAAACACCAAACATAGACAGCAGCAAGCAAATGGAGAACACACCACTACTGCAGGGCCATGCAACACCATTGAGCACTTGTTGGCAAAATATTGATTTTCTGTTGCTGTGCTTTAGATTAGTCTGAAATGAATTTAATGTTAAGGTTATGAAAATAGGACAGGTGCTCGTCTCCAAAAATTCGAAACTCGTGCAATTTGGCATCTATTTGCACACAAATTCAAGCTATCATTAATAACACGCTTGGAAACCTTGCAGCAAGAGTGCAGTCAGTCGAATTTATGTGTGCATACCTACAGCTCCTGGTGCGACGGGAGGCCCCAAGCGACAGTGCAAAAAGCTCCTGGTGCCATCATAACTTTTTGGCTAGCAGCATAGATGCCACTGTACCCATGCAAGGCATAGATACAGGCATAGATACAGATGGACATGTGCAACGCCACAGGACAGTTTGAAACCCATTGTGCAACAACATGACAGTGCATCTGGTCTCCTAACTCGCGACGCCACAGTGTGGTTCTGTTCTCGCTGATCACCTCTGTTTTCCCTGTGTTCCTGTTGTCAGTACTGTCGGTGACCACAACACCAGAAACTCTGAGGCCATAATTGACTGTCTTTGCAGGATTTTGTCATCATCCCCCCCCCCCCCCCCCCGCGCAAAAAAAAAACACGAAGACGGCAGTCGAGGATCGTACGAGAACCTGGAAAAGATTCAATGCCAACGCCATGGCAATTTGAGCTCAGGGATATCATTCCATCACAGAAGTGCCTCACACATGCACAAAGCCCATGGGTGTGCCACACTGGTCAACCAACTCTGTCTACATCAGAGGCAATACAGCCAAACCTACTGCAGAAACCAGAGAGTTGACCGACACAATGATCCGCGCGAAATTGGCAATCAAACTGCCTCCACATACCTCTCCAATCGCATCACCCCCGCCCCCCACACATCGGAACTACTGAACGACAAGCATATTCCACCTTCCCCTGCCCCGTCCAAAATACACCCCTCCCCAGCCACCATTACCCGCCGCCCCAATACCCTCCCATCACCATACGTTGTCTCGCAATAACTGTTTGGAAAGAGAGCCCCCTTTCTGCTGCTGTGTATCCATTAACTGCAACTTGCCGTCTGTGGCCGCCCATCAAAGCGTCTGCAAACCACAACCGCCTTGCACGTCCTACCGCTGCGAGGCACTGCAAATCGGGGCATCATCGAAAACCTGCTCCATTCACACACACAATCTTTGTTTGTTGACAATGAATCATTTCATTTTTCTCAAAAACCGGCAGCAGCACGCTGTACACCAACAGCGCAGGGTCCAGGAGGGATGGAAACTGAATGGTGCACACCATTCTCCACGACCCACGGGCCCTAATGTGGGTTTTCAGTCGTGCCACTCCAGTTCGCGAGGGATGCATCTGTGCACAACGACGATGCTTCATTGGAACACGTCACCCTGCAACGCGACTCGACCTGTCACAAAGCAATCTGGCATCTGCCCCTTGAAGCAAATCACGGCACTTTGAGAGCTACTCTGAGGAGCACTCGAGCTGGAATTAAAAGGAGCTGAGGTAAAACCAGATCGTGGCATCAGAATGAGCATTCGAACCGCCCGTCACCTCCCGCGATCCCCATGGTTCCTGCCCTCACGGATAGGGACACCCTGAAGCGTGTCTGTCTGCCGAGGACGGCCGTACTTATCCGTAGCACCTTTTCGACCCCTGCCGCTCGACGCTGGTGGTGATTGAGTGTTGAGAACACCTTCCAGCACCGGTTGTGCCTTGTTTTGGACCTTCTGGGCATTTGAATTCCAATGCCGTGTGGGCAGTGCGACAGACATTCCAATCTCTGCCACACAACTGCGCCCTGCCGCGCCCGCGCTCCACCCTCGCCCTCCCCCCCCCCAAAAAAAATACAACGAACCTCGGCAAGCAGGTCACACAAAAGCCATGGAACTGGACACGACTGTACTATACTGTACCCGACCAGCCTGTATGGGACCCCCCTTCCCCCCGCATAATGGATCCCCCATACCTCGCCTCCTCGGGAATACAGGGGGCGCTTGTGCCGTGTATGACAGACATGAAGCTCGTCTTGGCTTGTGCATCCCCTCTCTTCTTAGGACACCGGACACACGTGGGCCCAAAGAAGCATATTCCATCGAACGAGGCTGTTACGAACTGGATTTGGGACGTCGACAGAAAACATGAACCTCATTCCTCAGGTGCCGAGGACGTGTGCGCTGTGACGAAGGGGCGTGGTAGAGACAATACTTTAAGCCTGCTCAGTCAATGGCCAGGGAGGGGAGCGGATGGAACTCTACCCCAAGCCAGGAAGGGATGGGGGCCGATGGGCGGCACCAAACAGGCCGGGAACCCCCGAGACACCAGGGGCTGAAACTCATTGTCCCGCAACACGAGTGCGTGTGATAGTGGCCGCGGCGATGGCCAGCCCGACAATTCCTTCGAACCTTCGCATGAAGATGACCGAAAACATTTTTCAGCATTGCCAGGCCACGAAAGCAAGCCTCGACCCAAGTAATACTTCGTGTCAGGCAGAAAACTAGGCGAATATCTGCATGTCTGGGTTCTTCTCAACAGGCAGAATTCAGTCATGGCACCAGCACATAATTGACAGTACCCCTGCAGTGCCCCGACCCATAGCTCAAAAACGCAATTCCTTGGCACCGAAAATACTGATTGCTGACCGTGTTGGCGTCGTGCACCCCAGCTGTGTAGACGCTGTATAGACAAATTATGCGGGAACCAGCTGTGGCTCTTCTTCAGTAGATTCTTGATGATCTTCCAGCTGCTCTTCCTGTTCCACGGGTGTAGGAACCTGTAAAAAGCACAGTCAGAACCGTCATGAAGCTAGCCCGGTCAACAACTCACCCTTTCGCATCCCCCGGCAGCTTTCATTGAGCCTTCGTCAAAAATCCTGCGGGATTGCACGGCATCGGCTTTTTGCCCAAAATTTCTTCTTCAATGTTGGGCTAGGATCTACAGCCCCTTCCCATCTCAATACGGCCTTCAATTGCCCCCTCGCGGTCACGTTGCATGTATTATTCCCCTGATCTGCATAAGCGCTGTCATCCATTTCCTCCAATCTGTTTCCGGCCTTTCTGTGACTTAGATTAGCTCCGCGATTTTCCCACTCCGCTTGAGAGGTTCGTTGTTTCAAGCAACTTGCACATCTTTACCCGGCGAAAGAATCCAGAGGAAGACAAGCACGGACGTCCCCGCCATCAATGGGTGTGCCGTGCATCGATCCCTATGCCAGAGCATGCAGAAATGAGACCGCAAAATCTTTGGAACGATGCTCGGACCAGTATGCAGTGATGCACTCGACGTACCTTGTCAGCAGTGGGCAATTTGTCTGCAGGGACCGTCGGAAGCACGGCTTGCAAGTCTTCCTCCTCCCAAGCTGCAATCTGGGCCTCAATATCTGAGTTATCCTGGAATCACAACGTACAGAATCCAAAGAAATCGAAAACCCATGAAGACACATGAATCAAAACAAACGATACTTTTATCAATTGCCTCCTTCAATGCAATTGCTCACGCTTGTCAATGCCATGGCGCACAATTAAACTGGTCGGCCGAGGGATTGCAGAGGGCAGAGGACCTCTGGTGTAAGCGACTGACCAATCAGCTGCGACACTTCATCATGCCAGGCAATAGCCTCTGCTGTGTCCTCCATCAATTTCTCGACAGCCTCCACACTCATTTCCTGGAACAGAGGGAGCTTGGGGCTCAGAACCTCCGCCCTTGCTTGGGGACGGAAACATTAAGTCGGGTGTCGTGGCCAGGGAGAGCTTGTATTCAGACACCAACAAATGCGACACGTTGCTGATCAGCGCGCACCTCATGAAAACGATAACGGACTGTTGTTTGCAAACATCCCATGGGGCAGATCAACATAGGTATGTGTGCACACTGATCTGCAAAGTAGCATCGTCATGAGCCCACACTCGCAGGTGACAGGTGCGGCACATAAGACCTTCCTGCAACACGGAAGACCCCGAAAATCCAGATCCAGTCTTACCAAAGAGAGTCCCTTACTTCCAGATTCAATTACTGATCGACTGAAATTAAAACAAACGTCAGCGACAACACAAATTACAAGGTTGAACGTGGACGAGGAAAACGACTCGTTTTTCGCAATGAAAATCGAGACCTCCAATTGCCCCCTTGGAATCTGCAAAAAAAATTGATCTTTAGTTCAATGCTTCAAGCACATCTCCATACCACCCCAATATATTGGTTGCATACTTTTTGTAATTCCTTAAGCGTGTCTGCACCAGCCCGCAGATTGTTGAACACCTCTTGTTGGCACTGGGTAAATTCAATGGTCTCAACCATTTCCTGTAAAGCGAAGAGTGCAACGCGTTGGCTTTGAAGATGTTGCAACTGACAATTCTACCTCGGTCACTGCATGGGAAGTTCTCGGAAGTGGTGCAGCCCGACAAAATGCAACCGCAGCACTGCAAACTGAGGAACTGGCGGTTGCCCATGACTTATGGCCTGCCCCTACGCGTGGGTGAGGATGCAAAAACGATGCCTCAACTCCAGCACTAGCGTGCGCCACTCAGCCGTGTGTTCCCGTGACTGGCGACGGAATTCATCAATTCACGAGCATTAAGGACCATTACATTAAATCAGACATCTTCTCACCCCTTGCACGAGTACCTGGCCATTGGAGACGGCAATTGCGAGCATTGGGATCTTACTACAACTGCATAAAATGTCGATGCTATGGTTAACAATGCTGCTCTTTGAGGTGTATTAGGTCTCCAATGCAGAAGCCAAAATCCCCATCCCATAGCCTAAAGGGTACTCCATAGTTCTGGGATTCGATGGCTCATGCCTCACGCTCTGCGCACTCAAGACAACTGTGTCCACAGGTGGGTAGGTGCTGGGGTGCCGCAGTCAGTTGGAGGCCCCGCACTGGAGCTGCCAAAACCTGTCCATGTGGCGTTCCATTCCAATCGCACATAGAGTGGCAACAGCAGTGGGAGGTACTCCTCCCTGCCGCTGTGTTTCTGAGTGCAATTGTCTTGGGCAGCTCGTGCCCTTCTACAGATACCCAATTGCCGTGCATTTCACCAAGCTTCCAAGCTTTTCACCAACTCTTCACTAATTCACGCTTTCGATGTGCCAATGAGGGGGGCAGGCAATGCTACGCTACAAGCGAAGAAAGGAGCAGTGGGGTCCAAACGTGCTCACGTATCCACTGGCATTTCCAACCACATCGTTTGCCCGTTCCGCAACTGCATGCGGAGGTAGGAATCGGGAACAGTTTTATTGTGCCCCGGTGTAAATTTGCCAGAGGTCAGCGAACTTGTCGTGTCGGAAGGCCCAATGGTCAGGCGGCAGGCGGAGGGCGTGGTCTGCGTGCAATCCATGACCACAATGCAACCAAGCATCTGCTCCATCCATCTGCATGGTCTAGAGGACGATGACAACAGGAACGATGGGGAGCAGATGGGCTAGGGCTAGCTGACCTTAATTTGGTACCCCCCTCCCCCCCCTCGCAAGTGGGTGTTGAGTAGGGTGGGTGGGTCCCAAGAAAAGCCAATATTTCACGGACCCCGAGATGCACCCCCCTCTTGTCGTCCTACGCAGCAGGTTTGTGCAACGTCAGAGCTAAGTGAAAGCGTTGCTCATTAGTTGCTTGAACAGGAGCGGATTTGGGAATATTCCCACCTACACCCTTTTGAGGAGGGCAAGTGCCTTCTAAGGTCCAGGACGCTCTTGCGCAAGGGGAGGCCCATGAGGGTGGGGTTGTTACTACGAACCCCTCCCATCCCCTCCACACATAATGGCACAGTGCATGAGGGGGACCCAGGTCAGCTGTGCCATGCGTCCTCATCTGACCGCCCCCCCCCCTGACCACCTAACAGCCTTGCGAGGCACTTGGGGGAGGTCTTGGCCCCACACTTGAAGCCCCCGGCTGATGGCCTCGTGAGGCACCACGCACGGAGACTTTCCTAGCAGAGACCGTGGCAAGGGGGCCATTGTCACAGGCATGGAAGGGAGGCAATGGCAGACCTGGGCCTGTTAGGGGCTATGGGAGAGGGGTCGTGCGGGGGCCCATGACCCGGCCAAGTGCTTGGGAGGGATGAGGACATGGTAATCTTGGGGGGTTACATGAATGGCCCACTAGAGGCCAAGATGGCCAAGAAAGTGTCCATAAGCTAGCTCAGCCCCTTGTCCTTGCCCCATGGTCCATGCTGGTGTTGGGAGGGGAGGCGGGGTGGGGTGTGGGGATAGCAGGACGTAAGCGGGGTCTATCGTATGCACACTAGTGGACCTTGTCGGGGGATCACCCACCTCTACCACCCAGGGGGGGTGCCAGCTGCAACTGAGTAGACAGCGATATGGCTCCCGTCCCTCGGCAAGCCCGGGGATTGGAGGCATTGGCCAGTGGCCCAACACCCTGTTGCGTGCAAGAAGGCTGTGGTCCGCCCCTGCGTAGCAGAGGGTGTGTGCCGGAAGCCCAAGTTTCCACTAAGGCTCCAAGGAGGCCCCACCGTTGGGGGCAAACAAGAAATGAGGGCGTTGCTGGAGGGGCACTACTGAGCACTGTTGGTGTGCAACCTAGCGAAGGTAGGGGTTTGCAATGGGAAGCATTCCTCGGAGACTACCTACAACGCCTCGAAGCAGGGCAACTATTGCGCCTGTATGAGGTGGTCCAGTGAGCGTGCTAGCACGGCCTTATAAGTGGGGGGCACCGAGAAGGAGCTATCGTTGCTCCGTTGCTAGCGGGGGCTATGTGAGGCAGCCGAGCGTGAAGAACAATGGAAGTTGCCAAATTGAGAATTGAGTGGGCCATGGAGACCGCCGTACTGCTACGAGTATCACCATCCATGGTTGCCCCATTACACAAGCAACGTGCAAGACGGGTAATTGTGCATAAGTGGTAAAAATATGGTAATATGGGGTACATATGTGCTCTGTTTGGAGCGATGCGCTGCATGGTGGTCGACGCATCTCCCCGGGCCGCGTCCTTTGCCCATTCAGGCCAAGAGTACCATCAGGTACATGCCATATAGGCGGTGCATAAGGTCTCCTGCCGGGCCATCGTCTCCGTAACTAGTTGTGCGCAAGGCAGCTGCTTGGGGAGGCATTGTGATGGACCACTGTGCTTTTGGCACTTGGTGGGGTGGCTGTGGCCCGTGCCCTTGTTGCGGCCGTGGTACGGTGGGCACCAGTGCTCGTCTTCATGCAAAGTAGCGGGCGGGTGACTGACTTGGCGTTAGACTTTGATGCGTACTCATGGGGGGGGGGTTTGCTAGCGAAGCCACGCCACGAGCAACGGTGGTGGATGGCCCCACCTAGCCCCCCAAAAGTGCGTGGGCGGTGTAGAGCAAAGGCATGCGGTTTGACTAGTGCGAGGCACACCTGAATGTTTTGCAATTGAGTGTCTGCCTTCTTGAGCAACTTCTCTTGGTGCTTCTTCCGTGCAATGGCGACCTTCGCCCGATCCTATTTGGGTGCGTGCCACAATGCGTGCATTGAAAACAATGCAAACCAAAGTTTTCATATGCGACCCCCCCAACCCCAAGAAGAGTTGTCTGTTGGTGATGGAGTGGATACACCCACATGATTGCCACATGGCCGAGAATGCATCGCCGAGAGACGCTACACGGCATGTTCAGAGCGAACTCACTCTCAACATTATTAAGGGCGAAGTTGCACGAGTTCCGGGGTGGGATGCCGTGTGGGACAACGGTACGGGTTCAAGGAATTGGGACTTGCCAAACCCGTTTCCCTTGTTTGAGGAGTAGTCGGGCGATTTCCGTTTCGCGGTCCATGACACTTTGAATTCGCTTTTGGTATTGTTGCACCTTGTCCCTTTGTATCTTGAGATGAAGCACCGCTTTGTCATGCTTGTTCACTTTGGTCTGAGGATTGGGGGCTGCACCGCCGAATAAATTCCCCATTGTGCACTAAGGCGGAAGGCGGAAGGGGAAAAAACAAGCCCGAGGTGGCTACGCACGAAACAAAGAACGACACGGCACTTGGGTGGGTCAAGCATGCCACAAGCACCAAAAGCAACTTGTTTGGGCACAAACCTCATAGTATGCAGGGACACCATGGTCCATTCCACTTTGATGCAGTGCACTACCTTAAGCCAATGGTACACTTTTTGCCACTCCCGAGCTTCGCCTTGTCCCGGAAGGTAGAATCATCTGTTGTAGCATTTATGAGGCCTTTTTTATGTTACGGCTACACCCACGTCTATTTCCTCATTCTCTTCAAGCATATGCGGACTTGCCCTGGCGGGGGTATGAGGCGCCACAGAATGAATGAATGAGAATTCAGTGAATTCAGATGGTGACTCCTGGAACACCTTTTGTTTCTCACGTAACATGGACCCTCCCATGAGCACCCACCCCCGCTTTTACCATAACCGAGCCGGACCAAGGAAAAAGTGTTACTGCAAGGGGGATGGGGGGGGCACGTGATGGGTTTGGCGGGGGACCTTTGTGTGGCCCTACCCCCTCTCTTAAGATCGAGCCGTCACTCAAAGAAGTTTTGCTTTTCCGGATCGATGTGTCTCATTCTAAGTCGCACGCCACATGGGGCTAAATTGCGAGTTCACACGTGGGATACTTGGCCTCACGCTTGGGTGTGAGTGGGTCGAACCCCGTCTTGTATTGCCATGACGATGCTTCGCCCTCCAACATCCCGTATCCCGTATCCTTACCATCAACGGTCACACAACGCAAGTACCAAATGAAGGGTAAACAGGTAGGCTCATTCGGGCTATTCGAAAGGTTCACTCACTATATTGAACATAGCACTCCCAACATTGCAGGGTAGAGCCAACTGGAGCCGCGGCCACAAAAAACATTCAACCGAAGTTCGGCAATTACCACTCTTCTTACTATTCTTACGGTTCTTATCGCACCGTAGAGTACCGATTGGTTTTGCTTGCGCTTGCTTGCAAGCTCTGCATTGCAGTGACGCTGTTTGGAACACAATACATGCTTTTCCACCCCTTCGATGAACTGAAGCGTATCCGGTGAGAAAATATTGGTAGAATATTGGCTCCATGGGCTATGACTAATTAGTGTCCTGTCGCGAACCACGAAGCAAAAGGCCAAGCGGCGTATGAGGATTCCAACTATCCATTTGCATGCCTCGAGCTCTTGAGAAACGAAGATTGTTGAGTGTACTGCGGGTGCACTTCGATCTCCTTTGAAAGGCGGTTCACAAAACAATCCGTTCTGCTTGCTAAAAGGCATGGACATAGGTGACTTTCGATGCATGGTTCTGTGTACAACGTTGTTTGACGATCATTGTGATTCTGCAGCCGCCGCTTTTCAAGCGAAGATGGTTTTCTTGTGTGGAACACATGAGACCCTTGCAAAATTAGAATGGATGCTTGACCGAAATTCCATGAGTCAGTAAGCAATGTTGATCCTTGCACTTTTTGACATGCACCCTCCATTCTCTGTCGTGGGGAGAATAGGCGACCAACTGAGAACTTTGGGGCACGGTGGGGACGGTATGCAGACTGCGCCATTACGTGGTACCAACCCCCCCCTCAGAGTGGACATTGCATGTAACCTTGCGGTAACCCCCCTAAAAAGGGCTCAACGGCTTGAAAACGCACGGGGACTTGGATTTGGGCTGTTTGGGTCATAAATGGGTTTAGGGTAACTTCACCCTGCATACTTAGCCCCCCCCCCCCCCCACGGGGAGCACCCATAGTCAACTTTTTGATCCCCTTTTCTCCCCGGATCCTTCTCGTCCGCACCCCCCAAAAGGCACCACACAGTCTGCATACCGTCACCGGGAAAGGGTAGGGTCCGGCCATTCCCATTCTCAGCAAAGAATTCTCAGTTGTGACCAGTGCTGGGCAGACTGAGTCAAAATCGACAAACAGTGACTCAGACTTGACTGAGTCAAAAAATCGATGACTGATGACTAACTGGAGTCAGTCATCGGCAACCGTGACTGGCGACCGAGTCATGACTCAGTCTCCCCAAAAACTTGACTCACCACCGCTTCAGCTAAATCCTGTTTTGTACAGTGCAGGTTCTACATCAATGTAGGTTGAATTGCTACAGCGTAGGTTCGATTCGGCAAGCGGCCAGCAATGGACCGATTGCTCGCCGATCGCTGGCCAATTGCATCCACAGAGCGATCAGCAGAGCGATGGGCAGCTTGCGATGGTGCAGATCGTACTGGGAATCGAACCGGCGATCAGTGACTCCTAGTGTCTATTCAGTCACAATTACTGCGCGACATTGTGACTTGACTGAGTCGACTCGAGCGGGTTGACTCGTGAGTTGAATTGACTTGTCTGAGTCAAAAAGTCCTGACTCGTGACTGACTGAGTCAGCCCAGCACTGGTTGTGTCAGTTGTCGCCAATTGGCAATTCAGTCCCCGTCGTCTGCGATTCCTCAAGAGGTCGCGGTTGCAATGAATGAAACAAAGAGGATACTAGCTATAGTCCAGGTGACGAGAACGGGTGCCATTCACGACGCAGAAGGATCATCCTGGAATAGCTCGACCGCCCTTTTGGTGACTTTGGGAACAACTGCATCTTTTGCAACCCGCAGAAAAATTCACGAGCACGATACGATTCGTTGAGATTTAGTGCGTTTCAGAAAGGACCGCAGTTGGTAGGGGGGACCTGAAGCTTGTCCCAGAAAGATGTCCTCTCTTTTTTGCAGTGCAACTCAACATGGCGGGGTCAGCCATGCGCTATACGAAGGTTTTCCTTGCTGTCGTGGCCGTTCTCATGTTCGCAGCAATGGCGTTGTGTATTGCAGCCACGTCGCTGGTGTCCTGGACAGACATGACAAATTTCCGTGAAGGGCTGTGGAAGTATGCTCCCTCGAAAGTGAAAGCATCGAGTAATGTCGTCAAAAGAGCATCCGAACGTGAAATTGCGGACTAAGTCGTATCCTTTTTAGCTTCTGCTTGCCAGTTGGCCGTGCAACCTTCTTACGTTTGTCAAACTAGTTGTCTGTCCATGCAAACTGAGCGAAAAAGAGGGGCGCGGTGCAATGTTGCATCAACTTGTTTTTCTCCTAGGTATTGTGTGGAATCACCGAGCTCCATCGGCACCATCTGCGACGTGTATGACTCAGCGGTGTGTTGTTCAAGAAAAACCGTGAACGCATGCATATGTACTTGTCCAGATACCGGACCACCTGACACGACTGGAAACGTGAGGCACGATAAGCAGGAAATAGCAGAAAAACCAGCAGGAAATAGCAGAAAAACCAAACCTCCTGACCTAGTTTGAAAACCACCTCCAAGCACGACTGCGCTCAAAAAATTAGCCAAATGTCCCTCTGGGGGACCAAAGTTGGCTGCACCCTGAGCTCCGTTGTCTCCCGCGGCCGCAAGTCTTCTTCAACTTCCCGTCCGACAGGGGACATTTTATTTGAAATCTTTTAATGCCTGGACGAAATTCTCGGCTGAAGTCCAAGTAAAACCCGCACGCGCATTAAATCTTTGGCTGCTCTTTTCTGTTGCTTTGAAGACCACTGACCCCCAAACTGAAAGTTGAGTTGCAAATCACACGCTTCCCAGCCGTGCCGCTTCCAAAAAAATACAAGGCCGTTCCTCCGACCGTTAAAGTGCACGCCAAGGCGCGCAACTGAATGCGGTGCCCCTGGATGTGTCAACACCGTGGCAAAAGACGTCCTTTCTGACTGTGTACAGGAGTGCAACGCTGAATTCCAAACTACACGGGCGTTCTCGGTCATGTCTATCATTTTGTGCGCTTTCGCTGCCTGCATGGCCATCGCCATGCTGGCCAAGTCCTCGTTGGTCAAGAAGCTGATATGGCCCCTCGTTTGCATGACGGCCTTTGCCTTTCTCTTTGCAATCACCTGCTGGGTAGTATGGTTCTGCCGCGGGGAGAGTCCGAAATGCTGTATGTTTTTTTTTGTTTGCAAGAGGAATGTGGCGTGTTGAAGAATTGCATTCCACTTCAGAGGCATAGATCCGGCAGTAAATGCAGTTTGTGCGGTTGTGCCCCCAGTCGCCCGCATCCTGACTTGGGAATCACCCCTCGGAGGCTGACGGAGGCTGACGGAGAAACTCGGAGGCTGACAAGAAAATGGCTCAGGGGGAGGTATGAACAGCGGATAAACCGAAAAACTTTATCTCGGGAAATGACACGTACTCCAGTGTAACCACCAGGCCTGCTCAGCCCCCCCACCACCCAAGGTTCGGCCATTTTCACCTCCCATACCTTTAGGGGGAGTCGAGTGGTAAGCGCCGGTGTTGGCTGCAGTCGATGCCATCTGTTTGGCATTTTTTGGTTTCCGTATGTTTGGTTTGTTTAGCAATGAGCCAACTGCCAAGCGAGAGCATTTGAACTCAAAGGGTCAAGCCTACCCTACCTGAGCACACATGCCAAGGGGTTAACGTCTGTCAGCGGGACCAACACCGCTCGGCAGCGCCCTGTCGCCTTTGAGAATGGCGTGTCAAACCAAGGGACATGGGCGTAACAGCCACGCGTACCCAGGTGGAAGGGGTGTACAAACGTTGGAACATACCGATACCGCTGAAACCAGGGTGCAGGTGGGCCTGAGGGCGATAGGACGTCTCATAGGGCGTTCCGCGAGCCGGTCGGGGCTAAACACCGCCAGTGTGAGGGTGAACACCAGGGGAGGGAGCACGGCAAGTGGCAGGTTTAGGGACCTGAGGGTGTGCCTGTTGAGGGTAGGGCAGGGTGTGTATTGCCTGTGTGTTTTCTCACAGCGGTCCCGGCGTTACGGTGCCCTCTTCGGGCATTCGGCGAGCCAAGCTGGACTAGCTTCCACACACGGGTCACCAAACACCGCAGTCCCGGCGTTACGGTGTCCATCTTGGGCATTCGGCGAGCCAAGCTGGACGTGCTACACGCCACTGACCACCCATCACAGCAGTCCCGGCGTTACGGTGTCCATCTTGGGCATTCGGCGAGCCAAGCTGGACGTGCTACACGCCACTGACCACCCATCACAGCAGTCCCGGCGTTACGGTGTCCATCTTGGGCATTCGGCGAGCCAAGCTGGACGTGCTACACGCCACTGACCACCCATCACAGCAGTCCCGGCGTTACGGTGTCCATCTTGGGCATTCGGCGAGCCAAGCTGGACGTGCTACACGCCACTGACCACCCATCACAGCAGTCCCGGCGTTACGGTGTCCATCTTGGGCATTCGGCGAGCCAAGCTGGACGTGCTACACGCCACTGACCACCCATCACAGCAGTCCCGGCGTTACGGTGTCCATCTTGGGCATTCGGCGAGCCAAGCTGGACGTGCTACACGCCACTGACCACCCATCACAGAGAGAAGGTCGCGTAGTTCAGCGGTCATGCACGTGACACCTGAACTAGAGGTGCTCGGTTCGAATCCCGGTGGGGTTGGAACGCAGTGTCCTAGGCGCTAGGGTGTCTGTGACCCCGCGAGCCGGAAGGGATGCTGCGAGGGACAGGTAGGGATCACGGATACGCTGGAGTTCGGTGAGCGCCCGAGCACTTTACCACCCATCACAGCAGTCCCGGCGTTACGGTGTCCATCTTGGGCATTCGGCGAGCCAAGCTGGACGTGCTACACGCCACTGACCACCCATCACAGAGAGAAGGTCGCGTAGTTCAGCGGTCATGCACGTGACACCTGAACTAGAGGTGCTCGGTTCGAATCCCGGTGGGGTTGGAACGCAGTGTCCTAGGCGCTAGGGTGTCTGTGACCCCGCGAGCCGGAAGGGATGCTGCGAGGGACAGGTAGGGATCACGGATACGCTGGAGTTCGGTGAGCGCCCGAGCACTTTACCACCCATCACAGCAGTCCCGGCGTTACGGTGTCCATCTTGGGCATTCGGCGAGCCAAGCTGGACGTGCTACACGACACTGACCACCCATCACAGCAGTCCCGGCGTTACGGTGTCCATCTTGGGCATTCGGCGAGCCAAGCTGGACGTGCTACACGCCACTGACCACTGTCTGTGCGCGTGCCACCTCGAGCACTGCGGCGGGGCGGCCAGTACACGTTGCAAGTGCTGTACTGTGATGTCTTGCGGTGCCAGGCGGCAGAAGCAGGACCGAAGTACAGGAACGCCTGTGTCGTGTGCCCGTGTGAGCGAGGGCACGCTCCGCACTGGGACTTCTATGCACTGTATGATACAGTGGCTCTTTACGTTTCCCGCGAATTCACTGTACCGGAGTTGCAGCTGTTTTGATGAGTGTAGTATGATGTAGCGTGCTGTGCCTTGGGACAGGTAGGGATCACGGATACGCTGGAGTTCGGAGATCGCCCGAGCACTTTACCTTTACCTTTACCAAGGGGTTAACGTCCGGGTCAGACCTTTGCTTAAGGGCGGTCCCACTGGACTGGGGGGGCGGGGGGTCCGTGGCCTGTGGGTGGGTGGGTCAGTTCGTTTTGGGGCAATTTGGCCCAACGTGCCTACTCCCCCCCCCCCCCGGGGGGGGGTCTGGGTGGGTGGGGGGGCAATTGGGTAGAGGCTGGGTAGGGCCTGACTCTCCCAAACTATCCGGGTAGCCAGGATGGACCAGACATTTTGCTGTATCCTGTGCAGGCTTCTGGTCCAGCGATGCTGCCAGAGGCCGCCCTTCGCTTCAAGGAGGTCAAGGTGCACCCCCCCACGATGCATGGCCCTCTCTACCCATTCCCTGTGCAGCAAAAAGGAGCCGACACTAAGCTATGCCCGTCTGCTTTGCCCCCCTCAGTGACCCTGTGATGCATGTGATTTGTGTTGCTATTTTGTGGTGTTTATCATCGCACAGACCTTTTTTTCAAGAAAAAAAAACGAATTTCAGGTTGTACACAGTACTGGATCTTTGGTACTGACAGCAGATGGTCCAGTGGTTCACACCATGCATGCGATTTGTGTTGCTGTTTGTTGTGTTTCCAGTTGCAGAGACATTTTTTCTGAAAAAAAAAAGCAATGGACATGGGATGCGGGATGAGAGAACCCCCCCCTACTGGGGGAGTAGGGGGGGGGTTGGGGGGTGGGGTGGGTTGGCCAAAAGCCGCAGTATCGGGGGATACACTGCTCGAAGGTGAAGAAAACACCATGTCCTGCTTGCTCGACTTTTTCACTGCGCATTTGTTTGCCCGTGCCTTTCCATTTAGAAAGCCAATTGTATTTTGTACAGATGAGCGCAAGAGCTATGGAACAGCATTCATCCTGCAGTGCGTTGCATCTGGCGTTGCCTTCTTGGGGGCGATTTTTGCCATTTGCCTGGCATGCATGCTCAAGAAAAAGAAAGAAAAGCCCATTGCGCAGAAGGAGATTGTGTACCCACCGCCCCCTGTCCCTGTGGTATCCATCCCTGCACCTCGTCAAGTGCACACATGGTCAGGGTCTGCATGAAGGGCAGCCACATCGTACTCTCGCTCCCCGCCCTGTACAAATGCCCACACCCGTGCACGGTGGGTTACCTGCATGCCCACGCGGGTGCACATGTCCGCTTGACCCCGCAACCCAGACAGGGTGCATCCTCGTCCCAACTAGCTGACCATCACGACCGAAACAACGATGCTGGTAGTGTACCTCGCTGCAATCCCACCGAGACAGCATCAGGAACGTGAAGCAAGAAATCAATTCCCGCCGCCGCGGCGAAATCGCGCCTGTGGACGCCCTAAGTAGGGCAATCCTGTACCCTGCAACTCAATACCAACGACCCAAACAAACAATTGTGACCACTATGTTATTGTAGAGACACACACTCGACCATCCCTCCTCTACAACCCCCACTACAGTTACAGTCGCTATCTGCCCACCGAGCGGTGTTCCGCAGTTCCCACGTGTTGTACAACTTGAATTGTGTTGAAATCCGCGTGATAGGATATTTTTTCGTGTTCTCGCTCACTTGGGGATTCCGGGGATGGTCCAAGTCATGTGAACCATCCACGAAAGTACGAATTCGTGCAATGAGCACACGAACATGGCATCGTAAGAAATTAAAACGCCAATCACGGTGCCCCACCCTGAAGAATAGCCGCCGTCGGATTTGGCAAAACCCCACCTCGCGCGGGTTTAACCACGGCATGAAGGAGCATTTTAAAAGGTCAGGGGCACCTGAACAACTGACAAAACAGCAACAATCATCTGAAACATTGGGTCTCTACAATGCAAAACAGAGGCTGAACCGGCCGTGGGAGCCTCCTGTACTTCAGAGGGTTCCCAGGTGGAAGAAAAGACATTTGGGACTGCAGGACACACAATGGGAATGGTCTTCAGCAAAAAGGTGAACATTCGGGCACCAAAACTGGCACAACACCGCAAAAAATAGACTAAAAACCCAATTGGAACTGTCAAATTGACGACGATATTTTGTTGTGTTGGAGTGGGTGATGAGTGAGTGGTGGAATCACGCAAGCTATTTTTTCCTTCGCTTTCACCCATTTGGGGGGCGGGAGGCAAGACTCTCTTTTTCTGACAGGAATTTGACGGGCATCAAAAATGTTTTGTGTCCATTCACAACTGAGACTCGGACTCTGATCAACAACTGGTGCGCCATAATCAATTATTCCTTCTTCAGCGAAAGCAGCATTTTTGCTGCATGCGCGCACGCTGTTGGAACGCCTGCATGTTACGTGTGCTGTGGAAAGATTTTGTTCCCGTTTTTCGCACTCATTCTTCGTCCCGCAGGGCACCATTGCGATGTTTTTTGTCAAAGGCAAAGGGTGTTTAACAGATTCCAGAGTGCATCAAAATTCTGCTCAAACGTAGTCGAATTATCTCTCTTACTTCGCTTGTGTGTTGCAGGATACCAACAACTACACAAGAGTGATTGGGGTTGAGTACCGTGATTTGGGGTACATCAATCCATCAGCTCAGTATCCAGCTCCACCCCAGTATCCAGAGTATCCGTCCTCCTACACTCAGCCACAGCCAATCTACCCTACACTGCAGGTGGATGCGATCCCTGCTCTCCTGGAGAAGGGTACATAGGGTCGACGTGCCAGGGAGTGTGGGGCGCAGTAAGATGCCCATTGCTTGCACACAGCCTGGTAAGCGCCGACTGCTTGTCACCTGGCGGCGTGCCCTGAAGTTGGCATTGGGAGGGTGCAGCAGCCCCCCCCCCCCCCCCAACAAGACGCCCATCCCACCCAAGGGCAGGGGGAAATGACCCACAGTAGTGAGGGTTGAGAGCAGGCGGTGTGCCCGACAGACCGCACAGCTTACCATTCAGACTTGTGCCTGCGACCCCCAGATGCAGCATCGGGCGATTTTCTGTGCACTCCAAGTGAACCGCAACATGCATGGGGAAGGTTTGAAAGTTTATAGAACCATCAAGGGTCATCGAGTCTGTTGAACGAAGGAACGAGGGAATGAGGGAAAGGGAGAAAACCCGCATAGGTTGCAGCCAGTAAATGACGGAGGCTTTGCTGACCAGACCCGTGGTGAAGAGATTCCAGCCGTAAATCACGGTCGACTAGGTGCATCCACCCGCATTGCCTGCACATGCATTTTCGTGCTTCAGGGCTCCAACGTGGCACCAACGTATCCGCAACTGCCAACGGCACCACTGGGGAAGTATGAATATCAACCTGTCCCTTCCACAGCGTATTATTAGGTCTTGGAGAGATCCTCCTTGAAACCATATTTTTGTGGCGTAGTACTCACGGGCGCCAGTGTTTCAAATGCACATCGAAAATCTCATTTCTGACAGACGCTTTTGCACACCTGCCCAAGAAATGCATGGAACGGCGACGGACGACCCCACTTACTCTGTCGCTCCAGGCCGACATGGGGGCGGTGCAGGGGGCCGGGGAGCGGGTAACCTTCCTCTTTAACCCTTTTAATAGATTCTTGCCCAAGAAGCGCTTCATGTCAAGGTATATACGAATTATCATTTTTTCACACCCGGCTGAAATGGTATTCTGACCCATTTAGCACCAAATATTTCTGGGTGCATTTTGCCTTCTTGTGAGGTGTATTTTGACCAATTTCGTTCAGTTTAGACGATAGCGCAATGCACTGGACCTTTGCATTTTGGTCACTCAGTCACCCTGTCTTGGGATAAACCATCTTTGATCAAATTTTGACCTGTGTGCAAGTGAAAATTTGTTTCTGACCGGTGGTGCATTGGTTGGGACTTTTTCCTAACCCAGCAGAAAAGCACCATCATTTGTGTGGGCCGGTTTTTTTTTGAGTCTGAGATTCTTGGTTGTCTATCAGGCATTCAGCCTCACCCAACGGTTGCGCTTAGCGTTCGACAATCACTGGCAACATATTGGAAGGACCAGAATTATCCCTGGTTCCCCATGGGAGCAGACGGGAAATTTCAGTCTTCCCCCTAGTGCTGCAGGTGAGTCTGCAGGCGCTTCTAGTGATTGAACACGCATTTTTTTCGTGACGTGGAATGGGATTTTCAGTGTGATTGGGGCGTTTTAGGATTTTCTCTTTGCATCATTGCGATGAAGTTCCCAATTGATCTGGCAGGAGGGGGTTTGTATGAAGGAATCATACACGTGGTCATGTGCAGACAGTCTTTGTAACGGATAGCGATAAAACTGGACATGCTCAGGCTGCATGTTGTTGTTTTTTCGTTGTTGTACGCCACGTGCATCACTCATCCACGTACGGCTTCTGAGCAGTTTGAAGTGCACCGTCACAGAGCCTTTGGTGAGCAAATCTGTTGAAGCCGTGTCAGGGCATGCCGGTAGATATGTCAATGTCTTGTGTCTGTGTTGGGTGCGTGATCCTTGTGTTTTTCGCTTTGGCCATCAGTTTCTTTGCACCCACAAGATGTTGTAGGTGGTTTTGGAAAAGGTTGTTGCGTTAGGATCTTGGCGTAGGATATGATTCGCTCGCATCTTCAATGGCTGAGTCTGGTTTGAGACATACGGAAGTCACTGAAGCATGGGTTGACATCTTGTTGCCCATAGCATGGGATGCACTGCCGATTTTTTCTTCGAAAAATGCTAACTCTCTGAAAACATCTCACACCCAGTGCATGCGCGGCAGAGGTCCCAGGTCCCCAAGCATGCTTCTCCAATTTTGTATTTTCAGTGTCAATTCGAGACACTGAAAATTGGACTATGAAAACACAGGGGTGGGGGGGGCATTCCAGTAGGCAGGGTGGGCATGGTGCAGAGAGCATGATGTGCAATGGGTGGAATATTTGGTCTCCATGCGGTTTGCAGAGCGCACAATGTCATGTGTCCAGTGTGCAGTGGTCGCAGTGCAGTGTGGAGAGTACATGGTTTGCAGTGTGCAGGTTGCCGATGTGCAAACAATATGGTATGCAGCACAGTTTTTTTTGTCCCACTGTGGTGCACGAAGAGTGGTCACATGTAGGACCGGAACCCCCACCCTTTTTCCAACGTACAGGGGCAGTTTTTTCAGCAGGTCTGTCTCTTAAACTGCTTGTTGGGTGCCTTCACAGGATCAGTTGTGTATCTGCCAGAATGCTGCGTTCTGATTCCACTTATTGAATAGGGGGCAGTGTGTTAAACCCGGCTCGTGTGCATTCAAAATGCTCAGAATTTCACACCGAATTGAAATACCGAGACCACCCCATTTGCACCGTGGTGGTGTATGCACCACGCCCCATGGTGTGGTGCCTGATTTGATTGACGGTTTTTGGGGGCCGGTGATGTGCCATCTTATAAACCTCTTTTTGCCCTGTATTGTACATTCACCAGACTATTTGCAGCGTAGAGCAATGAGACACCTGTTATCTTTTGGTGAAAGATCTCTGCTATTGAAAGGAGTGGTTTGGCTCACCCTTCATGGTGTGTGGATCTTGCTCTGGGCTGCTTCCTTTCCCCACACTTTTTTGTGTGGATTGTGTTGCATGGAAACTGGAGATGCAATTGTAGCATTTCGTGGTGTCCATGTCATCTATTTGGTCTTTCATGTTATCACAGTGCTTGTTTGCAAGCAGGGTTCAAAATAAAATCTTACATTCCAATCGTGCGGCCAAAAGGCCTGATTTTGCTTGGATCTGTCCTCAGATTCCGTCTAGAAATTCTGTGAAACGTGTCAATCATTTAATACAAGGTGTAGAACACTGTATTTTCGAAATCAAATGCTGATTGGACAGGCGAGTTGTTGGAAAAAGTGCACACAACAGTGCCCTCATGGTGGACGCACTCAAAGCCTTTTGTAGTGATTTATTTTTTTGGGGGTTTTCCTGCACAGCTATGGAGCACACACATGAGCAAGTGCATCTCTCCAATCAAATTTTTAGGGGGGTCTGGTAAATTCTATTGCCTTCGGCAAGTCCGCTTTGCAGAGAATCTACCCCAAGCAACACACACCCAAAATAGGGTAGAAACTACACAAATACAGGCTAACACATGCTTTACGTGCCTTGGGTGGTCATTTTAGGTGATCACGGTTTCAAAAAAATAAGTTTTAGTTTTTGAGCTGTATAGGCTGAAAAATTGCATCAGGTTGTGTACCAATCCCTTGGGAGACCCCCCCCCCCCCAGTTCCCAATGCCCAAATAGGATGAAAAATACATAAATACGGCCTGAAACAAATTGGTGTACATGCCTCGGATGGTCATTTTAGGTGATCACGGCATCAAAAAAAAGTTGGAAACTCCAAATTTTTGAGCTGTCCAGGGTGAAAAAATCACATTAGCAGGCCGCGTACCAATCCCATTCGACCCCCGCCCACCCCGCACCCAATACGGGAACAAGGTGAAAAGCACGTAAGTACGGCCTAACAAGTGTTGGATGGTCACTTTAGGTGATCACAATGTCAAACAAAGTAGTTTCGGAAACTTCGATTTTTGAGCTGTCCAAGGTGAAAACTGCATAAGCAGGTTGTGCAGCGGCCTATTCAATAATGTAAGCCATTTTTGGTCAAAGCAGTCTTTTTGCGTTTTTGGCACGTGTGCGGCGGCCTATTCAATAATGTAAGCCATTCTTGGTTGAAGCAGTCTTTTTGTGTTTGCACGTATCTTGACCGGCCTTTGGCAAGGCTACAAACTGCAAAAAATGTCTTCTCGTATCTTAGTAGGCATCCACTGTCACAACATCCGCATTCACACCGCTCAGAGTGTTTCGCACGGAGACAGCGCAGTCGCCAAAACTACCGACATAGCAAAATTGGCCGAAAAGTGCATAAGCTGCACAAGCGGTCGTCCTACTCCGCCCCATACAAACCCCATGGAGTCGGGACCCGAAAACACTTTTTCGGTCAAAAATTGTAAAAACTAAAAGATTTAGGATTCTCGACCCAAAAAAAGGGCGGGTCTTTTTTTCGACAAGACGGCAGAGAGGTATGTAGCATTTTCTTGTATACACGGGTTTGCGTTCCCTTGATCTAATAACCTGTGTAGGCTGGTTTCGTTTCGGCGATTTGATTTTTACCTGTATTACTTACTACTTGATTGATTTTTTTGGTTGGCACACAGCAATATGAAAAAAGCAGGAGATTTTAAATTGCGGTATATATCTTTGTCAGCCTCCGTTTTGTGCGGCAAGGGAGCAAGTCAATCCATCAGCTCTACTCAAAGGGCCGCATCAAAGCATAGAAGTCCATATCTCCAACTCATAGGGCCGGCCCAAAGCGTGGTAGTCCATATCTCCAACTCAAAACAAAACGTGTGATTCGGTATCTCCGACCTAAATGGCACCACCGAAGCGTGGCAGTCCATCACCCCAACTGAAAGGGGCATGGTAAAGCATGGGAGTGCATTCCGAAGGGGCCTTCGACGTGGAACACACAACTGTTCACCCGTTATCCTCAATAGCACCAAAAGGTTGATGAAATCGGTCCATCTTTCTCAGAAGCACTGGAAGGTTAAAAGCTTGCAACTAGGCCGATGGGCCACAACAACGCCGATTTCTTTGGGTCCCCATGGTGCAGAGCAATCACCCTAGAAAAAGAGTAGATGTGGTAAAAATGAGCAAAAATGTACAAATCGATGAACTAGGGTCAAAATCCAAGCCTTGGGAGGGAAGGGTCAAAATCAAAGTTGCTACATCACCCGTGCCATTCTAGGGCTCGACACAGCCTACGCTCAACCACAAATACCCAACGAAAGCCCCATGACTCTTTTTCTCAACACTTTGAAAATTTGTGGCATTCAACCCAAAATAAAATACTTCGCGCAAAAATGTATGCGTATTTTCATGGCGCACAATATTTTAGGGCAGCATTTTTTTTGCCCATTTTTCTTAGCGAAAAAAGAACACAACCATTAAAAATATATTCCGCATCTAAAAGAAGGATAATGGACACACAATGAAGCAATAGTGAGGTAGAGTGGGGAGCGCTTGGTCCCTACACTCTTCTCGAGGGTCAAGGCACGAAAGTCTAACCCTATCGCCCACCCTTGAAGCATCTAGTTAACCAAAGAATGATAAACCAAAAACGATATTGTAGAAGAGTAAACATTGATGAATTCGGTTCCACGATCAAGTCCTCAAAGAGTCGCACCGTAGCAGGGTTTGAAACCGGATGATATTGTGTGAGGCACCGGCGCCTATAGTACATACAAGGGTATATGAAGCTTTCCACAGTGCACAAATCAACAACCAACAACATACATAACTAGTCCAAGACGATACGGCCGACCAAATAATACAAAACAAACCCAACAAATAACACAAGAGACAATGTGCACACCAAGGAGGCACCATGTGCTCACATGATTGCGCACCCGTGCACCATTGCATCAATGCAATGAACGATGAAGGCAAATGAGGGAATGAGAAGGATGGATGATGGAGCACACAACCAAGTAATGACACCCAACCCAAACTAAGCTCAAAATGAAGCACTGAGACACATGATGCACATGATGGATCATGATGGGTCATTATGGAGAGAAATCATGAGATTTCGAATTGGGCACCTGATTCTTGCCCACACCTAGGATTGTCATCATATCACTGATGATTGGTTAGATTCATGATGAGTGACCTACACTGAGGATAACCACTCACTCAGGATCCAATTCACATTTTCAGGATATGATGCATGAAGTAAGAAAAAGTCAGTGCCATGTCTTTCTTGGAGGGCTTGATCCAGGCTAAGCCCCCCTTAAAACCCTTTGTTGATGCTGAGACAAACTTAAGTGTTTTTATCTCTCTTTTGTTGCCTAAAGTACACTTTCTCAAAGTAACTAGGGTTGTGACCCTAGCCCCCCCATGAAGTTCACCCCTACCACTCAACTGAGCGGAGGTACCTTCCTTCATGGAGGACATACCAAAATAAATCAGGCATTTCATGCTTGTGGGCCTTGAAGGTTAAGCCTAAGTGGTCTCCCACCCCAAGACCCCTATACTCAATTGTTTCTACCACTTATTGTGGTCCTACTTTGTAACTGTTTCTGAATTCAGTTGCTTGGCCAAGTCATTTTCTGTGTGGTCCTGACATCTATGCCCCTCAGTCCTAACCAGCACCATTTCACCCAAAAGAGTGCACATGAAGTGCCTATTGCAACCTCTGAGGCTAGAGTCTGACTAATTTTCTTATAAAACCTTTTGTATTATCCATTTGTGATTGAATCTATGTTCATATACCTGCTTTGTCTATCTGCAGCCCTTCTGTGTTACACTGGATTCCAAAACCAATCATTGATTCGATCCATATTCAGTCCTTGCTCTACTTGCTGCTTTGGTTTGGGGTTTTCAACTACAAAACCTGCAGGAATACATCAAAAGACCTAGGGCATAATTCAAGGACATCTTTCTGGTAGCGACTGGTACCACTGGGACACTGGAATTGGAAGTGGAACCAAGCGCGTTCCAATTACAGCACCTATGACCAGGAACTCCTGGCCGGTATGTTGGTGCTATCTTCACAATCCCGACTCCTGGGGTCTAACCCTATTGTCTGGCTGTGTGACCAGGAGCCTGTGAAGTCTTTTCAGAAGGGCCCACCACCAGAAAAAGCGAAGCTAAAACGGTGGTGGACTTACCTGAGCCAGTTCAGGCTGACAGTGCATCATATCCCCGGGATTAAGAATGAACTGTCTGACTATATATCGCGCAACAACTTCGATGCGCTTATTGGTGAGAGCTCTGAGGCGCTCGCCAAAGAGGCTTTCCAGCGTATGGATGTCCAGCTTGACCTGTCCATGCGCACTGCTGGAATCCTGGAGGGTTGGAAACTAACCGACTATCAGTCAGAGTATGAAGAAATTCTCCAAACCCTCAACACTGGTCTCGAACCCCGTGTCATTGACGGGCACCAGTGGTATAAAAACAATCAGTACCTCTTCTACGAGGACCGAATTGTGGTGCCTGAGGCACGACTGGATGGGTGCCTACAGTGGTCCCATCTCAGTTCTGGTCACACTGGCGCTAACCGCTCAGTGGACTTCTTCCGTGAGTGTTTCTACTCTAGTCTAACCCTGACTGAACTGAGGTCGCGTATGCAGACCATTGTGGATGCTTGTGGCTGTCATGCCAGCAAGCAGAGCGACAGTAGGGATAGGGGTCTGATCTCCAGCTTACCCATACCCTATTGTGCTAACTCTCTTCTCCAGGTGGATTACATCCACGGCTTACCACGCTTTGGCGGCTATGATAGTTGCCTCGTGGTCACCTGTGGTCTATCTCGCTTCACCCGTGTGTTCCCTTGCAACAAGAAAATCACAGGTGAGCAGACTGTAAAAATGTTGGTCGAACAATGGTTCGAACCCTATGGAGCACCTAAACAGGTGCACTCTGATGAAGATGTACGCATCCGCAGTGACACTGGGTGGTACAAACGAGTGCTAAATGCCCTCAACGTGGAGGTAACCACAGGTGTGCCCTACACTCACACGTCTAACCCTCTCTGTGAGAGACAGAACCGTGTGGTGGAGCAAAACTTAAGAATCCTGATGAAACAGGAGCGCACCAAGGACTGGGTACGCCTAGTGCCCTGGGCAGTTCTGTCCATGAACTCACAGCGGAGCTCTTCTACGGGTTTTACCCCCCACGAACTGTTCCATGGAGGACGACCTGCTTGGTTCTTCAAAACCCCCTTTCCTGAGGACTTCAAGAGCCCTGTGGGAGATTGGCTAGAACACAAGCAGTCTCTGGCTAACCAGGCTGGTACTAACCTGAGGCACATTCGTGACCGTGAACAGAGCCGACGGAACCGCCTACGGCGACCTGCCAGCTTCAAGGTTGGTGACCTTGTTTTGGTACACCATTCACGCCTACCCTCCTGGCCACGTAACTGCCTACAGGACCCTTACTTTGGACCCTATCGTATCATCAGGATAGATGGATCCAGGATCCATGTGAGGTGCAGTCCACGTCTAGGTGGTGAACTGCTATGTGCTCCTAAGCAGTTGAGGCACTATCACTCCCCTGACGACTTGTCTTGGGATGAGTGGCGCCTCAGCGACAGTGAGATTGAACGTATAGACCTAGAGAACGCTGCCAGTCCAGAGGAGGCAGACGAACTCGAAGAGATGACTGCCGATGAGATGGCAGTCGATGGTTACTACGTGGTTGCAGGAATTGCTCGCCACGAGTATAAACAAGGCTGGAAATTCCTTACCCTGTGGGATGGCTATGGTTTGTCTGAGGCGACCTGGGAACCTATGTCAGCCTTCATACAACCAGATGGGAGTATCAACCCCATCTTCCGCACTTACCTCGTTGAGAACAATGAGGGTCAGCTCCTAACCCGTGCTGAGACTATGTCCCAGCGTAAGAAGCGAAACTAATTACCCTGTGTCAGTCTACTGACCCTGTCTGTGCCCTGCAGACCCACGCCTATGGTTTCCAGCGTGAGCCAGGTGGCCGCTTATCAAGATTGCAGCCACCCAGCGAGTGTTTGCCTTGTTGACCATGTGTTGCATGGGTACTGCCCTAATGTAATGACCTTGGTGAGCCAACGAAGAACGGTGGCTTTCTACACCAGGGGGGAATGACAAGCAAGGTGTTATGAGGCAAGGTGTGTCTTCCCTCCTTGGGGACAAGCGAGCCCACAGTTAGGACCCCTGACTGGTCCAGACCCATGGGGTTCTACCCTTCCTTACAGGGTTTACCATACCCCTAAGTGTGCTACGTATGAAGCCGGTTCGGACCCCCGTGGCCATCTTGGGGTCACTTGGGGTGTGTATCTATATGCCGGCAAGCCGCCATTGGCTGATATCATACTCTCCCATCCACCTGAACTAACCCGATGTGATAGTGTGATAGGTTTGGCCATTCCGGCTATGAGCGGCCATATTCAGAACCGAGGCACCGCCAGCGGAGATTTATATAGCAGAATATCAGGAATCAACAGGGTTTTATTATCATAATGTTTCCGTAATTTTTCAGCCTTTCGTTCTGATAGTCAATGTATCGGCGACTGTCAGTTGGCTCGCGATTTTGCGTTAACCGATTGGTTAACTGTTATTTCCAGATATTTTGGCGGAAACGTTTCTGAAGGGTCAGATTTCATCTGTAAAGGGTTCGTTGCTTCCGCAATTTTCTAAATAAGCACTCGAAAATTTAATCGGAATTTTTCGTGATGTCGAAATCGGATTTTCGACTTCGACATCGCCGCACTTGATTTGGACTTCTTCGAGTGGTCATACTCCTTCCCCTATGCCCGAATCAGGTTTCCCTTATACTTGCCACCCATTTGACTTGGAGATATAAGGGAAACAAAATCGAATCGTGGGATCACTTTGAAGAGCCATATCTACGCGCGAGTGTGAGGAATGAGAATAAGGAAGGTTGGGTTGGAACTGCCTTGGTCTCAACTTAATTTAGGAAGCATCAAACGCCTTTGGTGCGCACACATGCCCGGTGTAGCAAGGGAAAAGGGTCAAGAAGGTATAAAGTGATATATAACTCTTGGACTGTGCAACCGAATATTTTAATGCGACTTTCGAGTGTGCCGCATGGGTGTTGGGGTTGCATAGCAACTTTCCTTGGGTTCCTACGTATTTTTAACGTGAAGTTATGTCAATGGAGGGACATGGCATATCATGGTGGGAGCCACATTTTGAGGGTATTTGTTATATGCATGGTGTATGTTTGATATGCTCACGCCAATGTTATATATCTTCGTGTGGCCGAGGAGATGGGGAGCCATACGTGACAAGGGCTTTGCCCATGTCCCAATTGTGGAATTCAAAGCGCTAGACCAAGTCTACCGCGTATGTATTGCTCATGGTGTGTTTGACAAAGAGATCCATGGGTGCACTCCCATTTTCATGGGGCATGTAGATATTAGTGGCAAAGGTATCTCCATGCGCCCGATTGGGGATCCAAGTGGGGGAATTTTTCGCAAATGGTTCCAATCATTTGTGTATTGAATCATGAGCGGATATCATGGGTGAGCATAGAGATATACTATCATGACAACTTTGTATTTGGCCATATTTTCATGTTTTTGACCTCAATTTTTGCTCTTTTTTGCGTTTTGTGTACTCACCTGGTCAGCTAACAGCAAGAAGCCTATGGAGAGTCGAACCATGGTATGTTGTTCATATGTTGGCATATGCTTCGGAGTTGAACACCACCATATGCCGGATCGCGTACTCCATTTGGCTTGGCGCACGAAGGATCACAAGATTTGGTCTCAAGATCATGGGCTGACTTGGGCAGTGCGTGGCGCCCATATCCGAAAGGGTTTCGAGGGTAAAATGGGGATGTACATGGGCATTGGCCTTTGGTCTCTATCCTCCATGAATAGTAGACTTCGATTCCATGCATGCTTGGAGCTTCCGGATAAGTAGTAACTTCAATTTTGAGCATATTTGTGATATATGGCCAATATGGTGTGAATTGGCAGTTTTTTGGCAGGTTATGAGTTCAAACTCATAGGTCATTTCTCTAAGCCCATTCGACTCCAAGTCCAACCAAGGTTATGTCAGGGTAGGGCATGGTCCTGAGTGCCACTCTAGGCCATGACACGCCACCTTCCCTATTGGGCTAGGATTTAGAGGCTTGGGAGTGAACACATTTTTTGGGGTTTATGTAGTGACTTTTGATATATGGCATTTAACCATCTTATTGGACTGGGTTCAGGGCATCATGTTGGTGAGTCAAGGGAAGGTCTTGAGTCCAGGGAATGATGGGTCTATGGCTGTGATTGTGTAAGTTTCCATCTCTCCCCAACTTTGCTTCATATGTGTTCATATGCCAATTTCAGGGCTTTCTTCCTTGGTGCAATTCTTGTACATGCCCGCCACCGTGGGAATACCGGTGTGCTGAACGAAAGCCCGCAGCCTGATTTGGATTGTGAATTGGGTTATTGCCATAATTGTGGGATCTGGTTGCCATTCAGGGTTGAAGGAGGATTGTATTTTCTATTTTCTATATTTTTGGTTTTGGACCCTGGATTTTGATAAATGCAAGCATTGATCCGGAGCAAGTCAGCGGGGATTACAGGCGGAAGGGGCACAGCGGGGGCCGGTCCTGGTAGGGACCTTCTTTATGGTAGCAGAGGCTTACCTGCTGCCCCTACCTACCGCCGACCCGGGGACTTGGGCCCTCATGAGCCCTGCCCAAGTACGCCCCGGGTGCGTATTGTGGACTCGGTGGAGACCACGCCGGAGATTAGAGCCATAGAAGGACCGAGACGTTCAAGAGCATGGCGAACTCCGGAATTTGAAGCCCGAAGAGAAGAACGACACTCGGGAAGAGGAGGACGTGACATGGAGGACCTGGTCTCCATGTGTGAGCGTCGCTGCCGAAAGGCATGCAACCTCCGCTCCGCCGCGGAGGACTCTGATGAGGCTTGCCATTCAGGCAGCAGTGGAGGACGGGCCCGGCGCTACCGGAAGCGCGGGTCGCCCAAGTTCGCGGCAAGGGACGCCGGGGCTATGGAAACGGACCCCAGCCCGGTCAGGCTGTGGGAATCCGAGGGGCACTCCGAGGGCTACCGGACAGCCCAAGAGCCACCCTCGGAGCCGGAGATGGCCGCGCCGATCGCCAGGGCGCATACGGCCCCCGAGCCCGCCCTGCAGCACGACGCCGAGGGCTTGGAGAGGCCAGCCAGGGCCCGGACGGCACCTGTGCCCCGGCACACGGACCCAGAGACGGACGCCATAGGCGATACGCCTATGGGCGATGAGTCTGAGGTGCCGGGAACCGCGGGATGCGCTGAATCCGGCGGAAAGCACGCTACGTGCCACTGCGAGCACGTGTCCTTCCTCATGGGCAAGTACCCGAAGATGGGGATGGACGCCATCGTGAATCATCTTGACCGCCTGGACAACGCCAAGGACGCTCTAGAGGAGGACGTCGCGGGGATCCTGGACGACCAGTCGGCCGCGGAGAACCACATGGAGGAGCTGCGAGCGGATCAGGCCCGGTACCGGGAGAATCTGGAGCTGGCCCTGCAGAAGCAGCAGCAAGTGGTGGACAGCCTTCTCCACTTAGTGGAGGACATGTCGGGACGCCTGAGAAGGTTAGAGGAGCGACAGCCCCTCGCCTCGGGTCCGGAGCTCCCGGCAAAGCCGGCCGCGGTAGAGCTGGTGGAGCGGGTTAAGACCCTCAGGAGCGCCATGGAGAAACCCATGGGCGGCCCTGCAGAGGCACCATACGCGCCTCCGCGTGTTGACCCGGGTGCGCTGCCGTATGTTCCCCTGTTCAGCGAGTCAACAATGCTCGGGGAACACACGGCACCGGCTGGGTCCATGCGGGAAGGGCACGTAGCCACGGACCCGAGGAGCCTGACAGTGCAGATGTCCCACGCCGCCCAGGATCTACCGCCATCCACGACTACCTATGCAGTTTATGCGGAAGAGGAGATCCAGAACCAGACCACGCAGGGGCAAACCATGGGAAGGGCCGACGGACATGGTCGAGGGCATCCAAGCGGAAATCTGTGGGCGAAGGACCCCAATACGGGGATATGGACGGCCGATGGAAGAAGTCCTTCCCGCATTCCAAACCCCATGGGTTCAGGCCCAACTGGACCGCACTCCATGGAGGAGAGGGATGTACGGGGAGTGTACTCAAACCCCCCGGCCACAGGTGGTATCCGTCTCGGTGGAGTGGTGGCTGGAGACGTCGGAGACGCCATCAGGATCGACGACCTCAGGGGAATCAAAATCCCCTATTACGACGGGAACCCGTCCAACCTGGATGACTTCATCCTGGACTGGGAGGACTTCGCTGAGGAGGTCGTCGGCGAGATGCGGGGAGCGCCGCGGGACAAGTGGGTGTGCCGGACATTCCCACACCGCTTGGCGCAGGACCTCAAGGAGGAGCTGCGGGATCAGATCCGGGAAGGATTGATCCGGACGGAGCAGGCCTGCCTCCAGTGGTTGGAGGATGAGGAGCGGGTGGACGCTCCTAACCAGAAGCTGGAGGACCTGTGGTCCATTCCACTGCCGCTGGACCGCGGTGAGTTGCGGGTCCGGGAGTGGAACCGGTATCTGCGGAAGTACCGCAGATGCCTCAAGTTGGTGGAAGACTGGAACGAGGCCAGTGAGATCCGCCACTTGCTGAAGGACGTCCTCCCCGGCAGCTGGAAGAGGAGAGTGGAGGACGAGGAGAAGAAGCGCGCCAAGAGACGGGTGGCGGTGAGGATTATGGCGGCGGAGGATACCCATGCGGGTATCATGGAGTTCTTCAGGAGGAACCTGGGCGAACCCGACCGGATGTTGGGCCTGAAGAACGCCGTGTACGTGGAGGTATTCGGGGACTCCATGGGGCAAAGGTTGCTGCGCCTCAACAACGTGGAGTGGAGGCGCGGGGAGCCGCTGAAGATGCAAGTCATCTTCGCTCGCATGAGCCTGGACGAGATCGTGAAGTACATCACGGTGGAGTTGAAGCTCAATGCGAAGAACGAGGCCCACGTGCAGGATCGGCATGGTCATGGACAACGAGGACACCGAGACGACCGCCATCATCGGGAGATCCAGGAGGACACGGCCAACTCCGCGGAGGATGGAAGTGGAAGTGGCCAAGACCACTGGTCCCGGGAGGATCACGAGGAGGCCCATTTCTTCGCGTTCGTGGCGTACAACGTGAAGAACCATGGACAGGATCGGTCCAGATGGAGCCAGGTGGGACCCAGGAAGAACAGAGAAGGACCAAGGAGGATCGGGAACCCACCGCTCTCGTTCCGAGAGTACAGGTCTCAGCACGACGGGTGCTGGGTCTGTTATGGCAAGGGACACAACCATGCACACGACCACCGTCAGTGCAAGGTGTATGAGGCGGACAAGAAGGCCTACTTCGCCGCTCACCCCGAGAAGAAGCCCAAGGAGCAGCGGATTTCCGACTGGAAGGCGAAGGGCGGAGACGGGGGAAAAGGCCAAGGCAAAGGCCAAGGAAAAGGCGGAGGAAGAGGCTATGGTGGTGGACCTGGCCAAGACCGACGAGTGAGGTCGATCGAGGAAGTGGCTGAGGACATGTTGAGGACGTTGGCGGAACTCAAAGCCCAGCAAAGTGGAGGACAAAGTCCTGGCGGATCGCAGCCGGAAGGGGCTGCGGGAAGCCAAGTCTAGAGGAGCCCCCACGGGAGTGGGACCTCGGAGGTCTCTCCTCCGAAAATCAGTGGAATCCCTGAGAAGGCGAAGGCACATCGGGTGCCGAAGAAGGCTCCGGAAGAGCCAAAACCACTGAGTTTCGCCACTCCTAACCCCTGGAGCGCCCTGCCAAGGGAAGTACATGTGGGAACGGGACATGGCAAGAAGGAAGGAGCGACCACGGAGAGCCCCGTGGACGGACAGGACCAACCCAAGATCTACACCATCCGTGACCATACCCTTGAAGTCCTGATGCACCCGGACGTGCTAGAGTTGCATGCCGTGAGAGTCGTCCATACACCTCATGGCGATGAGCGGCAGTTGCACTTGAAAGTGCGAGTACGGTGCGGACGAGAGGAGAAGGTGGTGGATGTGTTGGTGGATACGGGTGCCCAGGTGAGCCTGGTCCGGAGAGGGTTGTTCAAGGAGGAATTCCTGCAGCCCAGCCGGAGACCGGTCCGCCTGAAGGTCGCCAACGGAGAGATTATGGGTGGTGGCACCCATGAGGCCACTATCAGTATGGAATTCTTGGAGCATGAACGCTTGAACCGCCCTGATCAGGCGAAGAGAAGCACTCTATCCGGGAACTTCTATGTGGCCGACATTACTGATTGGGATATGATCATGGGGTACGACTTTATGGTGGCCAACGCCATTGGAGCCCTTCCCCATCGCGCAACGCTGGTCCGGGAGGACGATGAATGCCTCACATGGCTGTCCACGGATTATGCGTGCGGGTCATCCCAATGGAACGCTGAGGAAGAAGATCGGATCGTCCGAGCGGTGCAAGCTGTGGGTGTCAAGTCCAGAGGAGACCGTGGAGTTCAGCTCACGGAGTATGGAATGGCGCCGCAAGTGTACACCAGGATGATTCAGACGCTGGGAGCTGAAGTGCCCGAGACGGACGTCTTCGCTTCCCGGGATGCCCCACTTCTGCGGAAGTGTAGGATGCATTGGCATCGAGGAGACTCAGCCTGGCACAGGCATTGGGGTTTGAAGGAGTGGGGACCCATGTATTGGCATGGCTCCCTGGATAACACCAGACGTACGGTGGAGAAGATCATCGCGGATAGGGCGAAGGGGATCCTGGTCATAACCGGCATAGGTTCCACCCCATGTCCGCTGGAGGGTCTCAAGTCGACGCTGGACTCCATCACCCTGAACGAGATGTCATTCGGGCCAGAGGAGGAGTTGTTCATCGACGCCAAGGGTGTATCAATGCCCTCCCCGGGTCAAGCGTGGGGTACCAAGGCTTTCCTGGTGGATGGGGCGCAAGCCCAGCCCACGGGTGATGAAGCATTCATCCGTAGGGTGGAGGCGGTGCCCATGAAGGTCATGTTTGAGCCCAAGGAGGGGACGGATCAGCCTATTGACGGCATTGACGTCCTGTCCCACGCCGAGATCGACGACGTCGTCAACTACATGCGGATGGGGATGCACGACCGTGTCGCAGCCAAGAAGAGGCGGGCCATGGTCACATCTCCGCATTGGTGGGATGACAAGATGTTGGTCACCGGCAAGTACGAGAAGGATGAGTTCGTGGCGAGGGTCATGGATCACATCGCGGACCAATAGGATGGTCCGGTTGGGTCGGACCCACCAACGTGGGGTTTTCCAAGAGTGGGAACCGGTAGCGACGAGCACCAGCCCGAGGCCGCAAATTTTCGAAGATTATCGGTGGGAATCGCGACCCACGACGATGAAGACGGCATATTTGACGAGGAGAAGTCGGACTCGGACCCAGAAGAGGCCTATACCGCAGTGCGGTCGGTGGTTTCGATACCGAAGCAAGCGGCTGAAGAGGCCCAGGAGAACCCGAAGGTCGCCGAGCTGAAGGAGAGGCTGATCCATGCCTATCCGCGGCTATTCAGTGGCGTCGCCAACAAGAACCCTCCAGATCGCGGGAGGTTTGGTACAGCGAAGATCAAGCTGAAGCCGAACCCGAAGATCTATCGTCATCGGGAGTACCAACTTCAGGGCGATCGGGCCGAGGCCATGAAGAAGCTGTTGGCCGAGTTCATTGAGCGGGGATGGATCGAACCCTCCGACAGTGAATGGGCCAGCCCAGCCTTCATCGTGCCCAAGAAGGAGAAGGGCGAGTGGAGGTTGGTGGTTGATTACAGAGGTTTGAACGAGCAGACCGAGCACGACTCGTACTCGCTCCCCCTGATCGACTCCATCCTTCAAAAGCAACAGAAAAAGTGGATCTTCACGGTGTTGGACCTGAAACACGGTTACCACCAGATGCCGCTACACCCGGACTCCAGGCCCTGCACAGCGATGTCGACGCCGCTTGGGCCCATGCAGTGGAAAGTGGTGCCTATGGGTGCCAAGAATGGCAACGCCGTTTTCCAGCGCATGATGGAGGACCTACTCGGTCCTGTCCGGGACTGTGCCGATCCCTTCGTGGATGACATCATCATCGGGTCCGGCACGGAGAACATGACTGAGGATGAGCTCATCGACGCGCATGAGAAGGATCTGCGCCGAGTGCTCAGCGAGTTGGACAAACACAACATGGTGTGCAAGCCCACCAAAGCCTCACTATTCGTGAAGGAAGTGGAGTTCGCGGGTCACGTGGTTGGTCACGGGCAACGCCGTCCCATGCCTGGGAAGCTGGCGTCCCTGCACCACTGGGAGAAGCCCCAGACCATCAGCGAACTCCGGTCCTTCATGGGGTTCTGCAACTACTATTCGGGCTATGTCCGGATGTATGCAGAACTGTCGGGGCCGCTGCACAAGATGCTGCAAGTGGGCAAGTTCGATGGTCGGAAGGGGAGCAAGAAGAAGCTTGCCTGGACCCCTGAGGCTGAGGATGCGTTCAACCGCCTGAAGGAGCGACTCCTGAGGCAGTTGGGGTTGTTCCTGGTGGACCCGGACAAGGGATTCGTGCTACGGACAGACGCCTCGGACTATGCCGTGGGGGCAGTCCTCGAGCAAGTCCGGGACGACGGGACTCATGTTCCCGTGGCGTTTTGGAGCAGGATCCTGGCCGAGGGCCAACGCCGAACATGGACCGCGAGGGAGAAGGAGACATACGCCATTGTATGTGCGCTCAGGAAGTGGTCTGGCCACATCGGACTGCAGCCGGTGGTGGTTTGCACGGACCACCAATCCCTACAGAGCTGGCACAAGGAGCATGTCGACACCCCCTCAGGACCAGCGGCTAGGAGGGCCCGATGGCACGAGACGTTCGCCAAGTTCGACCTCAGCGTCGTGTATATCCCGGGGAAGGACAACACTGTGGCAGATTGCCTCAGTCGCTGGGCCTACCCCGCGGGCAAGGCGTGGATGGACATATCCAGCCATGGGGACGCTGAGGAGACCGAGGAGGCCAAGCGCATCATCGAAATGGAGAAGGTCATGGAGCAAGAGGGGGTCAAGTGCTTTGTGGTGATGGCAAACCGTACGGACCTGGCCAAGTTCCGGGGTGCCCGCGTCCAAGCTGTTCGAGAGGAAACCCTCGAGCAATGGATGGTGGCCCCTGTAGAGCTAGTCAAGTCGGTGCTCACAGAGGACTGGTCGGGTGACTACGCGGCATCCGAGCACTGGAGCAAGTACTGGAATGCCGTGAGCGCCCCGTCGGACGACGAATGGCCCGAGGGCTTGACCGAGGATGGCGACAAGTTGTTCCTCAAGGACAAGCTGCTGGTGCCCGAGAACCGAGTGGAGCAGCTCATTGACCATTGGCACAACGCCCAGCTCATGCATCCTGGCCGAGACAAGATGCAGCAGGACCTGGAGTGGCGTTTCAAGTTCCCTCCGGGGTACTACGCCATCCTGGATAGGTACTGCAGCGACTGTGCCGTGTGTCGGGCCACGAAGAGCCCTAACCACTCCACAGCGGGCAACCCGGTGTATACGGCTATACCGGAGGCCCCTATGCGGTCCGTGGCCATGGATGTATTCGCCATGCCTGAGGTCACCGTGGACGGAGAGACCTACGACTGTGTCATCCTGGCGGTGGACAGGCACAGCGGGTATATCGTGGCAGTCCCGGGCAAGAAGTCCAAGAAGAAGGACAAGAAGGACAAGCATGGAGTGGGGCTGCAGGCCAAGACCGTCGCTAATGCCATGATCAGGCATTGGCTGACGATTTTCGATATCCCAGCTGTCACCTGCAGCGATAGGGGCAGTCAATTCGTGGGGACGTGGTTCAAGACGATGTGTAAGCACATGGGGATTCGGCACGCCAAGACCGTGGCTTACCACAGCCGGTCGAATGGCCGTGCTGAAGTGGCCGGGCGACAGATGTTCGAGAAGTTCCGCCAGCTGCACATTGACGAACCGGGCCGGAACTGGTATAACTCGCTGTGGAGAGTGCTCCAGGCGTATCACGACCTTCCGGGACCCACTGGACTGTCGCCCCATCGCATCCTGTTCCTACGGGATCGAGTGTCACGCACTCTCCCGTGGATGAACCACGGCAAGGTGGCCCGGGATGCGAACGCAATGATGGCTGAGGCGGACGACACGGCGGCCAAGGTGTGCAAGGCAATTCAGGACGAGCATGACAAGAGGGCCAAGTACTTCAAGCAGGGAAAAGTCCAGAAGTATGCTCTCCAAGACACCGTGTGGGTGGAGCGGCACCACAAGGATGTCCTGTCCAGGCATCGGCAGGCATCTTGGTATGTGCCGGGGGTAATCGTGCGGAAGGTCGGGCAGGATGTGTATGCGGTTCGTGTGGGGGATAACAAGATCCTGGACCGCGACCATACCCAGCTTCGTCCCCGAGCACCAGACCCCAGCGGACGTCCCGTCACCTTCGAGTTCACGGCCGGCGATGTGGACTCGGACGATGAGGGTGAGGACGACGATTTCACCGCGGAGAGGATCCTGGCGGACAAGCCGGACCCGGGGACGCCTGGGGGGAGGCTTTACAAGGTCCGTTGGAAGGGATTCGCCGCATCCAGGGACTCGTGGGAGCCTCCGAGCAGTTTCGTGCCGAGGTATACCACGGTCTGGATGGACTACCTAAAGAAAAAGGGTATTTCTTTGGATGTCAAGGACGTATTGGTCCATTTGGTTGCTGCTGTAGCACCGTAATGGATCCCCCCTTGGCATTTTGTTTGTTTCTGTGAATGGGGAGACAAGTGAGGGCGTTCATCCGGGGATTTTTCGGCCTTGATCGGCCATATACCCCCCTCACTCGATCACCACATATATATTGCATTGTGGTATACGTATTTAGGTCGACCGACGACGTTTTTCTATCTTTGATCCCCTTGGTCCATGTTGTAGATCAAGAGGAGACCGGATATGGCGTAGGGTGCTGATTATCAGTGTCCTCACCCCTCCCTTGGGGCATGGGGGACGCCTACGACGTGTGTGGGGCCTCCATGTGTCCTTGGCACATGGAGGGGGGGGTTGGAGCCCATTGGGGTCCTCCCGTCCTCTCTTCATTGGTTTCCGAGCGGATACAACGCTCTGAGAAGGGGGGTGAAGCCGGTTCGGACCCCCGTGGCCATCTTGTGGTCACTCTGGGTGTGTATCTATGTGCCGGCAAGCCGCCATTGGCTGATATCATACTCTCCCATCCACCTGAACTAACCCGATGTGATAGTGTGATAGGTTTGGCCATTCCGGCTATGAGCGGCCATATTCAGAACCGAGGCACCGCCAGCGGAGATTTATATAGCAGAATATCAGGAATCAACAGGGTTTTATTATCATAATGTTTCCGTAATTTTTCAGCCTTTCGTTCTGATAGTCAATGTATCGGCGACTGTCAGTTGGCTCGCGATTTTGCGTTAACCGATTGGTTAACTGTTATTTCCAGATATTTTGGCGGAAACGTTTCTGAAGGGTCAGATTTCATCTGTAAAGGGTTCGTTGCTTCCGCAATTTTCTAAATAAGCACTCGAAAATTTAATCGGAATTTTTCGTGATGTCGAAATCGGATTTTCGACTTCGACATCGCCGCACTTGATTTGGACTTCTTCGAGTGGTCATACTCCTTCCCCTATGCCCGAATCAGGTTTCCCTTATACTTGCCACCCATTTGACTTGGAGATATAAGGGAAACAAAATCGAATCGTGGGATCACTTTGAAGAGCCATATCTACGCGCGAGTGTGAGGAATGAGAATAAGGAAGGTTGGGTTGGAACTGCCTTGGTCTCAACTTAATTTAGGAAGCATCAAACGCCTTTGGTGCGCACACATGCCCGGTGTAGCAAGGGAAAAGGGTCAAGAAGGTATAAAGTGATATATAACTCTTGGACCGTGCAACCGAATATTTTAATGCGACTTTCGAGTGTGCTGCATGGGTGTTGGGGTTGCATAGCAACTTTCCTTGGGTTCCTACGTATTTTTAACGTGAAGTTATGTCAATGGAGGGACATGGCATATCATGGTGGGAGCCACATTTTGAGGGTATTTGTTATATGCATGGTGTATGTTTGATATGCTCACGCCAATGTTATATATCTTTGTGTGGCCGAAGAGATGGGGAGCCAAACGTGACAAGGGCTTTGCCCATGTCCCAATTGTGGAATTCAAAGCGCTAGACCAAGTCTACCGCGTATGTATTGCTCATGGTGTGTTTGACAAAGAGATCCATGGGTGCACTCCCATTTTCATGGGGCATGTAGATATTAGTGGCAAAGGTATCTCCATGCGCCAGATTGGGGATCCAAGTGGGGGAATTGTTCGCAAATGGTTCCAATCATTTGTGTATTGAATCATGAGCGGATATCATGGGTGAGCATAGAGATATACTATCATGACAACTTTGTATTTGGCCATATTTTCATGTTTTTGACCTCAATTTTTGCTCTTTTTTGCGCTTTGTGTACTCACCTGGTCAGCTAACAGCAAGAAGCCTATGGAGAGTCGAACCATGGTATGTTGTTCATATGTTGGCATATGCTTCGGAGTTGGACACCACCATATGCCGGATCGCGTACTCCATTTGGCTTGGCGCACGAAGGATCACAAGATTTGGTCTCAAGATCATGGGCTGACTTGGGCAGTGCGTGGCGCCCATATCCGAAAGGGTTTCGAGGGTAAAATGGGGATGTACATGGGCCCTGGCCTTTGGTCTCTATCCTCCATGAATAGTAGACTTCGATTCCATGCATGCTTGGAGCTTCTGGATAAGTAGTAACTTCAATTTTGAGCATATTTGTGATATATGGCCAATATGGTGTGAATTGGCAGTTTTTTGGCAGGTTATGAGTTCAAACTCATAGGTCATTTCTCTAAGCCCATTCGACTCCAAGTCCAACCAAGGTTATGTCAGGGTAGGGCATGGTCCTGAGTGCCACTCTAGGCCATGACACGCCACCTTCCCTATTGGGCTAGGATTTAGAGGCTTGGGAGTGAACACATTTTTGGGGTTTATGTAGTGACTTTTGATATATGGCATTTAACCATCTTATTGGACTGGGTTCAGGGCATCATGTTGGTGAGTCAAGGGAAGGTCTTGAGTCCAGGGAATGATGGGTCTATGGCTGTGATTGTGTAAGTTTCCATCTCTCCCCAACTTTGCTTCATATGTGTTCATATGCCAATTTCAGGGCTTTCTTCCTTGGTGCAATTCTTGTACATGCCCGCCACCGTGGGAATACCGGTGTGCTGAACGAAAGCCCGCAGCCTGATTTGGATTGTGAATTGGGTTATTGCCATACTTGTGGGATCTGGTTGCCATTCAGGGTTGAAGGAGGATTGTATTTTCTATTTTCTATATTTTTGGTTTTGGACCCTGGATTTTGATAAATGCAAGCATTGATCCGGAGCAAGTCAGCGGGGATTACAGGCGGAAGGGGCACAGCGGGGGCCGGTCCTGGTAGGGACCTTCTTTAGGTATGTCTGTATGTGTCTCACTTCTCTCCCCAGCGTGGCTCCCGGAGACCGGGCTTCGCTGACGTCGGACCGAAGGTCCTAATCAGGTACTATTACCACTCCTATGGCGCCCAATTTCTGTGCTGGCGCCTAACCTTGGGGTAAACGGCAAAAGCCCTACCTACTAAGAGGGGAGGGGTGGCCAAGTGTGCTAAGGGCATACAAAACGCCCATTTTTGCTACAGGCCAAAAGCTAACGCACTCCCCTGCCCACGAGGAAAAGCACGCGGGACAGGAGACACCACTACACTACACTCACTAACGCCAGCACCGGCCTTCGAAGGCAGGGTGAGCACTCATCACTTGCACTCACCTCCTGCCAGGCCTGCTGACCCTAACCCCTACACACGCTACTGGGTGCTGCTGTCGAACGTCACTCAGGCCCTAGTGGCCCTCCTGTGAAAAGGACGAGAGAACACAGCGCTCCTAAGCAGCTGTGGCCTAACAGGGGACGCCACAACGCGTTTCCCCTGCTAGGGCTTGGAGGGAAGGGGTGCTCTCGTTGCGTGCACAGCGCAGATGTCGTTGAGGTCGAACTGTCCTCGCCAGTACTGGCTGAGGCACAGTGATTTGATTTGTGATCAGCGCCCCTGTTTTGCTGGGGCAGAAAAATGGTAGCCGCCGAAGGCAGCTGCTGCGTGCACCAATCACCCTTAACCTCTCCCACCTGTACAAAAGAGGCAGATGAAGGGGCGTTTGCGACTGTGGAACCAAGCCACACTCCAGGTATTATACCCTTCTCAGTGTGACCTATAATACGCCGTTCGCAAACACGCTGCAGATGCAGCTACCCCTGTCAAGCAAGCAAGCTTTAAGAAACTCCTCGGGTTCTCTTAAAGAATGTACCGAGGAGCCTCTGGGTAACCTAAACAAGGTTTACCGTGCGCAATTCGCGTGGCCTACCCTTTAATGCATCATGTGCACGCAGGGAAGGGAGGCTGAACCACAGACTCAACCAGGAGGTGAGCTCCTCCTGGGCTAACCTACCTTACTCACCATGCATCGTGTGAATGCCGCATTGAAACGAACACAAAACAAACCTAAGCGTTTTAAGCAACTCAACTTGAACGCCACGGCCGCACACGGACAAACGCTTACCTGTGAAGAAGGAAACAAGGGTGAATTAGGGATACAGGTGAAGCGACACAGCGTGTGGATGCCTAGATTAGGCACATGCATCGCGAGCACAGCGCATATTCTAACCCTACGTGCGCGCTGCGCGCTCCATTCGCATCACATACCTTTCATTCCTGCTTTCACCTGTGCAGAGCACGAGAGATGAACACCCGACCCCCCAACGAGCACAGCGTTGACAACCCTAACGTTTTGACGGAACAAGCAACACGAACGCAATGCGTGAGTGTGAAGTGACACAGACATACCTGAGAGACGGGTTGTTGAACTGCTCTGTGGTGTGGGCTGATTTTGAATGCTTTACTCTGAAGTTTATAAAAATTTTGATGCAACTGTGCAAAAATTTTCTTTAAAACTTCAAAAACTACGGCTCATACCTTCTTTTCCAAAAGCCGTTTTCGCTTGCGCAACCCTTTTCTTGGCGTCCGCTTCCTTTGCGCTTGTCTGCGACTTTAAGTTATGTGTAAAAATGACGATTTCCCGCGTGGTTTCGTCGATTTTCAACGATTACACTTGCTAAATCGCACCCCCTTCCGCAAAACCGCAGGAATCACTCCCTGCTGGTTACATTTTCTATTTTTTCCAGCTCTTGGGGGTTTGTGTCCTCCATTGGGAGTATTGCTCCGCCCTGGCCCTTGGTCAGGACGTTTACTAAAACGCTGTTTATACGGCGATAGCCGTCCGCATTAGAGCGTTCGACTGTACCCTAGTGGACAGACACATGTGCTCTGGGCAGGAAGTCCTGGGTTCAATTCCCACTGCCCCCACACTTTTTCCAAAAGTTTTCGCCGCACGCCGGCGACTTTTGAGGAATGCCCCTTCGAAGGGACATCATTCACGGTACACTACACTGTTTTTCAAGGGTCCCTACAGTGTGATAGGCTTCTATGAAGTGATGAGAATGTTTTTGGTAAGTTTAATGCATTTTCTGAGGTAATTTTGGGAATATTTCAGCCTTTTTCCTTGGTCCTACTAGCTTAGCTAACTAGTACTCCAGGGGGGAGTAAGAAAAAGTCACTGCCATGTTTTTCTTGGAGGGCTTGATCCAGGCTAAGCCCCCCTTAAAACCCTTTGTTGATGCTGAGACAAACTTAAGTGTTTTTATCTCTCTTTTGTTGCCTAAAGTACACTTTCTCAAAGTAACTAGGGTTGTGACCCTAGCCCCCGCATGAAGTTCACCCCTACCACTCAACTGAGCGGAGGTACCTTCCTTCATGGAGGACATACCAAAATAAATCAGGCATTTCATGCTTGTGGGCCTTGAAGGTTAAGCCTAAGTGGTCTCCCACCCCAAGACCCCTATACTCAATTGTTTCTACCACTTATTGTGGTCCTACTTTGTAACTGTTTCTGAATTCAGTTGCTTGGCCAAGTCATTTTCTGTGTGGTCCTTGAAGTCGGTTCGGACCCCCGTGGCCATCTTGGGGTCATTTGGGGTGTGTATCTATGTGCCGGCAAGCCGCCATTGGCTGATATCATACTCTCCCATCCACCTGACCTAACCCGATGTGATAGTGTGATAGGTTTGGCCATTCCGGCTATGAGCGGCCACATTCAGTACCGAGGCACCGCCAGCGGAGATTTATATATCGGAATATCAGGAATCAACAGGGTTTTATTATCATAATGTTTCCGTAATTTTTCAGCCTTTCGTTCTGATAGTCAATGTATCGGCGACTGTCAGTTGGCTCGCGATTTTGCGTTAACCGATTGGTTAACTGTTATTTCCAGATATTTTGGCGGATATTCCGTTGAAGGGTCAGATTTCATCAGCAAAGGGTTCGTTGCTTCCGCAATTCTCTAAATAAGCACTCGAAATTTTAATCAGAATTTTTCGCGATGTCGAAATCGGATTTTCAACTTCGACATCGCCGCACTTGATTTTGTCGTCTTCGAGTGGTCGTACGCCTTTCCCTATGCCCGAATCAGGTTTCCCTTATACTTGCCACCCATTTGACTTGGAGATATAAGGGAAACAAAAGTGAATCGTGGGACCACTTTGAAGGGTCATATCTACGCGCGAGTGTGAGGAAAGAGAAGAAGGAAGGTTGGGTTGCAAGCGCCTTTGTCTCAACTTAATTTAAGAAGCATCAAACTCCTTTGGTGCGCACACATGCCCGGTGTAGCAAGGGAAAAGGGTCAAGAGGGTATAAAGTGATATATAACTCTTGGACCGTGCAACCGAATATTTTAATGCGACTTTCGAGTGTGCCGCACGAGTGTTGGGGTTGCATAGCAACTTTCTTTGGGTTCCTACGTATTTTTAACGTGAAGTTATGTCCATGGAGGGGCATGGCATATCATGGTGGGAGCCACTTTTGAGGGTATTTGTTATATGCATGGTATATGTCTTGATATGCTCACGCCCATGTTATATATCTTCGTGTGGCCGAAGAGATGGGGAGCCATACGTGACAAGGGTTTTGCCCATGTCCCAATTGTGGAATTCAAAGCGCTACACCAAGTCTACCGCGTATGTATTGCTCATGGTATATTTGACAAAGAGATCCATGGGTGCACTCCCATTTTCATGGGGCATGTAGATATTAGTGGCGAAGGTATCTCCATGCGCCCGATTGGGGATCCAAGTGGGGGAATTGTTCGCAAATGGTTCCAATCATTTGTGTATTGAACCATGAGCGGATATCATGGGTGAGCATAGAGATATACTATCATGACAATTTTGTATTTGGACATATTTTCATGTTTTTGACCTCATTTTATGCTCATTTTTGTGTTTCATGTGCTCAACTGGTCGGCTAACAGTAAAGTGCCTAGAGATCCGTGAACTATGGTATGTTGCTTATATGTTGGCATATGCTTCGGTGTGGTACCTCACCATATGCCGGATCACGTGGTCACTTTGGCTTGGCACAAGAGGCCTCACAAAATTAGGTCTCAAACTCATGAGCTGACTTGTGAAGCATGCCATGTACATAACCGGAGGATTTTCGGAGCCAATGATGGAATATTCTTGGGCATGGACCTTTGGTCTATATCACCCTTGTATATTACTTTCCGGTTTGACACATGCATGGAGCATATGAACATTTGCCATATGCATTTTTGAGTATATAATTGATTTTTGGGCATAATGGTGTGATTTGCCTGATTTTGCCGTGTTGTGAGGTCAACATCATGGGGCAGTTCTCCAAGCCCATTCGACTCCAAGTCCAACCAAGGTTATGTCAGGGTAGGGCGTGGTCCTGAGTGCCACTCTAGGTCATGACACGCCACCTTCCCTATTGGGCTGGGATATATAGGCTTGGGAGTGAACACATTTTTGGGGTTTATGTAGTGACTTGTGACACATGGCATTTAGCCATCTTATTTGATTGGGTTCAGGGCAGCATGTTGGTGAGTCAAGGGAAGGTCTTGAGTCCAGGGAATGAGGGGTCTATGGCTGTGAATGTGTACGTTTCCATCTTTCCCCAACTTTGCTTGATTGGTGTTCATATGCCAATTTCAGGGCTTCACTCTTTGGTGCAATTCTTGTACATGCCCGCCACCGTGAGACGACCGGTGTGCTGAACGGAAGCCCGCAGCCTGATTTGGATTGTGAATTGGGCTATTGCTGTACTTGTGGGATCTGGTTGCTATTCAGGGTTGAAGGAGGATTTTATTTTCTATATTTTTGGATTTTGGACCCTGGACTTTGAGAGATGCAGGCATTGATCCGGAGCAAATCAGCAGGGATTACAGGCGGAAGGGGCACAGCGGGGGCCGGTCCTGGTAGGGACCTTCTTTATGGTAGCAGAGGCTTACCTGCTGCCCCTACCAACCGCCGACCCGGGGACTTGGGCCCTTATGAGCCCTGCCCTAGTACGCCCCGGGTGCGTATTGTGGACTCGGTGGAGACCACGCCGGAGATTGGGGCCATAGAAGAACCGAGACGTTCAAGAGCATGGCGAACTCCGGAAGTTGAAGCCCGAAGAGAAGTACGACAGTCGGGAAGAGGAGGACGTGACATGGAGGACTTGGTCTCCATGTGTGAGCGTCGCTGCCGAAAGGCATGCAACCTCCGTTCCGCCGCGGAGGACTCAGATGAGGCCTGCCATTCAGGCAGCAGTGGAGGACGGGCCCGGCGCTACCGGAAGCGCGGGTCACCCAAGTCCGCGGCAAGGGACGCCGGGGCTATGGACACGGACCCCAGCCCGGTCAGGCTGTGGGAATTCGAGGGGCACTCCGAGGGCTATCGGACAGCCCACGAGCCACCTTCGGAGCCGGAGATGTCCGCGCCGATTGCCAGGGCGCATACGGCCCCCGAGCCCGCCCTGCAGCACGACGCCGAGGGCTTGGAGAGGCCAGCCAGGGCCCGGACGGCACCTGTGCCCCGGCACACGGGACCAGAGACGGACGCCATAGGCGATACGCCCATGGGCGATGAGTCTGAGGTGCCGGGAACCGCGGGATGCGCTGAATCTGGCGGAAAGCACGCTGCGTGCCACTGCGAGCACGTGTCCTTCCTCATGGGCAAGTACCCGAAGATGGGGATGGACGCCATCGTGCGTCACCTTGACCGCCTGGACAACGCCAAGGACGCTCTAGAGGAGGACGTCGCGGGGATCCTGGACGACCAGTCGGCCGCGGAGAACCACATGGAGGAGCTGCGAGCGGATCAGGCCCGGTACCGGGAGAATCTGGAGCTGGCCCTGCAGAAGCAGCAGCAAGTGGTGGACAGCCTCCTCCACTTAGTGGAGGACATGTCGGGACGCCTGAGAAGGCTAGAGGAGCGACAGCCCCTCGCCTCGGGTCCGGAGCTCCCGGCAAAGCCGGCCGCGGTAGAGCTGGTGGAGCGGGTGAAGACCCTCAGGAGCGCCATGGAGAAACCCATGGGCGGCCCTGCAGAGGCACCATACGCGCCTCCGCGTGTTGACCCGGGTGCGCTGCCGTATGTTCCCCTGTTCAGCGAATCCACAATGCTCGGGGAACACACGGCACCGGCTGGGTCCATGCGGGAAGGGCACGTGACCACGGACCCGAGGAGCCTGACGGTACAGATGTCCCATGCCGCCCAGGATGTACCGCTCACGACGAATATGGCAGTCTATGCGGAAGAGAAGATCGAGATCCAGAACCAGACCATGCAGGGCCGAACCATGGGAAGCGCCGACGGACATGGTCGAGGCCATCCAAGCGGACACCTGTGGGCGAAGGATCCCAATACGGGGATATGGACGGCCGATGGGGCAAATCCTTCCCGCATTCCAAACCCCATGGGTTCAGGCCCAACTGGACCGCACTCCATGGAGGAGAGGGATGTACGGGGAGTGTACTCACACCCCCCGGCCACAGGTGGTATCCGTCTCGGTGGAGTGGTGGCTGGAGACGTCGGAGACGCCATCAGGATTGACGACCTCAGGGGAATCAAAATCCCCTACTACGATGGCAACCCCTCCAACCTGGATGACTTCATCCTGGACTGGGAGGACTTCGCCGAGGAGGTCGTCGGCGAGATGCGGGGAGCGCCGCGGGACAAGTGGGTATGCCGGACATTCCCACACCGGCTGGCGCAGGACCTGAAGGAGGAGCTGCGGGATCAGATCCGAGAAGGATTGATCCGTACGGAGCAGGCCTGCCTTCAGTGGCTGGAGGATGAGGAGCGGGTGGACGCTCCTAACCAGAAGCTGGAGGACCTGTGGTCCATTCCGCTGCCGCTGGACCGCGGTGAGTTGCGGGTCCGGGAGTGGAACCGGTATCTGCGGAAGTACCGCAGATGCCTCAAGCTGGTGGAGGATTGGAACGAGGCCAGCGAGATCCGCCACCTCCTGAAGGACGTCCTCCCCGGCAACTGGAAGAGGAGAGTGGAGGACGAGGAGAAGAAGCGCGCGAAGAAGCGGGTGGCGGTGAGGATTATGGCGGCGGAGGATACCCATGCGGGTATCATGGAGTTCTTCAGGAGGAACCTGGGCGAACCCAACCGGATGTTGGGCCTGAAGAACGCCGTGTATGTGGAGGTATTCGGGGACTCCATGGGGCAAAGGTTGCTGCGCCTCAACAACGTGGAGTGGAGGCGCGGGGAGCCGCTGAGGATGCAAGTCATCTTCGCCCGCATGAGCCTTGACGAGATCGTGAAGTACATCACGGTGGAGTTGAAGCTCAATGCAAAGAACGAGGCCCACGTGCAGGATCGACATGGTCATCGACAACGAGGACACCGAGACGACCGCCACCATCGGGAGATCCAGGAGGACACGGCCAACTCCGCGGAGGATGGAAGTGGAAGTGGCCAAGACCACTGGTCCCGGGAGGATCACGAGGAGGCCCATTTCTTCGCGTTTGTGGCGCACAACGTGAGGAACCATGGGCAGGATCGGTCCAGATGGAGCCAGCTGGGACCCAAGAAGGGCAAAGAGCCAAGGAGGATCGGGAACCCACCGCTCTCGTTCCGAGAGTACAGGTCTCAGCACGACGGGTGCTGGGTCTGTTATGGCAAGGGAAACAACCATGCACACGACCACCGTCAGTGCAAGGTGTATGAGGCGGACAAGAAGGCCTACTTCGCCGCTCACCCCGAGAAGAAGCCCAAGGAGCAGCGGATTTCCGATTGGAAGGCGAAGGGCGGAGACGGGGGAAAAGGCCAAGGCAAAGGCCAAGGAAAAGGCGGAGGAAGAGGCTATGGTGGTGGACCCCGGTCAAGACCGACGAGTGAGGTCGATCGAGGAAGTGGCTGAGGACATGTTGAGGACGTTGGAGGAACTCAAAGCCCAGCAAAGTGGAGGACAAAGTCCTGGCGGATCGCAGCCGGAAGGGGCTGCGGGAAGCCAAGTCTAGAGGAGCCCCCACGGGAGTGGGACCTCGGAGGTCTCTCCTCCGAAAATCAGTGGAATCCCTGAGGAATTCGAGGCACATCGGGTGCCGAAGAAGGCTCCGGAAGAGCCAAAACCACTGAGTTTTGCCACTCCCAACCCCTGGAGCGCCCTGCCAAGGGAAGTACATGTGGGTACGGGACATGGCAAGAAGGAAGGAGCGACCACGGAGAGCCCCGTGGACGGGCAGGACCAACCCAAGATCTACACCATCCTTGACCATACCCTCGAAGTCCTGATGCACCCGGACGTGCTAGAGTTGCATGCCGTGAGAGTCGTCCATACACCTCATGGCGACGAGCGGCAGTTGCACTTGAAAGTGCGAGTACGGTGCGGACGAGAGGAGAAGGTGGTGGATGTGTTAGTGGATACGGGTGCCCAGGTGAGCCTGGTCCGGAGAGGGTTGTTCAAGGAGGAATTCCTGCAGCCCAGCCGGAGACCGGTCCGCCTGAAGGTCGCCAACGGAGAGATTATGGGTGGTGGCACCCATGAGGCCACCATCAGTATGGAATTCTGGGAGCATGAGCGCTTGAGCCGCCCTGATCAGGCGAAGAGAAGCACTCTATCCGGGAACTTCTATGTGGCCGACATTACCGATTGGGATATGATCATGGGGTATGACTTCATGGTGGCAAATGCCATTGGAGCCCTTCCCCATCGTGCAACGCTGGTCCGGGAGGATGATGAATGCCTAACATGGCTGTCCACGGATTATGCGTGGGGGTCATCCCAATGGAACGCTGAGGAAGAGGATCGGATCGTCCGAGCGGTGCAAGCTGTGGGTGCCAAGTCCAGAGGAGACCGCGGAGTTCAGCTCACGGAGTATGGAATGGCGCCGCAAGTGTACACCAGGATGATTCAGACGCTGGGAGCTGAAGTGCCCGAGACGGACGTCTTCGCTTCCCGGGATGCCCCACTTCTGCGGAAGTGTAGGAGGCATTGGCATCGAGGAGACTCAGCCTGGCACAGGCATTGGGGTTTGAAGGAGTGGGGGCCCATGTATTGGCATGGCTCCCTGGACAATACCAGACGTACGGTGGAGAAGATCATCGCGGATAGGGCAAAGGGGATCCTGGTCATAACCGGCATAGGATCCACCCCATGTCCGCTGGAGGGTCTCAAGTCGACGCTGGACTCCATCACCCTGAACGAGATGTCATTCGGGCCAGAGGAGGAGCTGTTCATCGACGCCAAGGGTGTATCAATGCCCTCCCCGGGTCAAGCGTGGGGTACCAAGGCTTTCCTGGTGGATGGGGCGCAAGCCCAGCCCACGGGTGATGAAGCATTCATCCGTAGGGTGGAGGCGGTGCCCATGAAGGTCATGTTTGAGCCCAAGGAGGGGACGGATCAGCCAATTGATGGCATTGACGTCCTGTCCCACGCCGAGATCGACGACGTCGTCAACTACATGCGAATGGGGATGCAGGACCGAGTGGCGGCCAAGAAGAGGCGGGCCATGGTCACATCTCCGCATTGGTGGGATGACAAGATGTTGGTCACCGGCAAGTACGAGAAGGATGAGTTCGTGGCGAGGGTCATGGATCACATCGCGGACCAATACGATGGTCCGGTTGGGTCGGACCCACCAACGTGGGGTTTTCCAAGAGTGGGAACCGGTAGCGACGAGCACCAGCCCGAGGCCGCAAATCTTCGAAGATTATCGGTGGGAAGCGCGCCCCACGACGATGAAGACGGCATCTCGGACGAGGAGAAGTCGGAATCGGACCCAGAAGAGGCCTATACCGCAGTGCGGTCGGTTGTATCTATACCGAAGCAAGCGGCTGAAGAGGCCCAGGAGAACCCGAAGGTCGCCGAGCTGAAGGAGAGGCTGATCAAGGCCTATCCGCGGCTATTCAGTGGCGTCGCCAACAAGAACCCTCCAGATCGTGGGAGGTTTGGTACAGCGAAGATCAAGCTGAAGCCGAACCCGAAGATCTATCGTCATCGGGAGTACCAACTTCAGGGCGATCGGGCCGAGGCCATGAAGAAGCTGTTGGCCGAGTTCATTGAGCGGGGATGGATCGAACCCTCCGACAGTGAGTGGGCCAGCCCAGCCTTCATCGTGCCCAAGAAGGAGAAGGGCGAGTGGAGGTTGGTGGTTGATTACAGAGGTTTGAACGAGCAGACCGAGCACGACTCGTACTCGCTTCCCCTGATCGACTCCATCCTCCAAAAGCAACAGAAAAAGCGGATTTTCACGGTGTTGGACCTGAAACACGGTTACCACCAGATGCCGCTACACCCGGACTCCAGGCCCTGCACAGCGATGTCGACGCCGCTGGGGCCCATGCAGTGGAAAGTGGTGCCTATGGGCGCCAAGAATGGCAACGCCGCTTTCCAGCGCATGATGGAGGACCTACTCGGTCCTGTCCGGGACTGTGCCGACCCCTTCGTGGATGACATCCTCATCGGGTCCGGGACGGAGAACATGACTGAGGACGAGCTCATCGACGCGCATGAGAAGGATCTGCGCCGAGTGCTCAGCGAGCTGGACAAGCACAACATGGTGTGCAAGCCCACCAAAGCCTCACTCTTCGTGAAGGAAGTGGAGTTCGCGGGTCACGTGGTTGGTCACGGGCAACGCCGTCCCATGCCTGGGAAGCTGGCGTCCCTGCACCACTGGGAGAAGCCCCAGACCATCAGCGAACTCCGGTCCTTCATGGGGTTCTGCAACTACTATTCGGGCTATGTCCGGATGTATGCAGAACTGTCGGGGCCGCTGCACAAGATGCTGCAAGTGGGCAAGTTCGATGGCCGTAAGGGGAGCAAGAAGAAGCTTGCTTGGACCCCTGAGGCTGAGGATGCGTTCAACCGCCTGAAGGAGCGACTCCTGGGGCAACTGGGGCTATTCCTGGTGGACCCGGACAAGGGATTCGTGCTACGGACGGACGCCTTGGACTATGCTGTGGGGGCAGTCGTCGAGCAGATCCGAGACGACGGGTCACATGTACCAGTGGCGTTCTGGAGCCGGATCCTGGCCGAGGGCCAACGCCGCACCTGGACCGCGAGGGAGAAGGAGACGTACGCCATTGTTTGTGCGCCGAGGAAGTGGTCTGGCCACATCGGATTGCAACCGGTGGTGGTGTGTACAGACCATCAGTCCTTGCAGAGCTGGCACAAGGAGCACGTCGACACCCCCTCGGGACCGGCGGCAAGGAGGGCCCGGTGGCACGAGACGTTCGCCAAGTTCGACCTCAGCGTCGTGTACGTCCCGGGGAAGGACAACACTGTGGCAGATTGCCTCAGTCGATGGGCCTACCCCGCGGGCAAGGCGTGGATGGACATATCCAGCCATGGCGACGCCGAGGAGACCGAGGAGGCCAAGCGCATCATCGAGATGGAGAAGGTCATGGAGCAAGAGGGGGTCAAGTGCTTTGTGGTGATGGCAAACCGTACTGACCTGGCCAAGTTCCGGGGTGCCCGCGTCCAAGCTATTCGAGAGGAAACCCTCGAGCAATGGATGGTGGCCCCTGTAGAGCTAGTCAGGTCGGTGCTCACAGAGGACTGGTCGGATGACTATGCGGCATCCGAGCACTGGGGCAAGTACTGGAATGCTGTGAGCGCCCCGTCGGACGACGATTGGCCCGAGGGCTTGACCGAGGATGGCGACAAGTTGTTCCTCAAGGACAAGCTGCTGGTGCCCGAGAACCGAATGGAGGAGCTCATTGATCATTGGCACAACGCCCAGCTCATGCACCCTGGCCGAGACAAGATGCAGCAGGACCTGGATTGGCGTTTCAAGTTCCCTCCGGGGTACTACGCCATCCTGGATAGGTACTGCAGCGACTGTGCCGTGTGTCGGGCCACGAAGAGCCCCAACCACTCCACAGCGGGCAACCCGGTGTACACGGCTATACCGGAGGCCCCTATGCGGTCCGTGGCCATGGATGTATTCGCCATGCCTGAGGTCACCGTGGAAGGAGAGACCTATGACTGTGTCATCCTGGCGGTGGATAGGCACAGTGGGTATATCGTGGCGGTCCCTGGCAAGAAGTCCAAGAAGAAGGACAAGAAGGACAAGCATGGAGTGGGGCTGCAGGCCAAGACCGTCGCTAATGCCATGATCAGGCATTGGCTGACGATTTTTGATGTCCCAGCTGTCATCTGCAGCGATCGGGGCAGTCGATTCGTGGGGACGTGGTTCAAGACGATGTGCAAGCACATGGGGATTCGGCACGCCAAGACCGTGGCGTACCACAGCCGGTCAAATGGCCGGGCTGAGGTGGCCGGGCGGCAGATGTTCGAGAAGTTCCGCCAGCTGCACATCGACGAACCGGGCCGGAACTGGTACAATTCGCTGTGGAGAGTGCTCCAAGCGTACCATGACCTTCCGGGACCCACTGGAATGTCGCCCCATCGCATCCTGTTCCTACGGGATCGAGTGTCACGCACTCTCCCGTGGATGAACCATGGCAAAGTGGCCCGGGATGCGAACGCCATGATGGCTGCGGCGGACGACACGGCGGCCAAGGTGTGCAAGGCACTACAGGACGAGCATGACAAGAGGGCCAAGTACTTCAAACAGGGAAAAGTCCAGAAGTATGCTCTCCAAGACACCGTGTGGGTGGAGCGGCACCACAAGGATGTCCTGTCCAGGCATCGGCAGGCATCTTGGTATGTGCCGGGGGTAATCGTGCGGAAGTTCGGGCAGGATGTGTACGTAGTTCGTGTGGGGGATAACAAGATCCTGGACCGCGACCATACCCAGCTTCGTCCCCGAGCACCAGACCCCAGCGGATGTCCCGTCACCTTCGAGTTCACGGCCGGCGATGTGGACTCGGACGATGAGGGTGAGGATGACGATTTCACCGCGGAGAAGATCCTGGCGGACAAGCCGGACCCGGGGACGCCTGGGGGGAGGCTTTACAAAGTCCGTTGGAAGGGATTCGCCGCATCCAGGGACTCGTGGGAGCCTCCGAGCAGTTTCGTGCCGAGGTATACCACGGTATGGATGGACTAGGTAAAGAAAAAGAGTATTTCTTTGGATGTCAAGGACGTGTTGGTCCGTTTGGTTGCTGCTGTGGCACCGTAATGGATCCCCCCTTGGCATTTTGTTTGTTTCTGTGATTGAGGAGACGGGTGAGGGCGTTCATCCGGGGATTTTTCGGCCTTGATTGGCCATATACCCCCTTCACTCGATCTCCACGTATATATTTCATCGTGGTATACGTATTTAGATCGATCGACGACGTTTTTCTATATTTGATCCCCTTGGTCCATGTTGTAGATCAAGAGGAGACCGGATATGGCGTAGGGCACCGATTTTCAGTGTCCTCACCCCTCCCTTGGGGCATGGAGGACGCCTACGACGTGTGTGGGGCCTCCATGTGTCCTTGGGACGTGGGGGGGGGGGGTTGGAGCCCATTGGGGTCCTCCCGTCCTCTCTTCAATGGTTTCTGAGCGGATACAACGCTCTAAGAAGGGGGGTGAAGCCGGTTCGGACCCCCGTGGCCATCTTGGGGTCACTTGGGGTGTGTATCTATGTGCCGGCAAGCCGCCATTGGCTGATATCATACTCTCCCATCCACCTGACCTAACCCGATGTGATAGTGTGATAGGTTTGGCCATTCCGGCTATGAGCGGCCACATTCAGTACCGAGGCACCGCCAGCGGAGATTTATATATCGGAATATCAGGAATCAACAGGGTTTTATTATCATAATGTTTCCGTAATTTTTCAGCCTTTCGTTCTGATAGTCAATGTATCGGCGACTGTCAGTTGGCTCGCGATTTTGCGTTAACCGATTGGTTAACTGTCATTTCCAGATATTTTGGCGGATATTCCGTTGAAGGGTCAGCTTTCATCAGCAAAGGGTTCGTTGCTTCCGCAATTCTCTAAATAAGCACTCGAAATTTTAATCAGAATTTTCGCGATGTCGAAATCGGATTTTCGACTTCGACATCGCCGCACTTGATTTTGTCGTCTTCGAGTGGTCGTACGCCTTTCCCTATGCCCGAATCAGGTTTCCCTTATACTTGCCACCCATTTGACTTGGAGATATAAGGGAAACAAAAGTGAATGGTGGGACCACTTTGAAGGGTCATATCTACGCGCGAGTGTGAGGAAAGAGAATAAGGAAGGTTGGGTTGCAAGCGCCTTTGTCTCAACTTAATTTAGGAAGCATCAAACGCCTTTGGTGCGCACACATGCCCGGTGTAGCAAGGGAAAAGGGTCAAGAGGGTATAAAGTGATATATAACTCTTGGACCGTGCAACCGAATATTTGATTGCGACTTTCGAGTGTGCCGCACGAGTGTTGGGGTTGCATAGCAACTTTCTTTGGGTTCCTACGTATTTTTAACGTGAAGTTATGTCCATGGAGGGGCATGGCATATCATGGTGGGAGCCACTTTTGAGGGTATTTGTTATATGCATGGTATATGTCTTGATATGCTCACGCCCATGTTATATATCTTCGTGTGGCCGAAGAGATGGGGAGCCATACGTGACAAGGGTTTTGCCCATGTCCCAATTGTGGAATTCAAAGCGCTAGACCAAGTCTACCGCGTATGTATTGCTCATGGTATATTTGACAAAGAGATCCATGGGTGCACTCCCATTTTCATGGGGCATGTAGATATTAGTGGCGAAGGTATCTCCATGCGCCCGATTGGGGATCCAAGTGGGGGAATTGTTCGCAAATGGTTCCAATCATTTGTGTATTGAACCATGAGCGGATATCATGGGTGAGCATAGAGATATACTATCATGACAATTTTGTATTTGGACATATTTTCATGTTTTTGACCTCATTTTATGCTCATTTTTGTGTTTTATGTGCTCAACTGGTCGGCTAACAGTAAAGTGCCTAGAGATCCCTGAACTATGGTATGTTGCTTATATGTTGGCATATGCTTCGGTGTGGTACCTCACCATATGCCGGATCACGTGGTCACTTTGGCTTGGCACAAGAGGCCTCACAAAATTAGGTCTCAAACTCATGAGCTGACTTGTGAAGCATGCCATGTACATAACCGGAGGAGTTTCGGAGCCAATGATGGAATATTCTTGGGCATGGACCTTCGGTCTATATCACCCTTGTATATTACTTTCCGGTTTGACACATGCATGGAGCATATGAACATTTGCCATATGCATTATTGAGTATATAATTGATTTTTTGGGCATAATGGTGTGATTTGCCTGATTTTGCCGTGTTGTGAGGTCAACATCATGGGGCAGTTCTCCAAGCCCATTCGACTCCAAGTCCAACCAAGGTTATGTCAGGGTAGGGCGTGGTCCTGAGTGCCACTCTAGGTCATGACACGCCACCTTCCCTATTGGGCTGGGATATATAGGCTTGGGAGTGAACACATTTTTGGGGTTTATGTAGTGACTTGTGACACATGGCATTTAGCCATCTTATTTGATTGGGTTCAGGGCAGCATGTTGGTGAGTCAAGGGAAGGTCTTGAGTCCAGGGAATGAGGGGTCTATGGCTGTGAATGTGTACGTTTCCATCTTTCCCCAACTTTGCTTGATTGGTGTTCATATGCCAATTTCAGGGCTTCACTCTTTGGTGCAATTCTTGTACATGCCCGCCACCGTGAGACGACCGGTGTGCTGAACGGAAGCCCGCAGCCTGATTTGGATTGTGAATTGGGCTATTGCTGTACTTGTGGGATCTGGTTGCTATTCAGGGTTGAAGGAGGATTTTATTTTCTATATTTTTGGATTTTGGACCCTGGACTTTGAGAGATGCAGGCATTGATCCGGAGCAAATCAGCAGGGATTACAGGCGGAAGGGGCACAGCGGGGGCCGGTCCTGGTAGGGACCTTCTTTATCCTGACATCTATGCCCCTCAGTCTTAACCAGCACCATTTCACCCAAAAGAGTGCACATGAAGTGCCTATTGCAACCTCTGAGGCTAGAGTCTGACCAATTTTCTTATAAAACCTTTTGTATTATCCATTTGTGATTGAATCTATGTTCATATACCTGCTTTGTCTATCTGCAGCCCTTCTGTGTTACACTGGATTCCAAAACCAATCATTGATTCGATCCATATTCAGTCCTTGCTCTACTTGCTGCTTTGGTTTGGGGTTTTCAACTACAAAACCTGCAGGAATACATCAAAAGACCTAGGGCATAATTCAAGGACATCTTTCTCATGATGGGCGGATCATGGGTCATCATGTCAGTCCATCAGCAGAAATTGACCTTCCCGTGAAAGTATTTCAAACCATCGAAATCTACCCGCATTTCACATCCACTCTGGTATATTCTGAGAAGAGTGGTCTACGTCAAATGTCAGATTTGGTCCTTAAAATTGTCGCCAAAAGGATGAATGCCTGGTTCAAATCCTGATCATGCATCATGTTTCATCACATTCCGCATGACCGGAAATGTTGGCAGATTTGCCAAAATGAGTGGATATTTGGTATATTCTAGCTTGACAACAAGGCCAAGCGCCAGCCTGAGGCCTCAGCCCCCCCCCTCCCCAACAGGCTTGCCTGAGCTGTCGAATAGTGCCACACTTATTGGCTACTCCGCTGAAGCAAAGCGATCGTCCATCTGCGGTGATAGGTTTCACGAATGGCACTCAGGAGACACTACAGGGGGGGGTAAAAAGTCGAAAGGGTAAAATTCGGAAAAACTCAAAATTCGTAATTACCCTTTTACGATTTCTACACTGTTTGTCGCCTGGGCTTTTCGGATTTTGTCGTATTCGTATTTTGCGCTCACGCCGGCACTGCCGCATCGCCGCCATTGGAGACTTTCGTTTGGACGATTACTCAAACTTCTTGAGGATCTAGAAGCAGAAATCTTGCAGATTGTTAATTGTTGACGCAACCTACCTGTTAATCATTTCAGTTTCCGCTCCGGTGAAATTTTTTCAGTGCCAGATCGGAACGAAAAAATCACACCGGAACAGAAACTAAGATGATAGATAGTTGGATCTTATCACCACTGAATGATTATAAGGGTTTCAGCTTACAACTCTTTAAAAGTTTGGAGAAATTGTCCAATTCAAAAGTCGGAAAATCACCGATGCGGCATTGGCGGCAACGGCTTCGGTGGGTAGGTTTCTGGTTTTTGATACAAAAACCACATGCTTTTTTCTGAATTCAGATACAAAAAGTTGATTCGCAACGCCCATTTCTGATTTTAGCCTCATTTGGATTTTTTCCTTCCCCTGTATGCAAGCTTCATAGTGCAGTCAGCTAAAAGGTAAATTGGGCCACTTATTGCCGTTTGAGAAGTCTTTCAGGGGCTTCAGGGCCAAAAAAAAAAAACAATTTTCGGCCCAAAGCTGGCCAAAAAATGCCAATTTCTTGCTGAGATCAGTTTTTTCGGGGTCCTGATGGTCAACTCCTGCCCCTTCTGCCCTATTTTGAGGGTGCTGGACTCAAAAGCAGCTGTGTGGCATGCTATTGAGGCCAGCTATCAAGTATTTCAAGGAGAAATTGTTGCTCCAGAACTGAGAACATATGCCGTTTTTTGCCCAAAACAGCTTAGAATGTGGTCTTTTGGCAGAAGTGTACAGTTCAAAGACCCCCCCCACCTTCGGGAGGGTGCTAGATAGGGATGCACAAATGGAAAAAGTTTTTTTTAGGTAGCAAAGACACACATTGAGGTCATTTTTGATCGAAAATTGCAATATTTCTGCAGATTTGGACCAAAAATCAGCAATGTGCACATTTTGCAATGTGACATACATTTGAATGATTGGACCACATGCCACCGAAATTTTCATGAAGAATGTTTAAAATTCATACCAACGGGAAAGTTAGATGGCAAGTATTTATGCGTCCCGTTGGCGCCGTTTAAGATGCGGTGTGTTAGGCAGTGGCAAGACTGAGATGCTTCACTACATCTGGCATTAGGCGGTGGCGGCGACAACACTCTGTACCGTTTCCGTTTAAGCGGGCCAAAGAAGGAGCTAATCCGGATGACCGTCCAAGGTCACCACGAACTCAAACTCCCCTAGGGAACCAAAGTGCGCGGTGATTGAGCAATGATTCCACCTGACAGCACATCATCCTCTTCTTGGACGGCAGTGCAGGAAATATCCATTTGGAAGCCTCTTAGATCAAGTACGCTGCATTCACTACCTTTTCACCCACTTGGTTGTTGCAGGTATGTGCACCAAAGCATTTTCCAATGATTCGAGGTAACCACGCGGTTTCAAGGCGGCAAATCTCCGAAGGGCGCGGTAGAACCTAGATTGTATCCTCGGGTTCGGGGGAAACGTCACCATGCTCCTCCATTCATGAGCGGCCAGCCGCGTGATATTTCAAACAAGCTTCACCCACCTCCCGCTGGATCCGCTGCTATTCATTGAAGAAGTATGTGGCATCCTTGTAGCGGACGGAGACGTAGTGTGGTCCAGACCAACCAAGATCTAGTGCCCTGAAGGATCTGCTGAATCAAGCATGCCATAGTATGACTTCAGTGTCTCTCAAACAAGAACATGCATGTCCTTGCCTTCCACCACGTGCAGCCATTGCATGCGATCGAAGAGCTAACGGCCTGCAACTTGAGCTCCGCCACTCGATACCAACAAGTAGAACACCGAGTTGTGGTGTTACACCCCCTGCAGTGAGGACATGCACTTGAACCACCCGGACAAGAACTTGCTATCTCTATCAGAACTCATCGGGACAGCGAGAAAGAAAACAGTGAGCCAGTGCGGATGCACTGGGCGAGCTGCTGTCTCACCGGTCAACTCTAGCTTTCTGCACGGAACAATCCGGCCCGGATGTCATTCCACGGTCAGTAGTATAGCCTACAACTTAGGCGGACGAAGCAGGTACGCTTTTGTACCGGGGTCTGTGCAAATTTGGTATGGGTAATTTGCCCGATTTACCTACTTTTTTCTACCACAAAAAAAAGTTTTATAGTGATTTCAACACTGTGTGTTTGTTGTGCCTCTCCTGCTGCTTGCTGCTGGTGTAGGGTTTCCTGCTGCTTGTTTTTGATGAGGAAAATGTTTTATTTGCTGAAATACAACCAAACCAGGATAACCCAAGCTAGAGATAAGCAAGTAGAAGAAAATCAGGATCAAAGCATGAAGGGCTGCAGTCACAAAGATTTAGATAAAGAAAACTATCAACAATAGACCACAGCAATTAGCATACATTGCAACTCAGGATGAAATATTTTACATGTTTGAGAAACACTGATGGGAAAACTGCCCCAAGGGCTCACTCTCATCCTCAGTGCCATCTTGAGATGTGCACTCTTTGTTTTTGGGTCCCATAGGTGCTGAGGTCGCATGGCTTGTGGCGCTGAGGTCACTGCCATGTCACATGGGATCTTCCTACTTAGCTAGGCTGACTGGGTATTGAACCCAGGACCTCTCAAAAAGAGGTGCCCCAGCCCCCTAGGGTGCATACCACTAGGATAGCTAAGAATTCATGTGAAAACATAGATAAATTCATAGGCTCTGCCTTCAGTATATCAGTGCCTCAGCAACCCAGGACAAGATGTTTTAGTGCCTATAGCTTCGGGATAAAGGGGTCCACACCACATCCTAATTTAGTGTTTGGTTCCATAGGTCAAAATGTGTTATCACCACTTTTGGTTGGGCCAATACTAAGATAGAAATGCCTGTCTGCTTAGAGCACCTCTAATACAACTAAAGTATACCCTAAAGCATTGGAAAAGCACTTTTTCTTACTCCCCCCTTGTGCAGTGGTCGTCACCACTGACGCACTTTAAGGAAAAAGGGATTTTTTCTTGGCCTTTCCTTGGTTTCCACATCTACTTTAAAATACCTATAGCTTCCCTAACACTGAAAAAGAGCGCTTTACCATGGCCAGCGACTCTTGCTGCATTGTTGATGACAATCTCCAACAGAAAACTCAGCGCTCTTGGCGCTGCCGGGGTTCCTGTGGCTTGGTGGGGTTAGAGTAGGGCATGCCAAGACCATATGCATGTGCATCCCTCCCTCCAAGCTGCAGCGTAACACCACCCAACGCCAGACTCTCATAGGACGCTCGACCCAAGTCTCATAGAACGTGTTGGAGACACCTGTCCTGGTACTGGGGCGAGGGTGCGCTGTTTTAATTAGAGTTGCCCCTTGGGGGGTCCCGATTCTGGTTCAGTGTCCTGCTGCTGCTTTTCGGCCAGAACTGCGGCCTACTCAACGAGGCTTTGCAACGAGGTCTGTACAACAGAGGAATGGGAGAATGAGGGACAAATCCACGCAAGCGCGAAGCGACAACACCTAAATCCGTCAAATGACGGCCTAGAATTTTTCTGAAGGCACACACCTGGACAGATTCCAATTGTGCATCAGATGCACATTTTTATAAAATTTGTAGTCATCTCTTGATTTTTCAAATCAAGAAATTCTTACGCAGAAAAAGGCGGCGCGCAGGAGCGGCTCCTAGCGAAGCGCCGGAAAAAAAGGAAATAATGAGATTATAAACGTATGTCCTACGTAAACAGGAAAATGACGAGACACACATGAATAGAGGTGATTAAAGATTCCACCCACATTGCCAGAATCAACCAAAAATCAAGAATTCGAAAAATAAGAATATGACTTCAATGCATCAGGTATAAACTGCAGGTGTGCTCGTTCTGTTTGCCCGACGCACAGTGCCCGCCATGTGTCGTCGTTTTCAAGCCTGATAGCACGATAGAACACGATAGAGGGATAGATCAGAAAGATTGCAGATGATTAGAGGTAAGATCAGGGTGATTAGACATACACACAAGTGCATAGCGACGTTTTTCGCTTGCGCCTCGTTGTCCTCCTCACCTTGCTTCACTCTCCAGCGGTAGGTAAGGTAGGTAAGCCCAGGTGGGGCCATCCCCTGGTGGAGTTCGTGATCGTTGGTAAGATTAGGAGAAAAAGAAAGGTTGACAGTACCCTCGTGCATGCTCGTGCATTCACACACGCATTAAAGGGTGAGCCACGCGAAATGCGCACGGTCAACCTTGTTTAGGTTACCCAGGGGCTCTTCGGTACGTTCTTTAAGAGAACCTGAGGAGTCTCTTAACGCTTGCTTGCTTGACAGGGGTGTTTGAGGACAGCGTATTATAGGTCACACTGAGAAGCGTATAATACGTGGAATGTGGCTTGGTTCCTCAGCCGCAAACACCCCTTCATTGGCCTTTGCTTTACAGGTGGGCAGGTAGGGTGATTGGTGCAGCAGCGTCCCTTTATTTCTTTGCCTCCTAAACAAGGGCCCGGATCCCACAATCAATTAACTGCACCTCAGCCAGGAGTGGCGAGGGCAGTTTGACTCCATCGACATCCACGCTGTGCACGCCACCTGTGCGCCTCTCCCCTCCAAGCCCTAGCACGTAAACGTGTTGTGACGTCCCTGTTAGGCCACAGTTGCTTAGCAGCGCTGTGTTCTCTTGTCTTCTTCACAGGAGGGTCATTAGGACCCACGACTTTATCTTCAACACCACCCAGTAGAGCGTGAGTGTAGGAGTGGTAATCCTGAGTGAGGGCTTGAGCCAGTTGCAGTAGTGCTCGCCCACCAGGATGGTGCCACTGTAGGGTGTGTAGGACCTGTAGTGTGTGTGTCACTGTCCCACCCGTTTCCTGCAATTTTAGCAGGGTTGGTGGGCTGTGGCAGTGGTTAGGTCAGCGGTTTGGCCAGTTAGCAAAATGGCGTTTTCATGCCTTCATAGCTTTTGGCCACCCCTCCCTGTACTAAACAGATAGGTAGGGAAAACAATACCTGGATTAGTACGCTGGGTATTCCCCCAAGGTTTTGCGCCAGCACAGAAATTTGGCGCTGAGGGGAGGGGAGACCCGGGGCATACCCCGTCACATCAATAAGACAACCCTCCAGGTTTAGCAAGCATGCAGACTTGGGTATAATTAGGACACCACTTCTGCGGCTTGCTCTCAGGACCTTAGGAATAGCACACTCACACATACGCTTAGGCAGGTAAGGGTAAGGTTCAGTCCCTAGCTTTAGTCTCGGAGGCAAGCGTCTTAGCGAGCCTCAGCAACTCACCGAGGTTGTTCTGGGGCAAGTAGTCAACCAGAACTGAGTTTAGGCGCCCCTCAGGTGGAACAAACGCAGAGAAGGGCTCCCAGGTGGCCTCTTCGACTCCAAACCCTTGCCAGAGGGTGAGGAAGCGCCAACCCTGGCGGTAGCGGTGGCGTAGGACAGACTTCACCAGGTAGAAGCCCTCCTTAGCCATCTCCTCGGCGTTCATGTCGGCGAGTTCCCCTTCAACTTCCATAGGGCTGGCAGCCCCTTGTAAGTCCAGGGCGGCGATCTCCTCGTCGTCAAGCTCCCACTCTTCCCCACAGAGGTCTTCAGGGTCATAGTAGCGCTTCAGATGTTGAGCAGCACACACCAGGGTCCCCCATAGATGGGGAGAACACCGCACAGTGATATGGTGTCCATCTACAGATAGAATCTTGTAGGGCCCGAAGTATGGGTCGTCGCTGGTAGAGCGTGGCCAGGCGGGTAGTCGACTGTGGTGCACCAGCACCCAGTCCCCCTCTTGGTAGGTGGCCGGTACTCGGTGCTTGTTCTTCTTGTTCCACTGACGCTCCCTCACTCTCTGGAGCATAGCCTTGGCCTTGTCCACCTTCGCTTGTTGCTCTTGGACCAATTCACCCACAGAAGAATGGGTGTCCTCTGGATAGGGGGCATGTAGGAACCACGCCGGGCGCCCTAGGAATAGCTCATGGGGCGAGTAGCCAGTAGCTGAATTCTCTTGGGAGTTCATCATCAAGGATATGACGGGGAGTAGTCTCACCCAGTCTCTGGTGCGTTCAGTTTTGCACCATATCCTCACATTCTCCTTGAGGACACGGATCTGTCGCTCACATAGGGGGTTGTTCGTGTGCGAGTAGGGGATCCCCGTAGACACCTGGACATTGAGGGATCTCAGGACCCTCTTGTACCAGCCGGTATCTGAGCTTACTCGTACGTCCTCATCGGAGTTGATCTCCTTGGGCGCCCCATAGACACAAAACCACTCCTCCAGGAGTATCTTGATAGTCTCCTCCCGGTATTGTGTTTGGTACATGGGAACACCCTGGTAAACCTGGTCAACCCACAGGTTACCACGAGGGCGAAGTCATAGCCCCCGAACTTCGGCATCTCCGTGTAGTCCACGTATAGAACACTGTTAGCACAGTGAGGGATGGGCAGGGTCGAGAGAAAAATGTCCTTGATTAATGCCCTAGATATTTTGATGAAATCCTGCAGATTTTGAAGTTGAAAACCCAAACCAAAGCAGCAAGTAGAGCAAGAACAGGATGTGGATCGAATGTATGAATAGTTTTGAAATCCAGTGTAACACAGAAGGGCTGCAGATAGACAATGCAGGTATAAAGACAAAGATTCAATCACAAATGGATAATACAAAAGATTTTATATGAAAACTGGACTGACTCTGGCCTCCAAGATAGCATCAGGCACTTCATGTGCACTCTTTTGGGTGAAATGGTGCTGGTTAGGAATGTGGGGCATAGATGTCAGGCCAACACAGAAAATGACTTGGCCAAGCAACTGAATTCAGAAACAGTTAAAAAGTAGAACCACAATAAGTGGTAGAAACAATTGAGTATAGGGGTCTTGGGGTGGGAGACCACTAGGCTTAACCTCCAAGGCCTAAAGCATGAAATGCCTATTTTATTTCGGTATATCCTCCATGAAGGAAGGTACCTCCGCTCAGTTGAGTGGTAGGGGTGAACTTCATGGGGAGGCTAGGGTTACAACCCTAGTTACTTTGAGGAAGTGTACTTTAGGCTTCAAAAGAGAGATAAAAATACTTAAGTTAGTCTTAGCATCAACAAAAGGGTTTTAAGGGGGGCTTGGCCTGGATCAAGCCCTCCAAGGAAGACATGGCAGTGACGTTTTCTTACTCCCCCCTGGATTACTAGTTAGCTAAGCTAGTAGGACCAAGCAAAAAGGCTCAAATATTCCCAAAATTACCTCAGAAAATGCATTAAAGTTACCAAAAAAATCCTCGTCAGTTCATAGAAGCCTATCACACTGTAGGTACCCTCGAAAAACAGTGTAAGGTACCGTGAATGATGTCCCTTCAATGGGGCATTCCTCAAAAGTCACCGGCGTGCGAAAAAAACTGTTGGTAAAAATTTGGGGGTAGTGGGGTTTGAACCCAGGACTCCATTCCTAGAGCACATGTGCTTGCCCACTAGGGTACAGTCGACCGCTCCGATGCGCACGGTGATCGCTGCATAAACAGCGTTTTAGTAAACGTCCTGACCAAGGGCCAGGGCGGAGCAATACTCCCAATGGAGGACACAAATCTCCAGGAGCTGAAAAAAATGGAAAATGTAACCAACAGGGAGTGATTTCTGCGGTTTAGCGAAAGGGGTAGCGATTTAACAAGTCAAATCGCTAAAAATTGACAAAATCACGCGAGAAATCGTCATTTTTACACCAAACACAAAGTCGCAGACAAGGGCAAAGGAAGAGGACTTCAAAAAGAAGGTTGCGCAAGCGTAAACGGCTTTTTAAAAAGAAGGTATGAGCCGTAGTTTTTAAAGTTCTAAAGGAAATTTTTGCACAGTTGCATCAAAATTTTTATAAAATTTAGAGAAAAGTATTCATACTCAACCCACACCACAGAGCAGGTGGACAACCCACCTCTCAGGTATGCCAGTGTCATCTCACACGCATGCATTGCGTTCGTGTTGGTTGCTTCGTTAAAACGTTAGGGTTGTCAATGCTGTGTTCGTTGGGGGTTCAGGCGCTCATCTCCTTTGCTCTGCACATGTCAAAACAGGAATGAAAGGTATGCGATGCGAATGGAGCGCGCAGCGCGCACGTAGGGCTAGAATATGCGCTGTGCTCACGATGCATGTGCCTAATTGAGGCATTCACACGCTGTGCCGCTTTCCCTGTACCCCAAATCATCCTTGTTCTCTCTTGACAGGTTAGAAAAGAAAGTGTTTGCTCGTGTGTAGCCGTAGCGTTAAAGTAGGGTTGCTTAAAACGCTTAGGCTTGTTCATAACTCGCACTAGGGTTGTTTTGCGTTCGCTTCACTTCAGCATTCACACGATGCATGGTGAGTAAGGTAGGTAAGCCCAGGAGGAGCTCACCTCCTGGTTGAGTCAGTGTGATCATGGTTCCGCCTCCTTTCCCTGCATGCGTGCACACGATGCATTAAAGGGTAGGCCACGCGAAATGCGCACGGTAAACATTGTTTAGGTTACCCAGGGGCTCCTCGGTACGTTCTTTAAGAGAACCTGAGGAGTCTCTTAACGCTTGCTTGCTTGACAGGGGTTGTTTGAGGACAGCGTATTATAGGTCACACTGAGAAGCGTATAATACGTGGAGTGTGGCTTGGTTCCCCAGCCGCAAACACCCCTTGATTGGCCTCTGTTGTACAGGCGGGAGAGGTTCAGGGTGATTGGTGCACGCAGCAGCTGCCTTCGGCGGTTATCCCATTTTTCTGCCCCAGCTAAACAGGGGCGCTGATCACACAATCAATTGACTGCGCCTCAGCCAGGAGTGGCGTGGGCAGTTCAATTCCATCGACATCCGCGCTGTGCAGGCAACAAGAGCACCTCTTCCTTCCAAGCCCTAGCAGGGAAACGTGTTGTGACGTCCCTGTTAGGCCACAGTTGCTTAGCAGCGCTGCGTTGTCTCGTCTTCTTCACAGGAGCGTCATTAGGACCCGAGACTTCATTGACAGCAACACCAAGTAGCATGTGTAGGGGTTAGGTTCAGCAGGCCTGGCAGGAGTTGAGTGCAGGTGATGAGTGCTCTCCCTGCCTTCCAAGGCCGGTGCTGGCGTTAGTGAGTGTAGTGTAGTGGTGTCTCCTGTCCCGCGTGCTTTTTCTCGTGGGTAGGGGAGTGTCTTAGCTTTTGGCCCTTAGCAAAAATGGGCGTTTTGTATGACCTTAGCACACTTGGCCACCCCTCCCCTCTAGTAGGTAGGGCTTTCGCCGTCTTCCCCCAAGGATAGGCGCCAGCACAGAAATTGGGCGCCATAGGAGTGGTAATAGTACCTGATTAGGACCTTCGGTCCGACGTCAGCGGAGCCTGGTCTCCGGGAGCCACGCCGGGGAGAGAAGTGAGACACACACAGACATACGTAGCACACATAGGGGTATGGTAAACCCTGTAAGGAAGGGTAGAACCCCATGGGTCTGGACCAGTCAGGGGTCCTAACTGTGGGCTCGCTTGTCCCCAAGGAGGGAAGACACACCTTGCCTCATAACACCTTGCTGGTCATTCCCCCCTGGTGTAGTAAGCCACTGTTCTTCGTTGGCTCCCCAAGGTCATTACATCAGGGCAGTCCCCATGCAACACATGGTCAACAAGGCATACACTCTCTGGGTGGCTGCAATCCTGATAAGCGACCACCTGGCCCACGCTGGAAACCATAGGCATGGGTCTGCAGGGCACAGACAGGGTCAGTGCAGTGCTCAGTAAGCAGTAGTCTGTCAAAAACCAATGGCCTTCGGCCAGGGAGTGGTTGTCACGGGGGGCTAACGGTCCTGCCCTGCGATGCAATGCGGGGCAACTGTGACAACTGCTCTTACACCCATACACAGGCACGTCTGCAGAAGAGTGCTCACTGCACCTGTCAGTAGACTGACACAGGGAAATCAGTTTCGCTTTTTACGCAGGGACATAGTCTCAGCACGGGTTAGGAGCTGCCCCTCATTGTTCTCAACGAGGTAGGGGCGGAAGATGGGGTTGATACTCCCGTCTGGTTGTATGAAGGCTGACATAGGTTCCCAGGTCGCCTCAGATAACCCATAGCCATCCCACAGGGTTAGGAATTTCCAGCCCTGTTTATACTCGTGGCGAGCAATACCTGCAACCACGTAGTAGCCATCGACTGCCATCTCATCGGCAGTCATCTCTTCGAGTTCGTCTGCCTCCTCTGGACTGGCAGCGTTCTCTAGGTCTATACGCTCGACCTCACTGTCGCTGTGGCGCCACTCATCCCAAGACAAATCGTCAGGGGAGTGATAGTGCCTCAACTGTTTAGGTGCACACAGCAGTTCACCACCTAGACGTGGACTGCACCTGACATGGATCCTGGATCCATCTATCCTGATGATACGATAGGGTCGAAAATAAGGGTCCTGTAGGCAGTTACGTGGCCAGGAGGGTAGGCGTGAATGGTGTACCAAAACCAGGTCACCAACCTTGAAGCTGGCAGGTCGCCGTAGGCGGTTCCGTCGGCTCAGTTCACGGTCACGAATGTGTCTCAGGTTAGTCCCAGCCTAGTTAGCCAGAGACTGCTTGTGTTCCAGCCAATCCCCCACAGGGCTCTTGAAGTCCTCAGGAAAGGGGGTTTTGAAGAACCAAGCAGGTCGTCCTCCATGGAACAGTTCGTGGGGGGTAAAACCCGTAGAGGAGCTCCGCTGTGAGTTCATGGTCAGCACTGCCCAGGGCACTAGGCGTACCCAGTCCTTGGTACGCTCCTGTTTCATCAGGATTCTTAAGTTTTGCTCCACCACACGGTTCTGTCTCTCACAGAGAGGGTTAGACGTGTGGGTATAGGGCACACCTGTGGTTACCTCCACGTTGAGGGCATTTAGCACTCGTTTGTACCATGCAGTGTCACTGCGGATGCGTACATCCTCATCAGAGTACACCTGCTTAGGTGCTCCATAGGGTTCGAACCATTGTTCGACCAACATTTTCACAGTCTGCTAACCTGTGATTTTCTTATTGCAAGGGAACACACGGGTGAAGCGAGATAGGCCACAGGTGACCACTAGGCAACTATCATAGCCGCCGAAGCGTGGTAGGCCGTGGATGAAATCCACGTAGAGAAGAGAGTTAGCACAATAGGGTATGGGTAAGCTGGAGATCAGGCCCCTATGCCTACTGTCGCTCTGCTTGCTGGCACGACAGCCAGAAGCATCCACAATGGTCTGCATACGCAACCTCAGTTCAGTCAGGGTTAGACTAGAGTAGAAACACTCACGGAAGAAGTCCACTGAGCGATTAGCGCCAGTGTGACCAGAACTGAGATGGGACCACTGTAGGCACCCATCCAGTCCTGCCTCAGGCACCACAATTCGGTCCTCATAGAAGAGGTACTGATTGTTTTTATACCACTGGTGCCCGTCAATGACACGGGGTTCCAGACCACTGCTGAGGGTTTGGAGAATTTCTTTATACTCTGACTGATAGTGAAGCGGTACCCAGAACCCCATGGCCAGGTTACGGCATACAACCGGTCTCCGGTCCACTAACCCCATGTACGGCGTGTTCCGTGCCGTGGAGCCCCGCATCTGCAACCGATGCACCGCCAGCGGAGATTGGTGTATCAGAATATCAGGAATCAACAGGGTTTTATTTTCATATTGTTTCCGTCAATTTTTACGCTTCCGTTCTGATACTCACTGTTTTGACTGCTGGCGGTTGGATCGCGACTTTACCGTAACCGCCAGTTTAACTGTTTATAATGGAAATTTTAACGCTATCCGTCACGAAGGCTCCAAAGCCTTCAGGAACTGCATGGACGCTTCCGCAATTTTCATAATTAATACTCGCAACCTTAATCCGAATTTTTCAGGATGTCGAAATCGGATTTTCGACTTCGACATCCCCGCACTTGATTTGACCTCTTTCGAGTGGACCTACGTGCTTCCCTTTGCACGAATCAACTTTCCCTTTATCCTGCCCTCCATTTGTCTTAAAGATATGGGCAAAACAAAGTTGATTCGTGAGGCCACTTCGGAAGGCCATATCTCGTGTTGCTTGCGAGGAATTACGATAGGGAAACGTGGGATGTATTCACAATACTCCCGACGTAATTTAGGAAGCATTATATGCCTTGCGTTTCCACACGTGCGCGCTAGTGTAATGGATCATGGTCAAGAGGGTGGAGTTTGCGTTATAACTCTTTGGCCATGACATTGCGTGCGTTAAGATAACTTTCGAGTGTAGCGCGCAAGTGTTGGTGTTGCATAGGAACTCTCCTTGAGTTCCTATGAGCGATTGACACAAAGTTATGCCCTTGGAGGGGCATGACATATCGTGGTGGGAGCTACCTTTTTGGGCAATATGTGGTATGTGCCATGTGTTGTGTTGCGTGCCCATTTGGCGGGTCCATTACTCCAAGCCGAACCCGCCAATGGACCTCATATTGTGCAAGCCCCTTCTCCATACTCCCTACGGTCAATTGCAAGCCTAACCTTCGTGAAGGGAAGCTTGTGTGGCGATCCCGAAGCGATGCGTTGGGAGCAAGGTGTGTGTTTTACAATTTTCCATATTTTCGTGTGCCCACTTGGGAAGTAGCGCTCGTAACCTTTCAAGGCGCCCCAAGTGGAGCACATATGTGGGATCGAAGGTCATTGGTGTCAAGTCATTGTGTTTAGAAGGATTAAGTGATTGCACGATCCAAGCCAAAGATATTATAATATAATTGTGCACCTTTCAAGGCACTTTTGTGTGTGCTTGTGCCAATTTTGCCGTTTTTGGCCCGTCATGATGTCAAGTGGCGACCTTGTATCTCAACGTTGCGCTCAATTGACATCATGACCCAAGTATGATATGAGGGTACATACTTCGGTGCCCAACATATCTTGAACCCGGCGAATAACTCCTGTTAGGCTTGGCATACCGTGGCCGCCATGTTGGCGATTTGGGACTATCCCAAATCATGGGCTCACTTGGCGACCCTGCCATTCCCAATATTGGAGGAGTTGGGCGACGCCCAAAAGATATGTTGGACCAACATGACTTGATACCAATCCTATGGCACACTCCGGTCCGAGTCGGGCATGTGCCTCATTTGCCTCAACCATGAGTGTGCGCATTTTTGGCCATTTTGAGCAATTTTCCACTTTTGCTGCCCGCCGTGCACTATGTTCTAACCCTCGTGCACGCCAGACGCATGGACCAATGGACCATATATGACATGGGGGTTATGGGTAATGGTCCCCATGGTCCACACACCACGTGGGCGAAGCGGAGCCACCTTCGTTAAGGCGCTAGCCCAAAGTGAGTGTGGGCAATTTTGCAATTTTGACATTTGTGGACCCAATTGGGATCGTCACCACGCCGAGTGGCATGGAGAGCTTTGGAAGCCAAGGGCATGGGAGTCTCTATTGGACTCCCGGTGGATCGCGTATGGGATGGCGGATCCGATCTCCAAGCCGGCGTGGAGATATACTATTGGGGGCACACCGAATTTTGGCTCATTTCAAGCAGCCAAAATGACCCCATTTTGGAACCCCAATTTCCCCCTTCCGTGTGGTCAATTGGCGGCCGCATTTCTCTAAGCCCATAGGGAGCCCGGACCTAATTCCAAGTTGTGCACTCAGATACGAGTCCTAGGTCCTGCCTCCTACCCTGTGAGCCATTGGCCTTACTTTGGCCGGGCGAGCCACGCGTGGGAATGACGCCAATCTTGGTGATTTTGGCATCATGACCCCACTTGACTCATCCGTGTTGCCCTGATGCTGGAACCTCAGAGGGAACCAGGTTGGGTGAGGGCTCCAGGGAGTTCGTACTCGAAGGGCATAGGGTCAGTTGCCTCGTCCCTACCTCTGGCTGGTCCGGACGAGGGGTCAATTCTGGGGATTTTTGAGTTAATTTCAGTTTGGGCTGAAACAGCCCATTTTCAGCTACCAACTCCTGGGTGATAATGGCGGGGCCATATCTCTGGCTCAGAGAGAAGTTGGGACCTGCCGTTAAGGGAGCATAGGGAGCCACTGTCAATTGGTCTTGGAGCACCTTGGTTCCCAGGAACTCGCCTGTGGCTGGGCGGGACACCTCTCCCATTGGCAGGGTTTCAGGGTCCGGACTGAGCAGGGCATGGGTTGTGTTTGAGCCCCCGCCCCCACCAGCCACTGAGAGGGTCGGACCTGGGATTGGGATATGAGTTGCGACTGAGTGTCTATTGTCCTGTAATGCCCTTACCCGAGTCCAGTCTTAACCCCGTGTGTACATATCCTGATGTGTTGCTGTACATACTTTTGTTCCCTCTTTGCAGAGTGGCAAGGATTCTGAAACGCTTTGTCACATGACATGAGCGCATTGATGCCCCTGTGAGCGTAGTGCTTTGCCTGCCTGCTCACTTGCGCGTGTCCCGCAGCGTCCCCTGGCCGGCCCCCCACGGGAACGCGTCAAAAGCGTTTCACCGCCGCGGGGTTACCCAACCCTCGCGTGCCACTCGGGGCCACCAACCCCGAGCAGCGCGTCGCAGCAGCGCGGCGCAGCTCGCAGCTCGCAGCGCAGCGCAGCGTCTCGCAGCGCAGCGCAGCGGCTCGCAGCGCCACTCAGCGACAGCGCCGAGTTCGTCACAGAGCCCGCAGCGCCGTCCAGAGCATCGCCCTGACCGCGCAGCAACCGTGAAAGAGGTGCACAGACCCGGACTCCTGCATCAGCCCCATCGGCCAACCCGGAGTCCCATCGGCCGACCAGCAAGGCCGCGTCAACCACCTCCACAACCACCGGCTGACCAGCACCAGCCGCACATCCAGCCCAGTGCTGCAGCACCCGCCTCAACAACCACCACAAGTTCGTTGAGTAGAACGGGTACACACCAAGGACCTCAAGACCAAGCACGCCCCCGCTGCCATGGTGAATTGGCAGGAAGCGGGCAGGACGTGGCCGCGGCCCCACCCCCGTGCAGCACGCCTGCTGCGTGGGTTGGTTTGGGACCAGCACTACCGCCACAGCCACCCCCAGTGCGAAGGCGGCATGCCCAGGAGCTTCGAGCTCCGCACGGACATCGCCCCCGACCGCCTGCAGGCCGTGGAGGACTGGCTGCGGGCGGAAGGGTACGAGTACCGCCACCAGCAGAGGCGCTGGAGGACGTGGACCCGGCCGGACAGGCCCGGCGAAGGCCTGCGTCCCGACGGGATTGAGGAGGACAAGGAGCCCAACGTGTACCCGTCGGGCGCCTCGATCAACGTCTCCTTGTGGGACGTGATCGAGAAGAACTTCCCGGAACCGGGGAGCGAGCGCAGGCTGCAGGGCAGCAGCAGCGCGTCTCCGGGGAAGGAGAAGCGGTCCGCAGGGGACAAGAAGAGGGACCGGAGGTGGCGGGAGTACCAGGAGTCCCTGGCCGCCGAAGCCGCCCAAGGCGCCAAGGGCGGAACCCCAGCCCCCAGTCCCCAACGGGCCAATGGTGGTCACCACCCCGGCTCCACCACCCTTGGCGACTACATCCAAGTCGCCAAGCAGACCCAGGCCGGGCCCCGTCCGCTGCTCCTGAGGGCCCGGCAGGCCCCAGCAGGCCCCAGCAGCGACGTGGAGTCGGCCCACCGCGGGAGGATGCCGGCCGACCAGGCCAGCTCCAGCAGCAGCGTCGCTCCCGAAAGGGACGTGGCGCGCGCCTGTGATCGCGCCTGTGGGGTGCCCTGCAACCGTCGGGTTGCCCGGCAACGGGCCAGGCAGTACAGCGCTGCCGTGGAGAGCGCCGTCGGCATCGCCCAGGAGGAGGCTGCGGAGTGGGCGCATGGCATGGCCATCCACGCCCAGACCGTGGCGGCCATTGCGGCCGGACTCACGGCCGTAGCCGCCCATGGGGCAGCGACTGCCCAGGTCAACGGTGAGTTGGCGGCAGCCGACGAGGAAGCCCGCCTGACGCAGGAGGCCATTCCCTGCAAGGAGGCCGAGGTGAAGGCGCTGGAAGAGGCGCTTGCCCAAGAGAGGGCAAAGAAGGAGGCGGAGGAAAGGGCCCACGCCGAAGCGACGGCTAAGGCCCAGGTGGACGCCGCCAAGAAGGAAGCCATCGAGGCCGCGCGACGGAAGGTCGCTGAGGAGAAGGCCAAGACGGAGGCGGAGCTGGCAGCGTTGGAAGCGCAGAAGGCGCGGCTGCAGCAGGCCCGGGAAGCCGAGGCGGCTCGTGCTCGGGAGGAAGCCGAAGCGCGAGCTGCTGCAGCCACCGCCGCCGCAATGGAGGAGGCAGAGGCCAAACTCCGCCGCGAGACTCCCCCGGGAGCGTCACGAGTGGAGACCCTTCGAAAGCTTTTCGAAGGGGACGCCTCCTCCAGGTTGGCGCTGGATGAGGCCGACACGGGCAGCAGTGGGAGCGGTGGCACCACCGCCCGTCGACGGAGGAAGGGCAAGGGGAAGACCCCCGAGAGGCCGCGGAGGCCAGCGGGTGGGCACCCCAACGACAGTGACCCCTTCTTCACCGCCAGTGACGGGGATGAACGAGGCCGTCGACATCGCCAAGTGGTGGCTTGGACGGGCGGAGGCGGCGGAGACGTCCCCATGGAACCGGAAGGTGAGGATGAGGATCTCCCTCCTCCCTACCGGAGCTCGGAGTCCTCCGAGACCGAGACGCCCAGGTGGGGCGACATGGGCGAGGATGACGACATGGACTTCGGCATCACGAGGAAGCGCCCATCCTCGGACCCACCGAGGCGACCCGGCGGAGACCCACCAGGACCCCCTGGCGGAGGACCATCAGGACCCCCTGGAGGACGCCCACCGAGTGGACCCCCTGGAGGCGGACCACCGGGCGGGGGAGGACCCCCTGGACCGGGCGGACCCGGCGGAGGCCCTCCTGGAGGACCCCCTGGGGACCCCGACGACCCACCAGGGAACAGCGACCCGGATACCACCTGGCGGTGGATTGTCTACCTCCGCAGGAGGGTCTTTTCCCTCCAGTGCGAGGTAGACACGGGCAAGGTCGAGATGGCTCGCATCTCCGGGGTCGCCGCGCGCGCGCAGAAGGAGCTGGACATCGCCAGGGCCGAGACCAAGTCGCTGACCAACGTCGTCAGCGGCCTGCAGGAGAGGCTGGATGCGCTGGAAGCCCGTGGGAGCGTCGGCAGCGACCACCCACCCCTGGAGTCTGGCTCGTCGGACGACGGCTTGGGACCCGGACCAGGTCCAGGCAGACCCCACGCCCCCGGCGGAGCCCCCAGGAGTCGCCCCAGCGCCAGTGCCCCCTCTCTCACCGCCCCCTCTCACCACAGCGCGGGCCGCCGCAACGAGCGCGTGCCGCCCGGCAGTGGCAGTGAGGAATGGCGCGATGAGTGGCTCAGCGCGGACTACCACAACCGCCGTGCCCCGACGCGGACGCCTGTACGCCCCCGACGCCCGCCAGCAGCCCCGGTGCCAATCCCCAGGGCTGGAGGACGTTATGGTGGACTCAGGGATGAGGTCCCCAGAGGAGACGTGGAGTGGGATGTCGGCGAAGGTGAGGACCTGGACCTGGACCTGGAGGAGTTCGACATCAGCCCGCCGCGTGGTGTACGACGGGAGGCCGCTGAACGCAGCCGCCGGCGCCGTGATGAGGATGCGTACATGGATGCAGTACGGCGTGAACATTTCGGTTCAGCGTACGTGGAGGAACCGCGGCGTAGCCACAGGGATTCCATGGAGGAGATGGACGTGGCGGCCGTGGGAGTCCGTGGGCGAGGCCGATGGGAACCTCGGTCGACCTCGCGGCCGGCATTCATGGTCTCCAAGGCCGCGGATGCCGCCGTGTGGGAAGACTTGACGGACATCAAGCCCCCCATGTACGACGGCAACCCCCTCAACCTCGACCGCTTCTTGGAGAAGCTGGACGATTGGGGGCTGACCGTCACTGAAGACCTGCCTCCCGCTGATGCGGAGAAGTATGTCTTCAAACGGTTCAGGTACCGCCTGCCGGAAGTGCTCGGAGAGCTATACTTCATGGCGACCAAGGAGGGGAAAATCAAGACCCTCAAGGAAGCCAAGAAGTGGCTCAACGAGCAGGAGCGGGTGGACGCTCCGCAGGTGGCGGCCAAGCGCTGGAAGTCCATCAAGCTTGAGCATGATGGACGGGAGATCCGCCTACGAGAGTGGCGAGACTTCCGAGGGAAATACACCCTCTTCCGCCGCAACGTGGAGGATTGGAACGAGGGTGACGAGCAGGCTCGCCTGCTCTCCATGCTGCCGGAAGCATGGATCAAGAGGGTCACCAAGGAGGAATCCAAGCGGGCCAAGTCCAACCACACGGTCAAGATGATGCTCCCCAAGGAGTATCATACGAACGTGGTGGCTTGGGCGAAGAAGAACGTGGCCCGGGATGTCAAACGGCACTCCCTGCGGAACGCTCTTCTCATCACCGTCTCGGGCGATCGCGAGAAGACCGCGATGTGGCGCCTTGACGATTGTGAGTTGAGCGGCCAGACCATCCGTCTGCAGCCCATTCCGGCGCGGATGAGCTGCGACGAGATCCTGGAGTGGGTTCGCGAGGAAGTACTCAAGGAGTACCGAAACCTCCACCACACCCGCGGGTTGAGGCCCGGCGACCGCGACGTCAACTACGTTGGCGAGGGACCTGGCGGGGAAGATGCCATGGACCCAGCGGGAGCCGGCGGCGATGAGACTCTCGTCGACGATGACGACAACGATGAGCCCGCCGAAGTGGCCGTGTGTGCCTTCGTGGCCAAGAACCTGAGCGCGGGGAGCAAGCCGGCAAACTGGAAGCCCCTGCAGCAGGGTTGGAGGAAGCAGGAGAAGAGGGACCCTCGCCGCATTGGCGACCCTCCACTGTCCTTTGGGGAGTGCATACGAGCTCACCCTCAGGGCTGTTTCGTGTGTTATGGGAGGAAGCGAGGCTTCAACCATGACCACCGAACATGCGCCGTCCACAAGGCCGACACGGAGGCTTACAAGAAGGCGCACGGGTCGAAGAAGCGTGCGCCCGCGGGTATCCGGGAAGCCAAAATGGAGGTCGACAAGGACGAGCTGGCCAAGCTGATGTCGTCGGTGGGGACCGAGTTGGCCAAGGAGATCCAGGAGATCAAGCGGAACTGGGTTCCCAGGTCGGACAACAAGAACAAGGAGAACAACCAGAATGACCAGAACAAGGACAAGGACAAGAACAAGGGTAAGAAAGGGGGAAGGAACAAGGGCATCAACGAGGTTGATGCGGAGGAGAACACCCCTTCCTCCACAACCGACGCCCCCTAGCGGAGCCCCTGCAGCCAAGGGCCCCAGCTAGGGCGGTCGCAGGATGGTGACGTGGGAAGCGCCGAACCATCCGAGTCGGGAGTCGATAAGCACAAGGGGACTGCCGCGGGCGGAAGGCCCGGTCCGGCGCCCAGTCGCGGAGGCGGGGTGAGGGCAAGTGAAGGCACGAACCCTTGCACCCGTCCGTCTTTCGCGACCAAGAATGTGTTTGATGTACTACAGGATCTATCCGAGAGTATCGGAGGATCACCCGGACCGCAGCTGGATGCTGCAGATGGGCAGCCTGAGCCCATTGTCCACGACCTGCACCAGTCGCTTGTTGAGCTTCTGGAACGGCCGGAGATCCTGAGTTTGCACGCCGTGCGCCGTGTCGGTCGCGAGCGGCAGTTGCATCTTAAGGTCCGTGCCTTATGCGGGGAAGTGGAAAAGGTTTTCGACGTGTTAGTCGACACGGGAGCTCAGGTCAGCTTCGTCAAGGCTGGCCTACTTCCACCAGAGTGTCTGACCGACAGTCGGAAACCTGTCAGGCTGAAGGTGGCGAACGGCCAGTACATGGTGGGAGGCACGAAAGAAGCGGCCATTGGGCTGCAGTTCGTGAACCATCGTGAGCTGAGCCGCCCAGACCTCGGCAAGGAAATCCTCCCGCACGGTAGCTTTTACGAGGCCGAGATGGACTGGGACATGATAGTGGGGTACGACTTCATGATGGAGACGGACTCTGGCGTCCTCCCGGCCCAGGCTTCCATGACCCTGTACCAGGACGACCAACTCTCGTGGCTTTCGTCACCTGAGCACCATGTGGAATGCCAATGGATCCACCCCGAACGCAATCAGCTCGAAGTGGCCGCGCTGGACACTGAGCCAACTGGTCCTGCAAACCAGGAGTACGGCGTAAGGCCGGAAGTGGCGAGCCGAGTTGTCGCGGACTTGGGAGCTTCGGATCTGGCCCTGGATGCGTTCTCTTCAGGAACCTCCGCCCATCTGCGGGTGTGTGAGAAGTACTGGAGCGCACAGGACTCCGCGTGGAAGAAGCACTGGGGTCCGCATCAGGGACTGATGTGGATCCATTGCCCCCGTTGGGACATTCCAAGAGCGATAGCGAAGATTCGCAAGGACCGCTCCAAGGCAGTGCTGGTTGTTCCTATGGGATGCACCGAGGAGGAAAGTACCCGACATTGGGTAGCCTCATTGACCAACATGACCTTGAACAAGGTCGTCCTACCGGCTGGAGAGAGTGTCTATCAGGACGCTAAGGGACAGCCCATGCCACCCCAGAGATGGCCAACAGAATTCCACTATGTGGATGGGGGCCTTGATCAGGCCGATACCACGGACTTCGTGTGTGACAACCGTATCATAGCAGAGCCTTGGAGGCAATGCCTTGCGGTTCCCCCTGTTGACATCGAAGAATTGGACTCCGAAGACCCCCTCACTGAAGAGGAGTGGGATCTGGTTCAGGGGTATATGGATCAGCCCTTTCACGACTGGGGGAACCAGCGTGAGGGCAAAGGCCAGGACAAAGCCTGGTGGGAAGTGGACTCAATCGTCTCCGGTTCCTATGACGGGAATACCTTCGTACAGAGGGTGCTGGATCACATGTCCAGCCAAGACGAGCCGCCTGGCGGTAACCCACCCACCTACGGCGATCTGTTCCGAGGCAAGACCAGGGATGGCCCTTTGGGCCACCTGGGAAGACCACCTGAGCCGAAAGCGAGCGGGGTCGCTACCCCTCAAGTAAGCTCCGTGGTTCAAGTGCCCGGAAAAGCCAAGGCGGAGTCCGATGACTGCCCCAAGATCCAGGCATTGAGGGCCAGGCTGAAGCAGAAGTATGGTGACACCTTCTTCAGCGGTAAGCCTGTGTTTCCCCCACCGGTGCGTGGACCGTATGGCGAGGCCAAGATACGACTGAAGCAGGACCCCCGTGTGTATCGCCACCGGGAGTTTGCCCTGAGGGGCGAGAGGAAAGAGGCCATGGAGAAGATCCTCCGTGACTTCATCCAGAGAGGCTGGCTTGAGCCGTGCCACTCCGAGTGGGCCTCTCCCTGCTTCGTCGTCCCCAAGAAGGTTGCCGGTGAGTGGCGGCTCGTGGTCGACTACCGCGGCCTGAACGCCCAAACGCAGCACGACAGCTATACGCTGCCCCTCATTGAGGACATGCTGCAAAAGCAACACCGGCGGAGGATCTTCACGGTGATTGACCTGAAACATGGTTATCATCAGATGCCTCTCGCCGAAGAGTCCCGTGCCTGCACAGCCATGAGCACTCCACTTGGACCTCTCCAGTGGAAGGTGATGCCCATGGGCGTCACCAACGGCAATGCGGCTTTTCAGCGGATGCTGGAGAACCTGCTTGAGCCGGTGCGCGACTGTGCGGACCCCTTCGTGGACGACGTGATCATCGCGTCCGGGGACCCCAGCATGAGCTACGAGGAGCTCCTGGAGGCACATGAGAGGGACGTCACTCGAGTGCTCGACCTTCTGGTTCGGCACAAACTCACGGGCAGCAGTGACAAGGCCACCATTGCGGTAAGCGAGGTGGTCTTCGCTGGCCACGTGGTCGGGAACGGGCAGCGAAAGCCCATACCTGGCAAGGTGGCTGCGATTGAGCACTGGGAAAAGCCCAAAACGGTCTCTGAGCTACGGGCGTATCTGGGGTTCTGCAACTACTACTCGGGGTATATCAAGATGTATGCCGAGTATGCAGCCCCCATGACGACCATGCTCAAGGGCAACCGAGAGGAGACCAAGAAGGGGTCCAAGAAGGCTCTGGTCTGGACTGAAGAGTCCGACCGTGCCTTTGAGGGGATGAAGCAGGCGCTGCTATCCGCAGTGGGTCTGCACCTCGTGGATCCCGACCGAGGGTTCGTCCTGCGCACCGACGCTTCCGACTACGCCATTGGCGCTGTGTTGGAGCAAGTGCTTGACGACGGGAGGCACGTGCCCGTGGCCTTCTGGAGCCGAGTCCTGGCGGAAGGCCAGAGACGGACGTGGACGCCCCGTGAAAAGGAGGCGTATGCCATCGTCATGGCTCTCAGGAAATGGGCTGGGTACATAGCCCTCCATCCCGTCACCGTCTGCACCGACCATCAGAGTCTGCAGTCGTGGCACAAGGAGCACGTGGACACCCCCTCAGGTCCCGCCTCCCGACGGGCAAGATGGCATGAGACCTTGGCCAAGTTCGACCTTACGGTTGTTTATATTCCTGGAAAGGATAACACCGTGGCGGACTGTCTCAGTAGGTGGGCCTATCCCGCCAGCAAGGGCATGCAGGACTTCTCTGCCCATGGCGATGAGGCTGAGACCGCTGAAGCCAAGAGGATCATTGAGATGGAGCGCCTGATGGAGGAGGAGGGTGCAAAATGCTTCGTCGTCATGGCTGCGGATGCCCCCCTCGCAACGAGGGTGAGCAGAGCGGTCAGAGTACTCGCCCCTGAGGGGTCCGAGTCCGACAAGCACCTCTTTCCGGAGTCTTGCCTCCAGGACGACTGGACCGACGATTACGCCAAGTCTGAGGCCTTTGCGGCCGAGTATAGGGCTGTGACCGACCCTGACGACGGACAGAAGTGGCCAAAGGGGCTGACTGAGGAAGATGGCAAGCTCTACCGGAATGGTAAGCTGCTAGTCCCAGAGTCCCGGGTGCTCGAGCTGTGTGAAGCTTGGCACCACCACATGCTGCACCCAGGGGTCAAGAAGCAAGCTCTTGACATGCAGCGTCGGTTCGAGATCGACCATATCGTTCTCTACACCGCCATCAAAAAGGTCAGGAAGGGTTGCTCGGTCTGTCAGGCCTGCAATCCCGACAACCGGAACGTCAAGGGGGAACCCCAATGGACCCCGGTTCCTGACCAGCCCATGGAGAGCGTGGCCATGGACGTCTTCTCCATGCCCGAAGTGCACATTGGCAAGGAGACCTTTGACTGTGTGGTTCTCTGTGTGGACCGCCACAGCGGCTACGTTGTAGCCGTTCCGGCACGCAAAAAGGGGTTGCTTGCCAGAGAAGTGGCAGTCATGATGATTCGTCATTGGCTGACCGTCTTTGACATCCCCCGCACCATTTGCAGTGACCGAGGGCCCCAGTTTACTGGTGGCTGGTTCAAGGCTATGTGTTCCCTCATGGGGATACGTCATGCCAAGAGCGTCGCCTATCTCAGCCGGTCTAACGGCCGTGCTGAAGTGGCTGAACGGCAGCTGTTCGAGAAGCTGCGCAAGATCCACATCACCAATCCACGTCGGAACTGGTTTGAGGAGATGTGGGCTGCTCTGAAGGCCCATCATGACACCCCCACTCCGGGCGGTTTGTCCCCTCACCAGATTCTGTTCGGCAGGGACCCCCTGGGTAGGGGACTTCCCTTGTCTGGTGATGGCATGGCTATGGATGCCAAGGAATTCTTCGCGCGGCAAGAGCAAACGGCGCGGGACATCCGCCAGCAGCTTGAGAAGGAGCATGCTGAGCGTCAGAAGTCAGCCCCGAGCTCGACAGCGCAGAAGTTCAGGGTGGGAGACCCGGTGTGGGTGATCAGACCCCGCCCCATGGGCACCCACCGCACCAAGACCTGGTTCACACCCGGCGAGGTGGTCCGCAGGATTGGTGAGGACACCTACAGCATCAAGGTGGGTCACGGACAGTTCCGGGAGCGCCACGAGAGTCAACTCCGTGTGCGGGAACCCGACCTCCGTGGCCAACATGTGTCCCTGAGCTATGCCGCACATGAGGCTGATTCGGATGATGACTATGCTGAGCAGGACGACTATACTGTCGAGAAGATCCTGGCTCAGCGTCCGAAAGCCTCGGCACCCGGAGGTCTGGAGTTCAAGGTTCGTTGGCGAGGCTATGGGCCGTCCCAGGACACCTGGGAACCCGTCTCCTCGTTCGTGCCGCGGGTCAATACTCCCTTCATGGAGTACATCCGCAAGCACAAGACCAAGATCCACGTTTCGGACTTGGCAGCACTCACCCGGGCGATTGCAGCCAGGGGTGCCTGATCAGCGCCCTGAGCTCTCCCCTGATGCGTTTTGAGCGCTTGTGAGGCCAACGAATCGTCCCTTACTTGCTTGCTCTCTTCCATCTTTCGGTGACAGAGTGGCCATATACCCCCCCCTGCTGTATCCAGAGGAGGATGGCCCCTCTCTTCTTCTATTCGTCACTCACCCCCCCTGCTGAATCCTTGGGAAACCAGGTAGGGCGACTGACCTTCATATTTTTGAGCTCTTGGGGCCTTGAAGCCCATACGTCGTTGCGCAACGGATGCCGCTGTCATCGGCATTGCGAATTTTTGGTGTGTGGTCTGGTTCCATGGCACTTGCGGAATCCAGACCAGTCGACGTGTGTCAGCTGACTATATATGGCCTGAATTCAGGCGTTTTCCCGTCCACCCTCCTGCATTGCCTTATCCTGACCGTGGCGTGGTTTGGCGCTCTGTCCAGAGCGTGTTTACACGCCTATTTACCCAGATTGTTGCTTGTTTTTCTGCCCTCCAGGATATGTGCATCTGTATGTTAAGTGTCATCAGCCCATCGCTGAGGGATGGACTGCTTTTCACCACGAATCGGGATACAGAGGCGCCTTGAGTCGCCGTGTACATGTTCATACAGCCTGGTCCAGCCTGGGCCAGTACCTGAATACAGATTCTACTGTTTGAGTGCCCGTGATACCGTGTTGCCCTATTCGCTGTGATGTGTGGAGATCCTGATGGCGCCAGGCGGGAAGCCCAGTTGCCTGACTACACTCCCAGCGGTCCGCCACTGTCAGTCCCAGTGTGAGCCTACCGATTCGCAGACGCACTTGCATTCGGATGGCGGCCTCCGGTGCTCCTGACCTCGGTCAGTCTGCCTGGGAAACTGGTGGTTTGAGGAGTCGACGCCTCCGCCCACACTGCATGAGGACTCCCTCATGTATGGCCTTCGTGGCAGTAGGGCGAGGGAAAAGACGGCCTTGATGCCCGATCCCTTAAGGAGGAGTTCCCTTAAGATCTGGGGTTCTTAAGGAGTTCGACTATGGCACTCTGGACTCGCGTCGTATGGATATGGACATGGTGCGCCCGAGGAAGGACCCGTGGGGACTCTCCCCAGTCGGCGGGCCTTGGGAAGCTTGGGGTAGCCTGATGGATCTTTGTGGTCGCTCTCGACTTGTGGGACCACCTCGGTCGTCGTGTGTCGCCTATGTTGGCCGTGTATGCCACTGCCACTGTGGTGGTGACCGTAGCAGCCGGCACCCGGTGCGCCTGGTATGGGTTAACTGGTCCTTTGGATGCCGAACAATCGCCGCCAGGACCCGGGACTTGATACTTGATACTATACATGTGCTACGAGCTTATACCTATCTTACTGTGACTTACTGAAGTGAGGATGTGACACCCCCCCCTTTTCAGGAAGTGGTCCTGGGTACCCGCTGCCATGCGTGGATGTTATCGAGCCCCCCCAGGGTTTGCTCTAAGGAGAGGGGTGAAGCGGTACCCAGAACCCCATGGCCAGGTTACGGCATACAACCGGTCTCCGGTCCACTAACCCCATGTACGGCGTGTTCCGTGCCGTGAAGCCCCGCATCGGCAACCGATGCACCGCCAGCGGAGATTGGTGTATCAGAATATCAGGAATCAACAGGGTTTTATTTTCATATTGTTTCCGTCAATTTTTACGCTTCCGTTCTGATACTCACTGTTTTGACTGCTGGCGGTTGGATCTCGACTTTACCGTAACCGCCAGTTTAACTGTTTATAATGGAAATTTTAACGCTATCCGTCACGAAGGCTCCAAAGCCTTCAGGAATTGCATGGACGCTTCCGCAATTTTCATAATTAATACTCGCAACCTTAATCCGAATTTTTGAGGATGTCGAAATCGGATTTTCGACTTCGACATCCCCGCACTTGATTTGACCTCTTTCGAGTGGACCTACGTGCTTCCCTATGCACGAATCAACTTTCCCTTTATCCTGCCCTCCATTTGTCTTAAAGATATGGGCAAAACAAAGTTGATTCGTGAGGCCACTTGGGAAGGCCATATCTCGTGTTGCTTGCGAGGAATTACGATAGGGAAACGTGGGATGTATTCACAATACTCCCGACGTAATTTAGGAAGCATTATATGCCTTGCGTTTCCACACGTGCGCGCTAGTGTAATGGATCATGGTCAAGAGGGTAGAGTTTGCGTTATAACTCTTTGGCCATGACATTGCGTGCGTTAAGATAACTTTCGAGTGTAGCGCGCAAGTGTTGGTGTTGCATAGGAACTCTCCTTGAGTTCCTATGAGCGATTGACACAAAGTTATGCCCTTGGAGGGGCATGACATATCGTGGTGGGAGCTACCTTTTTGGGCAATATGTGGTATGTGCCATGTGTTGTGTTGCGTGCCCATTTGGCGGGTCCATTACTCCAAGCCGAACCTGCCAATGGACCTCATATTGTGCAAGCCCCTTCTCCATACTCCCTACGGTCAATTGCAAGCCTAACCTTCGTGAAGGGAAGCTTGTGTGGCGATCCCGAAGCGATGCGTTGGGAGCAAGGTGTGTGTTTTACAATTTTCCATATTTTCGTGTGCCCAATTGGGAAGTAGCGCTCGTAACCTTTCAAGGCGCCCCAAGTGGAGCACATATGTGGGATCGAAGGTCATTGGTGTCAAGTCATTGTGTTTAGAAGGATTAAGTGATTGCACGATCCAAGCCAAAGATATTATAATATAATTGTGCACCTTTCAAGGCACTTTTGTGTGTGCTTGTGCCAATTTTGCCGTTTTTGGCCCGTCATGATGTCAAGTGGCGACCTTGTATCTCAACGTTGCGCTCAATTGACATCATGACCGGAGTATGATATGTGGGTACATACCTCGGTGCACAACATATCTTGGACCCGGCGAATAACTCCTCTTAGGCTTGGCATACCGTGGCCGCCATGTTGGCGATTTGGGACTATCCCAAATCATGGGCTCACTTGGCGACCCTGCCATTCCCAATATTGGAGGAGTTGGGCGACGCCCAAAAGATATGTTGGACCAACATGACTTGATACCAATCCTATGGCACACTCCGGTCCGAGTCGGGCATGTGCCTCATTTGCCTTAACCATGAGTGTGCGCATTTTTGGCCATTTTGAGCAATTTTCCACTTTTGCAGCCCGCCGTGCACTATGTTCTAACCCTCGTGCACGCCGGACGCATGGACCAATGGACCATATATGACATGGGGGTTATGGGTAATGGTCGCCATGGTCCACACACCACGTGGGCGAAGCGGAGCCACCTTCGTTAAGGCGCTAGCCCAAAGTGAGTGTGGGCAATTTTGCAATTTTGACATTTGTGGACCCAATTGGGATCGTCACCACGCCGAGTGGCATGGAGATCTTTGAGAGCCAAGGGCATGGGAGTCTCCATTGCACTCCCGGTGGATCGCGTATGGGATGGCGGATCCGATCTCCAAGCCGGCGTGGAGATATACTATTGGGAGCACACCGAATTTTGGCTCATTTCAAGCAGCCAAAATGACCCCATTTTGGGACCCCAATTTCCCCCTTCTGTGTGGTCAATTGGCGGCCCCATTTCTCTAAGCCCATAGGGAGCCCGGACCTAATTCCAAGTTGTGCACTCAGATATAAGTCCTAGGTCCTGCCTCCTACCCTGTGAGTCATTGGCCTTACTTTGGCCGGGCGAGCCACGCGTGGGAATGACGCCAATCTTGGTGATTTTGGCATCATGACCCCACTTGACTCATCCGTGTTGCCCTGATGCCGGAACCTCAGAGGGAACCAGGTTGGGTGAGGGCTCCAGGGAGTTCGTACTCGAAGGGCATAGGGTCAGTTGCCTCGTCCCTACCTCTGGCGGGTCCGGACGAGGGGTCAATTTTGGGGATTTTTGAGTTAATTTCAGTTTGGGCTGAAACAGCCCATTTTCAGCTACCAACTCCTGGGTGATAATGGCGGGGCCATATCTCTCGCTCAGAGAGAAGTTGGGACCTGCCGTTAAGGGAGCATAGGGAGCCACTGTCAATTGGCCTTGGAGCACCTTGGTTCCCAGGAACTCGCCTGTGGCTGGGCGAGACACCTCTCCCATTGGCAGGGTTTCAGGGTCCGGACTGAGCAGGGCATGGGTTGTGTTTGAGCCCCCGCCCCCACCAGCCACTGAGAGGGTCGGACCTGGGATTGGGATATGAGTTGGGACTGAGTGTCTATTGTCCTGTAATGCCCTTACCCCAGTCCAGTCTTAACCCCATGTGTACATATCCTGATGTGTTGCTGTACATACTTTTGTTCCCTCTTTGCAGAGTGGCAAGGATTCTGAAACGCTTTGTCACATGACATGAGCGCATTGATGCCCCTGTGAGCGTAGTGCTTTGCCTGCCTGCTCACTTGCGCGTGTCCCGCAGCGTCCCGTGGCCGGCCCCCCACGGGAACGCGTTAGACTCCAACCCTCCAGGATTCCAGCAGTGCGCATGGACAGGTCAAGCTGGACATCCATACGCTGGAAAGCCTCTCTGGCGAGCGCCTCAGAGCTCTCACCTATAAGCGCATCGAAGTTGTTGCGCGATATGTAGTCAGACAGTTCATTCTTCATTCCGGGGATATGATGCACTGTCAGCCTGACCTGGCTCAGGTAAGTCCACCACCGTTTTAGCTTTGCTTTCTCTGGTGGTGGGCCCTTCTGAAAAGACTTCACAGGCTCCTTGTCACACAGCCAGACAATAGGGTTAGATCCCAGGAGTCGGGATTGTGACGAAAGCACCAACATACCGACCAGGAGTTCCTGGTCATAGGTGCTGTAATTGGAACGCGGTTGGTTCCATTTCCAATTCCAGTGTCCCAGTGGCACCAGTCGCCACTCACTGGTAGGATAGTCATGTTTCAACGAACCATCACGGTTCAGTCCACTAGTACGATAATGGCAGTGGGTTAGTTCAGCGGGGTTAAGCTCCTGCCATTGGTAGATCGTACCACCCCCCCCTACATCACTGGCATCAGTGATCAGGACTATCTCGCCCTCAGGGCGGGGTACTCCCAGGCAGTTGGAGGAGGCAATCTTCTTCTTCAACTCCTGGAAACACTCTTCCTCTCTGGCGGTCCAGCTCCAGGGAGTAGTTTTCTTGATTAGGTCAGTGAGGGGGGCAGAGGAGTAAGTAAAATTGTGGATGTGACGCCGATAGAAATCACAGGCGCCCACGAAACTCCTCACATCGTGTAGACCCTTCTTAGGGTCATCGCCAATCTGCATGTCCTGTAGGGGCTGCATCTTAGACGCGGCTGGTTTCCACCAACCATACCCCACGTCGAAACCCAAATATTCCATCTCGTCTTTCATAAACTCACATTTTTCGAGTTTGATTCGGAGATGGTTTTCTTGACAGACAATGAAAAATTCACGGAGGAGAAGGACATGGTCCTCTTTGGTATTAGTACCCAAACTCACGTCGTCGATCAGGAGGTCGCCTGCGCTGTTGCGCAACAAAATGTCTTTTGAATTGAACAATGAATTTAACGACAAAACTCATGTATGTCGAAAGTTTCCACGATTTTAAATCAATACGAAGATGGACACTTATGTACGATCTCTGCTGGCCACGGAGACGCAAAGCGAGCTGTTCTCCCAAGTCCCAGCGCTAATTCTGATTACAAAAACAATCCAGAAGCTGCTCATTGCCCAACTTCCGATTTCACATCGCCCAGAGTGCCATTACTTCAGGACAGGCTTCGTCACACCGATCCAACATTGGTTCAAGCACAAAGTTCGAGTTGCAATTTAAGTCAAGACAAGCCCTCCGCCTTTCAACATTCTCCCTACTCGCTTTCGAACCGCAAGATCTTGAACAACGAGCCTCGGAATATGCTGCAACCAAAACCTGGGAACAAACCCGAAAAAGCTCACCACGTTCAAACTGAAAAGGAGGAAGCCACGCTCACTGAATCTCACGCAACGCCGACGGAACGGGCCCTAAACAAACTCCACACAAGCTCACTGTACACCAAGAAGGATGAATTGTCTACATCATCTCCGGCAGCACCAAGGTCTCCGAAACAACTGCAACCTACCTCAACACCGTCTCACCCAAAACCACTGGATCCTCTATCACTTAACGCAATGTTCCCATCACGCCCGTCCAATGGAAAACCGCCGCCTCCGAAGAGAAACTTCTCCTCACCGAACTCTTTCGCATGTCTTCCAGATGAAGTACGCCGAGACAGAGACAACAATTCAAGTGAACGTGCAGAATTTGACGATCCGGAAGGATCCGAGGAGAACTCCACCACACCGTGGACATCAGTCAAAGGCCGACGCCGACGCAGAGGTCCACCGCAACGCGACAAGATCGAAAAAGCCGCAGACGAAACTCACAGGTTGTGTAAAGACTTTGGGGAATGCTTTCTGTTGACAGCCAATAAAAAGGCCTGGTTCGAAAGCAAAGGGTTGCAACCACCCAAAAGGTGCTCTGTCTGTCGCGACCAACTCAAACTCAAACATCTCCAGCAGACACCCCAACCACCGAAGGTGATTATATATCAACACGCCCCAGCCCACACCAAACCACCATCTCCAGCAAAACACAGGCCCACAACGTCTTCTCCATCACCATCTACACCACCGCAAATATCCCTTGACACTCCAAAAATTTCACCCGCTTCTTACTCCTTTCCACCTCTACCACGCCCATGTGCTCAGCAAAATATCAAAGAAGATGCCAACAGCCAAGAATCCACGAAGAACACTCTATGAGCTGACGAAATGAGCCACAGCACGGTATGCTCTGCATCATCAATTCTCACTCTACCAAACAGCTTAGATGAATCCATTTCGATGGCAAATTCCATCCTAAACCCGGACACCAACCCAGTAAACCATTTCCTGGCAAAAGAAGTTTTCACTCAATGCTGCTCTGAGGAACTCATAAGCCCCAATGTCAAGCTTAAGCACACGTCTTTCATATTTATACAAACTTTCCTAAAGTCTTACAAAGCCAAACTCAAATACCAACCTTCATGTTCCTCCTCAATGCACTCTGATCCACCAGACTTGCAATCGACTTCCTCGAATGCGTCTGAATGACCTCACGTATCTGCATCCTTTGTTCCTCTGATCAGCAACCAGAACAACGATGAAGATGAGCATAAAGAAGAAGAGTACACTTTAAATTCAGGAGTCACTTTGTTGCACCTTGCACTGGAAGACTTCGGAATGAACTCAACTTCTACCTGCTCTCTGCATTGCTTTGTTGCTATGCTGAGGCTCATTGGATCCTTTTATGAGCCCTGTTTTTTCAGGAGCCAAATTTCACGGTCCAGCTTTGTCAATTATCACTCAATTTTGTTTTTCAGTTTCTGGTGAAGAGGACAGATCAAGTACAGATCAACAGATCATGCAGTGGTGGAACTGTAAAAGCGATCTTGTCACGATCTATTTCAGTCATTTTTAGCTCCTTTTTCAAACTGTTTCCTCACCTGTTGATAGCCCCAAAAATGTTGACTGCCATCTGTAACTCTCCCTAGGCTATTGGTGCCTCTCTTGGCAGTGCTTTGCACCCAGGGAAATTCACAGTGGCATGATCGATTTGTATGGGTTTCATACCCGCGGCTGTCCTTCGAGGAACCTCGCATGGTGAGCAGTTTGTGATGTTATTTTGGGCGGGAAACCGCCATGTCTCAAAAAAACTCACGTCGTCGATGTGAGCCTCCATTTCTGAAACCCCGAGAAATCAACTCCTGTACTAGAGGCCTGCGCCTCAGTATGTACAAAATTTTGTTCATTAGCTCCTGGAAGAGCGCTGGGGCATTAGCCACCCCGAAAGGCATAACCTTCCATTTCAAGACACGGCCCTTAGAGGTCATAAAAGCCAGCAGCTCCTGAGCTGCGGCGGTTAGGTCCACCTGCCAGAAACCAGAGCGTTTGTCCATTTTGGTCTTGTACCTGCATTTGGCAATACGCTCCAGGGTATTTTCCATGTTAGGAATGCTCCCTGAGTGGTTCTGGGTTTTCTTGTTGACCTCACCATAGTCTAAAACCAGTCGTAGGGCAGTCGACCCTGGTTTGGCAACCAGGAAAGAGGGACTGCAGTGATGGGGGTAGTCCCCCTGCTTATATTCTTCAACGAGGCCAGCATCAATACATTCCTGGATCTGGCGCTCGATTTCTTCAACCTGTTCCTGTGGAGCAGGATAGGGACAACGCCTCACTCGCGTCTTTTCAAATTCAGGTTTCAGTTTCAGGTCCATCTGGACCAGTTTTTTACAAGAGAGGGGAGGCGGCAAGGCGCCCAACACCTCCTCATAGGTTATCAGCAGTTTCTTCAGGCGGGGGTCAAGGTTAACACTCTCGAGGTTCTGAAGGAAATCCTCCTCAGCATGGAGGTTGCTCTTTCCAGGTTCTTTCTTTTTCTGCCGATCGGCAGTTTCGGCAGGCACAGAACCATCGTCCCACTCAGGGGGACATTGCTGGCCATAGTGCAGAGAATACACTAGCGGTATCTCAGGATCAGGCAGCGTATAGGAATCATCGTCCTCCTCAGACCAGATGGAGGATTTCCAGGTCTGTCTGAGGTATTGCAGCCGCTCTTGGTGCTCAATACCTTCGGCCTTCAGGTACAGCAGCCGCCAGAGTTCCTGAGTGTCATGCTCAGACAGTGGCATGTTATTAGAAGCAGGCCGCGCTAGAGCATCAGGACTTTGAGCCACGGGTTCATCTCAGTGAGTGTGCTGCATGTGCAGCACCGGTTTCTGAACAGGGGAAGTTGATGCTGAGGTTGGCTCTAGGTCTACGTCCTCCAGCAACAGCTGGGCCAGGAAGGCACTGTGTTTGAGTTCAACACAGCTGGGATCAACAGTTATCTACAGGTCTATTTGACATATTATTAATTTGCTATGCACGCGTGCATTTTGCAGTCGCCGGCATTTGCGATCTTTCATTTTGACTGTGCAAAGTGAAATCGGGCTACAATGCACGAAATTTCGATCTAAGACCAGATTCATAAATTATTTTAAAAGCCCCGTCCTGCTGTTCATTTGAGAAACCGCCGTCATTTTTTTTTAGCACTGCTTTTCGATTGGACGGTTTTCAGCGCACTGAGCCGCCTTTTTAAGCTCAAAAATGAAAAGAACACACCCAAATTGACCGAAATTGCTCTTGATTTCGTCAAAATCCGATACAATAGGCCCGAGTTATGAATATGTCAATTGTATGCTATTTGCACCCTTTGTCGCTAATCTTGCCCAATGCACCCTCCCTGTCCTTGCGCCGCTACCTTAAACATAAGGCAAAGGAGTGTTTTTGCGTTTGCTTGTCACCGCCCGGCTCCATTTCCGACATAGAAAGGTGACCCGAAAATGGCTAAAAACGTAATAAGGCCTTTCTTTTGATGGTGCTTCGCACCAGCAAAGGAAAAGCCAGACCAACCACGAAAGACGAAGGATTCATTTAACCTTACTTTTCCACACCCTCCATAACATATCATGTTTCATTGCTTCATTGAAATTTCCTCAACATGCTCATCGTTCTTTGTTATAAATACCTGATCATGCACATGCATATCGTGCAATCTGAATTCGTCGTCCGACAAATACCCTTCAGAGGCGATCGCAGCCCGCACACTGCCCTTCCCCATCTCGTGGAGCCCCCCTCCGCTTGTTGCTGTGGGCTTGGGGTGGCCCTGTTGGTAGTTTCCAACGCTCTGGGTGTTGGTCATGCAATGCCAGAGTGCTTGAGCAATCCAATGGTCTGCCATTCCGTTGCAACTGCATGGCGACCTGGGCACATTCCTACTCCTTCGCATTCTTGGACGATTACGTGCATTCTCTAACATCAAGAAGTTTGGCCTTTTTTATCGAGTTAAGAGCCGAGGTTGATCATACGAATATAATGAGTTGACCTACTTTTTCTTGGCGGCGTGTGTACTACATAATTGTGAGATTCACTTTGATTTGCAAAATGGTTGTGAGCCTACAGCTGAGCGGCCATGCAAATGTGCATAGTAGATCACCAAGGGGGTTAGGAATTTATGATTGTCAAACAATCCAAATGATTGGACCATCGGTCTGCGATTTGCATCATTGCTGTGCACGCCTTTGGGGAGGTTTGCTAAGGCGAGATCTGACAATTTGGCATGAACAAAGAACATTTTTGTTACTATCGAACTGCCTGTTTGAGGTGTTTCTGGCTTTCCATCGATAGGGTAACACATTGGGCGACAGGGAGGCGACAGGGAGGCGACAGGGAGGCGACAGGAAGGCGACAGGCGAGCGACAGGCAAGCGACAGCCTAGTGACAGGAGAGCGACAGATTACCACGTTGGGCGACACGGAGGCGACAGGGAGGCCACAGGGAGGCGACAGGGAGGCGGCAGGAAGACGACAGGCAAGCGACAGGCAAGCGACAGGCGAGCAACAGGAGAGCGACAGGTTACCACATTGGGCGACAGGGAGGCGACAGGGAGGCGACAGGGAGGCGACAGGGGGGCGGCAGGAAGACGACAGGCAAGCGACAGGAGGGCGACAGGGAGGCAACAGGAAATAGCGACAGGAGAGCGACAGGAGGGAATGCCAGGAGAGCAACAAGAGAGCGACAGGAAGGCGCCAGGCAAAAATTAGCATGGCGACAGGAAACGACAGGAAGCGACAGGAAGCGACAGGATAGCGACCGGAGGGCGGCAGGAAAGCGACAGGGAAGCGACAGGGGAGCGACAGGGGAGCGACAGGGGAGCGACAGGAGAGCGACAGGCAAGCGACAAGGGAGCGACAGGGGGCTAAAAGTGCCAAAACAGCGACAGAGAGGCGGCAGGGAGGCGACAGGATGGCGACAGGAGAGCGAGGTGGCCCGAATCTAATGGCATGTTATTAGCAGCAGGCCGCGCCAGAGCATGAGCATTCCGGGCCAGGGGTTCACCTGTGTGCATAGGCTGCATGTGTAGCACTGGCTTCCGAACAGGGGAAGCGGGTTCAGGCGTTGACTCTAGATCTACCTCCTCTAGCAACAGCTGGGCGAGGAAGGCACTGTGTTTTAGGTCAACACAGCTGGGATCAACACGAGGGATGGTGCTGGCGATGTCAGACAGCTGGTCGTCAGCATCCTCCTTTGCGGCTGCAGGTTCCAGATAATCATTGGGAGACTCACACCCTGTAGGTGTGGCAGATAGGTGCTCAGGAGATCGATTTTTGAGATCAGAAAGGGTCAGGCCACGATTTTTGGCCATGACCTCTTTCAGTAGCACCTGGTCGAGGTCACACAGGGGTACAGGATTGAGAGATCCATCGACGATGGACAGGAAACTGGCCCACTCAGGGGCCTGCATAGCTCTGTGTGAGTCCTCAGGCACATAGATGGGGCCCTCGGGGAGTTGCACTCTTCCCACGGTCATTCGATCTAGCATACGGCGCCAGTAAGCATGTTCACCAGAGCAGCCCCAGTCAGGGGTGCACATGACAACCCTTCCTCCCTCATAAGCGATTTTGGTTAGAACCTTCGCGAGCATGGAGGAGGGAGGGTTAGCATACGCTAGGCCCATTGCTTTCCAGAAGAAACGGGAAGCATTGTTCAATTGTTTCAAGCAGTACAACTGCATGATGTGCTGTTGTTGGCTCGCAAACAATTCCACCTGGATCTCATCCAGGTTTACCTGAAGGGCCGCCAGTCCATTTTCAAGAACGTGACGGGCCAATTGGTAGTTTTCAGTACGATAGTTAGTGTTGGATGCGTAGCGCAGCCCAGACTCTTTTCGTCCTGACAGCTCCAAAGGTACGGAGAACAGCCCACTGCCAAAGTCGCAGTGCAAAGAATAGGGGCGCTGGAGAGACAGCATTTTTACCTGGGGGTTTCTTGGTAGGAAGTCTGTACCAATGACGATGTCAAAGGCGTTGGTGTCCAGCACTCTGCAGTGTTGGGTCACGGTTTCTTCGCCCAGGCATATAGTCACATCGACCCCCCCCAAGGAATGGATGGTACGCCCATCCCCTACTCTTATGGCCACGGTCTTAGTTTTCTTGAAAGTCTTTAGCAGGCGCCGGGCCACTATGGAAAGTGTTGCACCGGTTTCAAGCACCGCTCGAAAAACTTGATCCCCGATTTTCACGGGGATCCAGAAAACCAAGTCCTCCTCTTTGGAGCCGCCCCCCTACTCCTCATCAGGGAACTTGACATCCACCCCTGCAGCTATGAGGGACCTGGCCATCCAGGCCAAGCGCCTCTTCTTGGAGTTATTCCCCTCAGGGGTAGCGTTATCTCCCTGGGGGCGCTTCTTGGGATCACCTGCGGCAGGAGGGTGTGTAGCAGCAGGAGAGGGTGTAGCAACGGGCGCTGATGAGTGCCTTTGGGGGTTAGGGGGTCCATTTTTGCCACCCCCCTTGCCACCTCCTTTACCACCTTTATCCCCATTCTGGGGGTTTTTGGTGGGTGTTTGGGTCTTCTGGCGTTCGGCCTCCTGACGCTTGAGTTTATCACTCTCGCGTCTCTTTATGTGACATTCGTCTTCGTAATGACGACATTTGCCACAATACCCACAGGTGATGTTACACCTGAAATCATCTTGATGGGTCACAGGTTTCCCATCCTTGGTATGCTGCTGTCGTTTCATCTGCAGCATACAGCTACTGCGGTGATCGCAGTCAGAGGCATGACAAGGCCCCCCCTCTGTCATTGACAGGTTTGCAGTAGAACAGAGGGGGTATACCTGCATCAGGTTTAACCTCATTCATGGCACGTAGGTTGCCCCTCCCCTTACCACCTCCCTGGTTGGTGTTAGTGGGATTTTTAGGCCCTTTCCCTTCGCCACGTTCGGGGGTAGGGGTACCACCTCGACCCAAGTGCTTCTTGAGGAATTTCTCCATGTGGGAGTCATTCTCTCTCTCAAGAGCTAGCTCAATCAGGAGGTCCACCAGTTCATCGTACCAGTGGGTCCGACTCTTCCTCTCAGAGGTAGAGCGGCAATCATCCCACGTACGTTGGGGGATCCTACTCATGAGCAACAGGTGTGGTTCAGTGGCTCCGTAGGACCTCACGTTCATCCGCGAAAACAGATACTCCAAGTCGCACACCTATTCAGAGATTCGCGCAGCGGATGGAAACTCAGGGAGCATAGGTAGCTCCTCTATCTGTGTGCGCACACTGAGGTCAGTGTCATAGACTGGGAACGTTTTCTCGAACCTCTGGAGTACCTCTGCCCAGGTGGAACAGGTTTTCACAATCTGTTTCACCTGTTTTTGCAAAAATTTCTTTTTGCATGAGCGTTTCAGCAGTGAGCATTCGGTGGCCACATCCACATGGGATTGGCCAGTAAGCAAAAGAAACTCAGCAAATTCTTCTGCCCATTCGGGCAGATTTTTGGGGTCAAACTCCAGCAGTTGCAACTGGATGTTCGCCTGGGCAATAGGTCTGCCTGCCTTCCCACCCCCCGGAGTTAGGCCAGAAGGTGATACGCCGGCAAGAGGTGCCAGGGCTGACAGCCCTCTTTTCTCAGTCTCTGTCACAGGCACGTCCTGTAGTTCAGCCACCGGCACTGTCCTGGCACGGGGGTGAAAGGGGCTGGGGCAGGTGACCTTAGGCAACAGCCTTGAGACCCTTGATGTCTTAAGATCTTCGGCCAGCGTACTCAGTCCGGGAGAGGGGGAGGACAACTCTGGCTTGGGTAAGGGTTCTGCAATACCCAGTTACCTTAATGGCCTCCGATAGGGCCGTCACATCTGGATCTTCTTATCCAGACAGAAGGTTGGCCAGCAGTTCGGCCGTATGAACCAGGGCACCGTAGGTTGGCCTTGGATGATGTTGTTCCTCAACTCGAGTCGGTCCCACTTTGGGATCCCTTGGAGTTGGACAATATGCTCTTGGATACTCGGGTCTCGGTCGCCTTGGCAGGGATGCTGTTTCGGCTCTGTCGGACGGCGGACCAGAGTGCGTGTAGGACCCTAGGTCTGTACGTGGTCTGGATCCGTGTACTGCCAATGGCTCCTCCCCATCTTCTCCACGAATGGATTTGTAGTACTCCTCATGGAGGATGTATTCATCCATTTTCTTCCCCAGTTCCTCGTATTCCTCAGGGCCTCCAATCGCTGTTGAGGATGATGCCGGACAGGCGGATCAGGAGACTGAGGCTGCTACGCGCCTGTGGAGATGATGAAGGCTGTCTCCACCGTGGGCCGCTCAGGCCTCGGTGGTAAGGAGTGTATTTTCTTCCGCCCTTCTGCGATCTGGATCTCCTTGGGACCCAGATGCGACACTGAGATGTGGAGCTCGGTAAGGTGGTTCACTCATAGGGTGGGCCATGCTGCCCATTTGTACTTGGACAGTTCTTATGGGCCAGGTCCTGACGCTTGGCGTGGACATGATGAACTTGTTGTTGAGCTTTGTGTGCTGCACTTCTTCTCAGGGTCGGTTCCAAAGGTCACAAGGGACTGTCTCTACTCCCGGAAAGATGTCCTTGATTAATGCCCTAGATATTTTGATGAAGTCCTGCAGGTTTTGAAGTTGAAAACCCAAACCAAAGCAGCAAGTAGAGCAAGAACAGGATGTGGATCGAATGTATGAATAGTTTTGAAATCCAGCGTAACACAGAAGGGCTGCAGATAGACAATGCAGGTATAAACACAAAGATTCAATCACAAATGGATAATACAAAAGATTTTATATGAAAACTGGACTGATTCTGGCCTGCAAGATAGCATCAGGCACTTCATGTGCACTCTTTTGGGTGAAATGGTGCTGGTTAGGAATGTGGGGCATAGATGTCAGGCCAACACAGAAAATGACTTGGCCAAGCAACTGAATTCAGAAACATTTAAAAAGTAGAACCACAATAAGTGGTAGAAACAATTGCGTATAGGGGTCTTGGGGTGGGAGACCACTAGGCTTAACCTCCAAGGCCTAAAGCATGAAATGCCTATTTTATTTCGGTATATCCTCCATGAAGGAAGGTACCTCCGCTCAGTTGAGTGGTAGGGGTGAACTTCATGGGGGGGCTAGGGTTACAACGCTATTTACTTTGAGAAAGTGTACTTTAGGCTTCAAAAGAGAGATATAAATACTTAAGTTAGTCTTAGCATCAACAAAAGGGTTTTAATGGGGGCTTGGCCTGGATCAAGCCCTCCAACAAAGACATGGCAGTGACTTTTTCTTACTTCGAGTAGAGACCTCTGTCCCTGATATCCCCTGGTTTGCAGGACCTGCACGGGCACTTGTCCACGATAGGCTGGAGCGAGAGCGCGCTGTGGCATTTGTGACGGGTCCCGACGCCCGCACCCCCCCGCACCCAGAGCCAGTGGGTAGTGGGCCCCAGCAGCCCGCCCAGAGGGCGGGCAGTCGGGGGTGGGAGAGCGCCCGACCCCGGACGCCCCACACCCAGGCAAGAGGCGCCCCCCCCGGGCACCCTCATGCCGCCCCAACAGCGCGCAAGGCCAGCTTGCAAGAGCGCGCGCTGTGGGGTTGCTGACGGGTCCCCACGCCCGCACCCCCCCCGCACCCACAGCCAGTGGGTTGTGCGCCCCGGCAGCCCGCCCAGAGGGCGGGCAGTCGGGGGTGGGAGAGCGTCCGACCCCGGACGCCCCACACCCAGGCAGGAGGCGCCCCCCCCCGGGCGCCCTCGTGCCGCCCCCACAGCGCGCAAAGCCAGCTAGAAAGAGCGCGCTGTGGGGTTTCTGACGGGTCCCCACGCCCGCACCCCCCCGCACCCACAGCCAGTGGGTAGTGGGCCCCGGCAGCCCGCCCAGAGGGCGGGCAGTCGGGGGTGGGAGAGCGCCCGACACCGGACGCCCGACACCCAGGCAGGAGGCGCCCCCCCCCCCGGGCGCCCTCGTGCCGCCCCCACAGCGCGCAAAGCCAGCTCGAAAGAGCGCGCGCTGTGGGGTTGGTGACGGGTCCCCACGCCCGCACCCCGCCGCACCTACAGCCAGTGGGTAGTGGACCCCGGCAGCCCGCCCAGAGGGCGGGCAGTCGGGGGTGGGAGAGCGCCCGACCCCAGACGCCCCACACCCAGGCAAGAGGCGCCCCCCCCGGGCACCCTCATGCCGCCCCCACAGCGCGCAAAGCCAGGTCGCAAGAGTGCGCGCTGTGGGGTTGGTGACGGGTCCCCACGCCCGCACCCCCCCGCACCCACAGCCAGTGGGTAGTGGGCCCCGGCAGCCTGCCAAGAGGGCGGGCAGTCGGGGGTGGGAGAGCGCGCGAGCCCGGACTCCCCACACCCAGGCAAGAGGCGCCCCCCCAGGTACCCTCAAGCCGCCCCCACAGCGCGCAAAGCCAGCTCGCAAGAGCGCGCGCTGTGGGGTTTGTGACGGGTCCCCACGCCCGCACCCCCCGGCACCCACAGCCAGTGGGTAGTGGGCCCCGGCAGCCCGCCCAGAGGGCGGGCAGTCTGGGAAGGGAGAGCGCCCGACCCCGGACGCCCCACACCCAGGCAAGAGGCGCCCCCCCGGGCACCCTCATGCCGCCCCTACAGCGCGCAAAGCCAGCTCGCAAGAGCGCGCGCTGTGGGGTCGGTGACGGGCCCCCGCGCCCGCAGCCCCCGGCACCCACAGCCAGTGGGTAGTGGGCCCCGGCAGCCCGCCCAGAGGGCGAACAGTCGGGGGTGGGAGAGCGCCCGACCCCGGACGCCCCACGCCCAGGCAAGAGGCGCGCCCCCCGGGCACCCTCATGCCGCCCCCACAGCACGCAAGAGCACGCGCTGTGGGGTTCGTGACGGGTCCCCACGCCCGCACCCCCCCGCACCCACAGCCAGTGGGTAGTGGGCCCCGGCAGCCCGCCCAGAGGGCGGGCACTCGGGGGTGGGAGAGCGCCCGACCCCGGACGCTCCACACCCAGGCAGGAGGTGCCCCCACCCGGGCGCCCTCGTGCCGCCCCCACAGCGCGCAAAGCCAGCTCGCAAGAGCGCGCTCTGTGGGGTTGGTGATGGATCCCCAAGCCCGCACCCCCCCGCACCCACAGCCAGTGGGTAGTGGGCCCCGGCAGCCCGCCCAGAGGGCGGGCAGTCGGGGGTGGGAGAGCGCCCGACCCCAGAGGCCCCACACCCAGGCAAGAGGCGCCCCCCCGGGCACCCTCATGCCGCCCCCACAGCGCGCAAAGCCAGCTCGCAAGAGCGCGCGCTGTGGGGTCGGTGACGGGTCCCCACACCCGCATCCCCCCACACCCACAGCCAGTGGGTAGTGCTCCCCGGCATCCCGCCCAGAGGGCGGGCAGTCTGGGAAGGGAGAGCGCCAGACCCGGGACGCCTCACACTCAGGCAAGAGGTGCCCCCTCCGGGCACCCTCATGCTGCCCCCACAGCGCGCAAAGCCAGGTCGCAAGAGCGCGCGCTGTGGGGCTGGTGACGGGTGCCCACGCCCGCACCCCCCTGCACCCACAGCCAGCGGGTAGTGGGCCCCGGCAGCCCACCCAGAGGGCGGGCAGTCGAGGGTGGGAGAGCGCCCGACCTCGGACGCCCCACACCCAGGTAAGAGGTGCCCCCCCAGGGCACCCTCATGCCGCCCCCAGAGCTCAAAGCCAGCTTGCAAGAGCGCGCGCTGTGGTGTTGGTGACGGGTCCGCACGCCCCCACCCCCCCGTACCCACAGCCAGTGGGTAGTGGGCCCCGGCAGCCCGCCCAGAGGGCGGGCAGTCGGGGGTGGGAGAGCGCCCGACCCCGGACGCCCCACACCCAGGCAAGAGGCGCCCCCCCGGGGCACCCTCATGCGCCCCCACAGCGCGCAACGCCAGCTCGCAAGAGCGCGCGCTGTGGGGCTGGTGACGGGTCCCCACGCCTGCACCTTACCCGCACCCACAGCCAGTGGGTAGTGGGCCCCGGCAGCCCACCCAGAGGGCGGGCAGTCGAGGGTGGGAGAGCGCCCGACCTCGGACGCCCCACACCCAGGTAAGAGGTGCCCCCCCCGGGCACCCTCATGCCGCCCCCAGAGCTCAAAGCCAGCTCGCAAGAGCGCGCGCTGTGGGGTTGGTGACGGGTCCGCACGCCCCCACCCCCCCGTACCCACAGCCAGTGGGTAGTGGGCCCCGGCAGCCCGCCCAGAGGGCAGGCAGTCGGGGGTGTGAGAGCGCCCGACCCCGGACGCCCCACACCCAGGCAAGAGGCGCCCCCCCAGGGCACCCTCATGCGCCCCCACAGCGCGCAACGCCAGCTCGCAAGAGCGCGCGCTGTGGGGCTGGTGACGGGTCCCCACGCCTGCACCTTGCCCGCACCCACAGCCAGTGGGTAGTGGGCCCCGGCAGCCCGCCTAGAGGGCGGGCAGTTGGGGGTGGCAGAGCGCCCGACCCCGGACACCCCACACCCAGGCAGGATGCGCCCCCCCCGGGCACCCTCGTGCCGCCCCCACAGCGCGCAAAGCCAGCTCGCAAGAGGGCGCGCTGTGGGGTCGGTGACGGGTCCCCACGCCCGCACCCCCCCGCACCCACAGCCAGTGGGTAGTGGGCCCCGGCAGCCCGCCCAGAGGGCGGGCAGTCGGGGGTGGGACAGCGCCTGACCCCGGACGCCCCACGCCCAGGCAAGAGGCGCGCCCCCCGGCCACCCTCATGCCGCCCCCACAGCATGCAAGAGCACGCGCTGTGGGGTCGGTGACGGGTCCCCACGCCCGCACTCCCCCGCACCCACAGCCCGTGGGTAGTGGGCCCCGGCAGCCAGCCCAGAGGGCGGGCAATCGGGGGTGGGAGAGCGCCCGACCCCGGACGCCCCACACCCAGGCAGGAGGTGCCCCCACCCGGGCGCCCTCGTGCCGCCCCCACAGCGCGCAAAGCCAGCTCGCAAGAGGGCGCTCTGTGGGGTTGGTGATGGGTCCCCAAGCCCGCACCCCCCCGCACCCACAGCCAGTGGGTAGGGGGCCCCAGCAGCCCGCCCAGAGGACGGTTGGTCGGGGGAGGGACAGCCCCTGACACCAGACGCCCCTCAAAACAGTCGCGGGCCACCCCCCCCCGGGGACGCCCCCCCACCACGCCACCCCTGCGGCACGCAGCACCCACAGGGCATGCAGGCCAAGGGGACAGTGTTGGGCCCCCACACCTACACACCCGCGCCCACAGCACGTGGGTAGCGGACCCCAACAGCCCACCCAGTGGGCGGGCAGTCGGGGGAGGGGGAGCGCCTGACCTCAGACGCCCCTCGCGACAACAGCCAGGTAGGGGGGAACCGGGACCGGACCGCCCCCCCCCAAAGCACGCCAGACGGAGCAAGGGACCGGGGCAGGACACGCGGAGGGGCACGGACCACGTGCAACGGCCCTACCAGCGCCCAGTGCCGGGACCGCGCGAGGTGCGCACGCCACACCACCGAGAAGGGGGGAGGAGCGGACGCCGCGGGAGCGCGAGCGCACACACACGCAAAGGGCACGCGGGGACTACCAGAAGGGCAACCGGACCGAGCACGCGGAACGCACAGACCGCGTGGAATGGCGTACCAGCGAGCGAGGGTAAGGGACACCCGGACGGGACGGCCCGCCACACGCAGCGCGGGACACGCGGGGCGGGATGGGGGAAACGGGAGAGACACAACACCAGGTACCGGCCCGAGCCCCCCGAACCGGCCGCGAGCGCCGCGCACACACGGACGGGGCACTGCACCCCCCAAGGCAGTAGTGGCGCACAGCGCCACGCCTCAACCCCTAGGCTAGGCAGCCTCCGCGCCAGCCCAAGGGGGTCCCACTGGCGACAAGCCAGTAGCACGGGCCCGGCGGCGCCGGCGCCCCGGGCGACCACGCATTAGGGGGGCCACGCGGTGGGTAAGCGCCCGCAGCCACGGCTGCGAATTGATGCACTGACCGGGGAGTGGCGAAACGGGGAAGCCGGGGAGGGACGGAGCTCCGAGCCCTGTGAACACGGTGGATTCCGCCACCAGGCAGGAGGTGCGTCTTGGAGGGCCCCCCACTAGGACCCGGTGGGGAGGATATCACCTGGCCCGACCAGGTGGCCCACCGGGGCCGAAAGGCGTCTAGTACCCGCAAAATCAAACATCAAACCTCAAACCTCATAGGGTGGGCCATGCTGCCCATTTGTACTTGGACAGTTCTCATGGGCCAGGTCCTGACGCTTGGCGTGGACATGATGAACTTGTTGTTGAGCTTTGTGTGCTGCACTTCTTCTCAGGGTCGGTTCCAAAGGTCACAAGGGACTGTCTCTACTCCCGGAAAGATGTCCTTGATTAATGCCCTAGATATTTTGATGAAATCCTGCAGGTTTTGAAGTTGAAAACCCAAACCAAAGCAGCAAGTAGAGCAAGAACAGGATGTGGATCGAATGTATGAATAGTTTTGAAATCCAGCGTAACACAGAAGGGCTGCAGATAGACAATGCAGGTATAAACACAAAGATTCAATCACAAATGGATAATACAAAAGATTTTATATGAAAACTGGACTGATTCTGGCCTGCAAGATAGCATCAGGCACTTCATGTGCACTCTTTTGGGTGAAATGGTGCTGGTTAGGAATGTGGGGCATAGATGTCAGGCCAACACAGAAAATGACTTGGCCAAGCAACTGAATTCAGAAACAGTTAAAAAGTAGAACCACAATAAGTGGTAGAAACAATTGCGTATAGGGGTCTTGGGGTGGGAGACCACTAGGCTTAACCTCCAAGGCCTAAAGCATGAAATGCCTATTTTTTTTCGGTATATCCTCCATGAAGGAAGGTACCTCCGCTCAGTTGAGTGGTAGGGGTGAACTTCATGGGGGGGCTAGGGTTACAACGCTAGTTACTTTGAGAAAGTGTACTTTAGGCTTCAAAAGAAAGATAAAAATACTTAAGTTAGTCTTAGCATCAACAAAAGGGTTTTAAGGGGGGCTTGGCCTGGATCAAGCCCTCCAAGAAAGACATGGCAGTGACTTTTTCCTACTTCGAGTAGAGACCTCTGTCCCTGATATTCCCTGGTTTGCAGGACCTGCACGGGCACTTGTCCACGATAGGCTGGAGGGTTTTCCGCAGTTGGTCGTCAGTCCACGTAGTGTGGAACCACTGCTTGAAAAGCCTCAGGGTACGGTCAGCACCCACATGACCGTTGGACTCATGGGTCCACTTCAGCAGCGCTTGGACTCTGTCACTAGGTACCACGATGCGGTCCTGGTGCCAGAGGTAGCTCTTGTCCCTCTTCCACTGATCTTGGTTGACCAGGAGGGGTTCAAGGCGTTTCTCCAGCCGCTTGTAGATATCCCCAAACTCCTTCAGGTACTCCGATTGTTGGAGTCCATCCAGGGGGCGTATCACAGTCATGTTGAGGTTCAAGTGGACGTCCATACGGCTGAACGCCTCCTTAGCCAGCGCTTCAGACCGGGCACCAATCAGGGCGTCGAAGTTGTTGCGGCTGATGTAGTCTGCACACTCGTTCTTCACTCCCTGGATATGATGTACCGTCAGCCGTAGTTGACTGAGGTAGGTCCACCAGCGCCGTAGCTTGGCCTTCTCAGGTGGGGGGCCCTTCTGGAAAGTGCGGACCGGCTCTTGGTCGCACAGCCAGACCACAGGGTTACTCCCCAACAGTCGTGCTTGTGAGGATAGCACTAGCATACCCGCGAGCAATTCCTGCTCATAGGTGGAGTACTTCCCCCTGGCCTGGTTCCACTTCCAGTTCCAGTGGCCCAGAGGTACTAGGACCCACTTGTCGTCAGGGTAGCTGTGCTTGAGGGTTCCGTCTCGGTTGAGACCTTCCGTCCCCCATTGGGAAATGGCCGAGTCGAACTCCTCCTTCTCTAGTGCTTGCCATTGGAACAACGTTCCACCACCGCCCACATTGCTGGCGTCGGTCACCAGGATAATCTCCCCTTGTGCCCTAGGCACGCCCAAGCACTTAGCGTTGGCCACCTTGTCTTTGAGCTCGTCAAACGCTTGTTGCTCTTGTGGGCCTCAGCGCCAAGTAGTACTCTTCTTGATCAAGTCCGTCAGAATGGCGCTGGTGTAGGTGAAGTTTTTGATATGGCGGTGATAGAAGTTGCACGCCTCAATGAAACTGCGTACATCATGAAGTCCTTTCTTGGGGTCTTCGCGTCGTACCTTAGCGTCCATCAGGGGTTTGGCCTTAGAGGCCGCTGGGGTCCACCACCCATAGCCAACGTCAAACCCCAGGTACTGCATGGTCTCCCGCATGAACTCACACTTCCCCAGCTTGAGTGGTGTGTGGTTCTCCTGCAAGCAAAGAACTCACCCAAGAGGATTAGGTGTTCCTCCTGGGTATTGGTCCCGAGGCATACATCGTCGATGTGTGCTTCCATCTGGGCCCCACGGGATATAAGTTCCTGCACCTTAGGTCTCCTTCGTAGGATGGACAAGATTTTGTTCATCAGCTCTTAGAATAGAGTGGGTGCGTTGGCCACGCCAAATGGCATGACCTTCCACTTGAACACCCTCCCCTGATGGGTGATGAAGGCTAGTAGCTCCTGAGCGTTGGGCGTCAGGTCCACTTGCCAGAATCCGCTCCTCTTGTCCATCTTGGTCTTGTAGCGACAGCAGGCTATCTACTCAAGGGTAGACTCCATATTAGGAATGGATCCTGAGTGGTTCAGCGTTTTCTTGTTCAGCTCTCCGTAGTCCACTACAAGCCGTTTGGCTGTAAACCCAGGTTTAGCCACCAGGAAACAGGGGCTGCAGTGTTGGGGGTAGCCCCCGTCCTTGTACTCCAGGACTAGGCCAGCGTCGATACATTCTTGCATCTGTTGCTCAATCTCGTCGGCCTGCTCTTTAGGAGCTGGATAGGGTCTCCTCCGGATCTTGTGATCCACGAACTCGGGTTTCAGCTTGAGGTCCATCTGTACCAGCTTGTCACATGAAGCTGGAGGGGGTAGTTCTCCGAACACCTCCAGATAGGTCCTTATAAGCTTCTGCACCCGCGGGTCCAATAGCTTGATCTTGTCCTTTATGTCCTCGTCAGAGTGTAAGTTGCTTGCCCCCTGAGTAATAGACGTCGGGAGGTGATCCTCCACCGACTCTTCGCCCTTGGTAGTGTCCTTCAACCCTCGGTAGGCATATAGTAGGTCTTGTTCAACCATCTCCGATGGACAATGGCAACATAGGCACGCTCGAGGGGGTTCACATACACATTCCTCCGAGAGGTCGTCCTCCTCTGGGGTCCTCACATGGGCGCCCCACACGCTCTTCATGAGCTTAAGATCTACCTCCCTTTGCCAGGTGGTGATCTTCTGTTCGAGGTCCTCCTTCAATTGGGATAGATCTCCCATACGTCCTTGCTTCAGTGGCCATGAGCTGCGGGTAGGCTTAGCGTAGCATAGCTTTTTCGCCACCAACTTCCTCTTGGAGTCCACATACTCTCTTAGCCTGGATCGAGGGTCCAGCTCTTCGTCCACGGGGTCTTCCACCCTCGTGGAGAGTAGGGGTTTCAGTGGGGCGCTGTACTCGGCGTTCTCCACTTCCTCCACACAGGTCTGCACGAAGAAGGCGTCGTGCTCAGTTTCGTCATCTGAGTGGATACAGCTAGGTAGCTCGGATGGTCCACACTCAGAGACTCCATCAGGAACAGGTACATGGCAGGGAGAGTTGGGGGCGTTGGTGTTAGTCACGACGTATTCATCTCCTCCGGGTGTAGTCTCAATAGCATCTTGAGGTCGTAGTCCATCCTTCAAGTCACCCAAGGCGAGTCCATCGCTTTCTCGTTGTACAGCCTGGACCAGAGTCGGGTCCAGATCCTCCCAGGGGATGGAGGTAAGACCTCCGTCCACCACGCTGAGCATACTCCCCCATCCGGGTTTCCCGATAGGCGTCTTACGCCCCAGAGGCACGTAGATGGCCTCATCAAGTAAACGAACAGAGCTGATAGTCAGCCTGTCAAGGAGGTTTCGCCAGTACTCGTTGCCCCGATGGGCACCCCAATCGGGGGAACACAGGACCATACGGGAACGTTCCAAGGCCACCTTGGTCAGGACCTTCCCCAGTTCACTGAACCTGGGGTTCCCGTAGGCCATCCCGAAAGAGGGCCAGTAAAATTTGTAGCTGCTGTTCTTCCCCTTGCTGCAGTAAAGGTCCAGTACATGCTGCTGGTCGCTGGCGAACAACTCCACCCTCGGGTCTTCTCTAGAGTAACCCAACTCCTTCACACCTTGGTCTAGGACTTCCCCCAATAGTTGATAGCCCTCAGTTTTGGAGGCCGCCATCATGTTCGAGGGCTCCTCCTTCGATACCCTCAGGTAGCTCGAGGTATGTTCCGACTGCTCCAGTGGCACAGACTCTCTACCACTGCCGTGGTCCACGTAGAGGAGGTAGGGCGCTTGCAGCGTCAGGGATTGTATCTGGGAGTGCTGCACGAAGAAGTCGGTCCCCAGTACAAAGTCGAAGGCCTCAGTGTCCATCACATAGAACCGATGGGCGATAGTCCGGGAGCCCATAGGTACCTCCACTTCACAGTCCCTGCAGCTGTGCACCACCGATTCGTATAGCCGCGGTGGTCATGGTGTTCTTCAGGCTCCCAAAAGGTAAAGTTTTCTTGGCCACTATAGATATGGTGGCGCCAGTATCCAATACCCCCAGGTATTCGCGTCCTCCTAGTCGGATACGTACCCAAAACACCAGGTCCTGAGCCCCACCGGAGCGTCCCCGTCAGAACTCCGCGGGACAGGTCACCTCGAACCCCCTGTTCCGCAATTTGCGGGCCATCCTCATGAAACGGCTTCTCTTCTTAGCGTTGCCGTCATCACCGCCTTCATGCTCACGCTTAGCCCCTTGTTCTTGCTGGGCCTGCGTTTGTGAGCGTGTGGTCGGACCAGACTGCCCCCCAGGAGGGCTCGGAGTTCCCCCCCTGCATTAGGGTTGGGGTTGCCTCCGTTCTTGTCCGGGTTCTTGTTGTCCTTGTCTGGCTGGCGGTTAGCGCCTCATCCTCGTCCACCTTGACTCTTGTCTTGCCCTTGTCCACGTCATTTTGACTTGCCCTTGCCGGAGTCGTTGCCTTTGCCTTTGCCTTCACCTTTGCCAGAGCCTTTGCCAGGATCCTCACCCTTCAGCTTCGCCGACAGGCGCTGCTTGTGGTAGCACTCATCCTCATAGTGCTTCCTCTTCCCACAGAAGGCACAGGTGATAGTACACCTGTAGTGATCCGGCAGCTGCTTCTTGGCGCCGGTGCTGGTCTCCTGCTTCTTCCCTTGGACTACGAAGCAGTCTCGCTGCTCGCAGTCAGGGGCGTGCTGCAGGTGGCCCTGCTCCTCTCTGGCATCACACCAGAAGAGCTCCTTGACGTTTTCTCATGATACGGGCGTGTTTGGGGGTAGTCCCCTGCCCAGGTCTCGCTCCTTGGTACCCTTTGCCGTGGCTTCCAGAGCCTCCACCTCCAGGACGGTAGTTGTTCAGGTGCTGGTCGCTTTCTTTCTTCAGCACCAGCTCCAGGAGTAGTACACATGGATCCTCGTAGTGGAGTGCTCTAGCCTTGCGCTCTGCCGTTGAACGGCACTCGTCCCACAGCTCTCGAGAGAGCTTAGCCACCAACCTGAAAAGCAGGTCGTCGCTGCTGTAGGAACCGGGCGTCAATCGTCCAGCCCAGTGATCCAGGTCAGCCAATAGCTCAGAGACCCTGCCAGATTTGGGGTTGTTGGGTAGCATGGGCAGGTTCTGGATCTCGGCCCTGATGGAGAGGTCGGTTTCATAGGTCGGGTACTGCCTCTCCAAGGCAACCAACACATCGGCAAAGGTGGTGGACTTAGTCACGATCTGTTTGACCTGCTTCTCCAGGTACTTGGTCTTGCAACACTGCAGGAGCAGATCGCACTTGACCCGTCCACTAGCGTTGGTTTCGCTGGTCAATCGGAGAAACCGGCCAAAATTCTCAGCGAACTCGCTGAGGTCCTTGCCTGTGAACTCAGGCAGGTTCACCACGATCTTGGAGGTGGCAGTAGCCTTAGCCTCCTGAGACCTGTGTCCCACAGGGCGTCGGGTCTTCTTCTTCTTCTTCTTCTTCTTCCCACTTGGGTTCTCGGGGTCCTCCGGGTCGTCGTCCTCCAAGGGCGAAGCAGAAGTCATGGACGGCGGTTCATCATCGGAGGGATCTCCGCCTAGGTCACTGGAGCCGTAGGGCTCCAAATCCACCATTGCCCTCAGGGCTGTCAGCCCCAGCCGGTCCAGCTCGGCTCTCGTAGAATTCTCCACGTGACTGTAGGGTGGCTGGGCCGTCCTCGGCACGAAAGGGCTTCTAGGTATCACAGCAGGGGTCGGCATTGGTCGGCTCCTCAGGCTCCCCAGGGTGTTTGTCAGCCCTGTCACCAGGTGGTAGGCCTGTACTCGATGGGGTGACATTCCCACCGTGGTAGGTGACGCTTCGGGCGGTATCAGGGGCCCCAGTTTATCGCGAATCTCTTGAGTGAGGTCCCCAACAATTTTAAAGGTGGCTCCTTGGAGCACCTCGTTGATCTCCGGCCGCGTCAGGGACCTGTTGGAGGATCTCCCCGATCCTCTACTCCTGCTCCCGCATGACTCAGGTCCTCTCCCCAACCCACTCAGGGTTGCATACCCAGGAACATCCACATAGGCTCCCGTAGCGGGTAGAGGATGGTGATAGTCAGCCGCATACCATCGCGGCGCAGAACTGGACGTCACCAGCTCACTGGTAGTAGTTGCCTCTGGAAACGGAGTGGTAGGTGGGTTCACACCATAGGCAGGGTAGGTAGCCATACCAGTAAAGCCTATGCCCTCAGCCATAGGCGGGTTTGTTATGGGTGTGGATGTTGCAGCGGCTGGGTCTGGAGTTGGGAGTTTGGTGGTTATAGGAGAGGGTGATGCGTGGAGGCCAGAAGCGCTTGGTGCGCCCTCGAAGGTAGGATCATTCGTCGGGTCGTGCCCTTGGTCTGCTCCTTGGTCTGCTATGCTTTCTGCAGCATCCTTCTCTCTCTCTATATTTCTCTTCACAGGATGGGTGTCCACCTCCTCGACTGAGAGGGCCCGGAAGGCCGACTGAAGTCCTTCCATCGAATCCTCCGCCACGTCCACTGGCCCATGTAAGGGCTCCGAAGGTACAGCGCTAGGTCCAGGTCCAGGTTCACCAGGTGCTGGCATTGCTGGTGCCTCAGGCGCCGTCTTCACATCGGTGTTCTCTTCCTTTGGTGTCCATATTCGTTCGCCCTTCTTGCTTATATATGACTGATCTCGGCGCACTGGATGTACGGCACGGGGTTGCTGCCGGTACGCAGAGACTTTCTGGGTCTTGCTACCAGAAAGTTTTATAGTGATTTCAACACTGTGTGTTTGTTGTGCCTCTCCTGCTGCTTGCTGCTGGTGTAGGGTTTCCTGCTGCTTGTTTTTGATGCGGAAAATGTTTTATTTGCTGAAATACAACCAAACCAGGATAACCCAAGCCAGAGATAAGCAAGTAGAAGAAAATCAGGATCAAAGCATGAAGGGCTGCAGTCACAGAGAGTTAGATAAAGAAAACTATCAACAATAGACCACAGCAATTAGCATACATTGCAACTCAGGATGAAATATTTTACATGTTTGAGAAAAACTGATGGGAAAACTGCCCCAAGGGCTCACTCTCATCCTCAGTGCCATCTTGAGATGTGCACTCTTTGTTTTTGGGTCCCATAGGTGCTGAGGTGGCATGGCATGTGGCGATGAGGTCACTGCCATGTCACATGGGATATTCCTACTGAGCTAGGCTGACTGGGTATTGAACCCAGGACCTCTCAAAAAGAGGTGCCCCAGCCCCCTAGGGTGCATACCACTAGGATAGCTAAGAATTCATGTGAAAACATACATAAATTCATAGGCTCTGCCTTCAGTATATCAGTGCCTCAGCAACCCAGGATAAAATGTTTTAGTGCCTATAACTTGGGGATAAAGGGGTCCACACCACATCCTAATTTAGTGTTTGGTTCCATCGGTCAAAATGTGTTATCACCAGTTTTGGTTGAGCCAATACTAAGATAGAAATGCCTGTGTGCTTAGAGCACCTCTAATACAACTAAAGTATACCCTAAAGCATTGGAAAAGCACTTTTTCTTACTCAACATTTGACTACTCAGTTTTTTGGCCCAATTACCCACAAAAATGCATGATTTTCCTCCCCAAAAGCTCTCAAAATTTTTGCCATTTTACCGACATTTCTCTAAAATGCACCACATTTTGGGGGTTCTCGAACTAGAAAACCTTGCTTTTTGTTGCTCATTTCTGCATGCTTTTTTCTCCTACCTTAAAATTTCACTTTTTACGCTTCTGGTTTCCAAAATGCTGCAAAATGACACCATTTTCCCATTCGTATTGCGAGGCCTCGCAATACGAGACATGCAACAACGTAATTCACTGCAATTACACACAGCTTCAGAGCACTCAGAAACAAGCAAAAACAGAATGCAGAGTGTCAGTACATTCTGTGCGTCGAGATGTGAGGCTTTCGGAATGCGAGTTGCCTTAGGGTCAGTATAATCTTCATTTCCAGATTACGCTTCTGAAAACAGAGCTGAAATGGCGAATTGCCTGATCTGGAATGCGAGGCCTCGCAATGCGAGACAACATATCACGCAAAATAGGACTGCAACGCCCTTTAGAGGTTCTTCTTCTTCTTCAATCCCGCTGCCAACATCTTGCTCCGCGCTGTCGAGCCCACTGCTGTTCCCGAATCCGGAAGGCTCAGCGTCCTCTTCACTCCCTGGGGCTGCGTCAGTGTCGTCTGCTTCGGCTCAGCAGCCGCCTGGGTCTTTGGCTTTTTCGGCTTCAGGGCCTGGCTCGCCCTCGGCTTGTCCTCATCTGCCTCGCCAGCCTGGAACACCCAAACCTGCGTGGACTTCCGAGGAGATCGCCGATCAGATCTTGTCAGCAGCGGTCCATCGTCATCGTCCCCAGGCTCATCCACGTTTTCGTCTCCACCTTCTGCATGGGCATGCTGACTTGGTTCCTCTGCCGTGGACACCTCGAGACGCGTATATCCCACGTGCTCGTCCTCAACCCGCATTGGCATGCCGAACTGGATCCAGAGCTAGCACTGCGCCAACCTGGTCTGGTCAATTTTTGCCTGCATGCGCTGCGTCACCTTGTGATGGTAGCTCCGTGCCCAATCAGACCGCTTCTGTTTGGTCAATTGCAGAGAACAAACTTGCGGAGGATCATCCAACGCTGCCACTTTCGCCGCCATGTGCACATCGCGATCGAAGATCATGACATTCTCCGTGCGGTGTTTGGTCCGCATCAGCGTTGCCATCCACGTATAAAGCACAACAGACATGAACCCTGGTTCATCACGTTCGCGGCGACCCAAACCGATGTATGGTGGGATCTGTAGTGAGGAGTAGCGAGATGGCAAAGGCATTGCGAGGCCTCGCAATCCGAAAGCGTTGTAAATACCTTTTTCTTGATCTTTACACCGGCCAACAGAACAAGTGCTTTAATTTGAATTCCGCCTTTTCCTGTCTTGCCTGCACCAGGTAGCCAGTAACACACTTGCACTTTTTCATACCAGTAATCGTTCTCCGCGATTCCAGGTGTCTCCAAAACTGTTTGCAGGGCGTCCCAAACAGTCTCCACCTCGCCGTGGATCACAAGCACAGTTTCAGGGTTGTCATTCAACTTGGCAATCACAACAGGACTCACAAGATCTGCATCGTCCGCCAGATTCGCATTCAGAATGATCATGTCAGTGTCCAGATCCTCCAAAATAATCAGGGGATCTTGCGGATCTTTGTAGGGGGCGCACAGCATTTTGACCACCTTTCCAGTGACCTCAATGTTCACCACGTCCACTTTTCCGGACTCTGTGGACTTGACTTCGGTCAAGGGCGATGCCAGTCGTGCACGCAGGCGACCAAGGTCCATTGATGACCCATGCTTTGGATGAGTATTTCCCATCGCCGTCTAGAATCGCGCCTTGCTGAGCGTTTCTCGTTTCGGCGACGGAGCCTCAGGTTTCCACTGCCAAGCCCCCAAAGGGATCCGAAACGAAAGGACATCCCAGTAGTGCAACGGTACATTCTCTGCCGGACTCGCCTCTGCAAACATGTGAAAGGTTGCGTTTACCTTGTTTCCGCGTTTGCCTACCTGCTTGTGAGGGTAACATACTGCGGGTCGGATGAATAATGCTGTCCGGCGCGGCTCCCCAATGCCAATTGATCCACTGCTGCTTCTGGTAGGCAGAGGCCCGGTCCTGGAGTTCCTTGATGTTCGTTTTTGGTCTCGACATATCGGCGGCGACCCGTTGTAGGAGCGATGGCTCGTACAGACCCTGCAAGAACTTCAGCTGGTTCATCGTCACCGGCATGTCCATCTTCTCGAAATTATCCAGAGACGTCACCGCTGCGTCCTCCGCATGGTACACCCAAGTGAAAAACGGTCCAAACGCCTTGACTGAATAACTCTGTACATGAGGAGGATAAGTAGCCATATTCAGATTGCGAGGCCTCGGATTCGACAATGGAACATACTTGGAGTTCATCCTCGGAAATTTTTGGTGGAATCCAAGCACTTCCGCTCGCGGTTTTCGGGATGGTTCGGTGAATGTGTTCCCTTGCAGTCTCGTCAGGCCCAGCCGGCGAATCTCGCAAATGCATAAGGAAGTTGTCAGCTGCTTCCGACGGTGGCACGACGGAGATGTCCAGATCGATGGCTTGCTTCCGACCAGCGATTGCTACTCGTGTAGCCCAACTGGTTTGCGTTTTCAACAGGTTGACCTTCACCACTTGCATCCACTGCGGTGGGTCGAGGCCCTGCTCAAGACGTTGGTCTCGCAGTGCTTTCAGCGCACAGACGCAGTGCTGCTTTGCAATGACGATCCAATCGTCGGCTGGAGAAGAAAACAGGTGTTTCAGAGGATGAACATGAAACAGCAACGGTGCGACCGGGTTACGTACCTGGTGATTGCCATGCAGTCACGGTCACGGGCTCCTCAGGAGGGTTTGCCGTAAGACTTCTCATAACCTCGTCCACTCGCTTCTGTTGATACTTCCGGATCTGGCCGTACTTCTTCTTCTTGTCGATGGAAAGGCTCCCAACGTCAACCCCCACCTGCAAAGGCTTCTTGTAGAACCTCAAGAACTCCTCTGGCACCGTTTCGTGCGTGGATGGTACTTGTGACGTGTCCGGTGATGCTCTGCCTGCTTTTGTTGGCGTCAAACTCTCTGCCATGTTGAAATAGGCCCGTAAAAAGGGAGCAAAATGTACATATTTTTTCTTCGATTGCGAGGGCTTGCAATCGACAATATAGGTATTTGTCTGCAATTACCTACTTCGTATTGCGAGGCCTCGCATTAAGGTAACAACATATAGTCAAAAACGCACTTTTTGAAAAGACGATTACGAGGGCTTGCATTCCGAACACGCAGTAGTGAGCAAAAGCACCGGTGTGCGCGCAACAACAACAACAGAGTTGGGAATCAACCTAAAACCGATATTATGCATCGGTAAAGGCCCAAATTGTGTCCAAAATGTTCGTGCGCTGCGCATCACACCGCAGAGGAACATTGTTGTCCATCAATCGTATTACGGCAGGTGAGAAATTCCGGGGCTGCCGCAGAAATGTACGCAAAACATCGGTCAACACAGTTCTGTATGTGTCCATGTCCGGCTCGCTGTAAGGGTCGGACGGAAAATCTGGATCAGCCTCCCGGTGCCTCTCGATGGTCGAGGTACCCGACTGCCAAGGACGGCACCGAATTCTCAGGCGGTCGTCGACAACATACGAGTGCAAGCGTTGTTGGATCCCGGTTTCAATATCGGAGGACAAACCACTAACCGGCAGGCGTCTGTTAATTCTCGCAGGGCAGATCAGGACAAACAAATTGTACACGTCACTGGGTGTGACAGCCATGATAATAAAATTTAGAATACCTACAAAACACCTTCCGTGGGCTTTTTCTATCTGCACACTGATCTGTTCTACATCTGCGCACGCGCTACTATCCTAATCCCATTACAAATCCTGGCAGGCCGCTGTTGAAGGTCTGCCAATGCATCAACGCAACACCGATGGTCCTCACATACACAACAGGAATCAGCTGCAGCCCTCCGGAGCTCAATCAAAAGCACGAACACGAGTCGCAAAACATTTTGGGCGTCGATGGCGGTTCCAGGTTGCCGTCCAGACCAGTTGCATTGTCTCACGAGAAATCCACAGTAAAGGACAAGGGGAAACCAGTTGTGCAGAAGGTTCACCATTGCTTTACATACTTCACTCTTCAGTCGATCGATCGCCGTCCCACCGTGATCGGCAACAGCCTGTAACCTGTTCGCTTTCCTTCGCAACTGCCGCAAGAAATGCGGCGCACAGTTGAGGATGCCGGCAATAGTTCTCTCCATGACTCTAAGCTTCGGGTACGACCCTACTGCTTTTCCCAAGCGTAAGCGTCCAAAGCGGAAGTACACAAACAGGGAATGAAAGCGGCGCCATACGTTGGTCACAAGGTATTTATAGGGATGCCGGCTGCCGTACAAGACAAGGGTCCTCTTCAGTTTTTCGTGCCAGTTCCACCGCTGCATTCTGTCGGAGTACAGCAACTTCAGGCATCTTTTGTGTATGTTCTCATCAACGAGGATGGGCACAATGGGGTGCGTGTGGTTTGACAGCGGTGCAATGTAGTTCAACACCTCGACCAAGCCCTTGTACGAGGATACCTGATGCGTACTCAGCAGCAGCGGCTTCCAACCAGGATTTGGTAGTGGATCTCGCACGATGTCAAGCGGCGCTCTGATGCTCGGTATTGCTGCAGGTCTGTCCGCAAGCAGGCCCACGTCTGTCACGATCCCATGAAAGCTCCGTTTCATTCTGACAAGTGCTGCAGCCACACTGCCGATGCTGCCGATGAGCACATCTATGGTTGGGTGTCCTCTGAAATATGGCAACCTGCACGGAATCCCAACGACGCAAAGGGCTCTGCAATTTTGCGACTGATCCTGGATCGTTTGATGCGTTCCATAGTGCTTAATGTAACAATTGTCGATCCAGACGCAAACCTGCCGGTTCTCCATCCATCGCCATGTCTTAAGCATCTATCCCGCAGACCGTTCCTTCATGAGTTCCTCGCGGAGCCGCAGCAGTCCTGTTCTTCGCAACCGGCGCCTGTTCTGCCGACCGATGGAGGCAAAACCCGGGGCGTCCTCGTCCTAGTGCTGGGGTGTGCATCGCAAGCACAAATTTTTTTATAAGTTGAAGAACTCCTCCTTGAAGTGATTGGCGGCTCGGCTGTCTGGTCTGCTTTTCAACCTGAGTAGTGAGTGCCGTGTTTTCTGGTGCAGTCGCAGCAAGCGCGGAAAGTCAAAAAAAAAAAAACTGCTCCACTCTTGTTCTTTTCAATGGCAGCCCATAGTGTTTCAGCATTTGTATACCCGTGTTCCGTTGCACAAAAAGCTCGCAATCGCCTCGCGGTCCGTTCCAGCTCCCTCTTCGCTCGATGCGCAATGTTACGTGGCATATACAATCATCTCAAAGAATCAAAAATGTGCATTTTATTATACGATTCCACGAAAAACAGGCTCCTTTAATGCTACAGTTAAATAAAATTTCTTGCCAGCACAGCTCTGCACACGCGACACGCGCATATCGATCTTTGCGCGCAAATCCGCCGCGCGTGCGCATTTTCGGTTGCTGGTAATGGTCAGCTGGTCCCACATTTCTCTTGTTTATCACACTTGCGGTACCCAGTTGCGAACCGCCACCATCGCTGTTGGGCAGTGAAGCCAGCGGTGACCACAGTATGAAAACTGGAGATGCCGGCGGGACTTGTATGGGCGCCCATGCAGCAGCGCCGCATCAAGGGAATGCACATGCTGTGTAGTTGGTGGATTTGTCTATTTTATTGCTTTCTGTTCCATTATTGCGAGGCCTCGCATTTCGATTCCTGAAACTATACCTTTTGTGAATATTTTGAAATGGAATGCGAGGCCTCGCATTCGAAAAAGAATGTTATTTGTCGTAATTACCCTTATGCGAATTTTCCATGCATTCGCTTCTGGTAGAACAAATGAAATCGAATCCTTGCATTGCGAGGCCTCGCAATCTGTTGCATAAAAAGAGGCTTAATAACCGACACGAGGTGCGACACACAGTGGGTTGTCCTTCCATATCGAGATACCATCGTACGCACTAGTATAAAGGAGCCCCGTTTGTTGCAACGACACGAAAAAGGTACCTTTTTTAACTGAAAAAACAAGCATAAAAAATCAGGGTCAAAAAAACAGGGTAATTCACTGAAAAAGCCCACATCATTTCTTGGTGTTTTTGTTTTTTAAAGAGCGGTACAAAAGCGTACCTGTTTCGGCCGCCTAAGTACAAGACCTCCGTACGGCTCTAAGCCTCATGGCGGATCTTGATTTGTGGCATGCAGATCACGTTTGTAGAGATGGATTCATTAGGCCTTTCGAATACTCGTCCCCAGGTTTTTTTTTTTTGCAATGTGCATCTTCTCAATCACCGGGGCGCTCGGGGGGACCGGACCCCAGCTTTTGTTGCAAAGTGGCTGCGCGTTAGGTGGTTGGCAAGAGGCACACACTTGGCAATATTTGACCATAGCCTTCACATTGTTGTGTAGGTTGCGTATCTAAAAGCGCTGAAAAGATCTGCTCGCAACATTTGTGTCCCCGGATGTCTAAGATATCGGCGATGCCACTCATCACTATCAGTCGCGCCTTGGCGCTGGGTATAGCGACCTTGCTTCCACGAATTAGTTTTTAGTAGCAACCCGGTGCATTCCTTCAAGCCATTGTGCTGCTAGGTTGTCAAGAGACGTCACAATTGGGATAGTCTAGGTACTCATGGGTGCACTCCCGATCTAAAACTGAGAGTGGCTCTGCCAGGACCATATCAGAGGCGGGTGGGGCGGAGCATCCACCCGCTGAGCATTGGCGCCCGTCAATGGAAGAATGTCGGCCGCCGGCCGAAGCACAAAACATCAACCCTCCAGTTGGCGGTCCTCCTGAACCCGCCGTTTCATCTCGATCAACCGGTCGGCGTGGTTGGTCTTCGTCAACTCGTTGTGGATGGAGACATTTTGTAGCCCCGGGGAGGCTCGGTAGGCCTAACTGGACAGAACTCTCTCCATGGGGTTGTACTTGCTTGGGACATAGGCCACGCTCTGGTAGAATGTGGCCAAAGTCAAGTGCCGTCTAGCCATATTTTGGACCGGGATGCAGAACGGTTCTACATTCTTTTTGTGCTAGGACGCTAAAGACTAGAGATCGGTGCAAACAGTGACTGTGCTCGGTAAGGCATCACACGAACACATTGGCCCCCTTCGGTTGCGGCGTCCAAGTGCGATTCTATCCAAGCGGCAGGGCCCTAGACCAGAATGCAATGGGAAAATGGTCACCAGAGTCCCGTACTTGCTCAAACACAGCCCACATAGCGTAGTGTGAAACATCCGTGCCAAAGACACATCCTCGAGATTGGTCGATTAGGAGCTTCAACACTTCCTCCTTGAGAGATCGGTAGGCCTTATTTCGCTTGGGAGTCCGCTGCAGCTTGTGGCGAGTGCCCTTCTTGGCGAGTGGCCTTGACAGCTGAAGCATGGCAGACAGCACGGACGCAAACCCGTCCTACATCTTCACGCACTGGCTGAAGTAATTACACAACCTGAAATATTGCCAAAGCTCTATGAAGTTGGTTGGTCGCTTTGAACTGTTCACGCCGGAAACCTTTACCACTCGTTGGCCACGGGCGGCCATGTCCAACGATGTGCCCTGCAAGGTCCACCTTCTCCACGAAGAGGGCGGCCTTCTCCCAGGTTGCACGCTCGGATCCGATGATCACATCGTCCACAAACGGGATGGCGATGTCGTAGTCGTTCCTAAGAATCCACTCGGTGACCCTCTGGAACGAAGTGTTGCAATTAGTACCACCCATAGGCATGACCTTCGTTATGTAGGTGCCAAATGATGTTCTCATCGAGGTACAAAGCTGGCTGTCCTTCGCCAAAAGCATCTGATGATAGCTATGCTTCATGTTGAGGACACTGGAAATTTGATTTTTGGATTGTTCCCGCACAATGTTCTCAATGCGGGGAATCTTGTACCTTTTGAATCCCTTCATGGCACTTTAGCTTGCGGTAATCTACCATCAGGTGCCATTTCCCCTTCAGTTTCTTGAAAACCACAAATGGAAAACTGGCGAGTTCGGTTTCACATGGGTACATCCGACCCCGTTCCTCGAATTCATCGGGACATTTGGGCACAGCCTCAGCACAATTTTGCCCTTCAGCCCAAATCTGACCTTCCCCACTCCCGTTAAACCAAGCGCTTTCTAGATTCGCGGCATACCTAGTAGCCTACGGGCGCCGCAAATTTTTCCAATATGCTGAATCGATCAAGAATCCAATTCCTCATCGATTCATCGATGCATTCAAATCCGCGCATCTCGCATTCTTCTACCCGATGACCCTCTTTTACAGTTGGCAGTTGCCGTCGCCGCGATCCCATTGCCGGGATGGGTGGACAGTTATGATGGATTGATGTGTCGCTTTTAAGATTTCTGAAACCCCAAATCTGATCCGCATTTTCAAGGCATCAGAGGAGCATGAGGAGCTACTGCTGGCTAGCCTTGGAGCCCATTGCCCTCCAAAAACTCGCCTGTGGCTGGCTGGAATGCTGCTTTCTTGTCAGTGCTCTAGGGTCATTTCTGGGCAGATCTGTGGGTTGTGTTGAAGCATCCATATCTGCGTGCTACTAGGGAGGTGGAACCTGGGGTTGGGCTGTGGGCAGGTATTGAGTGTCCATTGCCATAAGGCGCCCCCATGCCAGTCAGTTGCCTAACCCTCCTGTTAGTGTGTACATATGTTGTTGTTGAGTGGCAAAGATTCTAGAACGCTTTGTTCTATGAGGATGCCCTGAGCACAGTGCTTTGCCTGCCTCATGTGCGTGCCCCGTGGACAAAGCCTCCCACAGCAGCGCGTCAAAAGCGTTCTACCACGGCTGAGGAGTGCAGCGAGCCACTCGGGGCCAAGAACTTCGAAGACAACGAGAAGAACCGCAGCTTCCGCCCCAACAACCACCTCAACAGCCACAGCCCCCGTGCCCCGCTCCACCACGCTCGGAGCCGGGCAATCAGCGCCGCTGGTCCCCAACTTGGGGGCCATCAAAATCCTGGTGGCCGGCCTGGAGGAGGGCCGGGATTAGCGCCACTCCCGGTTGGAGGATGGTGTGAAGGGCCCCAGTGGGTGGAGATCTGCGATGAAGTCCCAAACTTCTGCGGCATCGAGGTCCAACTCCAGCCGTCCAGGCCATGGGATACGAGTATTCCCATGGTCAGAAGAGGTGGAGAGTCTGGAGGGACACCAGACAGCTGCCTGGCCTCAGCCCCGACCCGCACAAGGACGACAAGCCGGAAGAGGAGACGAGGTCTACGGCCAGAGCCAGCAGCAGCGGTGCCCGCCCTGGCGCCGCCACGTTGGGCGACTTCATCGCGGTCGCCAGGAGAACCCGGGCGAGACCCGCTACCTGGTCGGGCCAGGTAATATGCGTCCCCCAGGACCTCGTGGGGGGGCCTTCGAAACCTTTGAAAAACAGATCGGATTGCACTTGCAGTGTACCCTGTGCAGATCGAGCAGAGTCCCCTAACCCTGTAAGACCCAAATCTGAAAACCACACAAAATGTAATTCACATGCTGTTTTAGTGTCCAGAAATGCCAAATGCAGACACGCCTGCATTGTGTGTCATGCATGTAATTTCAATAATTGCAACCACATTCATTCAGAGCTTTTTAAATCATACAAAGAAACTCAAACACAGCCCCGCAAATTCATTGGCATGTGCACAGCCACATACCTGTGCTGCTTCATCCTCAAACCATCCATGAGTTTGTCAGCCCACAGGGACAAGCACAAACACAAGCACTCATGCAGACAGTTCAGTGTCTGTTCAGAACAAACACCTAGAAAGTGTCCAGAAACCACATGTGTGCGCACACACGCACACATGCACGCACATACACACACCCTCCCCACTGCACAGCCTTCACATTACGCACGTGCATAATGCTTCTTCTTTGTGGGACCACTGCAACCGCTGCATCTGGTGTCAAAAAGGTATGCAGGAGCCCAGCACAAGCAGCCACACAATGTCATACAAAAGGAGTTTGCTGAAAAGCAAGGATGGCTTGAGCAGGTCAAAATACAATTGGTGAAACAGTTAGTTGGTTTAGCATGCACTCTGGCATATGCACAGAGTATGGAACCCATTCATAATGCAGCTTACACAAAATTTGACTCAATATGCATCATAAACCACCCCTACCAGTGGGGCTGCTTACATTGGGCGAGCAACTTCTCCTGCAGGTTTCAGTTTTCAGGCATGAGGCAGCAGATTTTGTTGGCCAGCTCCATGAATTATGTATTGTACAAATGGGTGCAACCCTGGCAGTCACATGTGTATCGAAGATCAGTCCACTGTGGCAAATACAAATTACACCTCCTACGTTGGATCAGGATTCATTACGGTTGGGAGAGGAGAATACAGATGTCCATCACCCCCCACCACCCAGAAAGCGGGGACGAAACGTGGTGACATGATCCTTGCCATATGGTGCCCAATGCATTCCCGGCCAAACCCATCCAAGCCAAATCGTCTCAGAAGTAGTATCCAGGCATATCATAACAGTACAGTTTTGCAAGCAAATTGAGCCAAAAAAACAAGGGATTTTGTGGAAAGGCCCCCAAAAAGGATCCCAGTATCACAGCAACCCGCACACTCCCAAAAGACTGCACTGCGTGTGCATGCATGGCCTCTTAATGCAATGTTGTGTGGGTGGGCCATTGCCGTTGTGTCAGGCAGTTATTGTGCAATGAAGGGCAAATGGAAGGTAGTGAATCACAAAACCTCCGAGATACCAAGAGGTGACTAACTGGTATTCACAGCACCACCATTTTGCATAGGGCCCCTTTGCAGGTTCGCAGGGGTAAATTTTCAGCCACATTGCACAAAAGATTAGGAGGTACTCGTCCAACTACCGTACCACGGCCTAAAATCGCTGTTCACATTGGAATACCGCACTGGTTTCTCTGGGCTGTCACCTGTCTCAGACTGAGCAATGTCACTAAACTCACTCCCCACTGATGTGCGCGATTATTTTACGGGGGGCGGGTGATGAAAATGACGAAATGATTGACCATGTGCGACTAGTGGAGGCCAGTGGCTGGAAACCATTGGAGGCCCAAAACCTGTGTCATGCATGTAACTTGGGTCATACCATCTTACGGATCTTGGGGCGGGCAGCCCTGCACTGGGCACCTTTGGATCAACAGAACATAAACCCACCACCCGTCCTGCAGCCCTGATCGCACGGGCATGCAGCACACGACGACTTGTTGGTCGAGTGCAATCAGAACACAAGCAGGCTGGCTGTTTCTGAAAACACACACGACGCACTTTTTCACACACACACACACACACACACACACACACACACACACACACACACACACACACACACACTATGCGAATACGTCCAACGCCCCCCCCCCCCCCCACACACAAACACACACAAACACACCAGACAGAATGGTGACAACTAAAGGAGAAAACAGGGGAATTATCCAAAATGGCATGCTATACGTGGGGGCCTGCGGGGGGCATGTGGTGTATCTGATTGTTCAGTCTGACCTACGCAGCCGTGGCACAAACGCCTTGTCAGTTTCTGTGCAGTGCTTCGCAACTACTGACTTGGTGTACAAGATAGGGGCGTGCGAAACGGCTGTTTTTTTCATTGCACGAGTCGTTTACTGTGGATAGGGCAGTGTCACATTGCGGGAAAGCCTTTTACACCATTCACAGTGGGTGACATGAGTCCTACGGCAAGAGAGAAAAAGCGAAACGTGCGCTGGTCCTGTGCAGTAGTTACATGGGCTAAAAATTCCCCTTGTGGCCTCCCAATACTCATATTAGTCTGCTTGTGAACGTTGGGAAGACCATGGACAGGCCCTCGTGTGGAGAGTACAGACCGTAGGGACACCGATTTACTGTATCACAAGGACACTTCAGCATGAGAACCACAGCCCGCCCTCCTCAGTGACAGCACCCAAACACAACCGCACCCCACAAGGGACAGGTCCTCGCCATCCCCATGCAGGCATCAGAGGGGCAGATGGTGTCGTATCGTTATGGACCAGCCAGCACCATGCAACACACCACGTTGAAAGCACACTGACCAAAGGAGTTGGGAGGGCCGGGGGGGGGGGGGGATCCTGCATGGACAACTGAAGCATGTCTGCAGAACCTTGGCTGGAATTCTTGTCCGGTGCACTCCCTTCAACTTCAGGAGCATCAAAGCAGGCAATACAGAGCTTTGACTGTTTGGAATATATGTAATATATGGAATATATTGTTATATGCACTGTTTGGAATCGTTCTGAGCGCCGGCGCTGCGCGCCCATGCTGGCATTGCCACGGGGGGGGGGGGGTTCGCAGCAACGGGCCATACGCCGACTCCTTCCCGCTTCCGTGCCACTTTCAGGGTGGGGGGGGGTCTGGTGGGGGGGTTAGGGGGCCAGCTGGGGGGGGGGGGGGGGTCCGGACCCCTACATATATGGCTTGAAATGGCCTTCTCATCGCGTTGATCACTTGGAGGTGCAGATGTAGGGGCGAAAAATATTGCAACAGGCGGGGGGGGGATGGTAGGTGGTACTTTTTTTCAAGGGGGTTTAATGGGGACAAAATTAGAGTTGGCTGCCTCACCCCTGCCTTCTCGGGGGCCCAAAAGTGGGTACGTAACCCCTGCGTTCTCGGGACCCCAACAAAGGGGACAAAATCAGAATTGGCTGCATGTCATCTGCCTTTGCATAGTAGACTCTGGGTGAGCTATGGGGGAAAAAACTGTTGGCCAAGTGCCTCCAAGCGGTCATCCCAAACCGGCAGTGAGGGGCCTCTCCCAAGCGGCGGGTTTTGGGCCCTGGGATGTCCACTTGCGGGGTCTTTTCCCCAACGGGGGCACATAATAACCTATTGCCTGTCTAATGCCATGCTCAGTCCTCCTTTTGTGGCGAGCGCATCTTGTAGCCCCTACCCCCCCCCCTTTATGTCCACACAGGGGCCCTCTGTTTGTCAGTACAGTGTCAACTAGAGTAGTGGCCATCTCTGAGAAACTCTGCTCAGAGGCGGGCTACTCATTTCGGGCGGACTGAAAAAATACCCATTTTTGCCCACTATTGATTTCTCCTGAAAATTCCGAGTATATTGAGTATAGACACATGGGGTGAAAACACAATTTTTTACCCTTTGCCACATCAGGCCTTTGGCACCGATGGTACGGCACTTTGGTGCCAATTTCTAGGGTGGGGGGGGTTTGGGGGGGGGGGGGGGGTCGGCGTAAAGGACTCAGGCCCGGCGACACCCCCCTGGGCATTGCAGGGCTGACAATGACTTTCCTTGTAGCCATGGGCTCGGACGGGAGGGGGGTTGCGGGCTGTTCTCCACCAGAAGCAAAAAGGGAAGCAAAATGGCTGGACTCTGTGACGCTCGAGTCTCGAGGAAATGCGAGCCAATCTCACATCAGTCGGAAAATATATGAACCAAAAATTGTGGTTCCTCAGGTGTTCGCTTGCGACTTGCGACGATTTGTAGTAAAGGAAGAGTGCTTATAAAACATAGGAAACTAGCACCTGCGAAAGGACTCTTGGACAGGCCTTGTTCTCAGCAGACTGAGCCTGCTGCTTGATCGCCCCTCTTGTAGCTTCAATACCATGAACACTCATTCATGTTTTTCCAGACCTGTGCTACTCGTATGACACGTGGCCCCTTGAAGAGTGCTAGTATACTGTAGGTGGATCAGGTTTGACTGCAGGCAGATTCCATTTCGACTGGAGGTTGGCTGGGGCTCCGTAAACTGAAGGTAGACTGGGGGTACATTGGAGGCACACTGCAGGGAGACCAGAGGTAGATCAGGGGTAAGGCTTTGGAGGTACACCAGAGGTACACTGCAGGGAGATGGAGATAGACTGAAGGTAGACTGCATGTAGACTGAAGGTGGACCAGATGTAGACCAGGGGTAGACTGAAGGTAGATCGGAGTTAGACCAGAGGCAGACCTGAGGTGGACTGGAGGTAGACGCCTGGAGGTAGACTTGAGGTATACTGGAGGCAGATGAGAGGTGCCGTGGATGCTTAGGTTTTGATGCCCGGCCAGAAAAAGCTCCACCACTTTGTCTTTGTTGCCACGTGAAAGCACTTTCTTGGCAGGGCAGTCACTGCAAAGCGGATGCAAGGGACGCAAAAACATTCACCTCAACTAGTGCTGTTGTCACGGCTGACTATAGGGCTGCTGGGCGTCACCTCGATGTTCTCGATGCCTATGATACGTGGAATTGTCAGGGTGTGCGTTTCGGGCTTCTCAAGGCTCATGGTACCCCTTCGGGGGGCGCACAGCGTAGCGTGCCGGGACACATCCAAAGTGAGGCTTCTGTCTCTGGTGCTGGTGCTGGTGCTGGTGCTGGTACTAGTGCTGATGCTGATGCTGGTGCTGGTGCGGGAGGCGTCTACACTGCCGCCAGTGCCGTCACCACAGGCCAGTGTGCTCTCTGGAGAGCTGTCGGCATGGGGCCGTGCGCGCTCTGGACTGCCAGAAACGCTGACACTGTCGGTACGGACCCGTGAGCTCTCTACACTGTCTGCAGTGCTCGCCCACGTGCTCATCCTTGATGTCTCCACCCTCTCTGTGTCCATCTCCGGGTTAGGCTCCACAACAGGCGGCATCTTGAACGACACCTGCATGTGATGCAGTGAACAAACGCTATCAACAGCGCCCTTCGCTTTCTACACAGAGCAAAATGTACCAACGGCAACAATTGGCATGAAAAGAAAACCCAAAAAGGGATTCTCAAGGAGACCTCATGATGGCAATGTTCTGTTTGTTTCATTGCAGACCCCCCCCCCCTTTATGTCCTTCCCGGTCTTTTGTTAGGGAACAACTGTGCCAGAAAGCTTAAAAAAAAGGGGGTTTTGTGTTGCACATAATTGGACCTGGACTTTCACCATCAAGAAGCAACAGGCCTGATCGGAAAACCACAGTGATCACTGATGAGGTATGTCAAAAAATGGACCCCCTGGCACCCTTGCTCATGTGAAGGAGGTGAGCACGACAGCTTGGGCTCCAAACAGTGTTGAAACATTTCAAAAAAATGTGCCAGCCTTTTCGATCACAGAAGAGAGGTCATCAGAGGTTCCATCCAAGACATTTGGTGATGAAATGATGGATGTTGTGAAAAGCAAGTCCGTGAAAAGTGCCAACAAGCATGTGAGTGCGACTCTATAACTGCATGCAAGTGCTTCTCTTCCCCTGAATCACCGGGGGGGAGGGGGGTTCAGTTCAGTTCCAGACCCTGAGCCCCGCGGGTCCAGGGAGGGGAGGGGGGGGGGGGGGGGCAGCGCACCTCGAAGAGAGGCTGACAGTCAGCCAATCAGTCAGTTAGTCAGGCAAGCAGTCAGTCAGGCAGTCAGTCGGGCAAGCAGGCAGGCAGACAGGCAGACAGAAACACACAGTTTGGGTTTTTTCAGTGGCGGACTCAGCTACAAGCAGTAGGGAGCCCGCAGAGTAACAGAACAGTCAGTGGTCGAGTGGCAATGCAATCAGCCACCAACAGTCAGGTCGGCGGTTTGATTACCGGCCAACGGGTCCGCGGTCGCGCCGAGCCTCCTATCAGCTTTGTCAAACCCGACCTTCATTCAAATCCTTCTGAGCACAAACTTTTGACCCCCCGCCCCACCCCCACCCCGCAAAATGTGATATCTAGTTTCAGGGGATAGAGGCCTCAGAATCACAAAATCCATTGGGTGATCATTTTATTGGGCAAAGTAATGATTTTACAAGGTTACAAGGGTTGGACATCCAAAAATCATGCCTTGGGGTATGCTATGCGAACGACCCCCAAAAAGGGGGGTGTACAGGTCCACACCTGCGCTTGATCTAACAACCTCTCTTCGAGCTGATTTCTCTTGTCCGGGGGGCTTTTTTTGAATTCTCCGTTTCATTCTGAGCATTTTGGATATCCACAAGTGGGGTAAAATATCAAGCAGTGTAAGACACATGGCAGCATCAACAACTTCACCATTTGCATTGCAATTTTTGCAAGCAATCGTTCCAGCACCGAGCCACCCTTCCATCTGCACACATACATACTAGGTGCTCCCACTCTCAGGGTCCCCATAGTGGAGAGAAATCAAAATGGGTACACATCCGTAGTGGTGGGGGAAGATGAAAGATTTGGACCCACCATTTAAATTGGAGCATTTCTGGTAAAGACAAATCACCTCGCAGAGGCTGTCAGATCAAAACCTCACAAGCGGTATATAGGGGAAAACGCCACATACCCCCCTTTTGGGGCCTAATCACATACCCTACCTCAAGGGGTTGAATCGTTTGTTCAACCCCTTGTAAAATCAGAATTTGTCCAATAAACGCATCCCCAATCAATTTTTGGTCCGGACCCCAGACCCCCCACTTGAAACCCACTTTTGGGGGAGCGGGGGGGGGGGGGGTCAAAAATGTGGTAAGCCAGGGTTTGTGTGGAGCGGAGCTGGACGAGCGCTTGTGCACTTCATGCAGCTTTTAGTCGTATGTGCTATGTTGGCGTTTTTGGAGACCTTAGTGACCCCGTGGTACCCACTCTAAGGGGTGCAAGTGGGGATGTTGTGACAGCTTATGCATACTAGGATACAACGGCGTCTTGCAAGGGATTGGTACACAACTTGCATATGCCGCATTTCGCCCTGGACAGCTCACAAACCGAAGTTTACGAAACTTGTTTCTTTGATATTGCGACCACTCACAATGACCATCCCAGCTATGTAAAGCATGTTTTAGGCAGTATCTATGGGTTTTTAATCCTATTGGGCTATTGAGTGAGTGTGTGGGTGGAGGGGGGGGGTCTTGCAAGGGATTGGCACACAACCTGCTTATGCAGCTTTTCGCCCTGGGCAGCTGAAAAATCTAAGTGTCCGAAGCTTATGTGACCACTCACAGTGACGATTCAAGCTAAAGCATGTTTCGAGGAATACTTATCTGTCTTACCTTAGTTGGGTATTGGGTGTGGGGGGCATCTTGCAAGGGATTGGTACACAACCTATTTATGCAGTTTTTCACCCTAGGGAGCCGAAAAATCGAAGTCTGCGAAAATTATTTCTTTGATATCATGACCACTCACAATGACCATCCAAGCTATGTAAAGCATGTTTTAGGCAGTATTTCCTGTGTTTTTGGGGTGTGCATTGCTCGGGGTTGATTCTCTGCGAGGTGGACTTGCCGAAGACAATAGAATTTGGTGAAGCCAATTCCCAACCCTTTCACTCTAGGCCTAAAAAATTTTTCTGGCTGGTTGCCATCTGTCTCCCCCATTAATTCTCAGCCTTGGGAGGTTCCTCTGCGGAGTTTGACATAGGATGTAGGTTGGGGATAGTCCCAGATATCATCAAATAAGAAATAGCAAAAGGGGACCAATTTTACTTAGGCTTACCTGATGCTACTCTCGTTGTCCCAGAATAAGGCATTGCAGCCCTAGCCCTGTCCTATCCAAGCTTAACCCAATGAAAGCTAAGCCACTGAGGGTATTCTCTTGGATTATTGTCCTTTTCACAACAATGAGCAAATCACCTCGCAGAGGTTGTTAAATCAAAGCCAGGCAGGCGTATATATGGGGAAAACGCCACATACCCCCCCATTTTGCCCTTTTTGGGCCTATTCGCGTACCCTACCCCAAGGGGTTGAATTGTTAGTTTAACCCCTTGTAAAATCATTATTTTGTCCAATAAATGCATCCCCCAATGAGTTTTTGGTCCGGACCCCCCCAGACCCCCCCAATTGAAACCCACTTTTTTCAGGTTTTGAGGGAGGGGGGTGGGGGGGGGGGGTCAAAAAATGACCCCCCCTTTTTTTGGGTCCAAAATCATGAATCTTTTGGTTTTTTCGATTTTGAGCCGAAAAAGTGTTTCTGGGTTCCAACTCCATAGGGTTTGTATGGGGCGGAGTGGGACGAGCGCTTATGCAGTTTATGCACTTTTCAGCCATTTTTGCTATGTTGGCGGTTTTGGCGACCTCGGTGACCCCGTGGTATCCACTTTGAGGGGTGCGAACGGGAATGTTGTGACAATATATGGCTACTAGGATACGGAAGGAAGTTTTTTGCAGTCTCTAGCCTTGCCTAGGGCCGTTCACAACCCGTGCCAAAGACGCGAAATGGCTGTTTCCACCAATAATGGCCTAGTGAATGGGCCGGGACACAACCTGCTTATGCAGTTTTCACCCCGGGCAGCTCAAAAATGGAAGTTTTTGAAACTTGTTTTTTTGATGTTGTGACCACCCAAAATGACCATCCAAGGTATGTAAAGCATGTTTTAGGCTGTAGTTGCGTGTTTTTCATCCTATTTGGGTATTAGGTCCGGGGGGGGGGGGTCTCCCAAGGGATTGGTACACAACCTGCTTATGCAGCTTTTCACTCGAGGCAGCTCAAAAATCGAAGTTTTTGAACTTCGTTTTTCTGATATTGTGATCACCCGAAATGACCATCCAAGGTATGTAAAGCATGTTTTAGGCCGTATTTACATGTTTTTCACCCTATTTGGGTAATGGCCGCACGGGGGGGGGGGGGGGGCCTCCCAAGGGATTGGTACACAACCTGCTTATGTAGTTTTTCACCCTGGGTAGCTCAAAAATCGAAGTTTTCGAAACTTGATACCGTGATCACCTAAAATGATCATCCAAGGTATGTAAAGCATGTTTTAGCCCGTATTTATGTAGTTTCCACCCTATTTTGTGTGTCTGTTGCTCGGGGTAGATTCTCTGCGAGGTGGACTTGCCGAAGGCAATAGAATCACCTCGCAGAGGTTGTTAGATCAAAGCCAGGCAGGCGTATATATGGGGAAAACGCCACATACCCCCCCATTTGGGCCTATTCGCGTACCCTACCCCAAGGGGTTGAATTATTAGTTTAACCCCTTGTAAAATCATTATTTTGTCCAATAAACGCATCCCCCAATGAGTTTTTGGTCCGGACCCCCCTAGACCCCCCCCACTTGAAACCCACTTTTTAGGGGGGGGGGGGGGTCAAAAATGTCGAAAAAATGACCCCCCCTTTTTTTGGGTCCAAAATCATGAATCTTTTGGTTTTTTCGATTTTGAGCCGAAAAAGTGTTTCTGGGTTCCAACTCCATAGGGTTTGTATGGGGCGGAGTGGGACGAGCGCTAATGCAGTTTATGCACTTTTCAGCCATTTTTGCTATGTTGGCGGTTTTGGCGACCTCGGTGACCCCGTGGTACCCACTCTGAGGGGTGTGAGTGGGGGTGCTGTGACAATATATGCCTACTAGGATATGGAAGGACGTTTTTGCAGTCTCTAGCCTTGCCTAGGGCCGTTCACAACCCGTGCCAAAGACGCGAAATGGCTGTTTCCACCAATAATGGCCTAGTGAATGGGCCGGGACACAACCTGCTTATGCAGTTTTCACCCCGGGCAGCTCAAAAATGGAAGTTTTTGAAAATTGTTTTTTTGATGTTGTGACCACCCAAAATGACCATCCAAGGTATGTAAAGCATGTTTTAGGCTGCATTTGCGTGTTTTTCATCCTATTTGGGTATTAGGTCCGGGGGGGGGGGGGGGGTCTCCCAAGGGATTGGTACACAACCTGCTTCTGCAGTTTTTCACCCTGGGCAGCTCAAAAATCGAAGTTTTCACAACTGGTTTTTCTGATATTGTGCTCACCCAAAATGACCATCCAAGGTATGTAAAGCATGTTTTAGGCTGTAGTTGCGTGTTTTTCACCCTATTTGGGTATTAGGTCCGGGGGGGGGGGGGGGGTCTCCCAAGGGATTGGTACACAACCTGCTTATGCAGCTTTTCACTCGAGGCAGCTCAAAAATCGAAGTTTTTGAACTTCGTTTTTCTGATATTGTGATCACCCGAAATGACCATCCAAGGTATGTAAAGCATGTTTTAGGCCGTATTTACATGTTTTTCACCCTATTTGGGTAATGGCCGCACGGGGGGGGGGGGGGGGGGGCCTCCCAAGGGATTGGTACACAACCTGCTTATGTAGTTTTTCACCCTGGGTAGCTCAAAAATCGAAGTTTTCGAAACTTGATACCGTGATCACCTAAAATGATCATCCAAGGTATGTAAAGCATGTTTTAGCCCGTATTTATGTAGTTTCCACCCTATTTTGTGTGTCTGTTGCTCGGGGTAGATTCTCTGCGAGGTGGACTTGCCGAAGGCAATAGAATCACCTCGCAGAGGTTGTTAGATCAAAGCCAGGCAGGCGTATATATGGGGAAAACGCCACATACCCCCCCATTTGGGCCTATTCGCGTACCCTACCCCAAGGGGTTGAATTGTTAGTTTAACCCCTTGTAAAATCATTATTTTGTCCAATAAACGCATCCCCCAATGAGTTTTTGGTCCGGAGCCCCCTAGACCTCCCCCACTTGAAACCCACTTTTTAGGGGGGGGGGGGGGTCAAAAATGTCGAAAAAATGACCCCCCCTTTTTTTGGGTCCAAAATCATGAATCTTTTGGTTTTTTCGATTTTGAGCCGAAAAAGTGTTTCTGGGTTCCAACTCCATAGGGTTTGTATGGGGCGGAGTGGGACGAGCGCTAATGCAGTTTATGCACTTTTCAGCCATTTTTGCTATGTTGGCGGTTTTGGCGACCTCGGTGACCCCGTGGTATCCACTTTGAGGGGTGCGAACGGGAATGTTGTGACAATATATGGCTACTAGGATACGGAAGGAAGTTTTTTGCAGTCTCTAGCCTTGCCTAGGGCCGTTCACAACCCGTGCCAAAGACGCGAAATGGCTGTTTCCACCAATAATGGCCTAGTGAATGGGCCGGGACACAACCTGCTTATGCAGTTTTCACCCCGGGCAGCTCAAAAATGGAAGTTTTTGAAACTTGTTTTTTTGATGTTGTGACCACCCAAAATGACCATCCAAGGTATGTAAAGCATGTTTTAGGCTGTATTTGCGTGTTTTTCATCCTATTTGGGTATTAGGTCCGGGGGGGGGGGGGGTCTCCCAAGGGATTGGTACACAACCTGCTTCTGCAGTTTTTCACCCTGGGCAGCTCAAAAATCGAAGTTTTCACAACTGGTTTTTCTGATATTGTGCTCACCCAAAATGACCATCCAAGGTATGTAAAGCATGTTTTAGGCTGTAGTTGCGTGTTTTTCACCCTATTTGGGTATTAGGTCCGGGGGGGGGGGGGGGTCTCCCAAGGGATTGGTACACAACCTGCTTATGCAGCTTTTCACTCGAGGCAGCTCAAAAATCGAAGTTTTTGAACTTCGTTTTTCTGATATTGTGATCACCCGAAATGACCATCCAAGGTATGTAAAGCATGTTTTAGGCCGTATTTACATGTTTTTCACCCTATTTGGGTAATGGCCGCACGGGGGGGGGGGGGGGGGGCTCCCAAGGGATTGGTACACAACCTGCTTATGTAGTTTTTCACCCTGGGTAGCTCAAAAATCGAAGTTTTCGAAACTTGATACCGTGATCACCTAAAATGATCATCCAAGGTATGTAAAGCATGTTTTAGCCCGTATTTATGTAGTTTCCACCCTATTTTGTGTGTCTGTTGCTCGGGGTAGATTCTCTGCGAGGTGGACTTGCCGAAGGCAATAGAATCACCTCGCAGAGGTTGTTAGATCAAAGCCAGGCAGGCGTATATATGGGGAAAACGCCACATACCCCCCCATTTGGGCCTATTCGCGTACCCTACCCCAAGGGGTTGAATTGTTAGTTTAACCCCTTGTAAAATCATTATTTTGTCCAATAAACGCATCCCCCAATGAGTTTTTGGTCCGGACCCCCCTAGACCCCCCCCACTTGAAACCCACTTTTTAGGGGGGGGGGGGTCAAAAATGTAGAAAAACGACCCCCCCTTTTTTTGGGTCCAAAATCATGAATCTTTTGGTTTTTTTCGATTTTGAGCCGAAAAAGTGTTTCCGGGTCCCGACTCCATAGGGTTTGTATGGGGCGGAGTGGGACGAGCGCTTATGCTGTTTATGCACTTTTCAGCCATTTATGCTATGTTGGCGGTTTTGGCAACCTCGGTGAACCCGTGGTACCCACCCTGAGGGGTGCGAGTGGGGATGGTGTGACAGTATATGCCTACTAGGATACGAGAGGACGTTTTTTGCAGTCTGTAGCCTTGCTTATGGCCGTTCACAACCCGTGCCAAAGGCACAAAATGACTGTTTCCACCAATAATGGCCTAGTGAATGGGGAGGTACACAACCTGCTAATGCAGTTTTTCAACCCGGGCAGCTCAAAAATCGAAGTTTTCGAAACTTGTTTTTTTGATATTGTGACCACCCAAAATGACCATCCAAGCTATGTAAAGCATGTTTTAGGCCGTATTTGCGTGTTTTTCACCCGATTTGGGTATCAGGTCGGGGGGGGGGGGGGGGGGGGCTCCCAAGGGAAGGGTGCACAACCTGCTTATGCAGTTTTTCACCCCGGACAGCTCAAAAATGGAAGTTTTTGAAACTTGTTTTTGTGATATTGTGATCACCTAAAATGACCATCCAAGGTATGTAAAGCATGTTTTAGGCCGTATTTACGTGTTTTTCACCCGATTGGGGTATTAGGTCCAGGGGGGGGGGGGGTCTCCCAAGGGATTGGTACACAACCTGCTTATGCAGTTTTTCACCGTGGGCAGCTCAAAAATCGAAGTTTTTGAAACTTGTTTTTCTGATATTGTGACCACCTAAAATGATCATCCAAGGTATGTAAAGCATGTTTTAGGCCGTATGTACATCTTTTTCACCCTATTTGGGTATTAGGTCCCGGGGGTGGGGGGGGGGGGGGTCTCCCAAGGGATTGGTACACAACTTGCTAGTGCAGTTTTTCACCCTGGGCAGCTCAAAAATCGAAGTTTTCGAAACTTGTTTTTTTGATACCGTGATCACCTAAAATGATCATCCAAGGTATGTAACGCATGTTTTAGCCGGTATTTATGTAGTTTCCACCCTATTTGGGTGTGTGTTGCTCGCGGTAGATTCTCTGCGAGGTGGACTTGCCGAAGGCAATAGAATCACCTCGCAGAGGTTGTTAGAGGAAAGCCAGGCAGGCGTATAAAGGGGAAAACGCCACATGACCCCCCATTTTGGCCTTTTTGGGCCTATTCGCGTACCCTACCCCAAGGGGTTGAATTGTTAGTTTAACCCCTTGTAAAATCATTATTTTGTCCGATAAACGCATCCCCCAATGAGTTTTTTGTCCGGACCCCCCCAGACCCCCGCCACTTGAAACCCACTTTTTGGAGCCTTTGAGGGGGGGGTGGGGGTGGGTGGGGGGGGGGGGGGGGTGGGGGGGGGGGGGGTCAAAAATGTCGAAAAAAATGACCCCCCCTTTTTTTGGGTCAAAAATCACGAATCGTTTGGTTTTTTTCGATTTTGAGCCGAAAAAGTGTTTCCGGGTCCCGACTCCATAGGGTTTGTATGGGGCGGAGTGGGACGAGCGCTTATGCAGTTTATGCACTTTTCAGCCATTTTTGCTATGTTGGCGGTTTTGGCGACCTCGGTGACCCCGTGGTACCCACTCTGAGGGGTGTGAGTGGGGGTGCTGTGACAATATATGCCTACTAGGATATGGAAGGACGTTTTTGCAGTCTCTAGCCTTGCCTAGGGCCGTTCACAACCCGTGCCAAAGACGCGAAACGGCTGTTTCCACCAATAATGGCCTAGTGAATGGGCCGGTACACAACCTGCTCATGCAGTTTTCACCCTTGGCAGCTCAAAAATCGAAGTTTTTGAAACTTGTTTTTTTGATGTTGTGACCACCTAAAATGACCATCCAAGGTATGTAAAGCATGTTTTAGGCTGTATTTGCGTGTTTTTCATCCTATTGGGGTATTAGGTCCGGGGGGGGGAGGTCTCCCAAGGGATTGGTACACAACCTGCTTCTGCAGTTTTTCACCCTGGGCAACTCAAAAATCGAAGTTTTCAAAACTGGTTTTTATGACATTGTGATCACCTAAAATGACCATCCAAGCTATGTAAAGCATGTTTTAGGCTGTATTTGCGTGTTTTTCATTCTATTTGGGTATTAGGTCGGGGGGGGGGGGGGGGCTCCCAAGGGATTGGTACACAACCTGCTAATGCAGTTTTTCAACCTGGGCAGCTAAAAAATCGAAGTTTTCAAAACTTGTTTTTTTGATATTGTCACCACTTAAAATGACCATCCAAGGTATGTAAAGCATGTTTTAGGCCGTATTTACATGGTTTTCACCCTATTTGGGTATTAGGTCCGGGGGGGGGGGGGGGGGGCTCCTAGGGGATTGGTACACAACCTGCTTATGCAGTTTTTCACCCCGGACAGCTCAAAAATGGAACTTTTTCAAACTTGTGTTTTTGATTCCATGACCACTGAAAATGACCACCCAAGGTATGTAAAGCATGTATTAGGCCGTATTTACATGGTTTTCACCCTATTTGGGTATTAGGTCCGGGGGGGGGGGGGGGGTCTCCCAAGGGATTGGTACACAACCTGCTTATGCGGTTTTTCACCCTGGACAGCTCAAAAGTCGAAGTTTTTGAAACTTGTTTTTTTGATATTGTGACCACCCAAAATGACCATCCAAGCTATGTAAAGCATGTTTTAGGCCGTATTTACGTATTTCTCACCCTATTTGGGTATCAGGTCCGGGGGGGGGGGGGGGGTGTCTCCCAAGGGATTGGTACACAACCTGTTTATGCAGTTTTTCACCCTTGACAGCTCAAAAATGGAAGTTTTTGAAACTTGTTTTTTAATATTGTGACCACCTAAAATGACCATCCAAGGTATGTAAAGCATGTTTTAGGCCGTATGTACATGTTTTTCACCCTATTTGGGTATTAGCTCCGGGGGGGTGGGGCGGCTCCCAAGGGATTGGTACACAACTTGCTTATGCAGTCTTTCACCCTAGGCAGCTCAAAAATCGAAGTGTTCGAAACTTGTTTCTTTGATACCGTGATCATCTAAAATGATCATCCAAGGTATGCAAAGCATGTTTTAGGCCGTATTTATGTAGTTTCCACCCTATTTTGGGTGTGTGTTGCTCGGGGTAGATTCTCTGCGAGGTGGACTTGCCGAAGGCAATAGAATTTTGTAGTATTGTCCTTTTCATAACACTGGGCAAATATTTGTGGTGTGATTCATCCATCAACCATGTTTTCACACATTCAAGGCCCGGGGGTGGTTAAGTGTTGGGCCGGACCCCTGGTGGGGCCCAAGTTGGCTATTCCCTATTGCCACCAATTGGTGCGGGTTGGGGGGTCCACAAAGGGGGGGGGGGGGGCAGACCCAGGGTGCAGCCATCAGATTGAGTGTCCCCTGCGCAACGCATGAAGCACAACTACCCCCGATGGAATGCTGAGCTACCCCCCCCACCCTTCTCATGTCCAAAAACGGGCAGGCAGGGCGTCCGCCCCTAGGCGGGAAGCAATCAACTCCACTAGAAGAATAAGAACTGAAAATTTCTGTTGTGAGCACAAGACAATGTAAAATTGCAATGGCAGTTTCTCTTGGAATTCCTAAGCCCCTATGGCACCGACGTTTCGCCACACCAATTTCGCCCCGAGGAACTGGTTCTCAGGGACTCTCACTAGCCACGCGGATGAACCCAAGCATTGAGAGACAACAACCTGATGCTTCATGCCGCCCGTTGGTGGAGACGGGGGCGGGGAGGAGAAGTCGAGCCGTTGCGCGCGCCGAACTGAGAAGCTGCTGCTGCCATACCGCGCTGGATCCACGCCGTCCTGCAGGTCCGCATAGCTGTTGGCAGCGGGGAAATGAAGCGAAGATGTGCCGGCATGCGGGTATTGCACCGTCTCGCCCAGGGAGTCTATGCTGCCAGCCCGGCGGAAGGTCTTCGGGATGTTCTGGGGATCCATGGTGCCGAGGGCCCCCAGCACCTGGCAGAGTCAGAGAGAGGTCAGGGCGTGGGGTCTTCGTAAAGGCTGGTTACCGAGCTGTGTTTACCCTGTCGGGGTTTTACACCCCTTCTTAGGGTCCAAGGATTACCGAGCTGGGTTTACCCTGTCGAGGTTTTACACCGCTTTTTAGGGTCCAGGGATGAGCAACACATTTTAGCAACCAGCAAGCAAGCAGCAGCAGCAGCAGCAAGCAGCAGCAGCAGCAGCAACAGGCGGTTAAAAAGTCCTTGCGAGGACACCGTGGCTCAAAACCGGCATCCACGTAGCTCAAAGTGACTGGGGAGCAAACACGCATCACCATAAACAGGTTTCGTGCCATTTTGAGCCGTCTAGCCCGTTCTATGGCCGATTTAGTGTCCAAAAATGGCCGCTTTTGGGCTGTTTTCAGGACGATCGCCGGTGTGTCAAGTGGGCGTTTGCAATGAGGGCCGTTCATCTTCCAGAACGATTGGGCTATCAAAGAAATGCAAATCGGTGTTCAATAAGGCATGTACCATGACGTGGTGCCACACACTGGTCCATTTTGAGGTGAAAATGAGCCGTTTTTGAGCCGCCATTCAAGAAAATCGTCCTGACTGTGGCAGCACATCTGCAAAGCAAGCGGTCTTTCTTCCACGGCGATTTGCAATGCGTTACGCAAGACTAGCACCTAGCTTGGTCCTAGTTTGAGTCTTGATGAGCAACACATTTTTGCAAGCAGCAAGCAAGCAGCAGCAGCAAGCAGTAGCAGCAACAACAGGCGGTTAAAAAGTCCTTGGGACAACACCGTGGCTCAAAACCGGCGTCCAAGTAGCTCAAAACGACCGTAGAGCAAATGCGCATCACCACGAACACATTTCGTGGCATGTTGAGCCGTTTAGCCCGTTCTAGGGCGATTTAGTGTCCAAAAATGGCCGTTTTTGGGCTGTTTTCAGGACGATCGTCCTGAAAGTTCAGGACGATCGCCGGTGTGTCAAGTGGGTGTCTTCAATGCAGGCCGTTCTTCTTCCATTGCGAATGGGCTATCAAATGATGACAAATGCAAGTTCAATAAGGCTTGTGCCATGCCGTGGTGCCGCACGGTGGTCTAGTTTGAGGTGAAAATGAACCGTTTTTGAGCTGTGGTTCAGGACAATGGTGCCGCCCGTGGAAGAACATCTGCAAAGCAAGGGGTGTTTCCTCCACGGTGATTTCCAATGTGTTACGCAAAACTAGGACCCAGCTCGGTCCTAGTTTGAGTCTTGATTACCAAGCTGAGTTTACCCTGTCGAGGTTTTACACCCCTTCTTAGGTCCAAGGGTGAGCAACACATTTTTGCAAGCAGCAAGCAGCAGCAGCAAGCAGCAGCAACAGGCGGTTAAAAAGTCCTTGCGAGGACACCGTGGCTCAAAAGCGGCATCCAAGTAGCTCAAAGCGACCGGGGAGCAAACACGCATTACCACAAATAGGTTTTGTGCCATTTTGAGCCGTCTAGCCCGTTCTACGGCCAATTTAGTGTCCAAAAATGGCCGTTTTTGGGCTGTTTTCAGGACGATCGTCCTGAAAGTTCAGGAAGATCGCCAGTGTGTCAAGTGTGTGTTTTCAATGAGGGCCGTTCTTCTTCCATAGCGATTGGGCTATCAAGTGATGGCAAATGGGTGTTCAATAAGGCATGTACCATGCCGTGGTGCCACGCGGTGGTCCATTTTGAGATGAAAATGAGCCGTTTTTGAACCGTGTTTCAGGACGATCGTCCGTACCGTGGAGGCACATCTCCAAAGCAAGCAATCTTTCCTCCACAGTGATGTCCAATGCGTTACGCAAGACTAGGACCCAGCTCGGTCCTAGTTTGAGTCTTGATTACCGAGCTGGGTTTACCCTGTCGAGGTTTTACACCCCTTTTTAGGGTCTAGGGATGAGCAACACATTTTAGCAGCAGCAAGCAAGCAAGCAGCAGCAAGCAGCAACAGGCGATTAAAAAGTCTTTGTGAGGACACCGTGGCTCAGAACCGGCATCCAAGTAGGTCAAAACGACTGGGGAGCAAACACGCATCACCACAGACACGTTGCGTGTCCCGTTCTATGCCCGATTTAGTGTCCCAAAATGTCCGTTTTTGAGCCGTTTTCAAGACGATCGTCCTGAAAAATTAGGACGATTGTCCTGAAAACTCCAGACGATCACCAGTGAGTCAAGTGGGCGTTTTCAATGATGGCCGTTGTTCTTCCATAGGCATTGGGCTATCAAATGATGGCAAATGGGTGTTCAATAATGCCGTAGTGCCATGTGGTAAAAAATGGCCATTTTCGGGGCCTTTTGGAGACAGTTTTCAAGACGATCGTGCTCAAAACTCACCACGATCACCCCTTTGCTAAGCTAGTGTCTCAAATGTAGCAATGACATCTGCTACCCAGCTCGGTCCTAGTAGAAGTCTTGATTACCGAGCTGGGTTTACCCTGTCGAGGTTTTACAACCCTACTTAGGGTCTCATGGCAAGCAACGCATTTTAGCAAGCAGCAGCACCAAGCAAGCAGCAGCAGCAAGCAAGCAGCAGCAACAGCAGCAAGCAGCAAGCCGGCGGCCAAAGAGTCTTTTTGTGGACACCGTGTCTCAAAACCAGCATGCAAGTGGCTCAAAACGACCGCACAGCAAACACGCGGCTAGAGGCTAATTTAGTGGTCAAAAACAGCCATTTTAAGGCTGTTTTGAGGCAGTTTTCACGATCGTTCTCAAAGTTCAGGACGGTCGCCAGTGTTGCTAAGCTGATCCCTCAAATGCAGAAATGACATCTACTACCCAGCTCGGTCCTAGTAGAAGTCTTGATTACCGAGCCGGGTTTACCGTGTCGAGGTTTTACACCCCTTCTTAGGGTTTCAGGGTGAGCAACACATTTTAGCAGCAAGCAAGCAACAAGCAGCAAGCAGCAAGCAGGCGGTTAAATTTTGTGCACACCCTGAAAGCGGCATGCAAGTAGCTCAAAGCGACCGCAGAGGAAATGTGCATCACCACCATGAAGTTTTGTCTTAGTTCGAGCCGTCTAGCCCGTTCTTTCGCCGATTTAGTGGTCAAAAATCGCCATTTTCAGCCTATTTTGAGGCAGTCCCCAGGACGATCGTCCTGAAAGTGCGAGACGATCGTCACTATGCCTCAAAGGTGGCATCCAAGTAGCTCAACACGACCGGGGAGCAAATGCGCATCACATGCAACGAGCTTTGTGCCATTTCGAGCCGTCTAGGCCGTTCTATGGCCGATTTAGCCCTTGGTGCGCGTTTGAACCCCAAGGTTGTTCCAGCCAAATTGTTCCAGTGTTCTAGGCTATATGGCCGGAACAAAAAAAGTTCGAAATTTGTTTACCCCCCAACCAAGCCTACCCGTACATGATAGCAAAATATGTTGTTTGCTAGCCTTGGGGGTCCCCGCTGGTATGCTTATATTTGTTGTCCGCCGCGTTGCCACGTGAAAAAAACTTGTTTTCAAAAACAGTTTTTGTTAGAACACCATTGGAACACCGCTGGAACAAGTTATTTGAACGTCGCCGGAACAAGCAACCTACATTAAGAGCAAAGCACGAGGAAGGGTAAAATGGTAACATACATTGTTGTGCAAGGTGCCCGTGAGGGCACATCGGGGTAGTCTCTTTGTGAACCCCTTTTCGGGTGGCGGGTGATTAGCAATGGTTTTTGGTTTTCTTTCACTCTCCCTTCCAAAACCCAGGCTCCCAACCTAGGGCCTAGCCCAGGCCTTTGCTTAGGTTCCGTCCTACCCTAGGGGGGGGGGGGGGGTCTAGCGGAGTCTCGGGTGTTGTCAGTCTCCAACCCCCCCCCCCCCCCCCCCCCGGGGGAGGGTAGGCCCTTGTGGGGGTTGTGGGTCAGTTGAGTCTGTTGAGTCTGTCCCCCTTCTTTCCTGCTTCCCCCCGTGCTTGCTTCACTGTGCAGGTATCATGAAAAATATTTTTGTACGGTATCTTTGCATGCAATGTCATAGCATGTGTGCAAGCCCCGCGCCAATAAAGGGGGTAGGAGTTTATATTGTCACGTCCTATTGAAGGGCCGGGGCGAACCCGAGAACCCCATAGTAGATGATCTGGTGTGTGGTCCATGGTGTGTGGTCTGTGGTTGGTGGTCTGTGGTCTGTGGTGTGTGGTCTGTGGTTGGTGGTCTGTGGTCTTTGGGTCTGTGGTCTGTGGTGTGTGGTGTGCGGTCTGTGGTTGGTTGTCCATGGTCTATGGTCTGTGGTCTGTGGTCTGTGGTCTGTGGTCTATGGGCTGTGGTTGGTGCTCTGTGGTCTGTGGTCTGTGGTCTGTGGTGTGTGGTGTGTGGTGTGCAGTCTATGGTCGCGGGCTGTGGTTGGTGCTCAGTGGTGTGTGGTGTGTGGTGTGTGGTGTGTGGTGTGTGGTCTGTGGGCTGTGGTTGGTGCTCTGTGGTCTGTAGTCTGTGGTTGCAAAGGAGGGGGCAATAAAAGTTGTTCTGGCGACGTTCCAGCAAGTTGTTCCGGCGACGTTCCGGTGTTTTTAGGTGTTCAAGATTTGAACACCGCCAGAACCATTTACTGGAACGTCGCCGGAACACCTTCCTAGGGGAAAGTTTTTCTGGCCCGAGTGGATCGTATGACATGGAGGAAACTGGTCTGTGGTGTGTGGTCTATGGTCTGCGGTCTATCGTACGTGGTTGGTGGTCTGTGGTCTTTGGGTCTGTGGTCTGTGGTGTGTGGTGTGCGGTCTGTGGTTGGTTGTCCATGGTCTATGGTCTGTGGTCCGTGGTCTGTGGTCTGTGGTCTATGGGCTGTGGTTGGTGCTCTGTGGTCTGTGGTCTGTGGTCTGTGGTGTGTGGTGTGTGGTGTGCGGTCTATGGTCTGTGGGCTGTGGTTGGTGCTCAGTGGTCTGTGGTCTGTGGTGTGTGGTCTGTGGTCTGTGGGCTGTGGTCTGTGGGCTGTGGTTGGTGCTCTGTGGTCTGTGGTCTGTGGTTGCAAAGGAGGGGGCAATAAAAGTTGTTCTGGCGACGTTCCAGCAAGTTGTTCCGGCGACGTTCCGGTGTTTTTAGGTGTTCAAGATTTGAACACCGCCAGAACAATTTACTGGAACGTCGCCGGAACACCTTCCTGGGGGAAAGTTTTTCTGGCCCCAGTGGATCGTATGACATGGAGGAAACTGGTCTGTGGTGTGTGGTCTATGGTCTGCGGTCTATCGTATGTCGTTGGTGGTCTGTGGTCTGTGGTTTGTGGTCTGTGGTCTGTGGTCTGTGGTCTGTGGTCTGTGGTCTGTGGTCTGTGGTGTGTGGTCGGTGGCCTGTGGTGAGTGGTCTGTGGTGTGTGGTGTGTGGTCTGTGGTCTGTTGTCTGTGGTGTGTGGTTGGTGATATGTGGTCTGAGGTCTGTGGTCTTTAGTCTCTGGTTTGTGGTCTTTGGTTTGTGGTCTTTGGTCTGTGGTCTGTGGTTGATGGTTTGTGGTTGGTGGTCTGTGGTTGGTGGTCTGCGGTTGGTCTGTGGTATGTGGTCTGCGGTCTGTGGTTGGTGGTCTGCGGTTGGTGGTCTGTGGTTGGTCTGTGGTGTGTGGTTGGTGGTCTGTGGTCTGTGGTCTGTGGTCTTTAGTCTCTGGTTTGTGGTCTGTGGTTGGTGGTCTGTGGTTGGTGGTCTGTGGTTGGTGGTCTGTGGTTGGTCTGTGGTACGTGGTGTGCGGTCTTTGGTTGGTGGTCTGCGGTTGGTGGTCTGTGGTTGGTCTGTGGTGTGTGGTGTGTGGTGTGTGGTTGGTGGTCTGTGGTCTGTGGTCTGTGGTCTTTAGTCTCTGGTTTGTGGTCTTTGGTCTGTGGTCTTTAGTCTCTGGTTTGTGGTCTTTGGTCTGTGGTCTTTAGTCTCTGGTTTGTGGTCTTTGGTCTGTGGTTGGTGGTCTTTGGTTGGTGGTCTGTGGTTGGTGGTCTGTGGTTGGTCTGTGGTATGTGGTCTGTGGTGTGTGGTTGGTGGTCTGTGGTCTGTGGTCCGTGGTTTGTGGTTGGTCTTGTGGTCTGTGGTGTGTGGTCTGTGGTTGGTGGTCTGTGGTGTGTGGTCTGTGGTGTGTGGTTGGTGGTTTGTGGTCTGTGGTCTGTGGTCTTTAGTCTCTGGTTTGTGGTCTGTGGTTGGTGGTCTGTGGTTGGTGGTCTGTGGTTGGTGGTCTGTGGTCGGTCTGTGGTATGTGGTCTGCGGTCTGTGGTTGGTGGTCTGCGGTTGGTGGTCTGTGGTTGGTCTGTGGTGTGTGGTCTGTGGTGTGTGGTTGGTGGTCTGTGGTCTGTGGTCTGTGGTCTTTAGTCTCTGGTTTGTGGTCTTTGGTCTGTGGTCTGTGGCTGGTGGTTTTTGGTTGGTGGTCTGTGGTTGGTGGTCTGTGGTTGGTCTGTGGTCTGTGGTCTGTGGTTGGTGGTCTGCGGTTGGTGGTCTGTGGTTGGTGGTCTGTGGTGTGTGGTCTTTAGTCTCTGGTTTGTGGTGTGTGGTTGGTGGTCTGTGGTTGGTGATCTGTGGTTGGTGGTCTGTGGTTGGTCTGTGGTTTGTGGTCTGCGGTCTGTGGTTGGTGGTCTGCGGTTGGTGGTCTGTGGTTGGTCTGTGGTGTGTGGTCTGCGGTATGTGGTCTGTGGTCTTTAGTCTCTGGTTTGTGGTCTTTGGTCTGTGGTCTGTGGCTGGTGGTTTTTGGTTGGTGGTCTGTGGTTGGTGGTCTGTGGTTGGTCTGTGGTCTGTGGTCTGTGGTCTGTGGTTGGTGGTCCGCGGTTGGTGGTCTGTGGTTGGTCTGTGGTTGGTCTGTGGTGTGTGGTGTGTGGTGTGTGTGTGTGTGTGTGGTACCGCACACTGCACACCTTGTTCCGGCGACGTTCCGGTAACTTGTTCTGGCGACGTTCCAGTGACCGTTGGAACGTCGCCAGAACGTCGCCAGAACAGGTTGTTGGAACGTTGCCAGAACAGTGGAAAATACACACAATTCTGGGCGCGCACAAGGCGCACTGCGCACACTGCAGCCCCGGGGGGGGGGGGGGCTAGGGAATTGTGGTAAGCAGATCAATTACCCGCCACTGCGGTGGCTGGGCCCCATGTCATCTGCCTGGGGTTTGGAAGGGAGAGTGAAACCCAACTACCCGCCACGCAGTGGCTGGGCCCCAGGTCGACTGCCTGGGGTTTTGAAGGGAAGGCACAAACCTTTCTTCTTCTTCTTTTTTTTTTTTCAATATTTTTATCAAAATGAATATCAAAATCGTCATTCAAAGACAGACAGCGAAAGGGACACAGGGGGGGGGGGGGGGCAGGGTAACACACAAAACACACCAACACAATGCACACACCCAAGCCCAAACCCAAACCCAAACCCAAACCCAAACCCACACCCAAGCCCAAGCCCAAACCCGAAACCCAAACCCACACCCAAACCCAAGCCCGAGCCCAAACCCGCAACCCAAACCCAAACCCAAGCCCAAACCCAAACCCAAACCCACACCCAAGCCCAAACCCAAGCCCAAACCCAAGCCCAAACCCAAGCCCCGAAAGGGACACGGGGGGGGGAGGGTGGGGCAGGGTAACACACAAAACACACCAACACAATGCACACACCCAAGCCCAAACCCAAACCCAAACCCAAACCCAAACCCAAGCCCAAACCCGCAACCCAAACCCAAACCCAAGCCCAAACCCAAACCCAAACCCACACCCAAGCCCAAACCCAAGCCCAAACCCAAGCCCAAACCCAAACCCCGAAAGGGACACGGGGGGGGGGGGGGGGCAGGGTAACACACAAAACACACCAACACAATGCACACACCCAAACCCAAACCCAAGCCCAAACCCAAACCCAAACCCAAGCCCAAACCCAAGCCCAAACCCAAGCCCAAACCCGCAACCCAAACCCAAACCCAAACCCAGGCCCAAACCCAAACCCAAACCGACACCCAAGCCCAAAGCCAAACCCAAACCCAAACCCAAACCCAAGCCCAAGCCCAAAGCCGCAACCCCAACCCAAACCCAAACCCAAGCCCAAGCGCAAACCCAAACCCAAACCGAAACCCAAGCCCAAACCCAAACCCAAACCCAAACCCAAACCCAAACCCAAGCCCAAGCCCAAAGCCGCAACCCAAACCCAAACCCAAACCCAAGCCCAAGCCCAAACCCGCAACCCAAACCCAAACCCAAGCCCTAACCCAAACCCGAAACCCAAACCCACACCCAAGCCCAAGCCCAAACCCGCAACCCAAACCCAAACCCAAACCCAAGCCCAAACCCGCAACCCAAACCCAAACCCAAGCCCAAACCCAAACCCAAGCCCACACCCAAGCCCAAACCCAAGCCCAAACCCAAGCCCAAACCCAAACCCCGAAAGGGACACGGGGCGTGGGGCGGGTTAACACACAAAACACACCAACACAATGCACACACCCAAGCCCAAACCCAAGCCCAAACCCAAACCCAAACCCAAACCCACACCCCAGCCCAAACCCGCAACCCAAACCCAAACCCAAGCCCAAACCCGCAACCCAAAACCAAACCCAAGCCCAAGCCCAAGCCGAAACCCGCAACCCAAACCCAAACCCAAACCCAAACCCAAACCCAAGCCCAAAACCAAACCCAAGCCCAAACCCGCACCCAAACCTAGCCAGGCATCGGCCGCTCGCTCGCGGGAGTTGTAGACCACCCGGTGGGTGTCCACAACCTCCTGGATGGCCTAAGAAAACAACATCAATTTTGTTGGAACCAAATTGTTCCGGTGACGGTTCCAACAAAACACTCGAACGTCGCCGGAACAAGTTATCGGAACGTCACAGGAACAACACGGTGTGTATGCGGCACACCTTTATATTGGCTTCCTAGAGGTTGCCAAGGTCGCCATCGCTTTGTCCCCGCAAATTGCGAGGCCGATGACCCACACGCAGGCGGGAATGCGTCCCCAAAGGCCCATGCAAGCGATGGACACGGACAATTGGGACCACTCCCCATCTGCGCATGGGTGTCCATCCCCCCTAACAATGCATGTCAGGGGTAACGACCAATCGATCATGCGGCACAACGGCAGTTGGCTGGCAATGTGGCGCAGCCACAATGCCCATGGCCAACTGATGCCTGTGGCCTTGGGATCCAATGTGCTCACCGGGGGGGGCAAGCTCCAAGGGGGCTAGTAGATCTTGCCAGCACTGCTGGAAAGCCCTGCTGTATCTCTCGGACACAGCTCCGTTGGGCCAAGCGCACGGCCACTGCAAATTGGCAGTGGGTGAGTGGAGAGGAGATGGCCCATTCCGCTATGAGCTCCCCAACAAGATCCCCGTCCTGGAGGCTAACAGCACTAGCCAAATGGATGAGGTAGGCCGTTAGTTGCTGAACCCGGGTCTGTGTCGCAGGCATGCCGAAGCTACAACAATGAACTACGAAGCGAAATTTGGCAATCCATACCTCTAGGGGAAGATGCCCGTAGACCCACCGAGCATTCAGGCAAAGAACAAATACCAAAATGGGACCCTAGGCATGGCCACAATGCACAAATCAAACGGGAAAACGGGTACGCCAACGTTGAAAAGTCATACAACGGTGCGTCTGGACTACAAGGAACAGCAGGCTTGCAAATGGATACGAAAAGTTCGAAATGTGTACACCTAGTGGAAGGTGGCACCAACGGCCCACAATATGTCAACATGGCCCCGATGGGAAAGACAAGCCTTGGACGCGTTACACATGCAAGAAAGAGACAAAAAACATCATTTACGAACTTGGAAACTCATGGTGATGGATCTGGTTATCTGGCCTGCGACACTTGTTCCAGTGGTGTTCCCAAAGAAATTGTTCCGGCGGGAATTGTTCCCATTGGGAAAATTCTAGTCGGGAACAACCTTGGGGTTCAAACGCGTACCAAGGGAGTGTCCAAAAATGGCCATTTTCAGCCTGTTTTGAGGCAATTTTCAAGACGATCGTTCTGAAAGTTTGGGATCATCGCCACTATGTCATGAAACTGGCATCCAAGTAGCTCAAGCCAACCTTACGCAACCTATACACATTGTGCATACTAAGGACATATTCTAGCGTCCCCAAGCAATAGTGAGTAGTATGGTGTGTGGTGGTTTGGAGCCCACACACTGTGCATCCCGTGCTTCCCAAAAACTGCATTTGTAAGCTTTGTGAATTTTGTGTGTGGTGGTTTGTGCGTACCAAGGACACATTCTAGCATCCCCAAGCAACAGTGAGTAGTGTGGTGTGCGGTGGTTTGGACCCCATACACTTTGCATCCTGTGCTTGCCAAAGAATGCACTTGTAAGCTTTGTGACTTCTGCGTGTGGTGGTTTGGAGGACCCAACACACATTGTGCATCCTAAGGACATATTCTAGCATGGGCAGGCAATAGTGAGTAGTGTAGTGTGTGGTGGTTTGGACCCCACACACTGTACATCCCGTGCTTGCCAAAGATTGCATTTGTAAGCTTTTTGAATTCTGTGTGTGGTGGTTTGGACTCTACACACATTGTGCATGTGTATACAAACAAATAGGTAGACGAGGTTATCAATATTCCATTGTGGTTGTTTTTGCGCGGTGGCGGTTCTGCCTTCTCTCTTTTTGCATTTTTCAGACATTTAGATGTGCTTTTCTTTGCCGATTTTTTTGGTCTTGTGTTTCTTGTGCGCCAATTGCCAAGACATGCCCACACCTTCGCTTACGCCAAGTGATTGTCGTGATGTAGCTCATCATTGGGGTTGTAAGTGAATGGATCGAGACAACCAAGAAATGCGGGCCAAGGTCGTCATGCGATGGACATGTGCATCTTGTGGAGAGCCAAAAGATGTACGGTTTGATAATATGAAGAAGTTTGGTGCGGGAAAGCACAAATGTTCGCAAAACCCCCGCACACAATCCCCGGGGAATGAAGCAAAAGTAAAGGATGGGCGCCCGACTATCACTGTGTTAGACTGCCACCAACTTGCAGCAAAGAATGGATGTGATTGGATGGGAGTGGTTGTAGACGACGCTGTGCACACAGATGGGTCATTTATTTCATCCATCACTATATATAATGCGATGGCATGCGATATAATATATATATATATATATATATATATATAATGCGATGGCAATGCTCTAGTTGTGCTACGCCTTTTGAGCGTACATACAACAAGCTGAAGCAACCGGGATTTGATTGCCGCAAATGTGCCACAATACACTCCAAAGATGGCAAGCAAGCAAGCAACGGGATGGACGAATTGGAGGGCAAGCTGGATCCAAAGAGGACAAGAAGCGGGCTCGGCAAGCAGGTGGTATTGTGGCCTCAAAGGACGACAAGTGACGGGCGGGGCAAGCAGGCTCAAAGGAGGACAAGCAACGGGCGGGGCGAGCAGGCTCAAAGGAGGACAAGCAACGGGCGGGGCAAGCAGGTGGTGTTGTGGCCTCCAAGCAGGACAAGCAACGGGCTGGGCAAGCATGCGGTGTTGTGGCCTCCAAGGAGGACAAGCAACTGGCGGGGCAATCAAGTCCCAAGAAGGACAAGCAGTGGGCAAGGCAAGTTGGAGCTGTTCGTCGTGCTTTGAATTATGCCCTTGAAACCTTGTCAACCCAGTCTACACAAGCCATCCAGCACATATGGGAGAGAGGCGATGAGTTAGAACGTGCTGGATCCGTTGTGGATGAGGAAGATGAAGCTTTGATGCAATCCACTGTGGGCCCATCAAGAGATGAGTTTACGGGATCAAAGGTTGGGACCTCGCTAGCTTCCACTGTGAGAGGGTTTTGGTGGCAAATCGGGATGGATACATTTCCAGTCCAACTTGGAGATAATCTTGAGAGCCGTGAATCTTTAGAGACGTTGGTACGAGCTATCCTTGATGAGAACGTCGAGCTGTCGGACATGGTGGCCTTGGCCAAAGAATGGCACAAAAAAGTGGATGTATGTGAGGATATTCAATGTTGCGGATGTTGTGGAGTGCGGGAATTCCAACAAGTACAAGAAGTGGAGGTATCAAGTTTGGAGCTTTTGAAATTGAATAGTGAACAAGTTCCTTGGTACCGGAGACCGTTTGCCTATCGCAAGTATGCAGTAGTTTATGAAGAAGACGGAGAGCTGTATTGGTTGCACCATGATCTTGTATCAAATAGCGTGGTGCCATTATTTAATTCGTGCCATCGGTGTTTGTTCAGCTAGAAAGAAGAGCAAGTGCCGCCAAATGCCATTGCTAGTGGCAAGCATTTTGGTAAGCGAGGCTAACAAATTTGGAAGAGCGGCTGTTGAGACGCGTGCGGACCATTATAAACACGGTGAAGCTTGTGAGTCCCAAGAATGGAGCAACGTCACAATGGGGCATTTGAGGCCATGCCATTTCCGTTCCCCATGATGGACCTGAAGTGTTGGCCGCATGCCTGCCGGATGTAGAAGCTCTTGTGGGTACCAAGGTCATCTTTGTGGGAGCCCGCAAAGATGCTGAAGCAAAGCGTAAAGATCGCCAATGCAAAAAAAAACGGGTAGAGCGAATTTTCACACCGCGGTGGGATGGTTTGGTCTAGTGGCTTCGCGTGTTGAAGGTGATTAATCTGGAGTATGCCAACATTGAAATTGTAGAGACCACCCCAAATGAAGTGTTTGAATTTGCGAATGGTGTATTTGACAACATGTCAATCGGTGATCGCCCGAACGTCATTGCTGCCGAAAAACAATCCGTTGCGGACATTGCTGGTGCAAGAAAGGGTGACTTAGATGGTGGCGAAGTAATATTTGATGCCGTTATGCTATCCGATGGGACTTTGTTGAATCGAGATGGGAACAATGTGCCACAAGTCATGCAATCTATCAAGGACATGCTAGCCGGCCGCCGTAATAGTGTAGTTCAACGAGGCAAGATTGGGGTGAACGAGTTTGAGGCCAACAACCGCTTATTGACATTGTCGTTTCCATCCTTGTTTATGTTTGGGACCGGTATCAAACGCCAATGTGGAGTGTCGGAAGCGGACACCGGGCACTTGTTGTTGCAACATGACAATCGGTCTGCCGAGGCAAGGGACTTTTGCTTGTTGCTCTTCAATCAGAAGTTTCGTCACACAACATTGCGAAGCGTTAGTGAATTTATCTACGCGAACCCCAATCAAATGAAGGCATTTGAAGCCGCCATGAGTTGCCCCAACTTGAGGAGGAGTTGCAGAAAGCACAAGATAATCCCCCGGGAAAAGAGGCACGTCATCGTGTGCACATATTTATGCCCTTATGGCGCACTTGCCATGCATCTGTGCCGTTTAGTACCTCCCAGCGTTATGCCGTAATGGGGAAAATGAATAGCATGATGCTATTCTTTGGGCCACCTAGACTCTTCTACACGGTTGCACCAAATGACATAGACAATGAATTGTCTTTATGTTTGTCCATGGGTGATCGCAAAACACGCATTCCATTGCCGGAGGTATCTCGTCAATTCGAAGCACTATCCAAGAATCCCGTGGCTGCTGCACGTATTCTTCAACGACAAATGCATGCTTTCTTGGAAGTATTGCTGGGTCTTCCTAGTTCCAAGCAAAAAAAGAAGGACCGTGCTGTGTGCAATCGCAAGCAGGGTTTGTTTGGTACATGTGTGGCCCATTGCACGTGTTCCGAATGTCAAGGTCGAGGATCTGTACATTTTCATGGTCTCTTTCGGGGTGGCATTCCTCCATGGTTGTTGGACATGGTTGTGGGAAATAGCGAACTTGTGCAAGCCGTTGCTACGGTGTTGGATCAGCAAATTTGCGCCGCCTTGGATGCTCATATTCCTAGGGACTACAAGGAAAGGTTGAAGCAAAAGGTCGAGCCGCCGCGTATGCTAGAGAAAAGGCAACTTTTGCCTCCTCTGCCGGATGATCCACATGAAGCGGCAGAAGCAATTGAAAAGTTTGCCTGTGAAGTCTATGACCACATTCAGATCCACCGATGCCTCCTTGCCAATTGTGGCAAACCGCCAGGTGGTAAAAGTGGTTACCGCTTTGGATTACCTCGTCCAACCGGAGATGGGTATACCGAGACACAACCCCATTTCTTTGTGGCATATCATACCCCGTCGGGAGAGCACGGCATCAAGATGTACGATTCGGAATCTGAGTTCAACGCCAACGGCAAGAACATGAGTTGTGTTCTTGTCATATGGGAGTTGCGTCGGCCAAACACATGTGATGGACGTGTGGTTCACGGCGGTACAAATTTCCTAAAATGGCCACCGGTAACGGGACAATATTGGTCTCTCTTCCAATGTTCTATGCTGGGCACCGGTGGTACATATGGGGGACAAGGTGGGTCTTGCGTATTCAAAGCTACCACCGGAGGTGGGCCGGCTTAATGTTCCTCGGGCCTGCAAGGCAGTGGGCACTGGTAGGGGAGGGAGGTAGGGGCTGGGCGGGGCGTGGTGGGGGGGATGGGCCGGTTTTGGTGGCCTTGCCACGTGGTGGGGGGGGGGGGGGGAGGACAAGGCCCGCCCCCGATTTACTGGGCCCCAACTGGGGTCCAGCCCACGGCTTGCACGCTTGCTTTGTGGTGGCTTAAATTTAGGCCGACAGAGGGGGAGTCTTTGCACTGCGCGCGCACTGCGCGCTACTTTTAGACTATGTTCCCCCCGAAGAGCCCCCAAGCAAACCCCTTGGAAACGCCCTTAGAGTTAGGTGACCCAAACTGCCCTAGCTCAAGAAAGCTGCAAACTACCTTCCCTTCACATAACACACATCATGCACAACTGGAAAAGCCATGAACAGCGGATTGGTCGCCACCCTCAAGAACACAAAACGGTCTTTCTGTTCCACCTATCTTCGAATCAAAAATTGCTGCAAATGCAAGAGTACACACACGTACTCATGCAACTCCGTACCGGATCCCCTCCATATGTTCCTTACGATGCCCCAGTGCCACATGCGTGCAAACAAGTGCTCAATGCGTGCCCTATAGAAACCATGAACATCATTGTACTCCTTTTGCCGCTCGGTCAACGTCTTTCGACTGATAAATGGCCATGCCACATGGAGGCGCCCCTTGTATGCACCATCCATGGAGCCAATCTCATAATCCATACAATGTCCCTTCACTTTCCTCAATAGCACCGGAAGGTTGGGGCCCAAAAGAGGGCGGAAATGCTACGTCACCCTTGCATTCTCGGGGGTCCCCAAACAAAGGGGGACAAAATCAGAAGTCAAAACCTCCGCTAGGGGTCACCATGATGCCCCTAGGGGCCCCTAGTATCTCAAAGTATGGGTCTCTAGTACGGCCAGACGCCCAAATAGTTGCACTGCGCGCGCACTGCGCTTGAGGCGCCCCCAGAGGGGGGGTTCAGGGAGGGGCGATGGGGGGGGGGGTGGTTAGGAGGGTCGGTTGGGGGGGGGGGTCCAGGTGGGGCGATTTGGGGTGGTGGTGGTGGGGGGGGGGGGGGCGCAGGCTCCCCTTACCTCCCCTTGCCCTCAATCTAACCATACCATCACCATAAACCTAACCCTAACTTTGCAGCCAGTTGGTTTGGCCATGCTAGCCATGTTAATGGGGCTGCACAAGATCCCCCAAATTTCGTATATGCTAGGAACAGAAATGTGCAATTTCTTGGGGGGGAGGATGTGCTAGTTGCTGTGGCCAAGTATGTTGTGGGGTACTGCAGCAAGAATCCGGTGAGGATTGCGAATGTCCTGAGCACCATCCGCCAAGTCACACGTGAGGTTGACAAAATGGAGACGAGCAAGTTTGCACAGCCCGGAGACAAGGAAGCGATGTGGCTGAAGCGCATTATCAACTCCATGGACAAGAAAGTGGCCCAAATAGCAGCCATTTCTTTGCTGGGGTATCCGTCATGGCGATCTCACGAGTTTGGTGGTTTGGAGGCATCACAAATCGAGTTAACCAATGAAGATAAAAGAAATTGAGGCTTACGAGAAGGATGTTTTTGTAGAGCACCTTAACTCTTTGCAAAGGCAAGCAATGTCAGGGTGTCTGCCACAACAGACCCTCCATGCCTGAGGACCTGTGACAGGACCTGTGACAGCAAACAAAAGACGACAAAATCCGAGAGAATAAACAAATAATGACAGAAATCCCGTGACACTGGAAGGGCAGTGTGGGCAGGATTGCACAGGGCTGGGGAGGGTTTTTACCCCCCCTCCCCTATGTCCAACGAACAATAAAGTCACCTAATAATACGGTCCGAACACCAAGTGGTCATCGGACAAGCCATTCGGTGCACGCGGCCAGGTGCAGATAGAGAATCAGTCATGGTGGGCAATAGAGGTCCTATAGTTGAGGGTTACCAGTACCCTCCCCGTTGGCTTCTGTGTCCAGGGCAATGGCTGACTGGGCTGTAGTGTGCCTTCCAACAAGCATGGAATGATCTAATGTTCAACTGGTTCTGGTGAAACCCTTCTTCCTGTGATACACCACAACTTGGTGCACTGTCCCAGTCCGGAGAATCGGGTATCACGGGAATGAGATGCGAGAGGTTGGCAATTAAAGCAGCTGGGTGCTTCACCAGGAGCTCATTGCTTTTGTACTCAATCTGCACTGTCTCAGACTGGGCACCAGGCCCCAACACAGTGGCTGGAACAAGAGAGCCATCAGATCGCCGATAGAAGACAGACTCACCGGCAGTGTACATGGGAACGTCTATGGTACATAACAAGGAATGGAAGAGGTGGTACAAGAGCAAATATAACCTGCCAAATACCGCAAACCATGCAAGACACATGAAATGTTGTCCTGCACATCTGAATAGCTGTCCTGCATCCACCAGAACCATGAAAAACCCAATTCTGTGGTGAAAAAAAGTAGTGCGAGAATTCGACCGCGGAACCAGGGGGCGGTTCTTGCGCAAGGCGGTTCCTAGACACGGGGGCGGGGGGGACCTTGCATCCTGTTGTACAATTTTTACAAGCATCATTGCAAGACACATCACAACAGCGCCTCATTTCCCCAATCATCCAGCCTAAATCATGTACTCTGAAACTCGGTACCTAATTAATTTGGATACCAAATTAATATGGTCTGAACACCAAGTGTTTGCTGGACAAGCCGTTTGCTGGACAGGGGAGGGGGGGTTGTTGCAGGAGAAGGGGGGGGGGGGGGGCTGAATAAGGATTGTTGAGGGTCGGGAGTGCTCTTCAGGGCTGCCAACACGCAACCTTTCTCCACCTTCCTGCAACCTCCTGGAATACTTAGTCGGGTGGGCCGGGGGGGGGGGGGGTTCAGAAAGGGTTGCTGAGGGCTGTGAACGGTTGTGGACTGGAGACTGGCATTGAGGCTGGACCAGGTTGGGTGGACTGCAAAGACCTGCTCGAGATGTTCCTCCAGAATGTTGAGGCGCTGCATCATTTGCGCCTGCATGTCCGACTTGTCCCCGTGATAGGGCGCAAAGGAGTCTGCGAACACGGCGTCAGATTTGAAGGTTGCGGAGGCGGTTGCGTCCGCTTTTGGCATATTCATGACGTCCATGGACTTGTTTGACGGCAGGAAAGAGATGTCCTTGTTCTGAAGTTTAACGCTGACATAAGACTCCTGCAAAGGGATGCACGTTGAGTGCTGTTACATTCGAGCAGGGTGTAAGGTGCAGCAGCTGCCAGTATGATGCTGATGACCCGACAACAGGGCGTGCTGAAGGAAACTTTTGAAGGTCATGTGCTGCAGTTGATCCTGGAAGGAGGGCTACTGCAGCGAACCTTTGCGGCTGGGATGGTGCATCTGGTCCCTGAAGGTGTGATGCGGCGGACCCTTGGAGGTCCTTGACACTGGAATGCCGAAGCGCATCCTTCTACGTGGTGTGCGCAAGATACCCGGTGTGATACACCTCGTCCTTCAGGTGGTGTGCTACAGCTGCTGAAGCAAACTCTGGAAGGTACTGTGCTGCAGATGATCCTTGGAGGTCAAGCCCTAGAGGTGGTGTGCATTGTCTGACCCTTGAAGGTGGTGTGCTGAAACAAATCTTGGGGTTAGTGTTGGGTGTGCTGCAGCTGACCCTTGAGCAGCTCATGTTGTGCAGGTATTGTGCTGAAGTAAAGGTTGAAGGTGGTCCTTGGAAGTGCAGCGGACCCGTGAAGGTGGTTTGATGCATCTGACGCTGCATGTGTATTTGTTATCGTGCTGACTGTCGAGGAACATAAGCCACTGAGGTACATTGCGGGGTCACTTGCAGAGGGAAGAGGGAAATGCCGGGAAATAGGGGAGCATGGCACTGCATCCCCAGGAAAGCCCATGCATGCGGCCTGTTGAGGGTTGTTGAGGGTTCAAAATTGGTGATGTGTCAACATGGGCATGCCTCCATTCCCTTCCCATTTGCAGGCCTCCTCGCCAATGCCAAAGCAACTGCCCGTGCAAAAGGCTGTGGAAAAGCACCAGTGTTGTCGTGGAAAAACACGGAAAACGCAAGCAAACCGGAGAAAACTTGGGGGAAACTTGGGGAAAGCAGGGTGGGAGGTGGGCATGGGGGATAAATCAGAGAAAATGGGAGAGAGAAAAGGGGGCTGTTGGGACACGGTGGCCAATGGAAGTAAGCGTGTGGCCTAAAAAGCAGAGGGGACCCTCCACTTTTGGAGCAAATTGAAGAATTTGGGAACAATGCTGCCCACAGCTGCTTCCACCCCCATGCAAAATGAATGGTGCCAAAGAGCACACAAATGAAGGAATCTGTGGAGCCTTGCTTCACTTGCTGATACCACCGAGCCAGAAAGTTGTTGAAGGGCCAGTGCCACGGTTTCTTGTTGACCTGTCTCCAATCAAAGCACTTGTTGCCGTCATTTGTTTTCCTAGCGCTGTCCAACAACACCCTTCAACAACCCCTCACCAACCCTCACCAACCTTCACCAACCCTCAACAGCCCTGTACAATCGCGCATGCCCCACTGCTTCGAAGTGGGAAAATGACTCTCGGCCTTGATCGTGATCCTGAGGTCCGACATTAGCCATGCCTGCTCAGAGTCCCCATGATGGGGGGAAAACAACATGGATACATCACCTCTGCCTTCTCGATGGTGGGGAGAAATCAACCTAGGAAAGAGTGGATGTGGTGGAAATGAGCAAAAAAGTGTGATAAAAGGTGGAAATGGGTGAAACTAGGTGGAAATCCAAAAGTCCAAAAGAACTCCAGAAGTGCGTGGAGTGCCAAAACACGACATGCAACGGCTGTGCCTCCACACAGTGAAAGCATGAACAGACAGCAACATATCAAAACACATGAATTTTAGTTTGCAAACCAATTTCTTGGACCTGCACATTGTCATCCCACAGACTGACAGCTAAAATTGAGATTTCGTAATATAAAGAAGCATGCTCTTCCTCACTACAACACAAGCCTGTACTTTGGAGGTGTTTGTGCATAGCGCACATAGCACGCATATTACGGGGAGAAATTGGGGATTTTTGCTACAATAAGCAACATTCTTCCCTATCTAGACCATACTACAGCCCCACAATGTTAGACAACCTCATGTTTCACGCCACCCCCACCCTCCAGGCCACCCAAGGCCCCGAATTGCAACCTCAAGACCACCTCAAGACATAGTGAAAAGCACATGCACAATGAACACATCTGAAGCAACATTATTCAAAATACGCAGTTTTTCTACATGTTCGACCATAACAACAATACAATATAACTATCACCGATCATGTGGCATGTCACACATGAGTGGACCAATCCAAACAACGTTTCCTACGTGGTCAATTGCAACAGTTAGCTTCCAAATATGGCCGGCAGACTTCGGATTAAACCACAACATCCGACAGTGCACCCCCTATGGAGCTAATGGGCATGGAGTCCGTGAAGTGGGTCACAAGGTAGGGGAAGTGAGGGCTGTGATTAAGGTTTCAAGCTGTAAGACCATCAGACCCCATCGACCAACATACTGAGATACTCGCGAACTTTTTGCACAGTTGCGTCAACCACACAAGAACTAGTTGCAGATTGCGACATATAAGCCGTTACATCCTTGGCGGTGGCATGCTTCATCTTGAAAAAGAAGACATATCTTCTCATGTGAGCAAAACATCATGCCCAAATTGTGCCGCTTAGCCTTTGGCAATGCAATGAGACTGCGACTGGGTCGATTGGGTAATGGTGACGGTGATGGTGACCGCACCCGGTACTCCCTTTGCATTGATGGGGCATGAGGGTCCGAGAGACAGCAAAGTAGTTGAGGCCCCTTGAATAGGATACCTGAATGTATCACCATAGCACGAGAAGGGGTACCCTTTTTGAATGACATGCGGAATGACACACACAAATGCACTAGAAATGAGGGCTAGGCATGCAAGCAACTCATATTAATACATAACAAGGATCATTGTTACTCGTACTAGGCACCACTATGTAGCTTGGGTATGATCCTGCACAACCTTTGTATCGCAATATGCAAAACCGCAATACGCCCCTTTATCAGCTGCCTAACATGTACTTTATTGCCTAGTCAACCCGTACCCTATGGCTAGACACACTTGTACCCTATTGCATGTCAACCCTACGCCAAATTGCTGACCACAGCTGAACTGTATCCCCCCCCCCCCACACTTGTACCCCGTTGCATGCCACGTCTGCACCCTATTGCCTTGAAAACCTATCCCATGTTGGCTATCATATCACCCAAGTCCATTGTGGAAAAGTGGGCAAACTAAGGAGATGGTGTTGCACTGCATGCGCGTTGTGTGCACCTGCCGGGAAACTCACCCAAGATCACCCGCCATGTGTCTACTAGCACGGCAAGTCAGCAAAGCCCGGAAGATAACAACGAAACTGCCTTCAAATTGGTACTCCAATGTACCTATGAACAAACCACTCGGTCTTGTAAGGTACAACTATGCAGTGGCAGATGCACAAATGTTCAAGTGGCAATTGCCACACTCAGATATATCACCAGGACGGTGGCCACGCAATTGGCAACAACCGTCATCATTTCCCTCCTCCTCAATGGTTGCCTCCTCCTTTGCCCACACACACTCAGGCATAGAGGGAGGCCAAGGTCCATAGGGCCGATACCTCGTTTGCTTGCGAATACAAAATTGAGCACACAATTGGCAACAACCGTCATCATTTTCCTCCTCCTCAATGGTTGCCTCCTCCTGTGCCCACACAAACTCATGCACAGGAGGCCAAGGTCCATAGGCCCGATACCTAGTCTGCTTGCGAATACAAAATTGAGCAAGGTAGAGCAAAACATGCACATGGCCATGCGGCTCTGCCGCATAGGCTGTCCACACATTACATACAATCCTCTATTGCCACAAGCGTGCAAAGAGGTGCCCCACCCTTGCGCAATAGAAGCCATAGATATCGTTATATTCTTGTTGGGCTTCACTCAAACTTTTCCGTCCAAAAGAAGGTACAACAATGTTCAAGCGGCCCTTATAGGTGCCCATCATGCGCACCTACTTCAAAATCCAAGAACTACCCATGTGTTCGTGAAGGACCACATTGATCCTAAATCATAACATCTGCCGACGTTCCTGGCATAAGGTCACATACCCATACTATATTCCCAAGATTATCCACAGCCACGGTTATCTTATCAACATGGCTTGCGTACTTGGGATTGAAAAGGACATCCAACAAATCCCCACCAAGTGAGCATATGGGCATGCTATATCGGTAAAATGCGTTATGAAATATGGGAAGTGGGGATTATAGTTGTACGGAGAAAGTCCCTTGTCCCACCAAATCTCATCCACCACTGAATTCAACAAGGTGCGAACAGTGGAAACATTTCGGGCGGAATGGCTACATCATTCAATATGGCTACATCACCCCTGCCTTCTCGGGGTCCCCATGGTGGGGAGAAAAGGGGGATGGCGAATGGGTAAAAATGGTTGAAAATGGGTGAGAATGGGTGAAAATTCAAATATGCCACATACCAAATGCGTAGGAAGCTGAGAAAACCCCGGTATGGAACAAAAAACTTGTAGAAGGGGCCAAAACTAGGGCTTGAGTATTTGCCGACATACAAAACTTTGCACTGTGTGCGCACTGTGTGGCATTCCCTAAAAGGTATCTACAGATATTAAGATCACCAGGCATGTAGGATGCTTGACTAAACAACTAGTAAATAGTACAATCAACTTTCATGTTCGCAAATACCTTTCTGTCTTTTTTCAAAAACTCCCAAATACTATGACTGTCTTTTCTTTTGCCTGTGAATACCGCAAGGTCTTGTTGATTACTCGCAAATTAAGCACAAATCGAAATGATGCTCACGAACACATCTTCAATTCGTTGCCAATACAACAAAAACAAGTTTGAGCTAGAAAAACGCCAAACTGTGTGTTTTTGCCTGCCTGTCTGCCTATCTATTTGCATAACCAATTGCTTGACTGACTGCTTGCCTCAGTGACTGACTGACTGACTGACTAACTGATTGACTGATTGGCTGCCTATCAGCCTCTCTTCTAGGTGCCTTGCCGAAGGCAATAGCATTTCAGGCTTCACAATTTTTGTTTACCGGCATCACTATCAGCATGTCGCTGATGAGTGGCCCTGTGCCAATTAGCACCGCCCTGCCAAGAAACAAGCAAAGGACTCATTGATGATGAATGTAACTTTGGAAGAGGTAATAGGCTCACGCTTATTGGCATTCCATGATTCGGTGGCATTTCTTGGGGGTTTTAAGTCCGTGGGTGGCATGGATCTCTTGGGGGGAGGGTAGAGTGTAGTAGCAGGTGCAGAGGGGTTTACAAGGGGGGGGGGGGTATAAGTGATGGGAGGGGGGTTTAGAGGCCGGAGCAAAGTGGGCAGAAGAGGAGCAACACTTGTGGGAGGCCTTCGTGCAAAGCTTGCATGGCATGTCCCTCGCAGTGCTAACAGTGCGCAAGCTAAACCGAAAGCAGCAAGCAAATCTCTGCAAACAGCGGGTTGATGGCAATTCTGTAAGTTCTGAGTGTCACTGCATCCCCGCAAAAGGCGCCAATTCAAGAAAACAATCGGTACTCAGGCTTGGACAGTACTCCGGCTTGGACAGTCGTGGCTTGGAGACAAAGGGGCGATGAACAATGACGGTAGCTGGACGGTCTGGTCTGAACACGAGCCCCCCTTCCCCCTTTGAAGATGCCCTCGGCATAAACGTATACAGAACCCCTGCACAGCCGCAACCGCAGGCCCAGACCTGCCCAGTGTAGTCATCCTCCGGCTTCTGCTCAAGGTGATACGTGAAGAAGAAATAGTTCCACACATTGTGTGTCTCCTTGATATGCGCAGCGAATCCACCCTGGGTATAGCGGTCCAACATCGTGGCCTGCAGCCCACAGATGAAGCAGCGCGTGACCATGTCATTCTGTATGCGCTCACGCTCAGAGCGCAGCTGTGCGAACGTGTCCAAAATGATGCCGAACACAATGTTCAGAAGAATAATGACCACAATTACAAAGAACATGAAATCGTATGTCAGGCGGGGCACATGCCGCGAACTGTCCTGTGAAATTTGTGCCAGCCGAGGACTCACAGAGTGCAAGCAACGCCGTACCCCTGCACTGTGGACTGTCGCAAATGGGAGTGGAATGGTGTTGGGGCAGAAATGAATGACAGAATGAGTGGCACATGGTTGCACGTATGTAATGGCCACCATCCTTTTTGTTTTGAGCCACAGTGCGGTCCTTGTATCCAACATTTGACCATTACGTAAACCATCCTCCATTATGTATGGGGAAACTGTTACTGCTGCCATCAAGGGTCCATCAGATTGGTGATGAATTTGTGTTGATTGAGTACGAAAAGGACCTTCGCACCCCAGGTGGTGGATCACCCCTGTGGGCCCTTGAATGTTATCTAGTTCCTGTAGCCCATCCCCACCATCATTCCCTCCTTACCACCATTGCCATCAACAGCATGGGGCACAGGCACAGGGCATCCGAATCACTAGAATCCTGCAGATCTGCAATTATGTGTCATTGAAATGTTGCACATATGCTGTCTGAGTTTTGGGAGAAGACAATCAACAGTGGCAATTGGCCAATTACAACCACGATCTGATGACATGTGCCACTCAACTGACAGCAGCTGCTACCAGTCAATGCCTGATGAACACAACTTGGGCCATCATTTGCTGGAAATTGGCAGTTAATGGCCAACAGCTGGCGGTAACCCCCAGCCTGAAGGGCCTGCCTTTGGGACCAGGCCGCTGAAAAAAGGCCGCTGAAGGCCAAACCTAGGTGCCTTTCTGTATCCAGACCAGGGCGGTCCTTAACTGAAAAAAAAAAAAGTGTTCTGTTACACAGTTTTCCCAAAAAAGCCTGCAGGCACACCCATGTGTTGGCGTTGAGCAGTTTGCGGTTGGCGGTTGGCGACTGGCGGTTGGTGGCGGTTGGTGGCGTTTGATGGTGGTTGGCGGCGGTTGGTGGTTGGGGATTAGTGGTTGATGGCGGTTGGCAGTGGTTGGCGGTTGGCGGTTGGTCGCTGCTGGCGGTTGGCGATTGGTGGCGGTTGGCGGTTGGTGGCGGTTAGTGGTTGGCGGTTGATGGTCCCTTGGGGCGGGATCTAAGGGCGGTCCTTAACCAAAAAAAATCTAGTTCCTTAAGGACCCCCCTGATCCAGACGAGTGCGTCTTTGGTTTGACTTTGATTTGCTGCTCACCATCCCTCTGCTTGCAGTATTAGCCAATACAAAGAGTTTACGTGTCAAGGCAAGCTAGTGGCAGCTGAATTTAGTCCACTTCGACCCATCCCAACCCAGCGGAATACCTCTGATACAACGTGCACAGCAATATCTTAAAGATAGACGACAATGGGTGGCCAACCAACAACAGGTGGTGGCATTTGGTGGCTAACCGATGGTGGTTTGCGCCGCCGTCACATGTGCGGGTGGGTGGGTGGGTGGGTGGGTGGGTGGGTGGGTGGGTGGAATGCAAATCCAAAGCAACCGATTCCAGTCATGCACCAATTGAGATTGAACGTGTGTAAGTGTGGGTGTGTGCACTTCTAGTTTGTATTTGCCAACCCGGGACACACGCGCACCCGCACAAATGTTGATGCACACTCACGAACACACCCACGTCCAAATCCACCGTCATGCATGAATGCATAAGCACCAGAAAACACATGCACACATCACACACCACACGTGACATGCCTGGCAGATCAGTGACATTGTTGCTCAGGACCTACTGCCCACAAAGGAGTACTCACACACAAGCACACGCGCAGGGGCCACGCAAAAGTCCATACCCAGCGGTGCTGCGTCATCATTTCACCGACCCCACCACCCGCGCGAGTGCCGCTGACGAGGGAAAAGAAAAAACACTGCATCAGCGTCGTGCAGTGCTCTCGGTGCTCGCCCGTGAGGTCCTCCGGGAACGACTCGTAACCGATGGCTGTGAAGACATAGACGAGGATCGTCCCGAGCAGCCCCGTCAGGAGGAGGCTCCGGCCATTCGCGGTGACGGCCTCAATGACGTTTTGCACGACTTCGCTCTTGTCAATGATGATGAGGAAGTGGAAGGTGAAGAATAGGGGAGAGACCATAAGCCCCAGGATGGAGCTCGGCAGCAGCAGCAGACTGTACAGGTAGTAAGACTGTGTCTTGAAGTCCAACTGCCAGAACCCCCGTACATACCACTCGAGCTTCTCCGATATCGGACCCCGGCTGTAGCACACAGCAGCATCCGCTTTGTATCGTCGCACCTTTGGGGGGTAGTGTACAACAGCCAGAAGGATGCATATACCCAGAGACGCCGAAAGGATCACGAGGCCTAGGGCCTGGATCAGCAGCCAGAGCCACAGGCGCTCATGTGCAGCCACAAGCGCATTGTTGCCTTGAATTTGGTGAAGGTTGAATGACGAAGCCACAGTCGGGTGCACGTGCTGGTCCTTGCGTGCGATGATGTTGGCGTGGACATGAACATATGAGTATAAGACGTTGACGGCCAGGGCAAGGGCGAGAGCTGCATCTTGCAAGGTGCTCACACCTCTTGTGGGGATGTTTTGCACGGCATGGGACCGGATGCGGATCAGCAGGGGGTAGACGATGGAGTTGTATTGTCGTGCCCGGTTTGTGATCGGGTTGGCCATTTTTGGTGTTGGGATGCAGGCATTCATAAATGTTCTGATACGGGTCTGGTGCTGCAGCTCGTACCTCAGCTCCCGGCTTTTGCTTCCAAAGTCCAGAAGCTTGGCATTGGTGGATGACCTGTCCACTGTTCTCAGCAACTTAAGCTTGTCGTCCTTCTGGAGGCAGAGGGCATTCATGGGCTTCCGGAAGTAGACTTTCTCGAGGACATCCCCTCGTGCAATCTCTATGGTCCCCATCATGGAAGTGAACAGATTGTACCCTCTTAATTCGTGCATCAAGGTGGCAAGATGGCTGTCGTTCGTCAGCGCCTTCAGCTGATAAATCAGAATGAAGCCATTGAACCAGAAAGTGAGTGCCTTCTCTTGGCTGTCGTCAACTGCGTGCCAATTTCCCAAAAAGAGTTCAATCTCCTGCCAGATGGAATTCAAGGTCACCCTCAGGGTCTCTAGACTCAGTGTGCGCAAGATGGTCATAGGGCGGGACCGCGTCCTACAGCCCTCCAGCAGACTGAGCAGCATATCAATCACCGCACTCTTCACATCGAAGAGCAGAGCCTCATCCACCAGATGGCTGGGCTCCAGTTTGAACACCTTATTGACCTCATGGCACACATTGCAGTTCACCATACGCGACTGGTTGGCATCGCATGGCCCCTGGCAGAACTCTGTCAAAGTATTGAATGCGAACCAGACAATTTCGATCACTGCCTCTTCCATGTTCTGGTTCATCAGCTCTCGCACCTAAGCAGTGTGGTGTAAGGTGGTGATAGGGTATCAGCTGGGGTGGTGCTAGAACAGGGTGATGATACTACAGGGGATGATATATGGAAAGGCATTTGGTAAGGGTGATGGTTCCAACAAGGTACGATGGAGTGCCGTCGGCTGGGCTGCCCATTTCAGGCGCCGTGTGACTTTGTGTTTACAGGAGCGCGTCAATTCTGCAGCACTTGTGTCATCATCACAAATGCATATTGGGGGTCAAAATATTTGCGCAACTAGCAGGCTGGTCGTCAAAACAAAAATCCTTGCTGTGTTGTGTGACAAGAGTGGTCCAAGGGTCTGCCACTGCACCCATAAAAGTGCCCCAATATGCCGGGTGCTCTATAGCCTTCTCTACCCTTTACCCTTCTCCTCTTCGGTGACACTAATACAATCAGGGTAATACAGCCTCATCACTCCGCTCCGCTTCAAATACCCTAATACAGTGTAGCCACATCACACCTCTTTGATTCAGAAACCCCAACTATGGCAGGGGTTGCATAGCGACGTTGAAAGACCCTGTGGCATCGTGGCCCGACTATCACAAACGCCCAATTGTATTTGCATTGCCCCAGTATTAGCAGCTTCGACTGTTAGAAAAATCCCATTGCAGTGCATGGCATTGCATAGCAGTGCAATGCACCCCCTGCGGCCCAGGTTTTTGGTCCACATAGCCGGGAGTACCCAGGTTGATGATACCCCATGCTGTTTGGTCCCTGATCACATAGTCATAGCATCGTGTCTTTGCCATTGCACCTGCCTGCGCATGAGCTCTCGCAGGTACACACCAGTCCACAGCCCATCCAATGTCATATGAAGGAGCAGCTGTGAAATGTATGTGGGCGGGGGGGGGGGGGGGGTGCATGCTTGGCCGGGGGGGGGGGGGTGAATGAGAATGGGATGTCGGCTCTGCTGCTCACAAATCGCAGCACAGTGACCCCATGGCATCCCCTCCCTTGCCTGCGCTGAAATGCTTCATATTCAGTCATTCCAAGACAAAGAAATTCGGAGGGTGCTCTCCACCACTGATGTGGGAAGTTGTGACAGGGCCAGTGTTCCGGGTCACCAAGTGTTACCCATCCGTGTTGTGCTGCTGGTGTTGCGTGTGGGTTTTGCCCGAAACTCGCTTGCGCTTGCATGTTTCTGGGGTGGGGCAGGGGGGACAAAAGGCCTCCACCTCTCTAACCTCTTCAGGGGGCTGCCTCTTCAGGGGTGGGGCGGTCAGGAAAGGGAGGGAGGAAATTCTACATGTTGCTATGACTGCGCATGGTACATAATTCTGGTGCATGTTTGCAATACAGCATGTGAGACTGGTCGCTTCGCAGGCTCATTGTACTTTCACCAGGCTGCAAGTAGAGGAGGTCGGGGATCTCTGGGGCTGGTCAGACCCCTGGTGTGCTTGGTCCTCTGGGCGCAATGCTGCCATGGTTGTGCAGTGTTGCACAGCTTCCTGCTCTGCGCAGAGTTTTTACCCAGCTGCCAACTCCCCCCCCCCCGCGTCTAAGGTTTTGGAAACAGTATTGTGATCTGGGAAAAACCAGCGAAACCCAAATACTGTGGCGCACCTGTGGACTGCCAGTAAGCATTGTCTGAACCCCAACAGTGCTGAAGGATTGGTTCCATCCTGTTATCTTGGCCTTGGAAGGCCGAGAAGAAAACTGAGATGGGTCTGGTGAAAACTTGAGGTGCCGCTGCTTCCCTATCTTGATGTGGTCTCTCTCGGCCGCTCATCGTTCAATTGTTGTGATTGATGGCAATGATGTCATGAAAAAGGTACGAATAATCATCTGCTATGGGGACAGAGGTTGCGAATTCCTGGACGACCTGGCGTACGGTGAGTGGAGGAATGTCTCTGGTGATTTTCAAGTCTGTGCCATCCCAGTGCTGTGGCTGTTCGTTGCACATTGCTGACAACAGGTGTCATCTCACCACTCCTTCTCCCACGGTTTGTCCACAGTAAAAGCGGAGTATGATGTGCACAACGCTGAGGACATGTGGAATTTGGCATGCAAACGGTGACCAATGGGTGACGGTGAATACCAAAACAATCACTTCATTGATCATATCGAACGATGGAATGTTCTTTTGGCTGCGGATCATGTTCTGCATATTCAAATGATGCCCCTCGCACAACAGCTGCAGCAGCCGCAGCACCGCCTGCGCGGGAATATACTCTGTCTCACTCCAGTCGCTCCGCTCCTCCACAGTAGGGCTGTGAGGCAAACTTGGGGTTTGAGCCATTGCGGATTCGGCCTTCCGCTGCCTCAGTTCCGCTTCAAACTTCCGCAAAAAACTGGTCATCTCCCCAAAGAACCCGCTGTGCGTTGTTTCGAAATACTTCAGCAGCGTGTCTTGAATCTTAGTATTCCCCCCGTGAAGCAGCGCAATGCCAAATTTCAGGGCATGCCTGGCCACAAGCGGACTATTGCTGGACACCAGCTTGGTCATGAGCTCCGATGCGCCCAGAGTGTTGTACTGCGATTGCACCTTGATAAGGGCCTGCTTCTTTTCGAGCTTCAGATCAAACTCGCTGGTGATGGCTCGGGTGATCACGAGGGTAAATAGTTGCAAGATCCCAGTTCGCACGGACTCCGGGAGGCGAACATTCTCAAGGTGCCCTAGCAGCGCTGATATCATCTTTTGAGACAAGTAGGGCGTCAGGATCTCTAAGAATAATGGGAGGTCGTCGACACTGGGAGTGTAATACCTCGAATGAAATTCCTTGCGCAATTGGATGAAACTTGCGCGGATCCCTGCTGCAACAGCTTCGGCAGACACCGCGGTGATCGACGAACTCAGGTCGCTGTCCTCAAGCACTGAAGCTTGCTTGGTATAATTTTCACACTCTTCGATGATTGTTAATACGTCGGCATCCTGAGTGTCATGCGCCCCATTGTTATCCAAAACGGTGATGAAGTTCGCAATCGCAGAGAAATGCCGGGTTTGCATGTCCATCCTTTCAATGAGGGCGCTGTCTTGGACAATCTCTGCCAACAACGACACAATCTCATTGATCTTCATTTGTGCGTGGCGGGACGACGCATTCTCTTCGCCTGCACGCCACCAGATCTTCACATACTCACTCAGCCCGTATAGCACACAGTCGCACAAATAATCCACTCGCACGGCGACGTCCTCAGGGAGCATGCAGTCTTTGGTCAACGACATGATTTCATCGGCAATAAAATCACAAAACTTCTGGACCACTGCCCACCACTGGGGGGATCTCGCCCACATGAAGCGCATGCTTTCAAGCTCCATCGTCCTAAGCTCCTGACTCCAAAAGGCGTTCACCAAGTACCTCATGAAAGGAATCTCTTGCTGGAAGGCCAGCGGGTGCTCAGTATCCGCTAGGACCGCCAGGACCGAGTCCAGCTGAAGGTAGGCATTAACAATATTGGCCACTTGGGTGTTTTGCCCCATGCAGCACAATGCCAGCAGCTCTACTATAGCCACAATGGTGCGGAGTGTGGAGTCGGCCAGCAAACCATTGATGGAGTCGGGGATCGCAATCTCGTGCGCCATCAGTGAATACAGGATCAAATCCTGGTTGCGTGAGAGCGGGATGCCATTGACGAAACCAATGGTCTTCAAGAACGCGACGTGTGCCATCGTTTTCCCTTCCGAGTACGAAATGAGGCCCACGTGCAGAGTGACGAGGTGCTCATCGACCTTATTGCACAGCTCATAATTGTCTACAAATATGCTCTGCATGCAGTCCTCAGCGTGCACGTCCAGCCCGTAATGCTGCGTGATCAAGTCCTGCTTCTGTTCATCGTACACCGCCTGTTGATTTCGAGGATTACCCAGGCAGAACAACGTCAAAAATTGGTATGCCTGGGAGAATATGGGCCGCATTTCGACCCCCCAAGGCACATGCAGCAGATTGAGGACGGTCTGGTGCATTTCCATGTTCAGCAAGATTCCCTGTTGTTCCTGCAGGGCACAAATTGACACTGCATCAAGGAAGGTGGAGGTAGACGAGAAATTGACACTGCCTTCACACTGCTCCCACACTACCTTCAAACCACCTTCAAACCACCTTCAAACCACCCTCACATGACCTTCAAACTACCTTCACACTGCACCCATACTGCACTTACACTGCTCTCCACTACCTTCACACTGTCCCTACACTGCCTTCACACTGCTCTCACACCGCCCTCACACTCTCAGACTGCCCTCACACTACCTTTACACCACCCCTAAATTCCCTCACGCTACCTTGAAACTACCTTCACAATGCTCCCACACTGCCCTCACACCATACCACAGCACACCAGACCTGCAGTAGGGCCTCCTTAGTCAATTTGCCATCACACAGCTCGCCGAAAGTGGTACTTACTGGTCTGGCTGCAAGCTTTTCTGTTTCCTCCTCCGTTTCCAGATCGAACTTGGCAGATCGAGAAAGCATCATATTGAAGAATAGCAAACACTCATACACCTCATTACAGTGATCTGGATCAAGAGCTCGATTTCTGTTGAAAACCATCTTTTTAAGGACAAGGCCCTTTTGACAAAGGGCTTGGTAGTGGCCCTCGCTCCGCTCATCAAACAGCAGCTGGATCTTGAACAATGCCCTGCCAATCTCCGCCTTAAAGCCGAAGATCTGGAACAAAATCTTCAACGCGCTGCTTGCCAACTCCGTATCACTTGACTTGACCAACTGCATCAACACGGCGACAATGTCCGTGTGGTGCACGTGAAGATGCTTTTTCAGTACCTCACAGCCCTCTGAACCACCTGGGAACGTGAGGGAATAATCATCCAGGTGTGCAGATATCTTCTCCATGGCCATGTTCAGGATGGTTTGGTGCAGTTCTGCAGAATTTTTTGTGCCATCACTGTTGGAATAATGCTTGAGGATGAATTTGTAGTGCCACAACATCGAGGTCATGCACTCGTCCATGTTCTGGTCCAGAATGGATGACAGCAGCACGCACATGTGTCTCTGGCATTCCATCACAGCCTTAGGATTCTTACGCCCAGGTTCCGCTCGAAGCAACGGCAGGATCTCATTGAGGATCTTGTCCAAATCATCCTTCGTACACTGCCCATACACAACAACCTGCACCAACATTTGTACAACCGTCTTGGCGAGGTCTGTTGTCCGGGCCCGTGTCCCAAAGTCATAATGCAGCGTGGACAGCAGATCCAGAGCGGACTCCTTCAGGACATCAATGAATTTTTCTTCATCTGGACCCATATCATGGGACCCTCGCAAGAAGGAGGAAGAACTGGTACCGGCTTGGATAGAGGCCCACGGGATGACTTTGTTCTCAATGCCAAGCAAACCAAAGGCGCCCACGGGGTTGGTCAGATGCAAATGCGTTGCGAGGCTGTAGAATTGGGCTTGAATGGTTCTGGGCAGATTTGTATGCTTGGCCTGGGTCCCGATAGCGGCAAGTATCATCTCCCTGGTGATCAATGGCTGCACCTGTGCCTTGCACGCCTTGTTCTCGCCAACACAGAGATTCCAGAGAAGACGCAGGGACCGCTCGAAGTAAGACACCATGGCAGGCTCTGCTGTCGCGCAAAAGGTAGTCAGATCCATCCACGTGTCACGGTCGAAAGTTGATTCATCCTCCTTAGATTCCCGTGCACCAGTAGCACTGGGAATTCGCAGAGCCATTGAGGATACGTTGGTTTCCGCAGGGCGAGGAGAAATAATGGGGCTGGTCGTTCCGCCTCTTCCTCCTCGTGGCGTCAACATGGGTTTCCCGAATCGCGCGATGTTGCGCAGTTTGTTCGTCACTATTTTGAGCCGTGGCATCTCGCCCTGCTTCTCAGCCCCGCTTGCCATGCTGTCCACAAAATTGTATGACATGGGAACCATGATGAGGATCTGCCCGGTCGAGTCATCCATCTTCATCGGCAACAGCCGCTGGTTGGCGGGATCCATCACATTTTGACATATGATATCTTGGCTCTTGGGGATCCCAAACCCATTGCAGACACACAGCTGACATAGAAAGTTGAGGTACCGAGCGTTATGCCCCGTCCGGTATGACGGGAAGCCCACGAAGCACTGTAGCACCTCTTCATTGGACTGCTCCAGCAGAACACGATTATCTTTGAAGATCTGCATACGAAACAGAGAGCAAGTGGGACAAAACATGTCACCGAACACGTGTCACTGAATCGCCTAGCGTGTAATGACCAAATTGCTTGGTAGCGCAGCAAGAATATTGCCCGCTATTTTCTGAAAATGCATGCTTCCGTTCCACAACCCGGAGCTTGCATATGTGTACCCCCCCACACACACTAACACTTGTCAAAGCACTATTTCAATCACGCGTGATGATGCATGCGGTTTTAACACCATTTTGCCCGCTGCATGAAAATGTTGCATGCGCTTTTACAGGCATTTTTACAGGCATCGGTGCGTGCCGTACCAGAATGGTGCATGCAATTTTCCGAGAATTTTTACAAAATGGGTGCCAGGCCATCAATAAGCAATTGCATAATGTTGGGGGTTTTAGTGTAGCCACCCCAACAAACTCCTATGACCCCTAACCTCCTGTGTGCACGAGAAGCAATACGAATTGGGCATCTCGAAAGAAGTGGGTCTGCAACCCGGCAACTTGCACCAACAGTCAGCCCCAAGTGGTGGCAGGGTTCACGGTAATGGGAAGTGGAAATCGGGTTACTTCCCAAGATAGTCACTTTGCTCACTTTGGAAAATATAATTGGAAGGGAGGGGTTAGGGGGGCACATGTCACCAAATCACCTAGCATGTAATGACCAAATTGCTTGGTAGCGCAGCAAGAATCAGAAGTGGCTGCATCAACCCTGCCTTTTCGGGGGCCCACAAGTGGGCGGAATTGCTGTGCCACCCGTTGCGTTGTCGGGGGTCCCCAAAAGAGGGGGCAAAATCAAAAGTGGCTAGATCACCCCTACTTTCTCAGGGGCCCACAAATAAGCGGGTTTGCTATGTCACCCTTGCATTCTCTGGGGTCCCCAGAAGAGGGGACAAAATTAGAGGTGGCTACATCACCCCTGCGTTCTCGGGGGCCCACAAGTGGGTGGGATTCCTACGTCAACACGACATTCTCGGGGGTCCCCGGAAGAGGGGACGAAATCAGAAGTGGCTACATCACCCCTGCCTTCTCAAGGGCCCAAAAGTGGGTGGAACCACCCCTGCGACCCTGGGGGGGGGGGGGGGGCAGAGGAGGGGACAAAATCAGAAATGGCTACATCCCCCTTGCCCTCCTAGGGGCCCACAAGTGGGAGGAAGTCCTATGTGACCCCGGCATTCTCAGGGGTCTCCGGAACAGGGGACAACATCAGAAGTGCCTACATCACCCCTGCCTTCTCGGGGACCAACAAGTGGGCGGGATTGCTACGCCACCCCTGCGTTCTCGGGGGTCCCCGGAAGAGGGGACAAAATCAGAAGTGGCTACATCACCCCTGCCTTTTCGGGGGCCCACAAGTGGGCGGGATTGCTATGACACCCCTGCGTTCTCGGGGCTCTCCGGAACAGGGGACAAAATTAGCAGTGGCTACATCACCCCTACCCTCTCCGGGGCCCACAAGTGGGCGGAGTAGTATGCCACACCTGTGATCTCAGGGGTCCCCAGAAGAGGGGACAAAATCACAAGTGGCTACATCCCCCCCTGCCGTCTCGGAGGCCCACAGGTGGGGAGAACTCCTATGTCCAGCTGGCGTTGTCGGGGGTACGGGGAGCAAGGGACAAAATCAGAAGTGGCTACATCACCCCTGTCTTCTAGGGGCCCACAAGTGGGCGGAATTGCTATGTCACCCCGGCGTTCCTGGGGACCCCGGAAGAGGGGACAAAATGAGAAGTGGCCGCATCACCCGTGCCTTCTGGGGGCCACAAGTGGGCGGAATTGCGACCTCACCCTTGCGTTCTCGGGGATCTCCGGAACAGGGAACAAAATCAGAAGTGGCTACATCACGCCTACCTTCTCGGAAGGCCACAAGTGGGCGGAATGACTGCACAACCCTTGCGTTCTCGGGGGTCTCCGGAACAGCGGACAAAAATCAGAAGTAGCAACATCACTGCTGCCTTCTCGGGGGCCCGCAAGTGGGCGGGATTGCTATGTCACCCTAGCATTCTCTGGGGTCCCCAGAAGAGGGGACAAAATGAGTAGTGGCTACATCATCTCGGCCTTCTCGGGGCCCCAAAAGTGGGCGGAATTGCTATGCCACCCCTTGGATCTTGGGGATGCCAAGAAGAGGGGACAAAATCAGAAGTGGCTACATCACCCCTGCCTTCTCGGGGGCCACAACTGGGCGGAATTCCTACGTCACCCCTGCGTTCGCATGGGTGTCCAGAACACTAGACAAAATCAGAAGTGGCTACAACACCCCAACCTTCTTGGGGGCCCACAAGTGGGCGGAATTAGTATGCGACCCCAACAATCTCACGGGTCCGCAGAAGAGGGGACAAAATCAGAAAGGGCTACATCACCCTCGCCTTCTCGGGGGCCCACGAGTGGGCGGGATTGCTACGTGACCCCTGCGTTCTAGGGGGTCCCCAGAGGAGGGGACAAAATCAGAAGTGGCTACATCAACCCTACCTTCTCAGGGGCCCATAGGTGGGCAGGGTCGCTACGTCCCCCTTTCTTGCGTTCTCGCAGTTCCCCGGAACAAGAGGACAAAATCAGAAGTGGCTACATCACCCCCGCGTTCCCAGGGGCCCACAAGTGCACGGGATTGCTATGTTACCCCCACGTTCTCGGGGATCCCTAGAAGAAGGGACAAAATCAGAAGTGGCTACATCACCCTACCCTCTCGGGGGCCCACAAGTGTGCGGAATTAGTATGTCACCCTTGTGATCTCGGGGGTTCCCAGATGAGGGGACAAAATCACAAGTGGCCCACAAGTGGGCGGGATAGCTACGTCACCCTTGCGTTCTCGCGGGTCCCCATAACAAGGGATAAAATCAGAAGTGGCTGCATCACCCCTACCTTCTTGGGGGCCCACAAGTGGGCGGGATTGCTATGTCACACCTGCAACATCGGGGGTCCCCAAAAGAGTTTACAAAATTAGAAGTGGCTACATCACCGCTACCGTCTCGGGGGCCCACAAGTGGGCAGGCCCGCTACGTAACCCTTGCATTCTAGCGGGTCCCCGGAACAAAGGACAAAATCAGAAGTGGCTACATCACCCCTACCTGCTCGGGGGCCCACAAGTGGGCCCAATTGCTACGGCATCCCGGTGATCTTGGGGGACAAAATCAGAGGTGGCTACATCACCCTTGCCTTCTTGGGGGCCCACAAGTGGGCGGAATTGCTTCATCACCCCTGCGATCTCGGGGTCCCCAGAAAAGGGGACCAAATCAGAAGTGGCTACATCACCTCTGCCTTCTCGGGGGGGCAACAACTGCGCAGAATTGCTACGGCACCCATGCGATGTCTGGGATCTCCGGAAAAGGGGACAAAAATCAGAAGGGGCTACATCACCCCGGCCTTCTCGGGGGCCAAGAAAGGGGCGGAATTACTACGTCACCCGTGTGTTCTTGCGGGTCCCCGGAACAAGGGACAAAATCAGAAGTGGCTACATGAACTCTACCTTCTCGGGGGCCCACAAGTGGGCAGATTGCTACGTCACCCCTGCGTTCTCGGGGGTCCCCAGAAGAGGGGACAAAATCAGAAATGGCTACATCACCCTTGCCTTCTCGGGGGCCCACAAGTGGGCGCAATTGCTGTTTCACCCCTGCAGTCTAGGGCTCCCTAGGACACGGGACAACATCAGAAGTGCCTACATCACCCCTGCCTTCTTGGGGTCCACAAGTGTGCGGAATTGCTATGTTACCCCGGTGTTCCGGGGGTCCCTAGAAGAGGAGACAAAAATCAGAAGTGGCCACATCACCCGTGCCTTCTCGGGGGCCCACAAGTGGGCGGAATTCCTATGCCACCCTTACGTTTTCGGGGGTCTCCAGAACAGGGGAAAAAATCAGAAGTGGCTACATCCACCCCTGCCTTTTTTAGGGCCCACAAGTGGGCGGGATTGCTACGTCGGGTATTTGGTAAAACTGAGTACCAGACGAGGTAAAACTGAGTAAAATGTGGTAAAACTGAGTAGATTTGAGGTAAAACTGAGTAAAAAAAATTTTGAATAAAAATTTAAAAAAAATTTTTTACTCCGTAAAAAGACAATTTTTTTTTGAAAAAAATGCACAAAAAACTGCACACTTTGATGGTAGGTGGTACTTTTGTTTAAGGGCACAAGGCCCCCGAGTCGATTCCCGGCCACTTGTGTTAGTGGCGCCCCACCCGGGCCAAACCATCATATATATATATATATATATATATATGTATATATATATATATATGTATATATCTATATATATATATATGTGTATATAGTCATAGTCATAGTCATAACCACTTATCACGCCGTCTACTGGTGTTACCGGGCATCTCGCACCGACAGGTGGTTCCTGCCTTGCTCGACCCCGTGGGTCCCAGGGCTGCCTGAGGTGGCCCACAGCTTGACGGAGGACCCAGAGGACCGGGGATACCGGCCAACCAGGCTTTGGGGGCAGTGGCAACTGCAGAGCGTTAGCATTAGCAACGGCGACGAGCGCTGGCCCGTTTGTTCGCCGGGGGTAAGGGTCAAGGCATGGCAGAGCTGCAGCACTGCAACAAGCAAGCACAACTCCTAGGGGTGCAGCACTGCAGCAACCAAGAAACAAAGCAGCAAGCATGGGCACAAGACGAGATTGAAGATGGCGTTGCTACCCACGTGCTGGCTCGAAGGCCTTGGGGCCTGCAGCAAGCCCAGCGCTGCCCCAACCGTAGTCACCAGGGTACTCACCGGTCAAGTAGTCTGGGACGTTGCTGTCCGCAGCGTTGGGGCCCAACCACCTCTTGCGGTGAGGACCACACCAGTCCGACAAATCCACCTGGGGCTCCTTCTGCTTCCCAGCATCTGTGAACTTGGCCACAGACGGCGTGTACTGGCCGGCTTGCTCAAGGGTCAACCCGTTCACCGCGAACGGATCAGCATTGTGGGAGGCCCAGTGCTCAACAGGGCCCTGGCCGGTGACGGCAGCCTGCACATAGTTGCCGAACAAGGAGAGCATAGCCATTCGGCCCTCCTTGACCTCCTTCACCTTCAGTTCGGCAGCCGTGTCAGGGTCTTCGGCCAAACCCAGAGGGTCAAATTGCTTGCCACTAGGGTTCACCAGATCAAGGTCCCGTCCACCGAATGGACCATCGTTCTCACGGTAAGCCTCGATGGCACCCTTCACGACAACTTGGCTGGCCAACTCGGCGGTTTTTTTTTTTTTTTACCTCCACCGCTCGCCACTCGTCTCTCCCCCCGGCGTTTCGGTCTGTCCTCTGCCCCCCCCCATGTCCCCTCGCCGTCTCCGTGCTGTCCTCGCCCCTTTCTTGGGTGGGTGGGGGAGAAGGGGGTGGGGGGGGGGGGCGTCCTCGCTGTCCGTCCTCTGGCGTAAGCACGTCGCAAGCACGGCGCAGGCAAGAGGCGCGGCACTTGTCCCTCTGCAGGGGGGGGGGGGCTAGCCGTGTGGCTCCCGTCATCGCCCTTCCTACCCTGCGTTCGCTCCCCCGGTGCCCCCCCCGTTGGGGCTTGCACGGCGCGTGCTTCCTACGGGCACGGTCGTGTGGTCCGTCCCGCACCCTCTCTCCGCTGCCTCCCCACCTTGCCGCTTTGTCCTCGGGGGGGGGGGGGCGCTGTCCGCCCCTCCCTACCTTCACCCCCCACCCTTGGGGGGGCGGAGGTGTGTGTGGGGGGGGGGGGGGCTTGTCGTCTTCCCTTCGTTGCACGCATGTCGCAGGCACGACGCTAGCACGGCGCAGGCATGAGGCGCGGCACCTGTCCCTCTGCAGGGGGGGGGGCATGCCATGTGGCTCCCGTCGTCGCCCTTCCTACCCTGCGTTCGCACCCCCGGTGGTCCCCCCGCTGGGGCTTGCACGGCGCGTGCTCTCTTCGGGCACGGTCGTGTGGTCCGTCCCGCACCCTCTCGCCGCTGCCTCCCCACCCTGCCGCTTTGTCCTCGGGGGGGGGGGCGCTTTTCGCCCCCCCCTACCTGCATCCCCCACCCTCGGGGGGGCGGAGGTGTGGGGGGGGGGGGGGCGCCCTTGTCGTCTTCCCTTCGTAGCACGCACGTCGCAGGCACGACGCAAGCATGGCGCAGGCACGAGGCGCGGCACTTGTCCCTCTGCAGGGGGGGGGGCCTGCCGTGTGTCACCCGTCGTCGCCCCTCCTACCTTGCGTGCGCACCCCCGGGGGGGCGGAGGTGTGTGGGGGGGGGGGCGCCCTTGTCGTCGTCCCTTCGTTGCACACATGTCGCAGGCACGACGCAAGCACGACGCAAGCACGGGGTGCGGCACTTGGCTGCAGCGGGGGGGGGGGGGGGTTTCTCCTTTGGGCCTTCCAGCCCTCCTCCACGGTAGGGGCTCCGCACCCCAGGATCTCCAGCCGCCGTTGCCCCTTGGCGGTAGTCGCCAGGACGCGCACGGCGCACGACACGACGCATGGCAACTATCCCCTACCCTGCCCCCTCTGCTCCCTCCCTCGCCCTCAGTGCTCGCATGGTGCTGAGCAATGCCCCTGCCTCCCTCGTCGCTCCCTCTCTCTGCTCCGGCTGTCCGGCCTTCGCTCGCCTCCTAAGTGTCCTACCTCTTTCGCCCTGCCCGTGCCCTCTTCCCTCGTCCTTGCCGGCCCTCGATGCTTGTCACTACGCAGGCACACAGCACACTGCACCTTTGGGGGCGGGCTGCCTTGTGGCAGCACGCCGCGGCACCCCGCCTTGCCCAGAGCCCCCGCGCGCCGCGGGCGGCTCACTCGGTTGTGGGGCACCATGTTGCCCCCTTCTCTGCCGTGCCATCTCCGACCCTCTGCCCTCCGGCTAGCGCGAGCACAGTGCGGCGCAATTCGTGTGTATATATATATATATATATATATATATATATATATATATATATATATATTACTACACCCCTCTCCCCTTAAATCTAGCTAACAAGCAACAACAAGCAAGCAACAACAAGCAAGCAACAACAAGCACTTCTCCTCACCGTTTTGGCCATTGCTCCGCCTCATCGCTCCGGGCTCTACTCTACTCTAGCCATCTTGGAGCCCAGGTGGTGGCCTGGCCAAATCCAAGTTTTGAGCCAAAAACTCACCGGTGGCGGCCCGGGGCGGGGGCGCCAAATCGGGAGGTGCCCTCCCAAATCTGCGCAGTTTTGGGCCAAAAACAGCCATTTTTCGCCCAAAACAGCCCCAAAACCCGGGCGAAACGCCCAAACGAAGGGATACGGTCAGTACACTGCACGTGCGGCTTGACTTCACCGTGTCAAAGAGCTCTCTAGTGCCCTTCAATTCCACGATATGTCCGAGAAACGGCCCAAAAAGGCGCCCAAAAGCCCCAAAAACTGCGCAATGTGCACCAACACCCCGAAACCAAGAACGGGCCGTATCTTGGGCTACGTGGCTCAAAAACGAATTCCGAGGGCACCTAGTCCACCCGCAACCCCCCACTTTTTATGGTTTCGAAGCCTCAGACTCGCCCAACAAGACACGTAAACCCCCGTACCAGTGGTCACTTGGTGCAGCCGGAGGGCCGGCCAGCCCATGCACAGTGGGGGCCAACGGTGGGTCCACCAGGGTCCCCGGGGCGAAAAAAATGATTTTTTCCAAAGTTGTTCCTAGACCACTTGGGATGCTCAAACAAGTGTTTTAAGGCCGTTTTGAGCCCGTGGTGGCGCGTTTTGGGTCATGGAAAATCCCAAAATGCCTTGAAAATGGACAGTTTTGGGACCAACAACGCGTCAAAAATGGGTGAAAAACGCGTTTTTCCAAAAGTGATCCTGGACCATTTATGATGCTCAAACAACTGGTTTTAGCCCATTTTGAGCCCGTGGCGACAGGTTTGGGCTCATCGAAAATCCCAACATGCCTTGAAAATGGGCCATTTTGGGACCAAAAATGGGTCAAAAATGGGTCAAAAACGCGTTTTTCCAAAAGTGATCCCGGACCATTTGGGATGCTCAAACAAGTGGTTTTGGCCCGTTTTGAGCCCGTTTTGACCGAGTTTAGCCCCTTCCACCACATGTATGCACCACTTTGTGCCCTTGGCCCGTACCTTAGAGCCGTGTGGTGGAGCCACCTAGAGTTGGGAGAGGGGTGTAGATTGGAGGATATATATATATATATATATATATATATATATATATATATATATATATATATATATATATATATATATATATATATATATATATATATATATATATATATATATATATATATATATATATATATATATATATATATATATATATATATATATATATATATATATATATATATATATATATATATATATATATATATATATATATATATATATATATATAGTCATAGTCATAGTCATAACCACTTATCATGCCGTCTACTGGAGTTACCGGGCATCTCGCGCCGACAGGTGGTTCCTGCCTCGCTCGATCCCGTGGGTCCCAGGGCTGCCTGAGGTGGCCCACAGCATGACGGAGGACCCAGAGGACCGGGGATACCGGGCAACCAGGCTTTGGGGGCAGTGGCAACTGCAAAGCGTTAGCATTAGCAACGGCGACGGACGCTGGCCCGTTTGTTCGCCGGGGGTAAGGGGGCAAGGCAAAGCAGCGCAGCAGCATCGCAACAAGCAGAAAGCAAGGGCACCTCTGTCCGTTGCAATGCAGCAACCAAGGAACAAAGCAGCACGCATGCGGCGAAGCGAGAGCTGACCCTCCATCGTTCACGTAGCCCCGCCACTGTGGAGACACCCAACACCCATGACCCCACGTAATCCATTGTCGTCCGCGTCCTCGAAACTGCCCACCACCCCTGACTCCACGTATCCCTCTGCCAGCACGCAATAGCCCGTATGTGCATAGCCAGGATTTCTGGGAGGCTCCAGCCTAGCCTGGCCCTCAGCTTTCATCGCCCCCATGTCTCCACATTGTACGCCATCTTCCCACCGCACCAGTCCCCTAGTATAGTACAGAAACACGTTACCAACTCCACGTCCCCGTGGCCCCGTGCTGCCCCCACACCCCAGATATATACCATGCTGGCATCCCATGTCAGGGGCCAGCGCCCAGTCCGCTTCGAGGCGTTCACTAGCCCACATATAATATACCTTGAGGGTCTACAGGGGGGGACGCCGGCCGCTTTGCGACGGGAGTGGCGCAACCCGTGAATATCGCTGGCTGGGATTCGGGCTGGTGGGTGCCGTAGCTTGGTTATCGACCCCCTGTAGGGGTACCCACCAGAGGCTCGCCCCGGGCCGTGGTTACCAGGTGCACCTCATCTGGCCCACATACAATGCCCTGGCGCCTACCCTTGACCCTTACCTGCACTGATTGGCCAGCTTCCGTGGTTGCGCCTCTTCCGCCACAGCAGCGGCCAGGCCGCAGGTTCGGCCCCCACCGACGACGTGGCGAGCCTACTTATAGCATTGGCCCGCGCGTCACCCCCCGGACCACTCAGCATGCCGCTCCCCTGCCCTCCTCGCCTCTAGCCGACCGGACTGGCGCCCCCCAGGGTAAGCCGTTACAGTGGTGAGGCGGCTGCATACTCTTCACTACGACGCCGCGCAGTACCGCCGTTGCCACGCCGACGCCACCTGCTAGCCGCCACGACACTCACCACTGCAACCACAAGGCCATGGTCAGAGGTTAGACTATGTACATGCCCGCAGGCACGGTCCCTCTAGTTTGTTAACGGGGCCAGGGGATGCCCCTGCGCTCCCCCTGAGTTGTTAGAGGGGTCAGGGGGACACCCCAGTACCGCCATGCATCCCCGTGCTCCCCCACTGTACGGTTCCCCAGTACCGCCGCGTTCCCCCACCGTACGGACCCCAGTACCGCCGCGTACCCCCACCATACGGTCCCCTGTACCGCCGCGTACACCCCCACGATGTCAGTACACCGTCATCTGGAACTTCCCCGCTGCTCCCCCACTGTACGGCTCCCCAGTACCGCCGCGTACCCCCACCGTACGGATCCCAGTACCGCCGCGTTGACCCCCAAGACTCCAGTACTCCGCCACCTGGAACTCCACGTGCCCCCTGTGAGCGCTCCTTCCAGGCTGCCATGCCGTCTCCACGACGCCCGCCATACAGTCCCCCTGATGACCCCACCGTCATAACCTTCCACGCACACATCTTCGCCCCGTCGCCGCTCCTGGGGCCTGCAGGCTGACCCCGCAACCCCGTGTAACACTCCCAGGGGGCGCCGCAGCGCTGTAACCCCCAAACAACTCCGTGCACCCCCGGTGTATCCCGAGCAACCACTCCCAACACTGCCGTAGCCGGGCCGCCAGTAGAGACCCCGGTGCCATGGGAATACCCTACAGGGGTTTGGGCCTTATTACCCTGGTCGGGACGACCCATGACACCTCACTGTTGTATGCGGCGACCCGGGGCAGGCGGGTGAAGCATCCCTGTCCGACCCTCATGCACGGGGGCAGTACGGCTCACCATCAGGCCGGCACGACCTGTCACATCGCGTTGGCCGTCATACGCCGCCTGCCAGTACCGCACAATCAGGCCGCGTAGGCACTGCTTCTCAGGCGCCACTCCCTCCGCTGCGTCCAGCGTAGGGATGGTAGCTGGTGCACCCACTATTCCCCTCCCCATCAACCTGCACCCCCTGCACCCACCACTCCGTCACCATTTCCTCCGTGATGCCACAACCAGAGTATCCGTGAGTCGCCCTCCAGAGCCGCCCACCACAGCATCAGGGGCAGGGCCGCAGACGGCGCTCCAGGGCACCGTACCCCTTCCACCCGGACGCTCTTCAGGCCATCCTGGATAGTCGTCCAGGCACTTGAGGACATCCGTCCAGAGTGCCGCAGTGCCCACCTCGCCTTAGGCCACCCCCTGTCGGCATGCTCCTGACATGTCCCGCACAGCGGGGCGGAGGCACATTGATGAACCCAAACGGACACCGTCTCCCCGCACCCGTGGCATCGCTGCGGAAGCACAGACCGCGATGGAACGCAGCTACCATCACAGCACTGCGACCACAGGTCCTGCCATACATCGCAGCACGCGTCCTGGAGCCCGAGCAAAGCCCCTGTCAGCGTGCGTGCTGTGGCACTACTGAGGAGGCTGCGCCTCGCCTCCTCCCACGTGGACACCGGGCGGAGTATCGGTCGTCCGTCGGGCATCTCCGGCAGGCTCTCAAGCAGCCGGGGCCACCGCGCCACCTTGGGGCTGCGCGTGCCATGCGCCAGGAGCTCCCAACCGTAGTCCCGCAAGACCTCCCCGATGACAACAACCCCGTCCTGCTCCGGGCCCCTGGCGGAAGCCAGAACCAAGCGTTGCCCTCCCGCCCGAGCCTCAATGACCGCCCTGAGACCCAGGGCGTCAAGGGTGTGACGGGCATCGGCAGCCACGTGGTCGTCCCCCTCTGGCAGAGAGAACATGGCCTCCGTGACTTGGCCTTGCGCGTCGTCGCCCTGTACCCGCGCCAGCTGCTCGGAGCCCACTAACACTGCCATGGACCGCTGCTCCGTGACCGCCGGTACGGCTCGTCGCAGCTGCCGGTCACATAGCCACAACGTACCCACGTCAAGTACGACAGCCACCGCCAGGACTGGGAGACCGCACAGAGGTTGCTGAAGGACTGGCAGCACCTCGCGAGGCCAGCCCACGACGTTCCCCACCGCTGGATGGTTGGCGTACACCTGGAGCCAGGGATCACTCTGGCCGTCAGGGTGTCTCACCTTGGTACCCCGCACCTGGGCCCAGGACTGCGCCGACACCACGCGGGACCACTCCCTGAATGCCGTGATGTCTCGCGCCACCCAGGAACCGATCCACCGGTCGAAGGCCTGCGCCACCGCCGCCATCCAGTGAGGGAACAAGGACAGGGCCTCCTCACGCTCGATGCACGACCGCGACACCAGCAGTGCGTGCAGCGGTGCCCTTAGAAAGGTTGCCCGCAGGTCGCCGGGGAGGCCGGCAAACGGGTTCCACGGCGGACGCTGCAGGATCCTCCCTGCCGGCGGGCAGAAGGGTGTGTCACCGCGCAGGAACGCGTATACCGCCCTCCTTCGATCTTGCATCGGCAGCTGCATGATCTGGGTGAGCCGATGGTTCCTGCGGGCATACACATCTTCCCCAATCTGGACCATGTCCTCCACAAAGAGTCTGGCCTTGGCAGGACCCCGGGACGACGCCGCTCGCACCGCAGCGAACAGCCGCTTCAGGTCCCCGGGTACGACACCTGCCATCAGGGACTCTGCCCACCTGCAGCCGTGCTCCCTCCACGCCACGAACTCCACCGCCCTGTCCGTTAGGGGTAGCTCCGCCGTGAACTCCTCCACACGCCTGCACAGAAGCCCAGCCACCTCCTCGTCCCGCGCACACAGTAGGCGCATGTGGCCGATGTCCTCCTCCGGCCCCCCACAGAAGATACAGGGGTGGGCCGGTATTGCCACACGCGTGAGCTTCTGTCTCCACCGTCGCATGACCTGCATGGTGGACAAGCGACCGTCACGTGCCCGCAGCATATTCCTGTGCGTTGGGCCGTGGTGCATAGCTCCCAGGGACATCGCCTCGCAGGCGCCAGCCAGTGGCGTGTGCGCCCTGGTGCGTGCTGCTAGCGAACGCCACTCTACCTCCCGGACCTGCTGAAGGGCTTGCATGGATGGCACACGCGGCTCGAGCTCACCATTATCCCCCGGTACCAAGAGGATGGCGTGCTCCTTCGGCAGGACAAGATGGACTGGCGGGGCCATCGCACGGGCCGCGGCAGAGTCCGGTGCCTCAAGCGGGACCGCCGCTAAGTGCGAGCTCTGCCTCACCACCCAGTGGTGCGGCCCCCCAACTCGGCGCGGCAGCCGCCGCAGCCCCTCCACTATCCAGCTCAGTGCATGTTGATTGACCAGATGTGACGTCGGCCCCTTGATGCCACGGTACAGGGCCTCCTGCGCCCTGCGGAGATGCGCTCCTATGACGGACGCATCCACCACGTGTACCGTGCACGCTGACGGGGGCGTGTGCAACAAGTACGCCGCCGCGCCAATGATCTCTGCCTCCGGGACCGTGCCGTAGATGGCACCTGTCCACGTGGGGATTCCGTGGCTGGCCACCGCCACATTTGTGGCGTCGTCTCCCTGGGGCGACGCGTCAGACGATGTGACTTTAGTCGCCACCGGCACCCAGCAGTACCGGTGGGGCTCTAACCACGCCACGTCGGAGTGGGGGCTCTGCACCACCTTTCCCAGAGACGCCGCGCTGGAGGCCGTGAGCTCCGGGGACAGGACCACCCTCGGTCGATACACCGCATGTGGTCTCCAGGCCAGGTCACATCCGCAGACTGACTTGATGGCGTCCAGGGCGGTGGTGTATTCCGCCCCCCAAACCGTTGCGGAGCAGGAAGGCTGGTACACCACGACAGACCCCTGCTCCACTGCGCCACCACCACGCAACGACGTGACGGCGACATGCGTATCATGCGGCACGTTGGACATTCGGACCACTTCCGGGACCGAGTGCTCATCCGGATCCGGGATTGGGCCTGCCGGTAGCAGAAGAACAATTGCCCATTCGCTGCACTTGTGCACCGCCGCGCACGCCCTGGAAAACGCTGGCTGTCCGTGCACAACCCACAGTGGTGGTGGGCTGATGCCGCCCTCGGCGTGGGGAGTGAGTAGGGGGACGGACGCCGGATCGTCTTGCTGCTGGTAGCCCTCAAAGACGTCCCCCAGCAGGAACAGGAGGGCGGCCAGCGGGACGAACGGCATGGACAACCCCGGGTTGGTCGGGTCCCATCCTTCCTCCCTGTATCCGCCCACCACATACACGTCCCCCGCAGCGGACTGTCTATTGCGTTTGCTGGCCTTCTTTCGGCGCACCGGGTGTATGAGCCGGTGAGTCAACGGACCGGGCAGCTGCGGCCGGAAGACGTCGCGAAGCCCCGTGAGCCACACGTGGTCCAGCTGGTGGGGTCCTACTCCCGCGTGCGGAAGGTGCAGGTGGTCCTCGTGGCACTCCTGTAGCTGGACCGCCCAGTGCCCAGGCGTAGGGCAGGGGAGCCGCGCATGCAGGAGGTCATTTGCGGGATCAGTCAGGGACTGCACTGCCGCATCCGTGCGGGGCCCCGAGAGAATGCAGATGTCCCTACCCTTGAAGGCGTAGGATTGGGATACCCACTTCCGCCCTGCCCACTGCACTTGCGGCAGATGGGCGTGTGCACACGAGTACACCGACGATGGCATGAGAAGCCCCACGCGCAACGTCCCCATCGCCCTGAGCACCCTGTCCACCCACGTATTGCCAGCGTGCGTGGCGAATGACGCAGAGGGCACCATGAACTGCCCGCACACTCCGTACTGCACGTGCATGTCTCGGAGCATGGCCCGCAGCTCATCACGGACCGTCATCGACCTGTGGTGGGTGAGCTGAGCCACGGTTGCCACGACGGAGTCGCGGCAGATAACCTGGACATCTGCCAACCGTAGCCCATGACCTGACCGCACCGCCACGTTGGACAGGTCCTTGGGCAGCTTCTCAAACTGCAGGGCCGCAGCCTTGATGGCAGTATTCAGCTTGACCACCGCCTCCGCCGTGTCGGACAGGTAGGGCGCCGCGTACCGCACGATGCCACCAACCACGGCCGCCATCACCTCATGAGGCACCGACGCCGGCCCCAGCGTGTTCTTGCACCAGCCCAGCAGGGCTTCACACCGGAGTACATGTTTCTCCTTCATGGTCGCCATCCCCCTGGGATCGAGGCGCAGGCCCAAGTATGGTACCGTGCCCTTGGCACGTAAGCATACCCATGGGGCCGCTGTGTCCCCCGGGTTCAGGTATACCATAATCGAGTGGATGCGAGCAGTACTGGCATAGGCGCATTTGCTCACGTTGAGGGACATGCCCATGTCCGTGAGATACCGCGCTATCATCGCCGCATACTCCAGGAATTGCGGCAGGGAGTGCGCTATCAGCAGGAGGTCATCACAGTACGCCTGTACCAGGGGTGGCACCGCGTGGCGAGCATCTCCCCGCGCCTTACAGGCAAGGCTCCGCAGGAGAGGCTCCAATAGGAGGAGGTAGAGCACAGCGCTCTCCGCACTGCCCTGCCGCAGGCCCCTGTGGAGCCGTATGCTCGGCGTCGGGCCATGCGCAGTGACGATGCGCACCAGGGACCCGCAGCTGAGGGTGTGGAAGAGCCTGATGAGCTCCTCCGGGACACCCATGTGGCGCAGGAGTAGCGCCAGTGCTCCGTGCGGCGCTGTGTCAAAAGCTTTCGACATATCGAAGGCCAGGACGTGGTTTTCCTCCATCCCACGCTGCAGCCTGCGCTGGGCCAGGAACACCGGGGCAGCCGCCGTGGATCCCGGCATGGCTCCGAACTGCCAGTCCGCGGCCAGTCCCTTGCGTGCCAGAACAGCTGTGAACCTCCGCATGAGGGGGGTCATGAGCATTCGCATGTCTTGTTGCCCCAGCGCTATCGGCCTGTACTCGTCCAGGTTGCCCGTGGCTGTGCCCTTGGGCATCAGCCAGATAATGGCCTCGTGCCAGGACTCCGGGACATCCGCACCCCGCAGGATTGCCCTGTACGCATGCACCAGGAGCCCCTGCACCGGTTCAGGCAGCTCTGCTATGAGGGCTGCCGTGACCCGGTTGGACCCCGGAGCTTTGTCGTCCGCCACGGCCTGCCTCACGGCGTCTTTAAGGTCCTGCATGGTGTAGTCCTGTACCGACCTCCACTCCTCCGGCACCCCTTCGGGAATGTGGGCCCGGACCAGCCGCTCGAAGGCCGGCAGGTTCACTGGCCGCTTGGCGTACAGCGCCTCCCAATACCTCTGGACCTCGCCAATGACGTCCGAGGCCTCCAAGAGCACCTTCTCCGACTCGCGGACGCGTACGGACCAAAGGCCTGACGGGGCATAGTTCACCACGTTGATGGCCCCCCGTATCGCCGTCCATCGGAGCTGCAGGTCCGGTACCCTGCCCCGCCAGTAGTCCTTGATGAACCGGCGCCTGTTGCTCCTGAGGACATCCCGCAGCTCCTCCACGCGTGTCTCCAGCTGGCGGAGCTGTTGGTCCAATGCGGCACGCAGGTCCTCAACCGAGGCGGGGGACAGGTCGGGGTCCACTCGCCGGAGGTGCTGTAGCAGGGCAGTCGCTTCCTGGGAGTGGAGTCCGGCCGCCGCCGCGTCCCGTTGCCACAGCTGATGGGCACGCCAGGCCAGGGCCTGCTGATCCGAGAGGACCTGGTCCAGCGACGCCTCCGTTTCCGCCTGCCCGTGTGGGTACTGCGGGTCCACGCCGGAAGGCATGCGCACTCCCGTGACCCTGGACACGTCATCACGGAAGGCGTAGAGCAGGTCAAAGACCGCTTGCACCTCCGACGTGCCCATGGTGGCAGTGTCCTGGTCCGATGAGAGCCACGCCTGTAATCGCTGATCCCCGCAGGCCTTCTGCAGTACTGCCGCCACCGCCTCACGAACCCCCGGGGAGTCCGGGCGTATGGCGTGCAGCCTGCCCTGGGCGTGCGAGTAGGCCATCCTGGTGACCCTCTCTTTGCCGGCCACCGCTAGCGGGATGTCCAGGACCACAGGGCCATGATCCGACCCCAGCGACGCTGGAGACCGCCCCGGCGCCAAGTGAGGGCGCTCACGCGCCGCCCACGGGACCAGAGGCGAGTTCAGAAGGAAGGAGTCCAGTCGGTGCCCCGCCCTCGTGGGCCTCCTGTCATCCTCCCGTTCCGGGCCTGCCCTGCGGAAGCCACACTGTTCCCACAGGGCTTGGAACCTCCTCGTGGTAGGGTGCCACGGGGACTCCAGCCACACGTTGAAGTCCCCTCCGAGGAGCACGGCCCTTGTGCCACCCGCGCTCTTGGCCGCCGCGTACATGGCCACGTCAGCCCAGAAGGACGCCTTAGACGCCCAGGAGTCGCCGCCGCTACCCGGGCCGTGGACGTTGATGACCGTGAGGGTGCCACCTGCAGTCACCACATCCAGGGCCATGGCCTTGCCCGGCACGATGCCCACGATGTCTCGAACCTCCTCCGCGGCGAACACGTCCGCCCGAAGGGCAATCAAGAGCCCGCCGCGCACCGCCGCCGCCGACGCCGCCTGGGCATCCACCCCTGGGTATGTATGATACCCATGGTGACGCCACTGGTTCTCGGAGTGCACCACACCTTGAGGGTCCTGCAGGCCAGTCTCCTGGAATAGGCCCAGGATGGCACCCTCGGCCTTCATGATACCCGCCGCCACCGCATCACCGTCGAGCATACCTGGGGTCACTGGTACACCGTCCCCCCGCATCGAGCCCTGGACGTTCCAGGACACCGCCGCTCTGGTGTCGGAGGCGGGGCCCCTTCACGGCTGCACGTGTGGATCGGGGCCCCCCGCCGGATCCGGATCACTGGATGGAGAGGGGCCACCAGCAGGCTCTGGGGGACCACCTGCATCCGGCGCGGGTGGCTGGCGAGGTGGCCCCTGACCCCGTGGGCCTCCGCCCGAGGCTGTCGTCGCCTGCCGAGACCCGGCAGATGCGGCGGGCTCCCCCTCAGTCTGCCCGCCGGACGTACTTGCCGCCGTACTCCCCGTAGAAGTCACTGCCCCCCGCCGCGCTGCAGACCCAATCGCCCGAGACCGTGCTGCCGATGGCGACGCCCCGCGCCCCGCCGCAGGGCGGGCACCCGTGGGCAGCGTGAGCGCCCTGGACCCCGCCTGGGCCGACGCGAAAGGCCCCGCCTGGCCCCCCCGGCATAACGCCAGCCAGCATGGCCAGCGCCTGGTCCCGTTGTGCCGGATCAGTCACATGGTCCCGCTGGATGTGGTCTAGCAGGTCCTTGGGGTGGAGGTGGGTAGGCCGGCAGTGCGTGCCAGCTTTCCATGTGCAGTGACCAGCCCCATCCAGCCGAGACCAGGGGCAGACGTTGATCGTCTTTGTCCCACGCTGATCCGTGGCCAAGTCACCGCCGAAGTGCCGCAGCACGTACCGAATGTTGACATAGGCGCCATACTGAGGCGGGGGGCTCCTCTTGGGCGGCGGCTGGGGCGCCGCTTTCGGGGCCTGCTTCGCCGCCGCAGCCGGGGGTGCCGCAGGCCGCACTGGTGGCACGCTTGGTGGTTGCGGCAGGTGCAGCATTCCCCCCACGGGAAACTGCTCATCCACCCAGCGGCGCCACGCGTCGGCGAACTTCTCCCGGTCGCCCTCGACCCTCCACCTGGAAGTGGAGAACGCCCGGAGCCACGGCCCCATGTTCTCCGCCATAACCAGGCGGAGGGCATCTCCTCCGCTCTGCCGGCGGAAGCGTGTCGCGGCCGTGCCTGCCACGGTCCCCTGGAGGTACAGCGCGTCGCCCCCGTCGCCACTCAATGCACTAAGGTGCAGGGCCTCCAGGTCGGCGGGGCGGACCGTGAGCACCGTGCCCTGCCCGCGATCGTACAGGCGCAGCGCCGAGGAGTGGGGCTCCAACGCCGCCACAACCCAGTACCACGCCCGCGACGCGCTATGTAGCAGTGCAAGCGAGGCTGCCGGCCTGTTGCTGGACGACTGCGCCGCCGGGGCCCTGGGGAGGGCCGCCGCGTGACCCTGCAGCGCCTTGCATATGCCAGCTGCATGCTCAGCCCGCCACATGTTGCTCGGGACTACGGGCCAGACGTCCTGCCCCTGGACCACTGGTGGCCGCGTGACCTCCACGAAGACCGCCGGCGCTGGCGGGATGTCCTCGGCCGTGCACCTGTGCGCCCTGCGCACCGGCCCCAGCCCACTGAGGCACTCCTGGAACACCCGGTAGCAGGCCGGGCCCCTGGACTGCTGCCTCCTGAGCCGGCACGCGGTGACTACGACCCACTCCAGTCCCCCCGTTTCCACCCGAACACAAGCCCAATACTCCGCCCCCTCCAACACCACCAACCGCCCCATATCCGCCATGCCCACCGTATGGGTGGAGGACACGCTCTCCACCCGCAGCCACCGCTTGGCGCTCTCTTCCCACGGCTGGGGGGCATGCATCCGCTGCTGCTGCATCGCGTCCTGCACGTGCTGCAGGGACACTGTCGCCAGCATGGACATCCCCCCGTCCGACGCCGCTGCCATACACAGCAGGGCATGTTGCATGCGCGCCCCAGGCAGCCCCACGTTGTGCGGGACGTTTGCCAGGTCCAAGGGCGCGCGGGGCGCCGGCAGGGCCTCCAACACCGCCGCGGGCAGCTCCCCCAGGGACGGCAGACGCGCGATGGGCCCCATGTCCCTGTTGAGGACCGCCGCCGCCACCCACCGCCTGTCCAGCGCGGACAGGAGGTTGCCCGGCCTCAGCACCCTGAGGAGGGTACCGACGGCGGACATGAGGGCGCACACGCCACAGTCCTTGGTGTTGCCGGCCGGCTGCCGCACCTGAGCCGCCCGGGCCTCCGCCAGCAGACGCTCCGCACCCGGCCATCCCGCCCTCTGGCCCCTGGGTGCCATGCGCATCGTCCGGACCGCCATGTCCCACGTGTGCGGCCATTGGGGCGGGGCCCCCGACACCACAGGCCGGCCCAGCGGGTCCACTGCCAACCGCGTGTCAGGGGCCACGAGGTGGTGGGCCGTCCAGTGCCGCATGTCCGGCGTCTCCAACCGGTCGAGGTACACCGCCTCTGAGCCCCCCAGCTCGACGTACCTCGCAATGAGGAGGGCAGCCGGGGTTTGGTCGTGCCGCTGGCCTTCCCACCCCTCCCTCGGGAGCATCATGGCGTGGGGGGCCAGGCACTGCACCACGTCGGCTGCCAGCGCGACCACGTCGTCGCTGAGCTCCACCCCATGGTCCGCGGCCACCAGGAATTGGTGCCTGGGCTCGGAGTACACTCGCTCCAGGGCGCCTCGCAACTCAGCTGGCGGGGGAGAGGCGTCTCCGCCGCCCCGCAGCCAGGGGAGTGCGCCCGGGAGGTGCCGCCCCGCCCCTCCTGACCAGACGGCGGCCCTAAGGACCGGCAGGTCCCGCCAGACAGCCACTGCGACCTGATCGCGCCAGGGCTGCGGCTTGTTGGCACCCCACTGGAGGACGGCCACTACAGCATGCGTGGTCAGGGGCTCCGCTGTGAGCTGCAACGCCGTCCCCCCGTCGGTCTCGATCACCGTGCCCCTTGGGGCAGTGAAGACGTGGCCATCGGCCCCACGGACCGCCACCCATCCCCACAAGACCGCCACGGTCTCCCAGCTGGGGTGGTTGGTCCTCCTGGGCAGGACCACCACCGGTGGGCACGGGCCGTTGGCGGCCCACACGCGCCATTCCACTCCCACAAGACGCTCGTGACCAGGGGGCCGGTACACCTGGGGCCATGCGTCTGGGAGCTGGCGATGGACAGCGGTCCACACGTCAGCCCCGCCAGCCCGCGTGAACTGAAGTCCCCCCAGGATGTCCCCGTCCACAGGGCTGGGGAGGCGGGCGGTGCGAACTTCCAGCCCCTGACGCAGGCGAAGCCCTGGCCCCTCTCGGTCTCCCAGCAGCGAGACCTCCGGGTCCGTGGTCGCAAGACGAGCCGCCACCGTGGGGAGATGCAGGGAGACAGTCCACGGCTGGACTGAGACGGGCTCGCGAGGGAGGTCAGGGCAGGCCGCCACAGCACTGCCATCCCTCGCCCAGCTGAGCGCCCTGTCCCACCACTGCGCCCACGCACCCGGCGCTGCCGGCAACGACCAGGACAGGTACGTCACGACCGCCTTAGCCTGCCACTCGCGAGGGTCCATGCCGGCAGGATGTGTGTGCCACGTGCACACCCATCCCAGGTTGGCCTCCTGGACGGTGACCATGTCCCTCCACGGGACCACCGGGAACGGAGTGAGCAGGGCCGCCATGCCACACGGCAACGCCACCGCCCACTCGGTCAGGCCCCCACTCTCCACCGCATACACCACCGCCGGGAGTCCTCCCCCTTGCGCCTTTACCACCGCATCCTGCAGCAACGTCCCGTGGCCTCTGCCGTGGTCCCGGCTGCGGTCCAGGCTGAGAGCCCCCACACGGGCCATGGCCTGGAGGATCAGGAGCAACTCCTGGGGTACTCCCCGCGGCACCGGCGGCTGGGGGTGGGCGTACCGGCAGGCATCTGCCCGCATGCACCATCCCTTGGCCCAGTGCCTGCAGGTTTCCTCCTCCCCCGTCTTCGGCCCAGCCTTATCCGCCACCCCCGGCTCCCTGGGGCTCACCTCACGCGCTTCCTTCGCCCCCACGATCACCAGCTCCTCGTCCTGCTCCCCGGCACCCTGCGCCTCCTCACCCTTGAACTCCGGCTCCTCGTCCTGTTCCATGGCGACCTGCGCATCCTCACCCCCCCTGCGCTGGTCCTCCTCCTCCAGGTCCTCCGTCGTCGGCGGCGGGCCCGCAGCATCCGAGATCCTCGCCAGGGCCGCCGCCACAATGGCCTGCACGTCCACCTCCTCCCTGGCCACCTCCGGCTGATCCTGCTGTTGCTCCTCCCCCGCGGGCTGCTCTTGCCCCACCTCGCCACCGCCACGGCCTGCCTCCCCGTCTCCTCCCACCGGGATCACGCGTTCGGACCCCTGGGGGGCGGCGCTCCCGTCGAGGCGCGTGCCCACCACCACCAGCAGCTTGAGGTCACCGCCGCGGCTCTCAAGGCGGTAGCTGCTGGAGGTGGGGACGAGGACCGCCCCATCCCCGGTCAGCAGCAGGCGGTCCGCGCCGAACACGACCTCTGCACCCTCGGGGTGCAACGCCACCAGGAGCGCATGGGACCCCAGCGCCTGGGGTGTGAGGGGCCGCCCAGCCTGCTCGCGACGCCAAGCGTCAGCCCCACCCCGCCACAAGGCCACGTACAGGCCTTCGTCCCGCCGCACGTCCTCCAGCCCTGCCTCGCCCATCAGGCGCACCACGGACAGGCGCACCGACAGGGGGAGGCTTTCCTGGGGCTCGGCCGCCCGGACATCACCGGGGTGATGACCCAGGACCGCCGCATCCCCCAGTTGGACACAGCGGACCGGGCCGTCGCCCGGGGACGCCGCCGCCAGGGCCATCTCCCGGGCGACCTGCCCTGGGCGCTGGAGCTCATAGCGCTCCAGGGCGCTTGCCAGCATCTCTGCCCCCCGCTGCCCCGTGCCCGTGAGGCGGTGCCTGTGGGCGCCCTCGGCCGCATGGTACCTGCAGTGCCGCCGCTCACAGCTCCCCAGGGGAGGGGGCGGCACCGCAGTGGGCATGGGCCGCAGCGGCTCGTTGGCCGGGTCCTCGTCCATGCCGGCGTAGACGTCGGGCCCGGCGTCGTCCTCAAACATGAGGGCCAGCGCCGACTCGCCGGGCCCGTATGCCTCCTCGTCCTCCACTTCCTCCGCCTCCTGCCCCCCCTCCGCCCCGTCCCCGGCTGCGACCACCGCCGGCGGCGTGTCCGGCCGCGGCGGGAAGGGCGCCAGAGGCCGCTCGTCAGCGCCTCCGCCCCTTGCCGCCTCCGCCGCGTCCAGCCGTGCCCGCAAGTTGTCGGGCAGCCGGGCCCAGCTGGTGCCCGCATGGAGGTCCATGCTGTACGCCAGCCCCGCCGGACACGGCACACCGGGTGCCACCTGGCGCCACTCCCGCCACTCCCACATCCACTCCTCCACTCCTTCCCCCTTGGCACGTCCCCCACTGGGCTCCACAACCCCGCCGCCCTCCGCTGGCGTTTGCGCCTTCGGCACACCCCGCCCCGCGTCCTGTCCCCCCGAAGAAACCGCCTCCGTCGACGTCTCCTTGGCCCCGTCCGTCCTCGGGGCGACAGCCGCGAGCGCCTGCGCGATTAGCTCGCCGGCGTCAGCCCCTTCCGGCGCTGCTCCCCCACTCCTCACGGCCGTCCGCCGGTACTCCTCCAGGGCCTGCGTGAGCAGCTCGCTATATATATATATATATATATATATATATATATATATATATATATATATATATATATATATATATATATATATATATATATATATATATATATATATGGCATATCCGAGGCAGTGTACCTACCAGGGTGTGGGGTAGAAGGAGGGGTAGGGTGGGCGTGTAGGGGACCCCCCCCCCTATTTTGAGGGTGGGGAATCCGTTTTTGAGGGTTAGAGAGGGATTTGGGACACTCTTCTCCTGATGATGGTCTTGATGTTCTTTGCTCCATGTACATCAAAAAGGGCTCCATTCTCTTTACTGATGGTGCCCGTGTGTATGAGCAAATTTCCAAGAATCTTGGCTTCAGTCATGACTATGTGGACCACCAAGAGAACGAGTTTGCCAAAGATGCCAACATCCAAGGCAAAAAGCGCCGGGTCCACACGAACACCATTGATGGGCGGTGGGGAATACTCAAAAATTGGATCCGAAATCGTGGTGGTGTCAAGTCCGAGCACCTCTTCCAGAACGTCAAGGAATTCCAGTGGCGCCAAAATCTGCAGCATCGTGACCCGTTCATCACTCTATGCGAGCATGTTCGAGACGGATATTTTCCGTTTTGACGAGGTAAACCACTCCCAAATCCTTCTCTAACCCTCAAATCCGGATTCCCCACCCTCAAAATAGGGGGGGGGGTCCCCTACACCCCCACCCGACCCCTCCTTCTACCCTACACCCTGGTAGGTACACTGCCTCGGATATGCCATATATATATATATATATATATATATAGATATATATATATATATATATATATATGTGTGTGTGTGTGTATATATATATATATAAATGTATATATATATATATATATGTGTGTATATATATATATATATATATATATATATATATATATATATATATTACTACACCCCTCTCCCCTTAAATCTAGCTAACAAGCAACAACAAGCAAGCAACAACAAGCAAGCAACAACAAGCACTTCTCCTCACCGTTTTGGCCATTGCTCCGCCTCATCGCTCCGGGCTCTACTCTACTCTAGCCATCTTGGAGCCCAGGTGGTGGCCTGGCCAAATCCAAGTTTTGAGCCAAAAACTCACCGGTGGCGGCCCGGGGCGGGGGCGCCAAATCGGGAGGTGCCCTCCCAAATCTGCGCAGTTTTGGGCCAAAAACAGCCATTTTTCGCCCAAAACAGCCCCAAAACCCGGGCGAAACGCCCAAACGAAGGGATACGGTCAGTACACTGCACGTGCGGCTTGACTTCACCGTGTCAAAGAGCTCTCTAGTGCCCTTCAATTCCACGATATGTCCGAGAAACGGCCCAAAAAGGCGCCAAAAAGCCCCAAAATCTGCGCAATGTGCACCAACGCCCCGAAACCAAGAACGGGCCGTATCTTGGGCTACGTGGCTCAAAATCCGATTCCGAGGGCACCTAGTCCACCCGCAACCCCCCACTTTTTATGGTTTCGAAGCCTCAGAATCGCCCAACGAGACGCCTAGACCCCCGAACCAGTGGTCACTCGGTGGAGCCGGAGGGCAGCCCGGCCCGCGCACGGCGGGGGCCAACGGTGGGTCCACCAGGGTCCCCGGGGCGAAAAAAAAGATTTTTTCCAAAGTTGTTCTTAGACCACTTGGGATGCTCAAACATGTGTTTTTAGGCCGTTTTGAGCCCGTGGTGACGCGTTTTGGCCCATGGAAAAACCCAAAATGCCTTGAAAATGGGCCGTTTTGGGACCAAAAATGCGTCGAAAAAGGGTCAAAAACGCATTTTTCCAAAAGTGATCCTGGACCATTTGGGATGCTCAAACAAATGTTTTTAGCCCACTTTGAGCTTGTGGTGATGTGTCTTGGCCCATGGAAAATCCCAAAATGCCTTGAAAATGGGCCGTTTTGGGACCAAAAGTGGGTCAAAAATGGGTCAAAAACGCATTTTTCCAAAAGTGATCCTAGACCATTTGGGATGCTCAAACAAGTGTTTCTAGCCCATTTTGAGCCCATTTGCACGGGTTTTGGCCCATGGAAATCCCAATATTCCTTGAAAAGGCGCCGTTTTGGGAGCAAAAATGGGTGAAAATTTGGTCAATAACACATTTTTCCAAAAGTGATCTTGGACCATTGGGGGTGCACAAACAAGTGTTTTGAGCCCATTTTGAGCCCATTTTGAACGAGTTTAGTCCCTTCCGCTACGTGTATGCACCAAGTTGTACCCTTGGCACGTACCTTAGAGTGGAGCCACTATGGGAGAGGGGTGTAGATTAGAGGATATATATATATATATATATATATATATATATATATATATATATATATATATATATATATATATATATATATATATATATATATATATATATATATATATATATATATATATATATATATATATATATATATATATATATATATATATATATATATATATATATATATATATATATATATATATATATATATATATATATATATATCCTCTAATCTACACCCCTCTCCCAACTCTAGGTGGCTCCACCACACGGCTCTAAGGTACGTGCGAAGGGCACAAAGTGGTGCATACATGTGGTGGAAAGGGCTAAACTCGGTCAAAACGGGCTCAAAACGGGCTAAAAACACTTGTTTGAGCATCCCAAATGGTCTAGGATCACTTTTGAAAAAACGCGTTTTTGACCCATTTTTGACCCATTTCTGGTCCCAAAATGGCCCATTTTCAAGGCATTTTGGGATTTTCCATGAGCCCAAACCTGTCGTCACGGGCTCAAAATGGGCTAAAACCACTTGTTTGAGCATCATAAATGGTCCAGGATCACTTTTGGAAAAACGCGTTTTTCACCCATTTTTGACGCATTGTTAGTCCCAAAACTGCCCATTTTCAAGGTATTTTGGGATTTTCCATGGCCCAAAACGCGCCACCACGGGCTCAAAACGGCCTAAAAACACTTGTTTGAGCATCCCAAGTGGTCTAGGAACAACTTTGGAAAAAATCTTTTTTTTCGCCCCGGGGACCCTGGTGGACCCACCTTTGGCCCCGACTGTGCGTGGGCTGGCCGGCCCTCCGGCTGCACCAAGTGACCACTGGTACGGGGGTCTACGTGGATCCTTGGGCGATTCTGAGGCTTGGAAACCATAAAAAGTGGGGGGTTGCGGGTGGACTAGGTGCCCTCGGAATTCGTTTTTGAGCCACGTAGCCCAAGATACGGCCCGTTCTTGGTTTCGGGGTGCGGGTGCACATTGCGCAGTTTTTGGGGCTTTTTGGCGCCTTTTTGGGCCGTTTCTCGGACATATCGTGGAGTTAGAGGGCACCAAAAGTCCCTTGGTCACGAGAAAGGCAAGCCGCACGTGGAGTGTAGCAGCCGTTTGCCTTCGTTTGGCTGTTTTGAACCCTTACTAGGGCTGTTTTGGGCGAAAAATGGCTGTTTTTGGCCCAAAAGTGCGCAGATTTGGGAGGGCACCTCCCGACTTGGCGCCCCCGCCCCGGGCCGCCACCGGTGAGTTTCTGGCTCAAAACTTGGATTTGGCAAGGCCACCACCTAGGCTCCAAGATGGCTACATGGGCAAAAGATCCGAGGCGTTGGGACGGGGCAATGGCTAAAACGGCACGGAGAAGTGCTTGTTGTTGTTGTTGTTGTTGTTGTTGTTGTTGTTGTTGCTTGTTAGCTAAATTTAAGGGGAGAGGGGTGTAGTAATATATATATACATATATATATATATATATATATATATATATATATATATATATATATATTACTACACCCCTCTCCCCTTAAATTTAGCTAACAACAAGCAACAACAACAACACGTCACCATTCCGTTTTGGCCATTGCACCTTCCCATCGCCTCGGGCTTGACTCTACTTTAGCCATCCTAGAGCCTAGGTGGTGGCCTTGCCAAATCCAAGTTTTGAGCCAAAAACTCACCGGTGGCGGCCCGGGGCGGTGGGCGCCAAGTCGGTAGGTGCCCTCCCAAATCTGCGCACTTTTGGGCCAAAAACAGCCATTTTTCGCCCAAAACAGCCCTAGTAACGGTTCAAAACAGCCAAACGAAGGCAAACGGCTGCTACATCCACGTGCGGCTTGACTTTCTCGTGACCAAGGGACCTTTGGTGCCCTCTAACTCCACGATATGTCCGAGAAACGGCCCAAAAAGGCGCCAAAAAGCCCCAAAAGCTGCGCAATGTGCACCAACACCCCGAAACCAAGAACGGGCCGTATCTTGGGCTACGTGGCTCAAAAACCAATTCCGAGGGCACCTAGTCCACCCGCAACCCCCCACTTTTTGTGGTTTCCAAGCCTCAAAATCGCCCAACGAGACGCGTAGACCCCCGTACCAATGGTCACTTGGTGCGGCCGGAGGGCCGGCCAGCCCACGCACAGTGGGGGCCAACGGTGGGTGCACCAGGGTCCCCGGGGCGAAAAAAATCATTTTTTCCAAAGTTGTTCCTAGACCACTTGGGATGCTCAAACAAGTGTTTTTAGGCCGTTTTGAGCCCGTGGTGGCGCGTTTTGGGCCATGGAAAATCCCAAAATGCCTTGAAAATGGGCCATTTTGGGACCAACAATGGGTCAAAAATGGGTTAAAAACGCGTTTTTCGAAAAATGATCCCGGACCATTTATGATGCTCAAACAAGTGGTTTTAGCCCATTTTCAGCCCGTGGCGACTGGTTTTAGCTCATTGAAACTCCCAAAATGCCTTGAAAATGGGCCATTTTGGGACCAAAAATGGGTCAAAATGAGTCAAAAACGCGTTTTTCCAAAAGTGATCCCGGACCATTTGGGATGCTCAAACAAGTGGTTTTTGCCCGTTTTGAGCCCGTTTTGACCGAGTTGAGCCCCTTCCACCACATGTATGCACCACTTTGTGCCCTTCGCACGTACCTTAGAGCCGTGTGGTGGAGCCACCTAGAGTTGGGAGAGGGGTGTAGATTGGAGGATATATATATATATATATATATATATATATATATATATATATATATATATATATATATATATATATATATATATATATATATATATATATATATATATATATATATATATATATATATATATATATATATATATATATATATATATATATATATATATATATATATATATATATATATATATATATATATATATATATATATATATATATATATATATATATATATACATATATATATATATATATATATTACTACACCCCTCTCCCCTTAAATTTAGCTAGCAACAACAACAACAACACGTCACCATTCCGTATTGGCCACTGCACCTTCCCATCGCCTCGAGCTTGACTCTACTTTAGCCATCCTAGAGCCTAGGTGGTGGCCTTGCCAAATCCAAGTTTTGAGCCACAAACTCACCGGTGGCGGCCCGGGGCGGGGGCGCCAAGTCGGTAGGTGCCCTCCCAAATCTGCGCAGTTTTGGGCCAAAAACAGCCATTTTTCGCCCAAAACGGCCCTAGTAAGGGCTCAAAACAGCCAAACGAAGGCAAACGGCTGCTACACTCCATGTGCGGCTTGCCTTTATCGTGACCAAGGGACCTTTGGTGCCCTCTAACTCCACGATATTTCCGAGAAACGACCCAAAAAGGCGCCAAAAAGCCCCAAAATCTGCGCAATGTGCACCAGCACCCCGAAACCAAGAACGGGCTGTATCTTGGGCTACGTGGCTCAAAAACGAATTCCGAGGGCACCTAGTCCACCCGCAACCCCCCACTTTTTATGGTTTCCAAGCCTCAGAATCGCCCTACGAGACGCTTAGACCCCCGTACTAGTGGTCACTTGGTGCAGCCGGAGGGCCGGCCAGCCCACGCACAGTGGGGGCCAGCGGTGGGTCCACCAGGGTCCCCGGGGCGGAAAAAATCATTTTTTCCAAAGTTGTTCCTAGACCACTTGGGATGCTCAAACTAGTGTTTTTAGGCCGTTTTGAGCCCGTGGTGGCGCGTTTTGGGCCATGGAAAATCCCAAAATGCCTTGAAAATGGGCCATTTTGGGACCAACAATGGGTCAAAAATGGGTCAAAAACGCGTTTTTCCAAAAATGATCCTGGACCATTTATGGTGCTCAAACAAGTGGTTTTAGCCCATTTTGAGCCCGTGGCGACAGGTTTGGCTCATGGAAAATCCCAAAATGCCTTGGAAATGGGCCATTTTGAGACCAAAAATGGGTCAAAAATGGGTCAAAAACGCGTTTTTCCAAAAGTGATCCCGGACCATTTGGGATACTCAAACAAGTGTTTTTAGCCCATTTTGAGCCCGTTTTGACCGAGTTTGGCCCCTTGCACCACATGTATGCACCACTTTGTGCCCTTCGCACGTACCTTAGAGCCGTGTGGTGGAGCCACCTAGAGTTGGGAGAGGGGTGTAGATTGGAGGATATATATATATATATATATATATATATATATATATATATATATATATATATATATATATATATATATATATATATATATATATATATATATATATATATATATATATATATATATATATATATATATATATATATATATATATATATATATATATATATATATATATATATATATATATATATATATATATATCCTCTAATCTACACCCCTCTCCATACTCTAGGTGGCTCCACCACACGGCTCTAAGGTACGTGCGAAGGGCACAAAGTGGTGCATACATGTGCTGGAAGGGGCTAAACTCGGTCAAAACGGGCTCAAAACGGGCAAAAAACACTTGTTTCAGCATCCCAAATGGTAAGGCATCACTTTTGGAAAAACGCGTTTTTGACCCATTTTTGACCCATTTTTGGTCCCAAAATGGCCCATTTTCAAGGCATTTTGGGATTTTCCATGAGCCAAAACCCGTCGCCACAGGCTCAAAATGGGCTAAAACTACTTGTTTGAGCATCATAAATGGTCCAGGATCATTTTTGGAAAAACGCGTTTTTGACCCATTTTTGACCCATTGTTGGTCCCAAAACGACCCATTTTCAAGGCATTTTGGGATTTTCCATGGCCCAAAACGCGCCACCACGGGCTCAAAACGGCCTAAAAATACTTGTTTAAGCATCCCAAGTGGCCTAGGAACAACTTTGGAAAAAATCATTTTTTTCGCCCCGGGGACCCCGGTGGACCCACCGTTGGCCCCCATTGTGCGTGGGCTGGCCGGCCCTCCGGCTGCACCAAGTGACCATTGGTACGGGGGTCTAGGTGTCTCGTTGGGCGATTCGGAGGCTTGGAAACCATAAAAAGTGGGGGGTTGCGGGTGGACTAGGTGCCCTCGGAATTCGTTTTTGAGCCACGTAGCCCAAGATACGGCCCATTCTTGGTTTCGGGGTGCTGGTGCACATTGCGCAGTTTTTGGGGCTTTTTGGCGCCTTTTTGGGGAGTTTCTCGGACATATCGTGGAGTTGAAGGGCACCAAAGGTCCCTTGGTCGCCAGAAAATCAAGCCGCACGTGCAGTGTAGCAGCCGTTTGAATTCGTTTGGCTGTTTTGAACCCTTACTAGGGCTGTTTTGGGCGAAAAATGGCTGTTTTTGGCCCAAAACTGCGCAGATTTGGGAGGGCACCTCCCGACTTGGCGCCACCGCCCCGGGCCGCCACCGGTGAGTTTGTGGCTCAAAACTTGGATTTGGCAAGGGCACCACCTAGGCTCTAGGATGGCTAAAGTAGAGTCAGGCCCGAGGCGTTGGGAAGGTGCAATGGCCAAAACGGCACGGAGACGTGCTTGTTGCTTGTTGCTTGTTAGCTAAATTTAAGGGGAGAGGGGTGTAGTAATATATATAAATATATATATATATATATATATATCACACAACCGCTTCACCAAGGAGGGTTGAGTACCGTCTGCATGCATGCACAGAGGAGGGAGGGATCACACAACCACTTCACCAAAGAGGGTTGAGTATCGTATGCATGCATGCACAGAGGAGGGAGGGAGGGTGGGGCCAACTACTTACAAGTAGTTACAAAATACACGCTTGAAGATCAAGTCGGCCTTAGTATCTCTCTTGTGAGGCTTGCCTCTCGGGGTAGGATTCAGCTTGCATCTCTCAAAGAGATCTTCTTTCTTTTCCAGATGCAGCTGTCTGCAAAATGCTTGGTCATTTTCCAATTGACCATCGGCATTTTGGGGGTATTGAGGAGGCAACGCATACCACTTCCGACAGATCCACACACCGGGACGGGTGTCATCAGTAGCATTGGCATTGCCAGGAGTGGCATGCGTGGCATTGGCAGCAGTAACTGCAGCAAAAGCAACAACAGCAGCAGCAGCAGCAGCAACGGGGGCCGCCCGGAATTGGCGCAATCCTACACAAATCTCGGACTGACACAAGACAGTGGTATGGGAGGTACAATGAAGAACCTTACATTCCTGACACGCTATGGCGGGTGTGCCATCGCAAAAAAAGCATGTGTCAGGGGGGTCTGCAGATTTGGGTGTGGGGTACAACCGAGACACCTCCCAATGCATTGACCGGGTCCGGGGTGTGGGGGCCAACTTGGAACCACTGTAGTACAAAGTAGCTTGTGCCATCTCACGCAATAACCACGATCTATCCTGTGGCACTTGCAATTCGCCTTTGACAACACGTCTAGACAAGGCACAATGCAACATCAACAGACATGCCGGATGGCAACTGACAAAATCATCCTGCCTGATGAAGGTGGAATACAGGGGTGCAATTGCAAATGCAAGGGAACCGAAAGCATCCAAAAACGTTGCCCACTTCCTCCGCGGTTGTGGTTGGATGCCTTCTCGCTCCGCAAGCTCATCCACAACAGCCAACTCCTCCTTGTTTGCCCCAACAATGTGTGGCTTGTCAAGGAGGGGGTCAAACTTAAGGCAAAGGTATTCACGGGTAGGGGCCATCAGCAACAAGCGGAGCACCCAATGGAAATTACGCGAATTATATATCTGCGCCACAATCAACGGTGGTGCAAAAGACATATCAATGGACGCGCGTTCCAAAGTGCTACGCGCCCATGATTCAACCAACGCCTGTCGGCGTTGTGGACTGGCACACGACGCATTCCACAACGAATCACGGACTGCCCATGCCACACCCATTGTGTCCCAATCTGCACTGAGAGCGGTCTGGGCTGCCCACCAGTAATACACCACAATTTGAGCACAGTCTGTGACATAGCTCTCGGAGGTGAGGTCCCTAAAATGGCGTGCCTCGAACTCATATTGTTGAGCTGATGGACTTGGAACCGTGGCATGTAGTGGCGGCCCCCAATCGTCACCAAGCAATGCCTCGACCTTTGCCAAGGATGGGCGAAATGAGCCATGGCTATCACTGAGTACCTTGCACACATTAGCAAGGATTTGTTCTGCAGGGCGACACCCAGTATGAGATGTTGGAGGGCTATCAGTACAGGGTGTGGCGACAACAATTTCGGAGGGAATGGAACTAGGCGGGATAGGGTCCAATGGGGTACTAGCTACATTGTCACAAGCAGCTACACCCACATTCACAGAGGGAGTTGGGTGGGTCCCTACAGCAATTTCGGACGGGATGGAATTGGGTGGAACACGGTTCACAGAGGGAGTGGGGTGCAAAATGGTCTCAGCATCCACCTCCTTCTCCCACTTCTGTAGCACCCATTTTACCTCATCCCGATCCTTGAACCGTCTCGCTAGGCACTCCAGTCCAACCAAGGGGGCAAAATCAGAAGTGGCCCACAAGTGGGCAAAGTGGCTACCTCACCCCTGCCGTATCGGGGATCCCCACCGCTTCGGAGCGGGGGGCAAAATCAGAAGTGGCCCACAAGTGGGCAAAGTGGCTATCTCACCCCTGCCGTATCGGGGATCCCCACCGCTTCAGAGCGGGGGGCAAAATCAGAAGTGGCCCACAAGTGGGCGAAATGGCTACCTCACCCCTGCCATATCGGGGATCCCCACCGCTTCAGAGCGGGGGGCAAAATCAGAAGTGGCCCACAAGTGGGCAAAGTGGCTACCTCACCCCTGCCGTATCGGGGATCCCCACCGCTTCAGAGCGGGGGGCAAAATCAGAAGTGGCCCACAAGTGGGCGAAATGGCTACCTCACCCCTGCCGTATCGGGGATCCCCACCGCTTCAGAGCGGGGGGCAAAATCAGAAGTGGCCCACAAGTGGGCGAAATGGCTACCTCACCCCTGCCGTATCGGGGATCCCCACTGCTTCAGAGCGGGGGGCAAAATCAGAAGTGGCCCACAAGTGGGCGAAATGGCTACCTCACCCCTGCCGTATCGGGGATCCCCACCGCTTCAGAGCGGGGGGCGAAATCAGAAGTGGCCCACAAGTGGGCAAAGTGGCTACCTCACCCCTGCCGTATCGGGGATCCCCACCGCTTCAGAGCGGGGGGCAAAATCAGAAGTGGCCCACGAGTGGGCAAAGTGGCTACCTCACCCCTGCCGTATCGGGGATCCCCACGGCTTCAGAGCGGGGGGCAAAATCAGAAGTGGTCCACAAGTGGGCGAAATGGCTACCTCACCCCTGCCGTATCGGGGATCCCCACCGCTTCAGAGCGGGGGGCAAAATCAGAAGTGGCCCACGAGTGGGCAAAGTGGCTACCTCACCCCTGCCGTATCGGGGATCCCCACCGCTTCAGAGCGGGGGGCAAAATCAGAAGTGGCCCACAAGTGGGCAAAGTGGCTACCTCACCCCTGCCGTATCGGGGATCCCCACCGCTTCAGAGTGGGGGGCAAAATCAGAAGTGGCCCACGAGTGGACAAAGTGGCTACCTCACCCCTGCCGTATCGGGGATCCCCACCGCTTCAGAGCGGGGGGCAAAATCAGAAGTGGCCCACAAGTGGGCGAAATGGCTACCTCACCCCTGCCGTATCGGGGATCCCCACCGCTTCAGAGCGGGGGGCAAAATCAGAAGTGGCCCACAAGTGGGCGAAATGGCTACCTCACCCCTGCCGTATCGGGGATCCCCACCGCTTCAGAGCGGGGGGCAAAATCAGAAGTGGCCCACAAGTGGGCGAAATGGCTACCTCACCCCTGCCGTATCGGGGATCCCCACCGCTTCAGAGCGGGGGGCAAAATCAGAAGTGGCCCACAAGTGGGCGAAATGGCTACCTCACCCCTGCCGTATCGGGGATCCCCACCGCTTCAGAGCGGGGGGCAAAATCAGAAGTGGCCCACAAGTGGGCGAAATGGCTACCTCACCCCTGCCGTATCGGGGATCCCCACCGCTTCAGAGCGGGGGGCGAAATCAGAAGTGGCCCACAAGTGGGCAAAGTGGCTACCTCACCCCTGCCGTATCGGGGATCCCCACCGCTTCAGAGCGGGGGGCAAAATCAGAAGTGGCCCACAAGTGGGCAAAGTGGCTACCTCACCCCTGCCGTATCGGGGATCCCCACCGCTTCAGAGCGGGGGGCAAAATCAGAAGTGGTCCACAAGTGGGCGAAATGGCTACCTCACCCCTGCCGTATCGGGGATCCCCACCGCTTCAGAGCGGGGGGCAAAATCAGAAGTGGCCCACAAGTGGGCAAAGTGGCTACCTCACCCCTGCCGTATCGGGGATCCCCACCGCTTCAGAGTGGGGGGCAAAATCAGAAGTGGCCCACGAGTGGACAAAGTGGCTACCTCACCCCTGCCGTATCGGGGATCCCCACCGCTTCAGAGCGGGGGGCAAAATCAGAAGTGGTCCACAATTGGGCGAAATGGCTACCTCACCCCTGCCGTATCGGGGATCCCCACCGCTTCAGAGCGGGGGGCAAAATCAGAAGTGGCCCACAAGTGGGCAAAGTGGCTACCTCACCCCTGCCGTATCGGGGATCCCCACCGGTTAAGAGCGGGGGGCAGAATCAGAAGTGGCCCACAAGTGGGCAAAGTGGCTACCTCACCCCTGCCGTATCGGGGATCCCCACCGCTTCAGAGCGGGGGGCAAAATCAGAAGTGGCCCACAAGTGGGCGAAATGGCTACCTCACCTCTGCCGTATCGGGGATCCCCACCGCTTCAAAGCGGGGGGCAAAATCAGAAGTGGCCCACAATGGGCGAAATGGCTACCTCACCCCTGCCGTATCGGGGATCCCCACCGCTTCAGAGCGGGGGGCAAAATCAGAAGTGGCCCACGAGTGGGCAAAGTGGCTACCTCACCCCTGCCGTATCGGGGATCCCCACTGCTTCAGAGCGGGGGGCAAAATCAGAAGTGGCCCACAAGTGGGCAAAGTGGCTACCTCACCCCTGCCGTATCGGGGATCCCCACCGCTTCAGAGCGGGGGGCAAAATCAGAAGTGGCCCACAAGTGGGCGAAATGGCTACCTCACCCCTGCCGTATCGGGGATCCCCACCGCTTCAGAGCGGGGGGCAAAATCAGAAGTGGCCCACAAGTGGGCGAAATGGCTACCTCACCCCTGCCGTATCGGGGATCCCCACCGCTTCAGAGCGGGGGGCAAAATCAGAAGTGGCCCACGAGTGGACAAAGTGGCTACCTCACCCCTGCCGTATCGGGGATCCCCACCGCTTCAGAGCGGGGGGCAAAATCAGAAGTGGTCCACAAGTGGGCGAAATGGCTACCTCACCCCTGCCGTATCGGGGATCCCCACCGCTTCAGAGCGGGAGGCAAAATCAGAAGTGGCCCACGAGTGGGCAAAGTGGCTACCTCACCCCTGCCGTATCGGGGATCCCCACCGCTTCAGAGCGGGGGGCAAAATCAGAAGTGGTCCACAAGTGGGCGAAATGGCTACCTCGCCCCTGCCGTATCGGGGATCCCCACCGCTTCAGAGCGGGGGGCAAAATCACAAGTGGCCCACAAGTGGGCAAAGTGGCTACCTCACCCCTGCCGTATCGGGGATCCCCACCGCTTCAGAGCGGGGGGCAAAATCAGAAGTGGCCCACAAGTGGGCGAAATGGCTACCTCACCCCTGCCGTATCGGGGATCCCCACCGCTTCAGAGCGGGGGGCAAAATCAGAAGTGGCCCACGAGTGGACAAAGTGGCTACCTCACCCCTGCCGTATCGGGGATCCCCACCGCTTCAGAGCGGGGGGCAAAATCAGAAGTGGTCCACAAGTGGGCGAAATGGCTACCTCACCCCTGCCGTATCGGGGATCCCCACCGCTTCAGAGCGGGGGGCAAAATCAGAAGTGGCCCACAAGTGGGCAAAGTGGCTACCTCACCCTTGCCGTATCGGGGATCCCCACCGCTTCAGAGCGGGAGGCAAAATCAGAAGTGGCCCACGAGTGGGCAAAGTGGCTACCTCACCCCTGCCGTATCGGGGATCCCCACCGCTTCAGAGCGGGGGGCAAAATCAGAAGTGGTCCACAAGTGGGCGAAATGGCTACCTCGCCCCTGCCGTATCGGGGATCCCCACCGCTTCAGAGCGGGGGGCAAAATCACAAGTGGCCCACAAGTGGGCAAAGTGGCTACCTCACCCCTGCCGTATCGGGGATCCCCACCGCTTCAGAGCGGGGGGCAAAACAAGAAGTGGCCCACAAGTGGGCGAAATGGCTACCTCACCCCTGCCGTATCGGGGATCCCCACCGCTTCAGAGCGGGGGGCAAAATCAGAAGTGGTCCACAAGTGGGCGAAATGGCTACCTCGCCCCTGCCGTATCGGGGATCCCCACCGCTTCAGAGCGGGGGGCAAAATCACAAGTGGCCCACAAGTGGGCAAAGTGGCTACCTCACCCCTGCCGTATCGGGGATCCCCACCGCTTCAGAGCGGGGGGCAAAACAAGAAGTGGCCCACAAGTGGGCGAAATGGCTACCTCACCCCTGCCGTATCGGGGATCCCCACCGCTTCAGAGCGGGGGGCAGAATCAGAAGTGGCCCACAAGTCGGCGAAATGGCTACCTCACCCCTGCCGTATCGGGGATCCCCACCGCTTCAGAGCGGGGGGCAAAATCAGAAGTGGTCCACAAGTGGGCGAAATGGCTACCTCACCCCTGCCGTATCGGGGATCCCCACCGCTTCAGAGCGGGGGGCAAAATCAGAAGTGGCCCACAAGTGGGCGAAATGGCTACCTCACCCCTGCCGTATCGGGGATCCCCACCGCTTCAGAGCGGGGGGCAGAATCAGAAGTGGCCCACAAGTGGACAAAGTGGCTACCTCACCCCTGCCGTATCGGGGATCCCCACCGCTTCAGAGCGGGGGGCAAAATCAGAAGTGGCCCACAAGTGGGCAAAGTGGCTACCTCACCCCTGCCGTATCGGGGATCCCCACCGCTTCAGAGCGGGGGGCAAAATCAGAAGTGGCCCACAAGTGGGCGAAATGGCTACCTCACCCCTGCCGTATCGGGGATCCCCACCGCTTCAGAGCGGGGGGCAAAATCAGAAGTGGCCCACAAGTGGGCAAAGTGGCTACCTCACCCCTGCCGTATCGGGGATCCCCACCGCTTCAGAGCGGGGGGCAAAATCAGAAGTGGCCCACAAGTGGGCAAAGTGGCTACCTCACCCCTGCCGTATCGGGGATCCCCACCGCTTCAGAGCGGGGGGCAAAATCAGAAGTGGCCCACAAGTGGGCAAAGTGGCTACCTCACCCCTGCCGTATCGGGGATCCCCACCGCTTCAGAGCGGGGGGCAAAATCAGAAGTGGCCCACAAGTGGGCAAAGTGGCTACCTCACCCCTGCCGTATCGGGGATCCCCACCGCTTCAGAGCGGGGGGCAAAATCAGAAGTGGCCCACAAGTGGGCGAAATGGCTACCTCACCCCTGCCGTATCGGGGATCCCCACCGCTTAAGAGCGGGGGGCAAAATCAGAAGTGGTCCACAAGTGGGCGAAATGGCTACCTCACCCCTGCCGTATCGGGGATCCCCACCGCTTCAGAGCGGGGGGCAAAATCAGAAGTGGCCCACAAGTGGGCAAAGTGGCTACCTCACCCTTGCCGTATCGGGGATCCCCACCGCTTCAGAGCGGGAGGCAAAATCAGAAGTGGCCCACGAGTGGGCAAAGTGGGTACCTCACCCCTGCCGTATCGGGGATCCCCACCGCTTCAGAGCGGGGGGCAAAATCAGAAGTGGTCCACAAGTGGGCGAAATGGCTACCTCGCCCCTGCCGTATCGGGGATCCCCACCGCTTCAGAGCGGGGGGCAAAATCACAAGTGGCCCACAAGTGGGCAAAGTGGCTACCTCACCCCTGCCGTATCGGGGATCCCCACCGCTTCAGAGCGGGGGGCAAAACCAGAAGTGGCCCACAAGTGGGCGAAATGGCTACCTCACCCCTGCCGTATCGGGGATCCCCACCGCTTCAGAGCGGGGGGCAGAATCAGAAGTGGCCCACAAGTCGGCGAAATGGCTACCTCACCCCTGCCGTATCGGGGATCCCCACCGCTTCAGAGCGGGGGGCAAAATCAGAAGTGGTCCACAAGTGGGCGAAATGGCTACCTCACCCCTGCCGTATCGGGGATCCCCACCGCTTCAGAGCGGGGGGCAAAATCAGAAGTGGCCCACAAGTGGGCGAAATGGCTACCTCACCCCTGCCGTATCGGGGATCCCCACCGCTTCAGAGCGGGGGGCAGAATCAGAAGTGGCCCACAAGTGGACAAAGTGGCTACCTCACCCCTGCCGTATCGGGGATCCCCACCGCTTCAGAGCGGGGGGCAAAATCAGAAGTGGCCCACAAGTGGGCAAAGTGGCTACCTCACCCCTGCCGTATCGGGGATCCCCACCGCTTCAGAGCGGGGGGCAAAATCAGAAGTGGCCCACAAGTGGGCGAAATGGCTACCTCACCCCTGCCGTATCGGGGATCCCCACCGCTTCAGAGCGGGGGGCAAAATCAGAAGTGGCCCACAAGTGGGCAAAGTGGCTACCTCACCCCTGCCGTATCGGGGATCCCCACCGCTTCAGAGCGGGGGGCAAAATCAGAAGTGGCCCACAAGTGGGCAAAGTGGCTACCTCACCCCTGCCGTATCGGGGATCCCCACCGCTTCAGAGCGGGGGGCAAAATCAGAAGTGGCCCACAAGTGGGCAAAGTGGCTACCTCACCCCTGCCGTATCGGGGATCCCCACCGCTTCAGAGCGGGGGGCAAAATCAGAAGTGGCCCACAAGTGGGCAAAGTGGCTACCTCACCCCTGCCGTATCGGGGATCCCCACCGCTTCAGAGCGGGGGGCAAAATCAGAAGTGGCCCACAAGTGGGCGAAATGGCTACCTCACCCCTGCCGTATCGGGGATCCCCACCGCTTCAGAGCGGGGGGCAAAATCAGAAGTGGCCCACGAGTGGGCAAAGTGGCTACCTCACCCCTGCCGTATCGGGGATCCCCACCGCTTCAGAGCGGGGGGCAGAATCAGAAGTGGCCCACAAGTGGGCAAAGTGGCTACCTCACCCCTGCCGTATCGGGGATCCCCACCGCTTCAGAGCGGGGGGCAGAATCAGAAGTGGCCCACAAGTGGGCAAAGTGGCTACCTCACCCCTGCCGTATCGGGGATCCCCACCGCTTCAGAGCGGGGGGCAAAATCAGAAGTGGCCCACAAGTGGGCGAAATGGCTACCTCACCCCTGCCGTATCGGGTATCCCCACCGCTTCAGAGCGGGGGGCAAAATCAGAAGTGGTCCACAAGTGGGCGAAATGGCTACCTCACCCCTGCCGTATCGGGGATCCCCACCACTTCAGAGCGGGGGGCAAAATCAGAAGTGGCCCACAAGTGGGCAAAGTGGCTACCTCACCCCTGCCGTATCGGGGATCCCCACCGCTTCAGAGCGGGGGGCAAAATCAGAAGTGGCCCACAAGTGGGCAAAGTGGCTACCTCACCCCTGCCGTATCGGGGATCCCCACCGCTTCAGAGCGGGGGGCAAAATCAGAAGTGGCCCACAAGTGGGCGAAATGGCTACCTCACCCCTGCCGTATCGGGGATCCCCACCGCCTCAGAGCGGGGGGCAGAATCAGAAGTGGCCCACAAGTGGGCGAAATGGCTACCTCACCCCTGCCGTATCGGGGATCCCCACTGCTTCAGAGCGGGGGGCAAAATCAGAAGTGGCCCACAAGTGGGCAAAGTGGCTACCTCACCCCTGCCGTATCGGGGATCCCCACCGCTTCAGAGCGGGGGGCAAAATCAGAAGTGGCCCACAAGTGGGCGAAATGGCTACCTCACCCCTGCCGTATCGGGGATCCCCACCGCTTCAGAGCGGGGGGCAGAATCAGAAGTGGCCCACAAGTGGGCAAAGTGGCTACCTCACCCCTGCCGTATCGGGGATCCCCACCGCTTCAGAGCGGGGGGCAAAATCAGAAGTGGCCCACAAGTGGGCGAAATGGCTACCTCACCCCTGCCGTATCGGGGATCCCCACTGCTTCAGAGCGGGGGGCAAAATCAGAAGTGGCCCACAAGTGGGCAAAGTGGCTACCTCACCCCTGCCGTATCGGGGATCCCCACCGCTTCAGAGCGGGGGGCAAAATCAGAAGTGGCCCACAAGTGGGCAAAGTGGCTACCTCACCCCTGCCGTATCGGGGATCCCCACCGCTTCAGAGCGGGGGGCAAAATCAGAAGTGGCCCACAAGTGGGCAAAGTGGCTACCTCACCCCTGCCGTATCGGGGATCCCCACCGCTTCAGAGCGGGGGGCAAAATCAGAAGTGGCCCACAAGTGGGCAAAGTGGCTACCTCACCCCTGCCGTATCGGGGATCCCCACCGCTTCAGAGCGGGGGGCAAAATCAGAAGTGGCCCACAAGTGGGCAAAGTGGCTACCTCACCCCTGCCGTATCGGGGATCCCCACCGCTTCAGAGCGGGGGGCAAAATCAGAAGTGGCCCACAAGTGGGCAAAGTGGCTACCTCACCCCTGCCGTATCGGGGATCCCCACCGCTTCAGAGCGGGGGGCAAAATCAGAAGTAGCCCACAAGTGGGCGAAATAGCTACCTCACCCCTGCCGTATCGGGGATCCCCACCGCTTCAGAGCAGGGGGCAAAATCCGAAGTGGCCCACAAGTGGGCGAAATGGCTACCTCACCCCTGCCGTATCGGGGATCCCCACCGCTTCAGAGCGGGGGGCAAAATCAGAAGTGGCCCACGAGTGGGCAAAGTGGCTACCTCACCCCTGCCGTATCGGGGATCCCCACCGCTTCAGAGCGGGGGGCAAAATCAGAAGTGGCCCACAAGTGGGCGAAATGGCTACCTCACCCCTGCCGTATCGGGGATCCCCACCGCTTCAGAGCGGGGGGCAAAATCAGAAGTGGTCCACAAGTGGGCGAAATGGCTACCTCACCCCTGCCGTATCGGGGATCCCCACCGCTTTAGAGCGGGGGGCAAAATCAGAAGTGGCCCACAAGTGGGCAAAGTGGCTACCTCACCCCTGCCGTATCGGGGATCCCCACCGCTTCAGGGCGGGGGGCAAAATCAGAAGTGGCCCACAAGTGGGCGAAATGGCTACCTCACCCCTGCCGTATCGGGGATCCCCACCGCTTCAGAGCAGGGGGCAGAATCAGAAGTGGCCCACAAGTGGGCAAAGTGGCTACCTCACCCCTGCCGTATCGGGGATCCCCACCGCTTCAGAGCGGGGGGCAAAATCAGAAGTGGTCCACAAGTGGGCGAAATGGCTACCTCACCCCTGCCGTATCGGGGATACCCACCGCTTAAGAGCGGGGGGCAAAATCAGAAGTGGCCCACAAGTGGGCAAAGTGGCTACCTCACCCCTGCCGTATCGGGGATCCCCACCGCTTCAGAGCGGGGGGCAAAATCAGAAGTGGCCCACAAGTGGGCGAAATGGCTACCTCACCTCTGCCGTATCGGGGATCCCCACCGCTTCAGAGCGGGGGGCAGAATCAGAAGTGGCCCACAAGTGGGCAAAGTGGCTACCTCACCCCTGCCGTATCGGGGATCCCCACCGCTTCAGAGCGGGGGGCAAAATCAGAAGTGGCCCACGAGTGGGCAAAGTGGCTACCTCACCCCTGCCGTATCGGGGATCCCCACCGCTTCAGAGCGGGGGGCAAAATCAGAAGTGGCCCACAAGTGGGCGAAATGGCTACCTCACCCCTGCCGTATCGGGGATCCCCACCGCTTCAGAGCGGGGGGCAAAATCAGAAGTGGTCCACAAGTGGGCGAAATGGCTACCTCACCCCTGCCGTATCGGGGATCCCCACCGCTTTAGAGCGGGGGGCAAAATCAGAAGTGGCCCACAAGTGGGCAAAGTGGCTACCTCACCCCTGCCGTATCGGGGATCCCCACCGCTTCAGGGCGGGGGGCAAAATCAGAAGTGGCCCACAAGTGGGCGAAATGGCTACCTCACCCCTGCCGTATCGGGGATCCCCACCGCTTTAGAGCGGGGGGCAAAATCAGAAGTGGCCCACAAGTGGGCAAAGTGGCTACCTCACCCCTGCCGTATCGGGGATCCCCACCGCTTCAGAGCGGGGGGCAGAATCAGAAGTGGCCCACAAGTGGGCAAAGTGGCTACCTCACCCCTGCCGTATCGGGGATCCCCACCGCTTCAGAGCGGGGGGCAAAATCAGAAGTGGTCCACAAGTGGGCGAAATGGCTACCTCACCCCTGCCGTATCGGGGATCCCCACCGCTTAAGAGCGGGGGGCAAAATCAGAAGTGGCCCACAAGTGGGCAAAGTGGCTACCTCACCCCTGCCGTATCGGGGATCCCCACCGCTTCAGAGCGGGGGGCAAAATCAGAAGTGGCCCACAAGTGGGCGAAATGGCTACCTCACCTCTGCCGTATCGGGGATCCCCACCGCTTCAGAGCGGGGGGCAGAATCAGAAGTGGCCCACAAGTGGGCAAAGTGGCTACCTCACCCCTGCCGTATCGGGGATCCCCACCGCTTCAGAGCGGGGGGCAAAATCAGAAGTGGCCCACAAGTGGGCGAAATGGCTACCTCACCCCTGCCGTATCGGGGATCCCCACCGCTTCAGAGCGGGGGGCAAAATCAGAAGTGGCCCACAAGTGGGCAAAGTGGCTACCTCACCCCTGCTGTATCGGGGATCCCCACCGCTTCAAAGCGGGGGGCAAAATCAGAAGTGGCCCACAACTGGGCAAAGTGGCTACCTCACCCCTGCCGTATCGGGGATCCCCACCGCTTCAGAGCGGGGGGCAAAATCAGAAGTGGCCCACAAGTGGGCAAAGTGGCTACCTCACCCCTGCCGTATCGGGGATCCCCACCGCTTCAAAGCGGGGGGCAAAATCAGAAGTGGCCCACAAGTGGGCAAAGTGGCTACCTCACCCCTGCCGTATCGGGGATCCCCACCGCTTCAGAGCGGGGGGCAAAATCAGAAGTGGCCCACAAGTGGGCAAAGTGGCTACCTCACCCCTGCCGTATCGGGGATCCCCACCGCTTTAGAGCGGGGGGCAAAATCAGAAGTGGCCCACAAGTGGGCAAAGTGGCTACCTCACCCCTGCCGTATCGGGGATCCCCACCGCTTCAGAGCGGGGGGCAAAATCAGAAGTGGCCCACAAGTGGGCAAAGTGGCTACCTCACCCCTGCCGTATCGGGGATCCCCACCGCTTCAGAGCGGGGGGCAAAATCAGAAGTGGCCCACAAGTGGGCAAAGTGGCTACCTCACCCCTGCCGTATCGGGGATCCCCACCGCTTCAAAGCGGGGGGCAAAATCAGAAGTGGCCCACAAGTGGGCGAAATGGCTACCTCACCCCTGCCGTATCGGGGATCCCCACCGCTTCAGAGCGGGGGGCAAAATCAGAAGTGGCCCACAAGTGGGCAAAGTGGCTACCTCACCCCTGCCGTATCGGGGATCCCCACCGCTTCAGAGCGGGGGGCAAAATCAGAAGTGGCCCACAAGTGGGCAAAGTGGCTACCTCACCCCTGCCGTATCGGGGATCCCCACCGCTTCAGAGCGGGGGGCAAAATCAGAAGTGGCCCACAAGTGGGCAAAGTGGCTACCTCACCCCTGCCGTATCGGGGATCCCCACAGCTTCAAAGCGGGGGGCAAAATCAGAAGTGGCCCACAAGTGGGCAAAGTGGCTACCTCACCCCTGCCGTATCGGGGATCCCCACCGCTTCAGAGCGGGGGGCAAAATCAGAAGTGGCCCACAAGTGGGCAAAGTGGCTACCTCACCCCTGCCGTATCGGGGATCCCCACCGCTTCAGAGCGGGGGGCAAAATCAGAAGTGGCCCACAAGTGGGCAAAGTGGCTACCTCACCCCTGCCGTATCGGGGATCCCCACCGCTTCAGAGCGGGGGGCAAAATCAGAAGTGGCCCACAAGTGGGCAAAGTGGCTACCTCACCCCTGCCGTATCGGGGATCCCCACCGCTTCAGAGCGGGGGGCAAAATCAGAAGTGGCCCACAAGTGGGCAAAGTGGCTACCTCACCCCTGCCGTATCGGGGATCCCCACCGCTTCAGAGCGGGGGGCAAAATCAGAAGTGGCCCACAAGTGGGCAAAGTGGCTACATTCACCCCTGCCGTATCGGGGATCCCCACCGCTTCAGAGCGGGGGGCAAAATCAGAAGTGGCCCACAAGTGGGCAAAGTGGCTACCTCACCCCTGCCGTATCGGGGATCCCCACCGCTTCAGAGCGGGGGGCAAAATCAGAAGTGGCCCACAAGTGGGCGAAATGGCTACCTCACCCCTGCCGTATCGGGGATCCCCACCGCTTCAGAGCGGGGGGCAAAATCAGAAGTGGCCCACAAGTGGGCAAAGTGGCTACCTCACCCCTGCCGTATCGGGGATCCCCACCGCTTCAGAGCGGGGGGCAAAATCAGAAGTGGCCCACAAGTGGGCAAAGTGGCTACCTCACCCCTGCCGTATCGGGGATCCCCACCGCTTCAGAGCGGGGGGCAAAATCAGAAGTGGCCCACAAGTGGGCAAAGTGGCTACCTCACCCCTGCCGTATCGGGGATCCCCACCGCTTCAAAGCGGGGGGCAAAATCAGAAGTGGCCCACAAGTGGGCAAAGTGGCTACCTCACCCCTGCCGTATCGGGGATCCCCACCGCTTCAGAGCGGGGGGCAAAATCAGAAGTGGCCCACAAGTGGGCAAAGTGGCTACCTCACCCCTGCCGTATCGGGGATCCCCACCGCTTCAGAGCGGGGGGCAAAATCAGAAGTGGCCCACAAGTGGGCAAAGTGGCTACCTCACCCCTGCCGTATCGGGGATCCCCACCGCTTCAGAGCGGGGGGCAAAATCAGAAGTGGCCCACAAGTGGGCAAAGTGGCTACCTCACCCCTGCCGTATCGGGGATCCCCACCGCTTCAGAGCGGGGGGCAAAATCAGAAAAAAGGGCTTTTTTCTACTAATTTTTTTACTGAGTAAAAACAGATATTTTTTTTTCTACTCAGTTTTTTACTGAGTAAAAAAAAAAAAAAATTTCTACTCAGTTTATTACTGGGTAAAAAAAAAAATTTTTTCTACTCAGTTTTCTACTGAGTAAAACAAAAAAAATATTTTTTACTCAGTTTCGCAACTGAGTAGGAACCCCACTTACTGAGTAAACAAAAATTTTTTTACTCAGTTTGAAACTGAGTAAAAAAATTTTTTAAAAAAAAAATTTCTTTTACTCAGTTTTACCACGGACCCTGCTACGTCACCCCTGCGTTCTCGGGTCCCCAGAACAGGGGACAAAATCAGCAGTGGCTACATCACCCTTAAATCAGCAGTGGCTACATCACCCCTGCCTTCTCGGGGGCCCACAAGTGGGCGGAATTGCTATGTCACCCCTGCGATCTCGGGGGTCCTAGAAGAGGTGACAAAATCAGAAGTGGCGGTATCACCCTTAGCTTCTTGGGGTTTCCAAAATGGAGGGAATTCAACACAGTGTATGGTCAGTGCTCACCCTAAACACAAGTTCACCATTGTATAGGCAATTTTGGCCCCGGTAGTTCCAGGGCAGGCCCAGGCAGTTCTGTAGCAGGTCCCATTGCTGCACGTACCCGATGGCGATTCGGGATGAGGCAGTCTCTGACTGCCTTTTGGAATGCTCCTCCTCGCAACTAGTTCTGTGTTCCTTTCTGTGTGCCTGAGCTTGGCTTCGTTCCAGCCTGCATGGAGGCCTTTTTTGCCACATGTGCTTGACTCCAGAAGAGCAGAGGCTTGGGTTTGACTATGCACAGTGTGCCTGCTGTCCTTGGGGAACACCTGCTGAGAAGCCACACCACCACAGACCACAGGGGCTCGAGCAAAGGTGATTGCGATGGCACTGCCCCATCAACGAACGGATCTCGCATCATGTTGCAAACGCTTTGCAACTGCTTGTGCACCAGTGCCGTTGGTGGGTCCTCAAAAGGTCAGGTTTGGACCCGTCAATTTGCTCCAGCTGCGTCTGCCTTCAAACGGCCTTCAATGCAATCTCACTTCCATCCGCTGTGAAAGATGCCATTGGCGCGGGGGGGGGGGGGGGCAGAGATGGAGTGTACGCTTCCGCCCGAATACACTTGGTTGCGGTGTGTGGAGGCATACCTCCTAGCTGTGGATGGGCGATGCTTGGCAGTGCAAAGTTTGTGCTGCTCACTGTGTGGGGGGGGCTGCCATTCAATTCTTCGTTCGAGTGCATCCAGAATGTTCCACTGGAAATCTCTGCGGACCCAGGCTACACGAGTGCAAATGCTGCCTTGAGTGCAGACCATGCACTATCGAATGTCTCCCGTCCTGGATATTAGGTCAGATTCAGACCTGTCAGTCCTTCCCCTGTCAACATGCTCCTTGAATGAGACCACACATCAGAGCGCCACACATCACACCAAGATTAAGACTAACAGACCTCCATTAAAGTGTCCGCGACGGACAGAGAGGAAAATATTTGCGTCTGCATGAATGGGATGTACTCTGACAGCCGGCGAGCATTTGATGGGCTCCCTTTGACGACGGCTTGCAGGAGCCGGTAGCAGAGAGCGCAGACGTGGTGCAGCGACCGGTGCTTCTTCAGAGCGAGCTCTTTTAGTTTCAGAGGCGTCCAGCCCGAATTGGCCTCAAACGGGCACTTCAACAACTGCATCACGACCCTGTCCAAGTTCTGCTCGAGCAGCAGCCGCTGGTTCGCGGTCTGAGGGGTCCATTCAGCTGTCGTGAGATCGATTGCGGTGATCCCTGTGCAAAAGCTGATCAGGCCTGTGTGGGAGGAAGGGCACCATGGCACAGCCCGAAACCAGAAATGCGACAATTCGGCTGAGGAAACGTTGCGGCAAACAGAGTCAGGGCTGCGGCACGGGGCCGGCCCTGAGGGAGGCAGCCACTTTTCGGGGGGGGGGGGGGGTTGCCGTATCAAACCGATTGCCCAGGCCCCCATCCGCACTGCAGCGGTCACTAGGCCCTGTGCCTTTAAAGTTGAGGCTGTCGCACAAAGCATTTCCGCGGAATTTAGAGCGTACTTTACACAACACTCTAGACAGTGTGTTTGAAAGACCAGCCCATCACAAGATATCGTCAATGAACCAATCCACACGCGCAATGCCCTTCACCTGCTGGTATCCCCTCCGTCTGTGCTCGACTCAAAGCCCTTACTCTCTCTTCTCTCTCTCTCTCTCTCTCTCTCTCTCTCTCTCTCTCTCTCTCTCTCTCTCTCTCTCTCTCTCTCCGTCGTGAGACGCAGGGTCTTAGAACATCTGAGACGCGTCGTGGATCTGTATCAAAAAGGTGTTGCACACATCTGGGCATGTGGTCCAGCCACAAAGGCACAGGCCACAAAGAGACGGGCTTCCAGAGCGACTGGCCCGGCAGAATGTTTGCTCGCTCGATCCCCTTCCCCTGTGCCGCAGAAAGGTGCCTGGTGTGGCGTCAGACATGCTTCTTGTTTGACCCGGCACCTGACGAGGTTTCTGTGCACTCAGACCCAGACACGCATTGGAGTGGAGGGGGGGAGGGGGGGGAGAGGGGGGGGGGTTGTTTGGACCCGGGGAGGGTCTGAGGGGAGGGGGGGGGGGGGGTTGACCCTCCTCCTTGACAACTGCTCCTTGAAAGGTTTCAGCACCGGAAAAAATTTTTGGCCTAGATTGCTGGTGGGCTGTGGTTGCTGTTGATTCCTGGTGTTTCTGCGGCATCTGTAGAGAACAATGGGCAGCATGACACAAAGCACTCTACAGATCCCTCAGACTCTTAACTGCCTCACAAAGTTGTGCCCCCAAGAAGCTTCAGCATTGAGAGATGCTACCACCAGGCACTTATTCACGCTCAAGTTGCACCTGAAACTGTCAAGCTAACAAAATTTTCTAGGACCCCGACTCAGGCTTCCACATTCATTGGAAGAGGGGGTGGGTGGGGGGGGTCTGAGGAGGTTGGACCTGGGGGGGGGGGGGGGGTTCTCCTTCCATTTTTTTTGTTCTAATGTGTGTCTGCTCAGGCGTGCATCTTGTTTCTGCCTGTTTATCACGACGTCCATAGCCAGAACGCACGCCTCCACAACACACACCCCATTGTGTGGAACACGAAACGAGAAAATTACTCCACCCCCCCCCCTTGGTCAGGTGGACTCCGCAGTTGCAGCCTTGGAAGCCCGTTTGTGGTGTTACACTGGGATGGGCACACGCAGGGATGGGCACCCACTGGGCCCCGTGACACATGCCTCAAAATCATCAGCGCGTTGTGGGGGGGTCATGTTGGGGACTTTATATGCTGGGGTGTCAGGACCTCCCTCCCCCAACACCATTGGGGGCCCTTTTTCGCAGCGCCGAAACTGGTAATTCGTAGTTCGTCATCGAAGGGGGGGGGGGTTGCACCCCCCCGCCCCACCCTTCCCTTCACATCCATCCCTAGTGATAAAGTTGTCCCAGGTTTCGCCCTGACATTCATGTGACGTGACATCACATGGGCCGTGGAGTCCGTGCCGTATGTGTTTCACGCCATCATGGCATCCCAGGCACCCACACCCACTGACAGGTCCCTGGACTGAATCCTTGGGAATATTGAGGCACCATCCTGCAGACCCAACAACGATACCATACGATGTAGACCGCCCGCCAAAATGTTCCTGCCCCCGCGAAATCAAAGATGTGGCAAACGACGTGCCTGACCTCTGAAAAGATCAGAAGCCGCAGGGGCAGGGGGGTCGCTTTGCGTTGGTATCGGTGCCTCTCAGTGGGTGTGGGTGTGGTGTGGCCTCTGCGAACTTGAGGGCAATTGAGTGCGACATGTGGACGTGAAGCCAGGAACAAAGAAAAGAGCTGCGACGCTAAGTCCATCCACATGTGCATGCAAAGAGCAGGAGTATGCTGCACGGCTGTGCATCGCATGTTGGTTTGATATCATGATAGAATGCATGCTTCCCTGTGCATACAAGTCTGCTCCCCACACATGCCAGGCACGCGAGACTGGGAAAGTGGGGAGGGAAAAGTTAGGAACGTGCCACATTTGGAATGGTGAAATTTGGTGGGGAGAAAATTTGGCACTAATTCTCAAACACCACTGCAAAATTTGGTGCAAAATAAATTCCCAGATTGTGGCAGAAGAACAAGCATCAAACTTTTGCTTACTGACGGGGGGAAGGGGTCATTTTGGGGATGCCTGAGGACCAGGGGACCCACAAACCCATCCACCCAGGCTGACCCACCCACCCACCCACCCAGAACCCCCCTGAGCCGGGCAGTGCTGGGATGCACACGGTGGAACTTCAAATTCTGCACTCATTTGGGAGGCACACATATTTTGAATAACAAGGAGAGGCCACACAGGTCCTTCAACCAGAAAACAAAAAACAAAAAAAACAGCACTACTGTGGCCAGGGCCCATGACCCGTCCTGATTTCAGAAAATTGGCCTGTTCTGGTCCAGAGGGTCTTTGGGAGGCATATTCTGCAAAATGACACAACATGCAGAACAAGTGATGGGGCATTGTATTCACCTGTTGTTGCTGGCCTGAAACCCACTCAGCCACTCACCCACCCACCCACCCAAACCCTTCCCCCCACCTGGGGAGGGGAGTAGGCACTTTGGGCCAAATTGCGCAAAACCAAACTAACCCACCCACCCACAGGCCACAGACCCCCCCCCCCCCCCCCCGGTGGGGTGGGACCCACCTTAAGCAAAGGTTTGACAAGCATAGACCATGAATGGTGGTTGCCATTTCCTATGGGCCTTTGGTTGGTTGCCGTTAGTTCCTAGTTATTTCTTGGATGCTTCTGGATGGTTGCTGCTATTTGCTACTTCCGGAAGGCTTCTGCATGCGTACCCTTATTTCATGCAACACAGCATTGCACAACTGTGGCACTTGTTTTTTTTGCAGTGATGGGCCTTGTGTGTACCGTCATTGCAGAAACGTAACCTGGTGTGCCCCAGCATGAATTTCCAGCAATGACGACACACTGGGCACTGGCTGAAGCAAATTGATCCAAGATTTCAAAAAGGCCACAACAGATCACGCCCCTTGCACCATACAGAACAACATGTGGTGCTCTATTCTCTTGAAAAATATGGACTAATCAACTGCTCATCTCGTACAACGGCAAGAGGCAGACCACAGTAACGCCCAAAGCCCTTGGGAACCCCTCTCAGCAAGATGTCGTGTACCACAGGCTCCTCCAGACATAGTGCAGAGGCTCCAACCAGCCTGCCAAAGGATCCCTGAACACCATGGCATAATTTGGCACACTTTTGTGGTGCCCAATTTTGCCATTCCAAATTTTGTCTGTTCCTAACTTTCCCCTCCCCAGTAACGAGCCTCACCACAACTTGGTACTGAGTCTGAGCTGGTGGAGATTGGACATCAAGCACAGGGTGTACTCTTCAAGCGCATACATTCTGCACATTCCGCCGTGCACTCTGCAAACTGCACAATGCTGACTCTGCGCAGTTTGTCAACTGAATAATGTGCACTCTGCACTCTGCACATCTCACCACACCAACAACAGTGAACTCCACATCGCACCATCCACACAGCACCCAGCACTCTGCACATTGTGGTCGCCATTGCAAACCCCCCCCCCCCCCTTACGTGGGGCTGTGGCCCACCCACCCACCCACTCACTCACCAGCCCACCCAATGTGGCAGGCCCTGGATGAGGCCTCCCAAGCACCGTTTTGTGCTTCACACTGCTCCCAGCTGGAGACAAGGGGCACACAGGGGGGCCTATGAACGGCAGACAACCCTGCAGATGGCACACTGGCAGTTGCTCAGAGACACGGTGCACAGGTGGCACACACACAAGTAGGGCACAAAGAGAACGGGGCTCCACAGACGGCACATAGAGGCGCATTTGCCAATTGCATGTCGCAGATTATCACTTGCTTGTGTCTTATCTCCTGCCTGCTGACGCTTTGCTGCATTGCTCCTTACATCATGAATGCCTGCTCACAGGGCCTGTGCTCCATCCTACCACTACCACACCTGTGAGTGTGTCTGCTGCGTTCTTCAGAAGCTTTTGGAAGGCAGCAGTGCCGTAGGTGTCGCCGCTGCTCTTGAACGCTTGAATTAGGGCGGCCAGCACGCTCTTGCACCGGATTACCCAATTCAGGTTGACGGCAAGCGACGGGGCAACGGTGGAGACGGCAAAAATGTCCTGCAAGTACAGCTGAGACGCCAGTGTGATCTCCGAAGACTCGACCTCTCGAGATTGCTCGCCGTCCAACGGGGACCGCGGGAGCTCGGTGTGCAAGGAGAAGCCGGTTTTCACGTGTCTGATATGAACAACGGACTTGCCGCCTCTTGAGGCACTGAGTGGAATCGAAATCGATGGGCTCAAAATGAAACAGCGAGTCGGTTGCAGAACGCTCAGGGTTCATGTTACACTGCAGGGCAACCCCTCTGAAGATCTTCCTGCCGATGCCGAGAGGGGCACTGCCAACGCTCTGGGTCCCTTGCAGCTTTTTGTCGTCACGTTTTTCGGGATCTCCAAATACATGCCAGTGGCGAGATTCCGCAAGCGGTACGGGGTACTGGAACTTCACTTCACCGCCCTTCTGTGGAACGCTTGTTCTCAATCACCCACAGGAGTTTGAGCACGTATGCGCCACCCCTCCAAAATCCGTAAGTAAGTTCTTCTGGCCCTGTGACTCCACAGTGTGCTTCTGGTGCCGATAGTACACAACTTCGTTCGGCAGCTCGTCTGCGTCATCATCCGTCTGAAGGTCCGCCACAAAATTCACCAGCTTGCTTTTCACCTGATAATACCAAATGGAGGCTTTGCGGTTGGATGTAGAGCTATTGGACAGGTATGGATAAAATGAGCCCCCCCCCCCCCCCCCAAAGCTGACAAACGACGATTCCATGTGGCAAGAACCATGGTTGTGCAACCCTGAAATTCTATTGCCTTCGGCAAGGCACCTCGAAGAGGGCAGAGGGGGAACGATTCTTGAGCTGCAGACCCCTTGGAGCCCCCCCCCCCCCCTCTAACACCCAAATAGTGTGAAAAACACATAAAGAGGGGGCTAAAACATGCTTTACATAGGATATTTGACCATTTTGGATGGTCAAAGTATCAAAGAAATCAGTTTCGGAAATTTCCATTTTTGAGCTGCTGAGGCTGTAAAACTGCATCAGCAGGTTGTGCCCTAGACCCCTTGGGAGCCCCCCCCCCCCCCCCCAACACCCAACACCCAAATAGGGTGAAATACACATAAAAAGGGGCTGAAACATGCTTTACATAGCATATTTCATCATTGTAAGTGGTCACAACATCAAAAAAATGTTTTGCAAAATTCTATTGCCTTCGGCAAGTCCACCTCGCAGAGAATCTACCGCGAGCAACACACACCCAAAATAGGGTGGAAACTACATAAATACCGGCTAAAACATGCTTTACATACCTTGGATGATCATTTTAGGTGATCACGGTATCAAAAAAACAAGTTTCGAAAACTTCGATTTTTGAGCTGCCCAGGGTGAAAAACTGCACTAGCAAGTTGTGTACCAATCCCTTGGGAGACCCCCCCCCCCCACCCCCGGGACCTAATACCCAAATAGGGTGAAAAAGATGTACATACGGCCTAAAATATGCTTTACATACCTTGGATGATCATTTTAGGTGGTCACAATATCAGAAAAACAAGTTTCAAAAACTTCCATTTTTCAGCTGTCCACGGTGACAAATTGCATAAGCAGGTTGTGTACCAACCGCTGGGGAGACCCCCCCCCCCCCCCCCTGGACCTAATACCCAAATGGGGTGAAAAACACGTAAATACGGCCTAAAATATGCTTTACATACCTTGGATGGTCATTTTAGGTGATCACAATATCACAAAAACAAGTTGCAAAAACTTCCATTTTTGAGCTGTCCGGGGTGAAAAACTGCATAAGCAGGTTGTGTACCAATCCCCTAGGAGCCCCCCCCCCCCCCCCCCCCCCCCGACCTGATTCCCAAATAGGGTGAAAAACACGTAAATGCGGCCTAAAACATGCTTTACATACCTTGGATGGTCATTTTAGGTGATCACAATATCAAAAAAACAGGTTTCGAAAACTTCGATTTTTGAGCTGTCCGGGTTGAAAAACTGCATGAGCAGGTTGTGCACCCGTCCCTTGGGAGGACCCCCCCCCCGGACCTAACACCCAAATAGGGTGAAAAACACGTAAATACGGCCTAAAACATGCTTTGCATAGCTTGAAATGTCATTTTGGGTGGTCACAATATCAAAAAAACAAATTTCAAAAACTTCGATTTTTCAGCTGCCCGGGGTGAAAAACTGCATAAGCAAGTTGTGTACCTCCCCATTTACTAGGCCATTATTGGTGGAAACAGTCATTTCGCGTCTTTAGCACAGGTTGTGAACGGCCCTAAGCAAGGCTACAGACTGCAAAAAAAGTCCTTTCGTATCCTAGTAGGCATATACTGTCACAACATCCCCACTCGCACCCCTCAGGGTGGGTACCACGGGGTCACCGAGGTTGCCAAAACCACCAACATACCAAAAATGGCTGAAAAGTGCATAAACTGCATAAGCGCTCGTCCCACTCCGCCCCATACAAACCCTATGGAGTCGGGACCCGGAAACACTTTTTCGGCTCAAAATCGAAAAAAACCAAAAGATTCATGATTTTCGACCCAAAAAAAGGGGGGGTCATTTTTTGACCCCCCCCCACCCCCCCCCCTCCCTCAAAACCTCAAAAAAGTGGGTTTCAAGTGGGGGGGGTCTGGGGGGGTCCGGACCAAAAACTCATTGGGGGATGCGTTTATTGGACAAAATAATGATTTTACAAGGGGTTAAACTAACAATTCAACCCCTTGGGGTAGGGTACGCGAATAGGCCCAAAAAGGCCAAAATGGGGGGGTATGTGGCGTTTTCCCCATATATACGCCTGCCTGGCTTTGATCTAACAACCCCTGCGAGGTGATTTTCTATTTTTGACTTGTAGAGGGTGGAAAACTGCAGTTTGTGCACACACCAAAGGCCATTGAACCACCTACAAACAGCAATTTTGAAGCTTTTGGGGGGGCCATGGCTCGGGCTATATGGGCTTGGCAGCCACTACGTGGGTCCCCATGGGTGCTCAAGTACCCGTATTGTCACTAAATCATCACCCAAATCCATCCCAGGGGCGACAGAAGGGTTTCCGAAAAAGGCGAATTTCGGAAATCTTGCAGGTGTCACTAAGCAGCCTACACAACGGCAATTTCGGGGCTTTTGGGGGGGCCATGGCTCGGGCTATATGGGCTTGGCAGCCACTACGTGGGTCCCCATGGGTGCTCAAGTACCCGTATTGTCACTAAATCATCACCCAAATCCATCCCAGGGGCGACAGAAGGGTTTCCGAAAAAGGCGAATTTCGGAAATCTTGCAGGTGTCACTAAGCAGCCTACACAACGGCAATTTCGGGGCTTTTGGGGGGGCCATGGCTCGGGCTATATGGGCTTGGCAGCCACTACGTGGGTCCCCATGGGTGCTCAAGTACCCGTATTGTCACTAAATCATCACCCAAACCCATCCCAGGGGCGACAGCAGGGTTTCCGAAAAAAGTCGAAAATTCTATTGCCTTCGGCAAGTCCACCACGCAGAGAATCGACCCCAAGCAACGCACACCCAAAATAGGGTAAGCACTACATAAATACGGGCTAAAACATGCTTTACATACCTTGGATGATCATTTTAGGTGATCATGGTATCAAAAAAATAAGTTTCGAAAACTTCGATTTTTGAGCTGCCCAGGGTGAAAAACTGCATCAGCAGGTTGTGTACCAATCCCTTGGGAGCCCCCCCCCCCCCCCCCGCACCCAACCCAAATACGGTGAAAAACACATGAATACGGCGTGAAACATGCTTTACATAGCTTGGATAGTCATTTTAAGTGATCACAATATCAAAAAAACAAGTTTCGAAAACTACAATTTTTGAGTTGCCTAGGTTGTGGACCGGCCCATTCACTAGGCCATTATTGGTGGAAACAGCCATTTCGCATATTTGGCATGAGCATTTGACAGGCCCTCGGCAAGGCTAGGGCGTCCAAAAAACGTCCTTTGGTATCCTAGTAGGCATATACTGTCACAACATCCCCACTCACACCCCTCAAAGTGGGTACCACGGGGTCATCAATTTTGCCAAAACCGCCAACATAGCAAAAATGGCTGGAAAGTGCATAAACTGCAATAGCGCTCGTCCCACTCCGCCCCATACAAACCCCATGGTGTCGGGACCCGGAAACACTTTTTCGGCTCAAAAAATCACAAAAAAAACCAAAAGATTCATGATTTTCGACCCACAAAAGGGGGGGGGTCATTTTTTCGACATTTTTGACCCCCCCCACCCCCCCCCCCTCCCTCAAAACCTCAAAAAAGTGGGTTTCAAGTTGGGGGGGTCGGGGGGGTCCAGACCAAAAACTCATTGGGGGATGTGTTTGTTGGACAAAATAATGATTTTACAAGGGGTTAAATTAACAATTCAACCCCTTGGGGTAGGGTACGCGAATAGCCCCAAAAAGGCCAAAATGGGGGGGTATGTGGTGTTTTCCCCTGTATACGCCTGCCTGGCTTTGATCTAACAACCTCTGCGAGGTGATTTTGGAAATCTTGCAGGTTTCATTAAACAGCCTTATCCAGCGTGAAAACGGCTAAGTCCTCACTAGCAAGGGCCCATAGGGGGGGGCGACCGGGGGTACCCGGAGTTCGGACCCGGGACCCCCGCCATGGGTTGGGGGGTCCATGTACAAGAAAAAATTTGCCCCGGACCTGGGTCCAAATCCACACACAGCACCCAGAATACACAAAGAAGTTTTGACCCCCCCCCCGACATCCCCCCCCACACCCCCACCCCCCCAAAAAGGGGTACCCGGGTACGGGGGGCTAAAAGGGTCAAAAACGAAAAATTCATTGGGGGATCATTTTCTCTCCTAAAACGATGATTTTACAAGGGGTTGGACATCCGGTACCATACCTTGGGGTATCGTACGTGAATGACCCCAAAAAAGGGGGGTATATGGCGTACGCACCTGCGCTTGATCTAACAACCCTCTTCGAGGTGATTTATTGTGTTTCCTCTCCATTGAATCAACCGCGGGTGTGCTGGGGCTCATTGCTGCATTCTGTTACAGCAAGTGTGTGGGGGCAGTTGTGCGACTGCTTGCTGGTGCTGCAAAGGAGACTGCGGGGTTTGTGATTCGGTTGTCGTCATTGATGTTTGTTGCCTCACCTCTCGTTTGCACATCCTTTCCTGTTGTTCCCAGCAGTTGCAAGCAAAACAGGTGCCGCATTTCTCAGGGCCATGAGACCAGGTTGACTGCAGGCAAATGGTGAAAAAACACGAATCAGCGTACTGGCAGGCATTACTCGCCGCGCTGCCCATTTATTAGCCCATTTATTCCCCCATGGGCTCATCGTAGGGCTCCCCTAGCCTGCCCACAAGGGGCCAGAGCACCAGGCACACACTACCCCTTACCCCTGCCCCTACACACCGGCCCCAACCGCATCTCCCGCACTACAGTGTGTTCATGGGGGCTCAGTCTTGGAACCGGACACCCAATATTTGAGCCTAGTGGCGCATAGGGACGGCCACGCACCAATGCACAAATCAACTTTTTGGTAATTGCCACTTCGCCTTTTTGTTGGTCCGAACCAAGATGAGCTGACGCTGCCTGCTCACTGTGAGGCACTCAAAACAACCTCTCGGAATCAAGGTTCAGAGGGGCTACATTGCTGAATGAAGGATTGTGGAGGGTGGAAGAAAGAGGCATGGGTTTGTGACTTTCGGTCCTGGCTACCCATGCCCTTGTTCACAAGCACTTTAATCCACATAGCGGCATGTTTGTCTTCATCCTGCATCAGCAGGAGCTGACAGCCTCGCACAGCCTGCATCCAAGGCAACTACATGCCTTACTCCAGCGTCTTGCCTGACTAATGCCCTCAGCTCTGCCCTATTGTCCGACTGTATCTCTCCTGGCACATAATCTGAGGGAAAAAATGGTTCGTCCTGTCCACAATTGAGGCTGCTGGAGGGTTATGGAGGGCTGTGGAGGGCTGTGAAGGGTTGCAAGGGGTCTGAGACCTCTTTTTCAAATCGCCGCTCTTCCCGGCGTCTTCTGGCAAAGGAACGCTCAGATCCGTACCCGTACCTGCTGGTGAAGATTCCGGATGCGTACAAAGAGTGATGCCGTTCGTCCATGAAATCCTGCCCCTCATCAGCGGCCCTCAGCAGGCCATCAGGCAGGCTGACAGCTTTCCCAATCAACGTTTTTGTGCCCTCTAGGTTGACACTCACGGACCCCTCGATTGCTTTCTGAAACAGGATCACTGGCGAGCCCGTCCGCACCGATGGAACATTATCCTGCCCTGAATTGCACATATCGTCGTAGAGCAGCAACGTCCACGATGTGGGCGTCAGCGACGCCGTCACCTCGTAGCAAAGGGCGGTGTCCTCACTGACAATGGACGTTGTAGAGGCACACAAATACCGTGTTTTGGAAAACTCCTCCAGCGTTGGTACAAACATGACCTGGTCATTCAGGCGCACGCTCTCCCCCTCCTGCCGGACCCTGTACAGTGGCTTCAAGGCGAACACTGAACTCCTGCCGTCGGCCATCGACTCGGACTTTTTAGCAAGCATCACCTTGAACCCATTCTTCTCGGTCTCCGCTTGGACTTTCCGGTTGACACAAAAGTATTTGTCGGAGGAGACATGGCGGAGCTGCACCAGCTGGCCATACGAGACCGTTGCGACAGTCTTGTAGTCGGTGGCTGCCGACTGGTGGTCGACTGGCTCCACGGTGAACACGCATCGCTCGTAGTTCCAGTCCGGCTGCGCCACTTGGCCCGGCATGGAGCTGTGCACATTCAGACCATCTGAGTGCACGCAGTTCCAGACAAGGCCTTCAGGCGACTGCGATCCGAGGGAGACCTTGAATCCATAATGCAGGATGGTCTGGGCGGGGGCTTGCTTGGCTGGGTGCCGAGACATGGACATCAGTTTGCAGACGCCAACAACACGGGCTTAGAGCAGCTCGACACGTCTGCGTGCACGTACCCAATGATACTTCACCCTGGCGTCTTCATTGGTCTGCGGAATGCAGGAAGCAGTTGGCTGCTTACTTTCCGACAGTTGCACAACATTCACCACTTCAACAACGGGCCCAATAATGGCTACCTGCCCCCTGTGACAAATGCATCTGAAACTCCATGCAATGAATAGTACCCCCTAGCGGACGGATGGCACTTGCAGCGGAAATGACATTGGGGTGGCGCATCTTATCTCCCGGCGGTTGACTTTGTATCTCACACAGTGTACCATACAGCCAGAGCATGACAGACCGCCTTGGCCACGCATGAGGCATGGCGGCTCTGCCTTGGCTTTACCTTCCCCCCTGCCAAGGGTACACAGCCTAGTATGCGTGAAAAATGGGACAGCACCCCCCTGCCAAGGGTACACAGCCTAGTATGCGTGAAAAATGGGACAGCAGAGACGACACTCCAGTAGATCCGCATGCCCTTGCTTTCATGGACAGTGATGGTGAAAACGGGTCACTGCTTCGCTGGCTCTGTGTTGAACTTTCTGGGCCTGGACCATTTAGCCTTGAGTTCCTAAACATGCTGACCGATCTGCACTGGAATCCTGGTTTGGCATTTTGTGCAGGAGGCTTGGCAGCAAATGCACAAGATTGTTGGGCATGCACTTATCCACTCAAGCAAGTAAGCAAGCAGATAACAACCGCAGCAGTGCTACACAAATGACCTGAATCTCCCCTTAGTGTCTTGTTGGTAGTCACAAAGGTGGCGCCCCCTCCTGACCTGGGGGCGACAGCAACCTTAGCACCGGGCTTGGCCCAAATGATCCCCCCCCCTGCCCCATCCCCACCCCCAGCCCTGTTGTGGGTGGTGGGCACTTCTTCAAATGGCACCACATCGTCGGCGCGTAACATGCATGGGTCCATTCGCAGTCTATGGTGCAGAGTGGTGATTAAACCACAGTCTGTGCCGCCTGCACACCTGTAGGATTTCAGTGACTGGGTGACGGGGGCAGGCTTGGTGTTGGATGAAAGAGCACTCCCATGCACACAGTTGGCGCTATCCAGCCCAAGCGTCCCACCTTTCTGCACGGGTCATTGCAGGCCTATTCCCAAATGAGGCGAGGGGGAGGAGAGATCCCTGCCTCACCAGGGCAATATGTTGAGAGGGCTGGGTTTCTGTGATCCTACCCTGTTCCACATGACATGCTCTGCTCAATAATTGAGCGGTGAGGCTGGGTGGTGTGGCCCTCCCTCCGAGGGTGATAGTGTGCATCAAGTGTGCATCAAGCCACCTGTGGTCCCCACCACCATGGGTAAGTGGGGTTCGCAATGGCAGTAAGATGCTTGTTGCTGGCTGTAGTTGCCATCATAATTTCCAGGCCACAAGAAATGGCATAGAAAGTGCAGAACAGACCACAAAGAAAGAGCGCAGAACACGAAGAAGAACGGATGCAAGATAGAGGCAAAGAGACATGTGCATCAAGGCGGTGTGCTCGACCAGACTGCCATGTTGAGCCAGACACAATCACAACTGTGCAAATTTTTGCACATCAACCTCACCACACACCATCTTAAGCCTGCTTGGAAGGAACAGCACATGGCTGACTTGAGCAATTCCCCTAATTTTCAAGAATTGACGGGGCACAAGATGTCTTTTAGGATTAAGATCAAAATGTGCATAAGCATCAGGTTTTCCATGTCAGGTTTCCATGGCAGAGAGGAGTAACATCATTCAAAATCAGATCTCCTCAGGATTGAGGACACATGATGACCAATCATTGGGTATGGAGTTAAGAATTGACCAACTCCCTGAGAAAATTGCAATATCATCCCAAATTGGATCTCTTTAGGATTGAGGACACATAATCACAGACTATTGGGTATGGAGTTAGGAATTGACTAACTCCCTGAAAAAAAAAAATGCAATATTGTTTGAATTTGGAGCTCCTTAGGATTCTGGACACATCGAGACATATACTTGGGTTTGGAGTCAGGATTTGACTAACTCCCCCAAAAAAGTGCAAAATCATCCAAAATCAGATCTCCTTGGGATTGAGCACACAAAAGGACATATATTTGGGTTTGCAGGTAGGAATTGACTAACTCCCCCTAACAAATGCTAAATAATCCAAAATTGGGTGTCATTAGGATTGAGGACACATAATGACATATGATTGGGTTTGGAGTTGGGAATTCACTAACTGTCTGAAAAAAAATGCAAAATCATCCAAAAATGGATACCTATATGATTTAGGACACATCATGACATACCATTGGTATGGAGGTAGGAATTGACTACCCCCCTCCCCCCCTAAATGCAAATCATCCAAAGTTCGATCTCCTTAGGATTGAGGAAACATAATGAGATACCTTTGGGTATGGAGTTAGGAATTGACTGACACCCCCTCCGAAATTGCAAAATCATCCAAAATTGGATCTCCTTAGGATTGAGAACATATAAGGACACATACTTGGGTTTCGAGTTAGGAATTGACTAACCCCCCCACACCACAAAAAAAAAAGCCAAATTATCCAAAATGGGGTCTCCCTAGGCCTGAGGACACATAATGCCATATCATTGGGTTTGTCGTTATAAATTGACTAATTCCTCCCCAAAATGCAAATGCCATATCATTGGGTTTGTCGTTATAAATTGACTAATTCCTCCCCAAAAATGCAAAATCATCCAAAATTGGATCTCCTTAGGACTGAGGACATATAATGTCATACCAAGGGGTATGGAGTTGGGAATTCACTAACTCCCGAAAAATGCAAAATCATCTAAAATATGATCTCCCTAGGATTTAGGCCAAATAATGGCAAATAATTGGGTATGCACTTAGAAATTGACTAACTCCCCCACAAAAATGCAACAATCTCCAAAATTGGATCTCCTTAGGATTGAGTACACATAATGACAAATTGTATGGTATGGAGTTAGGAATTGACTGGCCCCCCCACCACCACCACAAAATGCAAAATCATCCCAGATTGGATCTCCCTACCATTGAGGACAAATAATGTTAGTCAATTCCTAACTCCATACCCTAACTCTGTCCTCAACCCTAAGGAGATCCAATGTGGATGATTTTGCATTTTTGTGGGGGAGTTAATCAACAACTCAATGATATGTCATTATGTCTGTTCATTCCTAAGGAACTCCCCCAAAAAATGCAAAATCATCTGAAGTTGGATCTCCTTAGAATTGAGGCACATAATGACATACCATTGGGTATGGAGTTGGGGATTTACTAACTCCCCGAAAAAAAATCCAAAATCATCCAAAATCGGATCTCTTTAGGATTGAGAAATAAAACTCTTCCCCTCAACACCGCCAACCCATTGTTGGCTCAGCCCCGCCTCCCTGCCTCCCCGGGGGGCGGGGGTCCCAACTGAAGGGGGCACCCAAAAATTTTTTGAAAAAGGGAGGCACACAAACCCCCCCCTCGGGGGGGGGGGGGGCACCAAAAAATGGCCTGTGTGTGGTCCACCACACGTTAATACCTGGAAAGCACACACACCGTGTCCGATATTACTTACTTCGACTCTCGTTTGCAGATCCTGTTCCCTTCAGCTTGATACAGCAAAAAATCTGTGTCTGGGGACAGTGGGACTCCTATTTCCACTTCGTCAAAGTGGTCAAAGCGTCTGGTGTGAGGAACACCCCAAGCATGACAACCGGTGTTCTAAAGAGCCCAACCAAGCTAGTGCATGCTCGCAGTGAGATGTAGTCTCAGCTCATGCCTCCCATTCGCTTCATTTCTCTGGGGACAGTGTCATGTATTGGTACAGGGGGTGGTCCCAGACTCCTGCAGCATCGAATAACGAGAAAGTGAAAGGGGATGAGTCCAGGGATTGCTGACATTTTCATTCTGAGCGGGGGCGCTCCCCCTGAATTCTCCACACTCAGTCAGCTGAAAAGCAGGATTTTTCGGACGTTTCGGACGGACACAACAAAAAAAAATTCCGTGCATTCGGCGCACATTGAGAAGAGTTGCTCTGTTCTTGCACCCCTACCCAATGCTGTTTCTGATACAATGTCCCTGACGTCATCACACTTCTACCTATGGCTTCACTGTCCTGTCCTCATGTGACAGGGCCCTTATCGGTGACAGTCCGTCTGCACGTGTGAGCCTTATACAGGTTGGGTAGCTCTTTTACAGCCATTCAACCTTGCCTCATAACGGCCAGTAGAGCCATGCGAAACTCGTCGGTGTCACGAATGTAGCAGTGCCTGGATTGCTGCATCAGCTGACTCTTTGATGCGTCACACAACTGTTGCATTGTTTAAACAAAAAAGCTACAGACTCATCATGTACAAACGACGATGCATGCCTTTATGAAGAGTGCCCTGGTAGCAGCTGGTGGCAGAAGTTGATTGGTGGAAGTCTGATTTCTTCTTTCCCCAGCAGTTCAGGTGCGTTAGCATGCAGATGACGTTTGTCCATAGCTGATTTATCAATCTTGACATGAATTGCGTGCTGCGTGTGCTGTTCCCCAAATTACGGGGCTTTGCTGTTGCAGATGTGTGTTGCATATGGCTGTGTGCAAAATAGTAGGGACAGGCAATTTTGCAGTACTGCATCCCAATTCATGCAATTGTAGCACACTTCATCATCAGACTTCACATGAGCATGTTCCTGAATAATTGGCCTGCAACCTGGCTTGTCGTTGACGAGGTCAGTAGATTCAGACGGTGGCTTGGCGTGAGGCTGCAGGCAATGCTCAACTGCTAGTTGCTACACAGGCAAGCAAATCACGTGAGGCTACGGTTAATGCCCAACTGTTGGTTCCTCTGCACAAGCAACTCAGAACTTGCATGTGGAGTGCCCATTGCTGTCCAGCACATGCCAAAATTTCGAAGGTCTTTTCTTATCAAATAGGCTCAACATGTCTGTGCCTCAGTCGTACAGGCATCACACGGCAGAAGTCATCGGGGCGGGGTGCTCAAATGGGTGGCGACTGTAAACTGTACCCCCTATTTACCCTTAATGCAAATCTCGGTTCGGTACGCTGGCCGAAGGGTGGGGAAGAGTTTGGGGTGACAGCAAATGCCCATGGGTACGAGGACACAGGGAGGAGTACAGCCTGGGAAACCAATCTCAAAAAAAAACTCCATGCTGGGCACCACAAATATGTAGGCACAGATGAAATTTGTGCAGGCCTGCGAAAAAAAAACAGATCAGCCCGGAGTGTGTCTGCATCCAACTGTTTGGCATCTTGTGTATCAAGTGATCAATGACATGCAGGGCCATCGCTGGGGTCAGGTCTGGGTCTGAAGGAATTCGCTGGTTCGATTTGGGGCACAGATACCTGCAGGCGCAGGCCTGAGGTAGAATTGCCACGGATGATCTGGAAATAGAGTTCGGGTTAGGCTCTGAGTTAGGGCTGACCACCCAAATTCATCAAGCAGCACTAAAGTTGGCATTTGCCACAGAAGAGAGAACCTGCTTCAAGAGGGTAAAAAGAAGTACCTGGGAAAAAGAAGTACCTGGATGGCAAATGCTTCGATGGATTTTCGCATGGGAAAATGTAAGACAGGAACAGGAGGTTCTGCATCACCAAATTTTACGCTGCATTTCAAGGTGCCTTGTCTTTGGTTTTGCTCTACACTGTGAGCTACAGCCACTTGCAAGGCTCCTGCAGCCATGCAGGAGGGCCAAGGCCCAGGCTATCAGCCACAATGAAAACCAAATGCACTGAGAGATCTCTTTCGTGTGTTTTCTCGCAGATGCGTGGCTGTGTGCGTGCACTGATGTGAGAGCTGTGGTTGGGGGGTAAGGGGGTTGCTGGGCCTCAAGTGGTGGTACTGTTTGTTTCTGGTCCCCATTTCCGAACCCCAGTGCAAGCTCCTGCCCCATGCCAGTGGTGGAGGGAAGGGGTGTCCATCGACAAACTCAGAATACAATATTTTGGTTGCACACAGTGTTTGCAATAGATCTTGAGGCAGCAGCCTGCAACACATGCAAGGTACCCATCACAGAGGTATAGCGTAGTTGTGTATGTCTGCATTCTTTACTGCAATATGTCTGCGTGTCTGCGTCGTTGCATGTGGCAGGTATGATGTGTGCACCACATGCAAAACATTGGAAGTATCCAGGAGCATGGATTGAACTTGACCGCTCCACACTGCTCCACAAGGAAATTGAACACAAACTTTTAAGGCTGTGGTTTGCCATGTTTGGATGTTGCGGACTCGTAAAATAGTGTTGCCCCAAACAAAATTGCAAGGCTATCCCATCTAGAAAGCAAGAGGGAATCTGGGGGGAAATGTTTGCCCGGCACGTGTATGGCACGCTACCTTTATATTAAGTATCCTGGCTCTAGCCCCAAGTTCATCCTCACCTCGGGAAGTCCCCCAAGTAGACTGCACTGGACCACAAACCTTCCCCGCAAAGCAAGTTGCACACGCCGAAATATGAGAATTCAACAACACAAAATGCCACTCAGAATGTGATTAACAAACAATATTATTCCCACAAGTGTGGATGTCAATACATTCACAACAATAGTGCTCCTTACACGAACCAAAAAACTGTGACGGTGGAGCGCTTGTGACAACACAACGCACACACTTCTACTTCATCCTCTCCCTCATCCTCCGTGGCGGCCGAGTTTCTCTTGTCCGTCCAAACATGAGGCGGAACATGGTTCCATAGTCCATAAGGAGGGTGGTCACTCAGTAGTTGGCTGCTTAAGCCCTGCCGTCTTGGGGGCCCACATGTGGGCGGAATGGCTACATCACCCCTGCCTTCTCGGGGGTCCCCACATGGGGACAAAATCGGACCTGGCTACATAACCCTTGCCTTCCGGGGGTCCCCAATAAAGGGGGACAGAATCAGAAAGGGCGACATCACCCCTGCCTTCTCGGGGGCCCAAAAATGGGCGGATTGGCTACATAACCCCTGCCTTCTTGGGGGTCCCCAATAAAAGGGAACAAAATCGGAAGTGGCTATGTCACCCTTGCCTTCTCGGGGGCCCAAAAATGGGTGGATTGGCTACATAACCCCTGCCTTCTTGGGGGTTCCCAATAGAAGGGGCCAAATTCAGAAGGGGCGACAACACCGCTGAGTTCTTGGGGACAGATAGTTTGGGGGGGGGGGGGGGTGGACAGGCACGGTCGGGGAATGGTCTAAAAAAGATGCCCGGCACGCACCCAGCGCGTTAATACTCCCCCTGGGTGGGTGGGCCCAGGTGCTTGGGGTGGGAGCTTGGACCATGATTCAATTTACAGTGCTCCGAAATGCGAGCAACACCACAGAGAAAATTCGGAGTGAACGGGCCTGCTTCCAGCAGGCGAAATGCAACTTTGGACACGCAAACCGCTGAAACGGAAGGGACAGGCTCAACCAAAATGTGTCCGCAAGAGCACACCACTTGGGGGGGGGGGGGGGGCTTGCAACGGCACAGCTAGCCTTCAACGCGTGAGGAAAGCCGAGTGTGGAGTAAATCTGGCGAGTAGGTCCACTGTGTGTGGTAAATTTGGTTGATTACACGGCCTTTGAGGGTTGGTTCTTGGTTTTCCCAAAGCGGTTGTCATCTTGGTTTCAGATAGGGATTCAACGTGCTCTTGGAAGCGGTCCCAGAGCTTGACTCCCCAGGGCCAAAACATAGCAGACACCCTTCCCTAAGTCGGATTCAAAGGAAATCGTGATCCTTCACGCGGGGTTTCAGGCGTCACTTTGGCTGCCCTCACCCTGTGGAGCTGTGCCTTCCTGGCATGCATATTGCGCCCCCCTGTACAACCTGTGTGTGCACCCGAGATAAGAGCCGGTCCTCAATGTCGTTGGGCTTGTACAATGGGGGCTCACACACCGCACATGGGAATAGCCTGTTAGGATGAGGAGTTGTGCAATCCATGTTGACGGCAGGGCTCTGCGCACAAAACAAAGCAGTTGCAATTGCAACCTGACAACACCACACCACAACATGTGGCACAGATCAGAAACTACCAACATCCCACAAAAAACTTGGGGCTTTTTGGCATCTCTATGGGGTTGCCATGGCTGAGTAAATGAGCCAGTTGATACTTCGGGTTGTACGCACTGGTCTGAATCTTCAGGAGGAAATTGTCTACATTGTTTATCCCAAATCACTGGGCCGGGGGGGGGGGGCAGTTCTGGACCCTAACGTGCGGTGTGTGATGCGCGGGGCGTGATTGAGGGGGGGGGGGGGCATGAGGCCATGGTGTTGGGTGTGATGGGGGGGGGGGGTGGAACAAGTTTTCGGTTGTCATTGTCGGGCGTCTTTGATCTCCTTATCAAACATGTAGGTGGGCGGGAATCACTGTTAACTACGCACCGTAAGTGGAAGAGAAACAGGAAATCCAGCAGGTGCATCAATGCACCCCCCAAAGCACCCAACGAGCGGTAATGTTGTTATCGGCCCCACTGTGTAGGCGATGAAACTGCTGCTCCCTATGGTAAAGAATTGAGGGTTCCGGAGGAGGAGTGCGGGTTTGTTTCGACGATTTTTCCCCAGGGAAATTCTGCGGGCTACCTAACACCAAGTAACCATGACACGCCAGTCGGTCTGCCCACATGCCTCTGTCAGAAGTCCCAAGCGACAGTAAGGCGTTTCGTTGGGAAACTGGACCCCCTGTCAAGGTACTGAACGTGCAGAGGCAGCACGAGCTCTCTACCCCAATACCAAGAAGCGTGGGGTGCGAAGGAAACCGAGCACAAACCATGGTGATGGCAGGCAGTGAAGAGTGATGCACAGACTTGCTTTAGGGTTGGGGTAGGCTTTGGGGTCATCAGAACATGTAGGCAAGAAATTGAAGCATGTGTTAACCCTGGGCCAAAGCAAAGTCGTTGACGAATATTACGATGCGTCGGCTGTGCTATTGCGACCCCAAACCTGACGTGATCGTTCACTGCAAGTTGCCTTGAGCCAGTCCACAACAGTTCATTTGGTCGTGCACATGAAGTCGTGCTGATGTTTTTGTCTCCACAATTTCATCAACACTCATCTGTGAACTAAACCAGGGGGACCGTACTTGGACAACACCACCCAGACGGTGAACTGCAGGAGTAGATATGCAGGAGAACCGCCTCCCTGGGAGTGAGACCGGGCTCCCCTGCTCTGTGGACACAGCCACACGAAAGCAATCACTTTGACGACGATGTGACCCATGAGGCAGCAAGCACCAAACGAACACCAAAATCACCTTCATATGCCCCGACAATGGTGCAAAGTTTTGAGAGGAAGCAAGTGATGATCACATTCCCCACTCCCAACACACAGCTGCTGCATATTTCCTGCTTTGCGATGTCCACCAGACCTTGAAACCTCATCGGTAGGGCCGCAAATGATGGCCACTGCTGCTGAAGGCCATCGAGTGGTTGGTTGCACAAGCAATTCTCGGGTGCTAAAGCATGGGGGAATGAAATGTAGATAAATACCCCTTAAGATACACAATGACAGGGACCCTGGCGTTGTCATTTGGCTCACCCAACTTACCCCCTATTCTAAGATCCCAAAGCGCTAGGGAACTCAGCTTTGGTCTAGACTGGAGGGTGTCATCAAAGAAGAAGAAGAAACAACAAAAATGTGTTGCAGCTCCTCATCAATTGCTAGACGGAACTGCCTGAGGCCATGTGGCGGGGTGCAGCCCTCCTGAGGGCCCGTGTGTAATAGGTAGTAAGTAAGGGGTATGTGGCATGCCAATGTGTAATGGGTATTTGGGCCAGAAAGTCAGGGTGCCGGGGTCCATAGACTGCCCCGACTCAGCAGTCCGAAACCCCCCAAAGGTCGCGTTTGGGGAGTCGAAAGCCAAGGACATGTGGATCAGGCCATTCCTTAAGCCCCCCCCCCATCCTAGTTCATGTGGCGCCCCCAGCCGACCCACCCACCCACCCACAGCAGAAAGTTTTTCCTCAGGAAAAAATTAACTTATTAAAAGGGGCCCAAGTTGAAGGCCGATAATCGGTGCACGGACTTTTTTTTTTTACCTCTGAGCTTCCCCTGGGTGTTTGCCACTAAGCAATGGTCTGATGTGTATACGGCTTGCAAAAGGTGTTCAACGCATAAACCGAACACAGCAGATGTCTAAAGGTTAAAAGTGTCCGACCACGGGGCCAGAAATATACAGTTCCCGATCACAACGACCTCTTGTTGAGCTGGGGACTTCACCTTCGATCCGCCTCTGCAACAAACGGTTGTTTTGAGTCCCAGAGCTCCTATTCGACTGCCTGGTCGTCTGATCCACCAGTTGGGGTTGTCTTTTTTTTTGTGCCTACCCGATATTGAGGCTGAGTACAAGGCTGATGGAGGCCAGAGGTATCCCATGCATCAACCAAGCACGCTCAACCACAGACCTGTGTGAAATTTGAACCAAAACCATGGATCGTTCGCTGTCCTGTGCCGATTGCTTGGATTTTGCAAGGAATCGCATCATCCCAGCGGTTTTCCTAGAATCACAAATCTGAAGGATTCCTGCAAATTTACTGCAAACTACCACTGGCTCCCAGCGTGGCCGCAAGTGCGCAAACGCGCAATGCTGAGCCTCGGAACCATTTCTTTTACTGGACTGATCAACCTCAACCTTGGTGTGTCCACTTCTGGGGGGGGGGGGGGGTTGAAAACTCTTCGTTGTGCCTGGGATCGGGCTGTTTCAGGCATTCTGGGGATTGGGGAAGGGGCAATACAAAAAATACCCTCTTCCTCCATTTAGACGGCGATGCGTCGATCTGAACCCCGTCCCAGCGAAGCCGTTTCCTTCTGCAGGTCCTGGAATGGACCTGCATATAGACATGGTCGATGAAGTGGAGCATTACAGTTCATAAACAGACAGGATCAAGGTCCAAGGACCAAAAAGCGGTACGCGTCGATGGTTCGGCTGCAAGGGTGCAGTCTGATGTGCACTGAGTAAATTCTGGGGAACATAATAATGCAAAATACAACAGTTTCTGACCATGAAGACTGCGTAGGTTCAGCAATCTTCGTGGCCAGCCGCAGCAGGGCCAAAGCCACACTCACTACAACCAGCTAAGGTATGACAGTGTGACTCACAATCAAAGCAACCCTGCCTTTTCCAGTGCAAATTTCAAATTTCTGTCCACAGAGTGACATCGCGTCACAGGCTTGAACGTCCACCAGCAAGTCTCATGGAAGGGTTGTAAGCGGCAAGATGTCACACAGCACAGCAGGGATTTGGATATCAGCATAGTGCTCCTTCAAGTGCTGCTGCAAGACACTGATGTCCACATGTGTGCACCGGGCCCCTGTAGATGCCAATAGGATTCAAGGGACAAGATTGGGTCATCAGATCAGTCTACACCAAAAATTATATTTGAGCAACAGGCTAGACAAGATGGGCAAACCATGCACAAGTAGCAGCAAGCAGCAGCAAGCATGAAGGTCACAGCTCGTCGCTCCTTTTGAGGCCACAACTTTCTTCAAACTATTGAAATCTCAGAAAACAGCAACGACGGTCAGCAAAGCAGCAACATCTTAACAGGCAACAGAGGCAAAAAAAAAAAGACAGAGATGAAATGCGGTGTTTTCATCGCAAATCCACGTAAATACTTCAAGAACAGCTGTGAAGGGTGTTGACAGATAGAGAGTTTCCCCACAAAAAGCAATGGGAGCCGTCACATGAACACATGATCCACACAAGCGAGAAATAGTTGATATTTTGCACTCCCATTGGCTATCGGCTATGGCTTTCCGAATACACCCAGGAACCCCCCCCCCGCCCCTTCACAGGACACTCGTTGAACACAAATGAGGCGACAATGTCACTGCCCTCAAAAAAGTTCCATGTTGGCGCATTTGCTGGGTCATCGAGAGATCTGTGAACCCCAGAGCTTCATTACCCTTGGTGGTATGTTCAGCTCATTGCAGTCGGTACTACTGTGCCACATGCCTTGAAAAAGGCTATTTGTAACACCCAGCCCTGCATGCTGAACGGACAATTCCGGGTGGGGCGACCGCTCGGTTCTGGACGCCAACTACCCCCCCAACTAACTGTTGGCCGGAGGCCCCTTGGGGGGGGGGCATTGGAGGGGGGGGTTCAGGGTTCAGGGAGGGGCAATGGGGGGGGGGGTCTAGGAGGTGCTTGGAAGGGGCGGGGCGCTCCGGGAGGGTCGGATGGGAGGGGGGTCCATGTGCGGTGATTTGGGGTGGTGGGGGGGGGAGGGGGGGGGGGGGGTACAAGCTCCCCTTACCTCCCCTTGCCCTACCTCTAACCATACCATCACCATACACCTAACCCTAACCTTTGCAGCCAGCTGGTTTGGCCAACATGGCTGAACAAGATCCCCCAAAATTCGTTCATGGCTGCTTTTGCCACATCATTGCTCTCCATTTTGGACCCCAACACTCACTGTGACCCTAGCCTAGGGTGAGAGCTAGGGCTAGGGTTAGGGCTAGGGTGAGGGGTAGGGGTAGGGGTAGGTGTAGGGGGGTGGGGGTGGGCGTTAGAGTCAAGGTTGGGTTTAAGGATGGTGTTGGGGTGCAAAGTGGACAAAATTTTCCTTAGGGCACCTTTGGTGTTCATGGAGCATCGGGCGCCTTTGGCGCCCATGCACGCCTGAGGGCGACACCTTTGGCAACTAACTGTTGGCCGGAGGCCCCCCCCCCGGGGGGGGGGGGGGGGGGTAGTTGGCGTCCTAGGAGCCACGGAATCCCCCCCCCCCCCGGGCGGACAATATGATGGAGAATTTCGTGCATTTGGGCGTCGCATAATTGGCCTGCTGCCCTCTTTTTGCCCGAAAGTCACTTGCCATGATCCGCATATAAGTCTCACAACGTGCTGCCGCCTCCCCTGATGCACCACAGAAGCCTTTGATTTGACACAGGACACGCTCTGAAGATGTAGACTGGTGTCACTCGGAAAACCCCTCACAATGCAAAGAAGGATTGCAACATCCATTCACAGCAACCTACAATGAGACCATTCCATGGCACAAGGTCCGGTTGACGAAGCAAAGGAACCTTGACCTCAACACTGATGGCTTGTGGGGAATGCCTTTGAACATATGGTGGGTACTAGTGAAGGGTTGTAGGCTGCAGTGTTGGCAAAAGCTTAAAAAAATGTTCCCACCAGTATATATGGTGATGTGTGCCCCAAGGGAGTCCCTGCCCTTGCAGACAACTGAATAGACATGGCTGAACTGTGCAGTGCATGTCATTTGTGGCTCACTCACTTTGATTTGTGGTTTCCGACTGCTATAAAGCCCCTATGGTGCTGTAACTTAGGCGGCTCAAGTTGCAGGGTCAAAATGTGCCCAAAAGTGCCTGTCAGCACCACCTGGGAAAAATAGTTGTTTGGGGGGCCCGAAAACAAAGAGACACAGAATCAAGTGAAAAATTGATTACTTGGACCGTTTTGATTTGTTTATAAGGGAACCGACTGCACCAGAAAATAATTTATCACCCTAAAAATGTAATGCTTTTCCTGGAAAACCATGAGTTTCTCTTTCTTCTACCATTTATGCTTTCGTATGAAAATTTTCCAAAACCAGTTTTTGAAATGCATGTTGCACGCAGCACCACAAGAAGCATTTTTTGACACCCTTCTTTGCGTGAGGCCTCCCGCAAACATCAGCACAACACCGCAGTAAAATGCATCACAGGGAAAAACGTGCCGCACAAAGTGACAGCAAAAAGGTCGTCGAAGAAGAATGACTAGCGCGAGCCCTCGCGCATAATATATCAGAACAAACGAAGAAATTACTTTTTCTTCGGAGCAGCTTGCATCTTAGCACCCATAGATTTAGCAACGGACGTCTTACCCTTTGGCGGTGACTTTGCGGGCTGTTCTCTTGGTGCGGACTGACGAGCTGGCTGCTTGAATGGAAGTCTGGCCCGGCTCTCCTCGGACCCTGGTCTCACTGCCGCTTTCTTTGCTGTCTTGCCTTGGGAGACTTGCGGTTCCTCGTCCTCTTCTTCTTCATCCTCCTCCTCTTCATCTCCATCGCTCTCGTCGGTATGTTCACCGGTGACCGATTTCACTGCCTTGGGCTTAGAAGCAGTCTTCTTCTTCTTCGGGTCAGGTTCCTCACCAGTCGACTTCCGCTTTGCTGCAGGGGCCTGTGCGGCAGCAGCCTGACCCTTCTGAACGATCTCTTCCTCCTTCAGTTCGCACGCATCCGAACCGTACTTGTCATCCCGAACCCAAAGGGGAATACCACGGTTTGTCCAGTTGGCCTGCTGGTCCCAATCACCAGACTCGTCCAGCTTCGACCCTTGCGTCAAAACGTGGTTCAGTTGATTCTGCACTCTGTTGACCCAATTAGAGGCACTGTCGGAGGACACACCAGGAAGGTACATGAGAGAATCAGGCTCGATGGACGCAATCTTGCACGCCAGGTCTGGTTGATGATCGATGAACGCGAAAGCAGCCGTGAAGCCCGGCGTCTGCTTCAGGTGATGGAGGTGAGTATCGAAATACCACATGACATGCGCTATCGGCAGGGGGCCGCCAAATGCGGTGTCTTCCATCTCCTGTACTTGAGTAGGCCCAAACGTCAGATAATTCGGAATGTGCGAAGAGGGAACAGTTATTGCGTGAGGCCTCGCGCAAAGAGAGGACGTAACGACGAAATTATACCTTTCTGCTCCAGCTATCCGGTGACGAAATCAGCAACCAGCAAACGTTGAACAACGTAGGATCCCCCGCTGGCTTGGCTTTGGTTGGCCAACTAAAGATGGGAATACGCAACATGTTGCCAATGCGCGGTGCGTTGAAATCATCATTGAGACGCCTCTGTGTCTCCGTGTCCAGAACTTCGTACATGTTGTCAACGACAGTTTGAGATCCGCAGATAAGTGTATCAGCACGCGCCATTTCTTCATACAGCCAGGTCGGGCACATCGCCTCGGGAGCAAGATGTTCAAATATGTCGCCGTTGATGACAATCAGGTTCTTGTTGATCTCCAAGAACCGCTTCGGGGGTTCGTTCGCCAGAGCTGCAATTCGGGTCGCCTTAACTGTGATAATTTGACTTGCCAGCATTGGATCCTGCTGTTCCACTGTCTTGAAGTCACCAGTAACGCCAGCAGCTGCAGGGACCACACGGCTCTTGGCGACCTCTATGCCCAAGAGTCTTTGGACATTTAGGATTTGCGGGCTAACGGGTTTGCCTTTCTCTGCCACCTGCCACAGTGGTGCGCGCAACATTGATTTCCACACCGGCCATGGACCGCGACTCTTGCCTTCAGGTTCCCGCCAATAGCCCCATGTACCAAGAGTCACCTTCAAGGCTTGCTTCCCGAGTGCTGCAACCTCTTTGCGGCTGCGCATGTCCTTGGCTACAAAACAGAAAAGGAGAAGGGGTCGCACAGCCGTGTGGAAACACAACCCAGGCCTTGTCAGCGATACACACCTTTCTCAGGTCGAACGTACTGGTTGTTTTGTGGGTGGTCCAGATGCATCATGACCCACTGTTCAATGATGATGGTGTCAATCGATTTCTGCAACGACTGGAGGGTTGTTTTTGCTTCCTGCATCTCGGCTGCCACTTTCTTGTAGAAGTCCGGAAAGATGATACCCTCCAGCTTCTTTAGTGCGTTCTTCGAGACTCTTTCTCCTTTATCATGGAACCGTCGCAAACCTTTCACAGCATCCGGACCAGCGTAATACGCAAACGTCATGAAATCTTTCCACGATTTATACGTTTTGTCCTGAGAAACACAAGGTCATGCGCGAGGCCTCGCGCAACGGGCAGAGTCGAAACGACGTTAAATGAACATACGAATTGACCCGGCTGCTTCAGTTCAGCGGTTGGAACAAGAGCACTCATCTGCACAGCATTCACAATGGCGATCTTGAGATTGTTATATGTGTCAAGTATGTTCCGCCGCCCCTGATCTTCAACACAACGAAGGAGGTTATCTACCGCCTCATACAGTGGTATCGGTTCAACGTCTTGTGCGCTTCCTTGTGCTTGTCCCGCCAGTTTCGCACGGAAGGCCCACGGTGTATCTGGCCTCAGAATATCGGCCGTGCATGTGGTATGCGACTTGTACAAATCCAGACATGCTGTCCGTCGCTTGTCTTCAAAACTGCTTCAACGTTGTGCTGTCCAGATACACACCAATAATCGCCATCTGTGAATGGAAGACAGGTCCATGCGCGAGGGCTCGCGCAACGAGAACGACGAATTGTCGGTTGGAAACATACTGTTGTCTTCCCAGAGAACGACGTGTATGGGGCGTGTTGGTGGTGCTGCTTCGAGTGACTCAATACGCTTTTGCAGTAACTTTGGATCTTTTCGTCTGATATGTCCTTTTGTCTTCTCCTGGTCGATCCTCACCTTGCTCAGCTCAATCTTCACTTGCTTCCCATCTGGCTGAAGGTAGTCCTCGATGTCTGTACCCATCGTCAGGCCAGGATCTGGTGTTTCCTTCTTCTTCCGCCCCTTCTTCGGCGTTCCAGTCTCCGATTCCGATTCTTCAGGGTCATAGTCGGTATCCACCAGTTCCTCACCTGTCTTTTTGGCGGGGCTCGCCATTCTGCGATAAGAAGAAGGCCTGTTTCGCAAGGAACGAAGCATTAAAAAAAGGTCAAAACGGCAGAGAAGAATCGATGTATGACGCGTTTTTAGCGAAAACGGGTACGGTATTGCTCAGAATGCAAAACTAAGAGGTACCGCAACTGTTTTTTACTAACAACCTTGCGCGAGGCCTCGCGCTAGAGAGGGGGTATAAAAACCTGTTGTTGCACGCTGTTTGCGCGAGGCCTCGCGCATCACTGCATGGTCTCCAATCTTCTCCGAACGTTTCGGATCGTGTCATCTTCTCTCTGCTCCTCCAACATAGTGCGTTGGGGAATCAGCTCCGACAATTTTCTCTTAAAACCCGCCTTAAGCGGCCCCTGCTGAGTCAGTACTAACAACACGGACACAAGGACTTGTTTGTAATGGTTAGACCCCTTTGGAATTAGAAGAGATGGTGGAAAGCTGGGTACACCCCTGCGTGGCCAATGTGCCTGGATTGCACAAGTAGGCTCCGGGCACCACCTAACCCAGGGCACGTACACACGCTCTGCATTCAAGTAAGCGGTTAGCCGCTGACGCACGGAATTAACAAAGGAATTGGGAATTTTGCACACATTAACCCTGTGACCTTCTTTCCGGATAGAGATTAGATGGTAGAGATCGTCAACGTCGCCAATGGTCACTACACCCCGGTTTTGCCCTTTCTTCGTTACAAGGCTGGAAAGCACACTTTCACAAAACTCCTCAGCAAAAGACTGTCCAGGCATAGCTGAGTGCCATGCCGTGTGGCATAATAAGGCAGTTGCAACGGTGCGTTCGTACTTTAAAAGTGTGTCCCCCATGTTCAAACGGTCCAAAAGACACATGACGATATGCAGTCCCTCAGAAGCGAAAACACCCGTGTTAGCGTTCTCACCAGCCCAATTGCACTGCCTCACAAAGTGGCCTAGGTACAGTAACATAGGACAGTATTGTGTTAACAGAACCTGCATGGCTTTACAGACAGCGTACCGAAGACGAGTTCGGCGATTCACCGGACGCGCCAGCCCCAGGGTGTGACATTTTCTGTTGAGGCGCCGTATGTGGGGTCCCATACCCAGCAGCAGTGCACCTACGGTTATCTCCATCGTGATCAGCTTGGGAAAACAGGGGACAGTCTCACCGCTGCGCAACAAACCTTTACGGAAAAAAGTCACAATTGGCCAAAATGAGCGAAATGTTTGTGTAACACAAAATTTGTACGCGTGCCAGAAGCCGTATAATATACCGTGGGACCGCAAAAACAGCCGGACATTCCCGCTTGATATTATTCGCCCGGTGCCTGCCAAGAGACCGCATTGGTAAATGGAAAAGGTAAGCAGCAACGTGTCGCTTCTTAACCTACTGCAGTTCACCAGGGACTTGGCCCAACACATCCGGCCCAACACATCCGGCCGGTTGTGCCTGTTTTATGTGACGTTGAGGGTTGTGAATGGTGGTGGAGGGGTGTAGCAGGTTGAAAAGCTCTGACAACCCTCAACAACTCGATCCCAACAAATCCGTAACAATCAGCGACAATTTTTCAACCCCCACAACAACCCTCAACAACCAAAGCCGTGAACGACCCTCAACGACAACGTGCAAGGCTAAAAGACGCCGCGCAACCCTCCGCGAACCTCCACAACCACAACCCTTGAGAAGAATGGTTTGCAATATTGTTCGGAATGGGGCACGAGCAGACAACAAGTTTTGAAATCTCCGCAAGAATTCTACTTTATTTTGACAGTGATCTGAGCAATTTGGGATCCACAAGCAACGATGGGCAGCACTGCTCTGGGCGGTGGAATGCCTTGAGCTTTCACCAATGGCTGGCAAACAGCCCCCAGCATGCGTGCCACAATAGGAACACGCCGTTCCAGCTCTTCGAGGCTAGGATGACCATGCCTGTAGCGTGGTGCATCCCGTAGGAGCAAGACAGCCAACGCTGTTGCGTTAAGGCTCTTGTCGTTCTTGTCAAGGTTTGTGGTAAATTGTTTGTTGTACCAGTTGTCCATCCATAACACAACCCACTGCTGGTGTATTTTGTTCCATGTAGTTTGTAACTTGACTGTGGCCCTCTCCTTCACTGAAGGTGTGCTGTATCGCGCTAGACCGGACCTTGCCAAAATGCGCCGCTGCGCCCTGCTCCCCTCTATCGCAACAACAAACTTTGGTTTTCCCCGGTACGGAACTGCGCGGTGGCGCATCAACAAATAAAGGCGCCAGGCCTCCTCTATCAAAACACCAACCCATCTCTTGCCCTCTGCCGCGATTGCCTTTTCAACGCTGCAACGCGTCCTTTCATTTTTGCGCAGACGCAGAAAAAACACAAACAGCAATCGCGCGCCCTCGTCCCCGTGCTTTAGCCCTTCCCACAATTCTTCTGCCGTGTGATACGGCGGCTCCTCTGAGCAGACATCGCGGAATACTCCAGATGCCGCCGCCACTGTTTTCTCGAGGTCCGACACTTTGCGCAGGGGCATTGTTACTGTGAAAAAAAAAATGCGCAAAGGTATCTTTCTACATATTGTTGTTCGAAAAAGTTTCCAGCTTGAAACATCAACCTGTCACACAGTTTTCGCGCAACCAATTATTCAATGATTCGCTGGTCGCATGCACCATTTTCGGTTTACTGTAACTGTCTGCTGGTCCCACATTTAACTGGTTAATCCCAACTGCGGTAGCCAGTTGCGGCGCGCTACCATCGCTGTTGGGCAGTGAAGTCAGCGGTGACCACATTATGAAAACTAGAGATGCCGGCGGGACCTGCGGGGCCGGCCATGCAGCAGCGCCGCATCAAAGGGAATGTACATGCTGTGTAGTTGGTGGATCTGTCCATTTTCTGTTTCTATGCGCGTTCATGACCTCCATTGCGCGAGGCCTCGCGCAAACATCACTGAAAATTTATTGTTTCTCATGCGCCATTCCATGCGCGAGGCCTCGCGCATGAAACTACAGTTTCTTCCGGAACATTTATACATTTAAGAATAAACAGGTGTAATGAAATGAAATTTTATTCATTAATATATCCATTTCTATCACTCCATCCTGATAATGATACAAAGTTACGTGTATAAAGACGTCAAATTTCTCTTTTCCGACAACCTGCCTAATGCATTGCGCTGTAGTACATTAATCTTACACAAATGATCGCCTTTGCGCGAGGCCTCGCGCAAAGAATGGACACAAAACAATACTTTTCCGTAGATGACCCATGGGATGTATCACTTCAATGACAATATTTATTTCATGGCAATGGTTCACGACGTGCTACGCGTATCAATCAAAATAATCATTATTTGATGTATTCCGAAACCTCTCTTTTTCCTACCTTTTCTGTTGTTTTTGACCCTGCAACTTGAGCCGCCTAAGTGTAAATGGCTCATCGGAATGCCCTTTTCATGCAGATTTGCAAAATAACACCTACCCCCCCTTGTGACATTCCATCTGGTTGTTGCTCCTTTACGGGCCCCTGGACAGTCACCCGTTCTTCCCTTCGCATGTTGTGTTGGGTTGCTGCTTTCTGTCGGCCGCTGTGGCCGGTGCTCTTGCTGGTGTCGTTTCTGCGTTCGCGGAGCCCAGTAGTTGGTGTGTTGGGGCTGTGCTGGATGTGGCATGGTGTGCCGTTTGCGCGTCAGCGGCGCCCAATAATTGGCGTGTTGAGGATGTGCTGGTTGTTGCCGTGGTCGTTTGACTGTTTTTGCTGTCCATGCGCCTCTGTCCACAGGCCGTCCGTAGCCTGCCTCGTTGTGTTTCTGTGTGCGTGAGGCCCAGGTGCCCTATTTCTCCACGCTGTCCCGGCCGTCCACCACATGTCCTTTTCCCCCTCACCACTGGTCTGCCCCTGATGGGCTCCCACTCCTGTTGCGCAAACAGCCCATCTGGGCTGCGGGAGACACCCCCCACCTGATGCCGGTTGAGCAGGGGTTGCCCTGGCACCCGGTAGCGACGGGGCTGGCTGGCCAAGCCGTCCCCTTTATTGTCGCTGCCTCCCATGCCACGCTCTGCCATCCACTCCATTCTGGTTCCCTGTTCCCGCTATTCTGGTTGCCTCTCCTGCTTGCTGCTTGCTGTGCCCCTCCTCCTTGTTTGCTGTGCTCGCCCTTGTCCCTCCTGGTGTGGCTCCCGTGTTCCGTGTGTCTGTGTTACTCCTCCCCCTGTCTGTTGGTGCTCCCGGGTGCCCCTGTCGCGCACCCCCTCCTGTCCCACCCACCTGCCCCCCCCATACGAGGGTTTCACATCTCCGTACAACGTGGACTGTCCCGTGGCCGGTGGGCTGGCCACGGCCCTGTTGCCACCCCCGTGGCGGGCACATCCCGGCGCGTGGGGCGCAGTTCCCACCCTTGTGGAGTACGTGGGCACCTTGTAGAGGGGGGGGGGGGGTGTTTGCTGATGGCTCTCTCGGCGTGCGCCGCATTTGGTGGTTGCTACAGTGCTCGCACCTCATGGTCCCCTTGTGTATTGTTGTGTGTCCTGTTGGGGCTCGTCTTACTGCCGTGTGTGGGGCGGCCCTGTGCCCAGTTGCTTTGCTGCTTGCGTTCCTCCCAATTTCGGGCTCTTCCTTTTTCTGCTGGCACGCTCATTGCTGCTGGTGTGCGGCGCCGGGGAGGCAGCATGTCGCTCCCTGCATCCCTTTGTGGCTGTCGGGTTGTCCCACTTGCAGTTGGGTGGTACCAGGGGCACCGGGCACTTTTGCACATGTCTCCAAATCTACAAACTGACCTGTCACTGGTGTTTGTTGGGGTTGTTCTGGGGTGAATGTGGTGCATTGTTCCCCCCCAGGGGACGACATTTTTCCATATTGGAGCAAAACGTGCAGAATGCACCCAAAAAGTGCCAATTTGCTCCGCATTTCCACATTCTGACCATCCCTGACACATATGCTCAACAATATGTCTGACGCCGTAGAGCAAGGGCAAACTATCATCTTGTTTCCAACAAAGCAACCTTGTGTTGTGCCGCATCACAGCGGGACCACAATCAAGAAAAGCACAGACCAGGGTTTTGCTCAGTCGAGGGGGGTTGACTGAGGGACTCACCCACCAGATTTAAGGAAACCCTAGGGACCCAAACAGCCCATCCCCACAGGTGGAAAGGGGGGGGAAGGGCGATGCAGCTGGAAACCCACCACCCAACAGGCTTCCTGACCACTAACCTGCAGCAAAAAGGCAAAACAACTCTTCCAGTGCATTCGGCGCCAACCCAAACCCCGCCCACATAATAACCCATCCCCCAGGGGGGGAGGGTGGGGGGGGGAGGGTATCGGAGACCCACCCACCCAGGATTTCCGAAATACCCACCAGTAGGCCAAGCACTAAGCAAGACCTTGGCACAGGCTGACAACCAGTTCTATGGTACAGTGGCAGGAGTAGATACAACAAAGCCTGACAGGGGTTCTCATCGACCCTGGAACATCAACAATAGCCGCACCTACATCTTTGTTCTTGGGATGGCCCCAGCACGGCTGCAGCAACTTCTGTTCTGGGGGCCCTCCTCGAAGCTCATGGCCAAGGTTCGTTTCCAGGTCCTGCAGCACCTCTGCAGTGGGGTCCAATACTTCACTAGCCTTGTATTCCTTTAGTATATGATACAGCTGTCGATCCGAGAGATCCTGCAGCCATGCAAACCCAATGTGGTGCCACACCATTCACGGCACACACATGCAAGCCCCAAGTCAGTCTGAAAGGTTTTCGGCCACGTGCTGACTGCAACTTATCATTGGTCCTTGAACACATATATCCTTGTGCTTGGGTGGTACTTCAAGGTCCATTAACTGGATCCAAGACTCTGACAAGACCAAGACTCTTCACAGCCCCAACAAAGATTCCAAGTGCTGTTTTGTGGAAGGGGATGATTGGCGTATGATTATTGTATTGACCTGAAGCGAAGTATGAAGTGAAGGTGCACACTGAAAGAGTGTTGTAGCGGCCTAAAAGAGTGAAATTCATCACAACACCCTTCTCCTCTGGCACCAACAAACAACAAGCAGCACGCAACAACAAGAACATCTCCAAGCTTGTGGCCACTGCCAAAATCTGGGCCAAAATAGCAGTCAGATGATAAGATAACCAATGTGAACTTGTCCTTTATCATGAGTCTGATGTTGAGGATGCCTGTATGATCTTCGCCGGGATTACTACTCTGATCTTAATCTCAATCTTAGATCAACGGTTTGGTCTTTGGTTGCCGTTTAATCTCAAGGTGACGAGTGATATTGGCCAATATCATCACCACTTGTCTACTCTACTCTTGTCGTCTTGCACACTGACATGTGGCTTTCCCAAATCCAGAGCTGTTGCAGGGAAGATCAAACTTTATCATCAGTTTGCTGTGAAGATCACCATTCTTTTCTTGGCCAAGATTACCAGTTTGATATCAAGATCACCTATGTGGCCTTAGCGAAGGTCACTACTTTGATCCAGATAATGATCTGACCTTTGATCTTACCAGCACCATATCTTTGACCAGCGTGTAATCACTGGAGTGATTCAAGCCAATCTGGGACAGGATCGCACCAGAAACCCAGAAATCTGAAGATCAAAGTGTTCATCTTGGCCAAGAGCACAGTGTGATCAGTACTGATCACATCATGGCCACCTCAAGATCAAAATTCAAGCAGCGACAAAATTGGGCAAGATTACAACAGTCATCTTTCAATCAAACGGGTGATCTGAAGATGGCAGCAATGTTGGCCAAAATCACAGGTGATCTTCACATCACACTGGTGAGAAAAATCAAAGTGGTTATCTGGGCCAACATCAAATGAGTGATTGTGACACCAAATGCTGGTGATCATACCATCAATCTGGTGATCTTGGCTTACACTAGCCCTTCAACAATTGTGAGTGCCAAAAAGGAGTGCCCAAGGACCACCCTGCAGATTGGCAAAATCTCAGTCCCTATTTCCGGCTGATGCGGGTTGCCGTGGCGAAAAACGAAGGCTGAAATGTAGGCCCATGCTTCACGACAGTCAGCAGGAGGACTACTGCTTTTTATGATGCTTCCCAATCATCTGCTACATGGTCCGTGGTCCACAATGGAACCGAAAATTATGTAATGCCGTTGTGGCCCCCGAACGAAAGATAAGTTTGGACAAGTTGCACCAGTTGGATATGCTAAGGGTGTGCAGTGAGTACCTTGCAGATATCCTGACGCATCCCCGCGTCCACGAGGTCTTGTTTGGGCAGCATCAGCACGTCGCACATCTGCCGGCAGCGAGACAAACTCTGTGGCACGGCTGCCGCTGGAGGCGACACCAATGGCAAGCGGTCCGTGGACGTCCGGCGGCTCTTGCCAGAGAATCCAAATGCAGAAAGGGACTCCTCGATCTGCGCAAGAACGCAGCACGCTCACAATGCATGACTGATACCAAGTCATGGTGCTGGCATGCCCCACTTCCCCCAGGTTTGGGGGGCTGTGCAACAAAATGGGGGCTGAACCATTAAGGTAAAGCCAACAAATGGTTCCTATTTCTTTCCCAGAAAGTCTTGGAAGTAGTTCAGGTCGGACAACAAGGGAGGGGTGGGTACTCCCCCCAAACCCTTAAATGGAACTCTGCCATATCTGCTGATGTGAGTTATGTCTATCACGAACAACGCAAGTGTCAGCAGTCAGAAGATGAGCAGCTCTGCTGCACAGGAGCCCTGCAGCCCGCAGCCCCACAGCCCCACAGCTGGCAGCCCCGCAGTCGCGTAGCCCCACTGTGAGGCTGCTCACTTTGCAGCCCAAAACTGGGGGAGTCTGTGCCATGGGCTCAACGGACCAGGCCATTGATGAGTGCATCCATGTCACAAATACCCGTGCCTCACAAAGATGCGTAGCCGGGCCGTTGCCCGCCACAACTAGTACCTTTGCACTCGAGGACGCGCGGCCTTTTTGCCCTTCGAAAGGTTTCCAGTGTACTGATGAAAACCCGGTGGGTATCTGTCCCGTCTGAACACTGCTACAGTGCACCACTTTTTTGGTGAAAAAGATTTTGCACGCGACAGGGGGTCGTTCACAAGGGGGGGGGGGGGGGCTAAAGCCCACAAGCCCATGATCTTCCCTAAGCAAGAGCGCCCGCTGGGACCCGAGGTCCACCGCCTTCACCACCTGCAGCAAGTCACTAAGTGGCCAAAAAAAAAAGGGGGGGTTCCCCACTTGTTGTGGACCAGAAATAGCGTGGCTCAAGATTCGCTCTCCGTGAAAAGAACAACAATCATCACCGAATGCTTTCGCCGGTACGCACACAGCCCATTTCCCCCCCCCCCCCGCTTGCGGGGATTCGTGGAGAGCGTAGCACCAGACAAAACTAAATCTCATGGGGACTTATTGAGACTGCCCCTAGAGCTTCTCCACCTCTTCGTGGAGAACTGCATAGCCACTCAGCATAGCCTTGTACCCTCTGCTTTGCTTTTAACTCTGAACGCAAAGATGCTGGTTCGTGTTCTCCAACTCCTGACAATGCTTGCACTTTTGGCTTTCGTTGCTTAGGCACCCCAAACCGATGTCCTTGTTGACCCCCCCGCAAACATCCAGAACCGCAGACGCACAGAGCCAAGCCAGCCCCCAAATCGGCGAAGAAATCCCAACAAATCGGCAAACAAATCGGCGAACCAATTTTTTGGTTCCCAGTGACGTGGATCTCAGTCCCAGGGCCCAAACACACCTTCCTTTTGGTTGCTCAGTTGTTGGAGCCATGTGGTAACCCAAAATATGTCTCAATTTTCAAAAAAATTTTCGTCTCTCGGTCTGTACATGGTCCCTGAGCAATAGCATGACATTGCAAGGCGGTGGTCTAGTGGGATATAGTTCAGTCAGCATTTTTACTGGCGTGGGATCGATCCCAACTGGTTACAGACCGGATTTTTTTTGCATTTTTTGTCACCTGTCTTGCTGAGAAAATTGGTCTTCCATGCACAAACAAGGGTTGCCAGAAGAAAATCAGTGCACACGGACTGGCCATTTGCATCTCCTTGTGTGCTGGGTGGGTGTGCAGCTCTGATCTGCAACCAACCAGGGGGGGGGGGCGTTTCTGCGAAATGTGAAGTCATGCCGTTTTGCCTAAAATTGGCCACTTCGAAAAAAGGGGGGGGTTTTTACCCCTTTTGCGCGCAACTGAAATTTTCCAAAACGCGCCGCGGGGGGTTACCTTGGATGTGCACAAGTGCGTATTTGCCCATTGTTTAGGCATGCAGAAGGAAATTTGGGGGTGTCTTGCTTCAAAAGTGACGGATCTTTGTACGCTTACTTGATGCTCCTGTTTCACATATTAGGTGTGGCAGGGACGCGGTGGCCTAAGGGGTTAGCATACAACAACGGAGGCCTCCACTCTACCTCCTCACCAATGCAATGGTGGTTGTAGCCGCCCACACCCCCTGCCGGGGGGGGCCATGGATAATTTCTCTTCGGCGCGGCCCAACACCGAAGAGGGTGCCTCACAGGGTGCCCAATCCTGCCAGACGTACGTTCCGTCACATTTCGCGTTTCGCGTCACCGCTTCATGGGGTTCCCAGTCCCACAATGCGGTCGTTTCGAGTCGTTTCGTGTTGCTGCCACGGGTGCCTTCCCACTTTTCACTTGCTTGCCTTGCCCGCGGGGTTGCTTGGTGGTCTTCTTGTACACTTTCTTGTGTCCTGTCGCAACGACCACTTTGGCACTACTGTCCGAACTGCTGCTGTCGGAACTAGACTGCGACAATGTAGAGGACGTCCCACCACTACTAGAATTGGTCGTTGACGAACTATCCGTGTCGGAGCCGTCTGACTCATCGGACGCGCGACGCTCTGGACGCCAATCTTCATCGGCCTCACTTGTAGGTCGTTGTGTGCCATATTTGTCCCCTCCTTCATCACCCGTGGTTGTGGCTTGTCCCATGCCTTCCCTTGCTTCCTTGTCCACATGAACCGAACCTTTTCTGCTTTCTCCGCCTTTGTCTTCCGAGCATCAAACAAAGGGGACAAAATCCAAATTGGCCAGATGTTCCTAAGCAACGCAAGCGGGGGGCAAAATCAGAAGTGGCCCACTTGTGGGCAAGGTGGCTACGTCACCCCTGCCGTCTCGGGGATCCCCACCGCTTCAGAGTGGGGGGACAAAATCAGAAGTGGCCCACTTGTGGGCAAGGTGGCTACGTCACCCCTGCCGTCTCGGGGATCCCCATCGCTTCAGAGCGGGGGGACAGAATCAGAAGGGGCCCACTTGTGGGCAAGGTGGCTACGTCACCCCTGCCGTCTCGGGGATCCCCATCGCTTCAGAGCCGGGGGACAAAATCAGAAATGGCCCACTTGTGGGCAAGGTGGCTACGTCACCCCTGCCGTCTCGGGGATCCCCACCGCTTCAGAGTGGGGGGACAAAATCAGAAGTGGCCCACTTGTGGGCAAGGTGGCTACGTCACCCCTGCCGTCTCGGGGATCCCCACCGCTTCAGAGCGGGGGGGCAAGATCAGAAGTGGCCCACCTGTGGGCAAGGTGGCTACGTAACCCCTGCCGTCTTGGGGATCCCCACCTCTTCAGAGCGGGGGGGCAAAATCAGAAGTGGCCCACCTGTGGGCAAGGTGGCTACGTCACCCCTGCCGTATCGGAGATCCCCACCGCTTCAGAGTGGGGGGACAAAATCAGAAATGGCCCACTTGTGGGCAAGGTGGCTACGTCACCCCTGCCGTCTCGGGGATCCCCATCGCTTCAGAGCGGGGGGACAGAATCAGAAGGGGCCCACTTGTGGGCAAGGTGGCTACCTCACCCCTGCCGTCTCGGGGATCCCCATCGCTTCAGAGTGGGGGGACAAAATCAGAAGTGGCCCACTTGTGGGCAAGGTGGCTACGTCACCCCTGCCGTCTTGGGGATCCCCACCGCTTCAGAGCGGGGGGCTAAATCAGAAGTGGCCCACAAGTGGTCAAAAATGCTATATAGTGGTAGTGTGAGGTGCGCTAAGCAAACCCTTCCCCCCATAAAAGGGGGGGGTTTCGGTTATGTGAAAACCCTACTTTTGCCTAAAAATTTGGCCAACGAAAAAAGGGGGGGCGTATGTAAAACCCCCCATGCTGTCGTTCTCCGCAGAACCGCCCCCCCCCTGCAACCAACCCTGTGGCAGACCCTGGGGCAGCAGTAGAAGACTCTGCAACAGACGCTGAAGGCTCCACAACCCCAGGTTCCACTGACTCTGTGGCCAAAGATGTGGCTGCACCCGACACAACTAGAGGAGCCGAAGGCACCTGCAGCCTAGAATCCAATGTTTGGGGGGCTGATGATGATGTGCTTAGAGAACGGCGCCCGAAGAACGAACTGGGGCGTGCAGAGCGAACACACAAGTCACAAACCGCCCCATGACCAGCATCAGGGTACTTGTCCCGCAGAAAAGCTTGATCAGTGGGGGACAATGAATCCCAGGGGACCACAGACTCGTGTTTTTGTGGGCAGAAAAAACACTTCATGGTGCCAATCTGAACAACCAATATAGAAAGAAAAGGTATTATCTAGTGTCCCAAAGTAAATGATGCACATCCTAGACTGACACCTCCCAATCAGGTGTCCTAGAATCCCAGAAACCCCAACAAGTCGGCAGAATGAATCGGCCAAATCACAGAAACCCCACAAATCAGCAGAACAAATCGGCCGAATTCGGCCGCCGATTTGGGGGCTGGCTTGCAGAGCCCAAATTCACTGAAAAACAAAGGATGATATGAACACAGCAGGGGTGGTGCTTGTGTGGGGTGGGATGGACCACTGGAGGCGCCCTTCCTGCAGGGCTGCTCACTAAGTTGGGGTCCCAAAAATTAGGGGGCTTACCCGCATGCCCGCTCCAAAGGGAGCAATCGCTACCTCCCGGTGCTCCTGAGTTGCGGGCAAAGACACCTTCTTGACGACCAGTTTGAGCTGGACGCCCCCGTGCATACTGCTCACTACGTCGGCGTGCCGCAGCATTTCATTCAGCAGCAAAGTGTCTACCAAAGGGAAAACAACGGCCGCAAAGGCACAGCAAGAGACACGACAGGCCAGGATGTCAAGTCACACCGTGCGAAGAACCCCTACCACGCAAGACACATACAAACCACCACTTTCCCGAATCAAAACCTACTGCGGTGACCCGTGCGGATTGGAAGTGTCTGTCTGTCAGTTTTGCGCCATACTGAAGACCCAAAGCAGGTCGATTTTCGGTAGTTGGTCCCGCAGCCCCAACCCGCTCTCTGGGATCGTAAAGTAGCCTTGCTGTTGCTGGACATCGATGTAGACCAGGCTCGTTGGGCGTGCAGCTGATCGGACGAGAAAATCCGCGAAATGCTGGCGGTGGCGCCGGAAATCGCGATTATTTGACCTTCAACCGAAAACGGCGATGAACAACACCGCTGGGGCTGGGCTTTGGGTTCAAAAGCAAAAAATAAAAAAATTCGTCACTTTGGGTTAAAAAAAATGGGTTGTCGAACAGCCCCCAGCCCCCCCATGCCCCGTATCTGCAACCGGGCATCTGGGACAGCAAAATGGCCGGAACTTGGCGTAGGCCGAATTGGACGCCGACCAAGACCAGGCTCTGAGCGTTCCGAGGCTCTCAACATGTGGGTGTGCCAAACCAAGAAATGCTGCAGCATACCCCTGGCGCGCCCTAAGATGCATGAGCACTCTGGGGTGCCTTGCACAGGTGGTCTCACAGAGTCGGGGCCCGCAAATTGTTTCAACTCAAAATCGAGTCAACTCAAAATCGAAAATTCAAAAGGAAAAATCCTCCTTTTGCGCAAAATTTTGGGCGCGCACAGCAGCAGGCATACACGAGACGTTCATGGAACCCGGTCACTAACAGCTGCTTACTGCTGCCTTCGAGCAACAGATAACCTCTGTCGGTTGACCGCCAACCGCGGTCGATAAATCGCTAGCCGCGGGTGCTGCCAAGCGATTACCAACCGCCTTCAGGTCCACACTCACCGCTGACCAACGCCCCTCAATTTCCAATGACAAACGGCAATAAAACGAACGCTGCCACTCAAAGAAACTCCTGAGCCACCTGTACACACACGCGCACGCACACAGAAACACGCACACGCACACGCACACGCACACGAACGCACGCACGCACACAAACACACCAGTAAAAGTCGTGAGATGCAGAGCAACGGTGTAACACAATATTGAAGGGGCGTTGACGGTGTCTAACTCAATTTTCAACTGTGAACAAACGAAGTAGATGATTTACACCCCCACTTCCCATTCCTGATGACCAGTTCCAGGTCAGGGATGAGCTCCACGTTGACCAATTCACAGTGTAAGATGTAAGTGTGGGGCAGAATGTTTGCAACTTTGTGCCCATCAGTCCTAGAAGAGTTGCTTCCCCCGCCGCCCCCAAAAAAAGGCTGCCGAGATTTGTGTTTGTTGGTGTGTATCAGCCTGGCAACCTGAAGCAGTGACTCATCCGAGGGAGTTTCCCAACCCAGAGCAGTGGTACTTATTTTGGTTGCACGCTATACTTCCACCAGCTCCGAAGGCAGTGGCTTGCCCCAAACACAAGGTTGGCAGAGTTGTAGTGTGTTTGCGCATTGTGTGTGTGTGTGTTGGGGGGGGGGGGGGGGTCAGAAAGTCTGGTAGGTTGGTGTGTTGTACAAACGGTGCCATGTGTGTTGTGTGACCTGCTTTTGCTGATTGAGGTCATTTGTGAAGGGAGTGGGTGACAGGAGATGGGGGCGGTGGTTGTGAAATACAAACAGGATGCAAGGTCTGGTTGCATGGCACTGGAAATTCCTGCCCAAATGAGGCCTTCTGTGGCGTTAGGTAGACCTTCCAAGTGCACCTGCAGTGAATCCATGGAAGGAACAAGTCCATTTGGATCCACACTGCATATTTCTTGCAAAGGGAAGGGTGGTTGGGGTGTTAAGGTAGACGCAACTTGAGCCTGTGGTACACTGCGCACGCTGCACAGTATCCAAACCCAACACGGTAACCAGGGGTCCGGACCTTGTGGGGTCCAGATTCTCGACATATCGAGGAAATGGAACCTAATTCAAAAAGCTTTGAAAATCTCCTTTTCACATTGATTTCAAAAAGGTATAGCATACTCTACCCGAGGTGACAACAGTGTTAAGTAATTCAGCCGAAAAATTGAAAACCTGGTTCATGAACGGATGACCCCCCCCCCCCAAAAACACCCAAAAAACGCCCTGCACAAATTGTCGCCATATTCTGCGGATAATTTGCAAGGCACAGAAGCACTTTGCAAAATTGATTCGATGTCCTTCACCGCGTTGCTGTTCCTTTCTGTCCTTTGATGTCGAATTGTTTTGGTATGGGTTCTGAGCTTGTGAAATAATAATATGCCCATCTCTTGTAATGGACCTAATGCTTGTGCTGAGAATGCGAGGGTCCAACAAAAGACGATGGGTGGCAGCCACCCGAGTGTGAGCCGCCCGGACGCCAAAACCATGAAGAGCAACTTTGTAGAGAGAATGTGTAAGTTATCAGGGGTTCAGCCCCGCAGTCGATTTGAAACAGTGGTTCGAATACCATGGACCTGAGGAGTGACAAAAGCCAGGGGCATCCAGCAATCATTCTTGGAACCTGACGCGCCAAATGCAAACCGAGCCCACAAAACCATGCAGACATGCACGCATGTCCATGCAGACGCGCCATAATCACCTGCTCAAGCGCACGCTCCAAAGGCTGCATCTCAAGCGACGGCTGCGACAACTGTGCAGCAGCAGCCACGATCGGCGGTGTGATTGCTTGCCGCATGGCTTCCTTAACAGAATCAAGAGTCGTGGACATGAGTCTGTCGTACCCCATCATGACACACGGGAGCAACTCGGCGACGAAGGATTGCACCGCTGCCACCGAGACACTGTCAGACCCCTGACGAGGAGAACACAAGGCGACAGAGGTTGTTTCGGCCAAGGAAACCACTCTCCTGTCCGGATGCGCTGGGGCCAATCACATGCAAAACACACATCGGCCAACACCAGAGCAACTACTGTCATGCACACGGCACATGCACCTGCGAGACGACACGGCCCGGTGCGCTGGTTGTCTGTGGTGCGCTCTGGACCAGGCGGTTTGACGGACCCTCACTTTACAGACGTCCGGCACAATGCTCCAAAGAGGGCCAGGAATACCACCACCGTCTCCCAATCCCTATAACTACGTTGGAATCTACAACAGCCCTGGACTCCTGTGGGCCCCTTGAATGACACCACAACACAAGCGCATGGCTGCACGGCGCACCACCCAAAGCCTTGAAGAACCGAATGAAACGCAGGAGCGAGGCGCCGCTTGCAACACTGGCTCCGGGCGGAAGTGTCGAACTCCTCGTTAGATCTGCGTGCGCAGAAGGTCGGGCGCTTTTTGTGCGAAAGTAAATTGCTGCAGGCGGTGAAGGCGGTGGACCTCGGGTCCCACCGGGCGCTGTTGCTGGGGGTCAATTGTGGGTTTGTGAGCCCAGCCCCCCCTCTCAATGAACAGCCCCCTGTCACATGCAAAATCTTTTTCACCAAAAAAAAGTGGTGCACTGTAGCAGTGTTCAGACGGGAGAGATACCCACCGAGGCTACCAACCCCCAACCCCGCCCACATGGGCCTCCACAGACACATGGACCAGAAATGACCCAGGACCAGAAGCACCACTGCGAAACTTGACCACTGACACACATCAGCCTCATGTACCACAACAGGTGACAGGTCAGAGTGCCGGACCCGTTGCCCTGCAACAGAGGCGTTCCCCAACTCTGCCACTATAAACGTTCAGACGCAGCCCATGCCTGGGACTGCGGATCTCTCACAAAAAACTCAGCATCTGAACCAGGAAGGGGCGTCCCAGGGGCTGAAGTATTGGAAGGGGGAGGGTCTGACCCCCCCCCCCCCCTGCCTTCACCCCCCACCACCCCACCAACGCCTGAGACCCTCATCAAAACCTCTCCAGTACAACTAATGCCTTGTAGACACCGCCTGGGAATTGTCTGGGAGGGGCGTGTTGGGCAGCGGAGAGATATTGCCACTTCCACCATTCACTCTTTTGCAGGTCCTACGCGGCTTCCACTCCCTGCACAAGACATCGGAAGGGGCAAGGCGGGGGCACGGGAACCGACAGACTTCACATGCTGGGATAGGAACTGGGGGTGTTCTTTAAAGGGGGGGGGGGGGGAAGGCATTTCCCCAGTGGTTTGAAAACCGGTCACCAGCGTTTGGATGGCGGGTGCAAACCGGTTGGAGGGCCTTTGGGGGCGGACAACAGCGGTCAGCAGGGCTGACCGTCACCGCAGGGGGGGGGGGGGGGCTCCTTCGAGCGCAACGCAAGGGAGGGCCTGCGTGGGCTTTGCTGTGCTGCTGTGCTACAAACAGCAATGAAACGGAAGACATCGTGATTGCGGCTCCATATGCAGGCACTGCATGGGTCGCTCTGGAATCGCAAAACCGCAGCAGCAGCAGCAGCAGCAGCAGCGTTTCGCATGGACATCGCATACCTTGTCTCGGCGCAAAACTGAAGCGTCCAGCGGACCACAGAGGAGAGGGCGCATAGTCCGGAAGGGCTCGGCCCGGTCCTTCGCGTCTGAGGGTTCGATCCAGTCCGCATACAACATTTGGCATGTCTCACTGTCCTCGACCACTCGGCAGATGATGGTCAACAGATCCAGTACCGTGGACAGCCATTGGATGGTGCCACTTCTGGGAGAACCAGAGACGGAAGAGACGGAACTTTCCATAATGCCAAAACAAAACACAACAAAGTGCACCCTGTTCCTTTGCAGTCCAAAGTTGACGCTGCTCCTTTTAATTGGGCCCAAAGAGCTCGACAGAGAAATTACAGTGCACAGCAGGCCTGAAAAACTTTCCATCCAAACACTGCGACTTCAGTAGGGACTGCAATAGGCGCATACACACACACACACACACATGAGCTTTGTTGGTGGTGGAATGAAATCTTTGGCTCACCAAAGCCCTGGGCAGCTGCTGTTTCTGTCAATATCTCTCAGTTTTCAAAGAAAAAATTTCATCCCTCGGTCTGTACATGGTCCTTAAAGAGTAGTTTACGAGCTGTAGTCATTACTCTATTGATGTATGCCCAGTGTGATAAGCCAGTTGGCAGTCCCGCCAGGACACTTTTTGTCACATGTCCTGCAGTAGTCTATCTGATGGGAAATTTGTTTTTCCGATGGGACATTTGTTTTTACATGCACCCCATGCAACTTTGTTCAGCACACAGGGCTGTTTGGCCTTCTTCAAAGTGCCACCTTCTGACCATCTGATTGTGATGTGCTGGGAGTAGAAGACTCTGCAACAGACGCTGAAGGCTCCACAACCCCAGGTTCCACTGACTCTGTGGCCAAAGATGTGGCTGCACCCGACACAACTAGAGGAGCCGAAGGCACCTGCAGCCTAGAATCCAATGTTTGGGGGGCTGATGATGATGTGCTTGAAGAACGGCGGCCGAACACCGCACTTGGGCGTGCAGAGCGAACACACAAGTCACAAACCGCCCCATGACCAGCATCAGGGTACTTGTCCCGCAGAAAAGCTTGATCAGTGGGGGACAATGAATCCCAGCGGACCAGAGACGCGTCTATTTGCGGGCAGTAAAAACACTTCATGGTGCCAATCTGAACAACGAAATCTAGAAAGAAAAGGTATTATCCCGTGTCCCAAAGTAAATGATGCACATCCTAGAGTGACACCTCCCAATCAGGTGTCCTAGAATCCCAGAAACCCCTACAAGTCAGCAGAACAAATCAGCAAAATCACAGAAACCCAACAAATTGGCAGAACTAATCGGCGAAATTCAGGAACCCAAAAAATTGGCAGAACAAACGGCAAAATTCAGGAACCCAACAAATTGGCGGAACAAAGCGGCTGCCCATTTGGGGGGGGGGGGGGGTTGCTGTTTGTTATGTGTGGCGATGAATGTTTCAGGGCTGTGCTGCAACCCCACCAGAGGCATGGGTACCAAATGGCACTTGCTCTGCCTGGTGGACAAGATGTCAAGTTCCCTGAATTGGGTCTCCCAGGTGCACTTTTAACATGTGCCAGTATGTGTGCTTGTGAAGGTATGGACTGCAATCCCAGAGTCCAAGTTAACCCAGGTCCTTGTTAGAAGCACCAAAATGAATACAGCAAAACCCCAAAAAAGTAGCCCAAATGCAAAAAGAAAGGCAAAAATAAAAAAATTTCGGATCACTCAACCAAAAACAGCTCTGCAAATGAATTTCACAGAAAAAATTCGCTGCATTTTGTTTTCATTTTTGGGTGTGTGCGCAGAAATTTGACGAAAATAAAATTCAGAACACCCAATGCAAAATGTAGTATTCCGTGGATAGTTAATATTGGTACGGTAAGTGTGCTACAACGAACAAGATGTACACCAGCAGGTTCCCCTCTCCTCGGTGTTCTGCTACTCGTGTGGTGGACAGTGGGTCTGACCTGTTGTTCTACAGTGGAGAAGAGGAATTGAACAGATGCCCCACCCTCGTTGTGATGAAGAAAGGTGCTTAACCTCCATGACTTTCTTGTGAAAGTTGGCCTGACGAGTCATGAAGACTAGTGCCTGCCTGCTCTATGTTCATCCACAGTGGGCGCGATGTGCTCGGTCTCCTTCACGCAGTGTGTGTGTGTGTGTGTGTGTGTGTGTGTGTGTGTGTGTGTGTGTGTGTGTGTGTGTGTGTGTGTGTGTGTGTGTGTGTGTGTGTGCACGCGCGCGTGCAGGTGTTTGGCAAGCTCATAAATATTCATTGGGGGCGTGTTGGCACAGCATGCACATGACAGGGAGAAATTGGGGGGTTTTGCTACAATTGGCAATATTCTTGCCGATAGAGACCATACTACACCCCCACAATGTTGGACAGCCTCATAATGCAATCCGGATTCTTTTCGTCCTAACAGCTCCAAAGGTATGGAGAAGAGGCCATCGCCGAAATCACAGTGTACGCCAAAGGGGCCAGTCCATATCCCCAATCAGAAAGGGGCCAATCCAAATCCAAATTCTTGATCGATACCACGAACCAGTAAGAATGGATGCAAAACAACACACACCAATACAGAAATGAGGGCAAAGCATGCAAGCAACTCATATGGATGCATAACATGGCTCATTGTTCTTGGTACTAGGCACTACCATGCAGCTCAGGTATGGTCCTGTACAAACTTTGTGCACACAGCGCGCACGGTGGGCGTCTGTACCGCAAGACTCTGTATGACAATTTTCTAATCCAGTTTGCCTGTTGAGAACCTTGTAGCTTGCTCAGCCCATCGTGCTCACACGCGTGTGTGTGTGTGTGTGTGTGCGCGCGCGCACGTGCGCGCTCCCCTCCGTGCTCAGGAGCATGTACTGTGCCAATAAAAATTTTTCCAAAAATATTCAATTCCTCGCCCAAGGTGTGAAAACAAAAAAAGAGGAAAAAGGCGAAAAAAAACTATTAAATTTCAGCTGCATGCCCTTCACAAAAATGAAATCCCACCTAAAAGAAATTCGCAAACAAGATAAAAATTCTATTGCCTTCGGCAGTACACCTCGAAGAGAGGCTGACAGTCAGCCAATCAGTCAGTTAGTGAGGCCAGCAGTCGGTCAGACAGTCAGTTGGGCAAGCAGGCGGGCAAATAGAAACACACAGGTTGGGTTTTTTTTTCAGTGGCAGACTCTCCAAGCTCCAAGCTCCAAGCAGTGGGGAGGGCAGCGGCTATCAGAACAAGCAGTGGTCAAATGGTAATGCAGCCGGCCGCACACTTTTACGTCGGCGGTTCGAATCCCGGTCGGCCATGATTTGAACCACCGACCTACCAGTCTGCAGTTGGCTGCATTACCATTCGACCGCTGTTCTTTCTGACAGAATCTCTTCTCCCCACTGCTTGAAGCCTTCTGAGCACAAAGTTTGGACCGCCCCCCCACCCACCCATCCCCCCCCCTCAAAAAAGTGATATCCGGTTTCAGGGGATAGAGGCCTCAGAATCAAAAAATCCATTGAGGGATTGTCTTATTGGGCAAAATAATGATTTTACAAGGGGTTGGACATCAAATATCATGCCTTGGGGTATGCTACGCAAATGACCCCCAAAAAGGGGAGTATCCGATGCCCGCGCCTGCGCTTGATCTAACAACCTCTCTTTCCCACCTAAAAAATTCGCAAACAAGATAAAAATTTCGCCCCCTGCCCCGTTTCTGATTCCCCCTTTTCTTGGTTGCCCTCCTTGGTTGACTTTCAGACAACGTGCAACCATTGGTGCCATATCCTTTAGTGGGCTCACCAAAGCCTTTGCCTTGTGCTTTTGCAACGGGGGCGTAATGTGCGCTGCCAGGGCGAGCAGTGTGCAGTGCACAGGGAACAATCTATTGGCGCCTGTGGCAACGCAGCGCAGCCACGGGCTTGCATGGTGAAGGGTAGGTAATCAGTCAGGGTGGTAATCAGTGACACACACACACACACACACACACACACTTAGCAAGAGAGACCTCTGATCTTGTACTGTGTTCCAAGGAAACGGCAGTATCACTACCACTGAAACACGGTCCATCCATCGACGGAAAGTATGAGTGTACGCAGCCAAAGCACATGCACGGAGCTCTTTATGCTTCAATGCAGTGAGCAGATTTCAGATGCACACGTTTTTGGTGCAGATTTGAACCGAGAACACCATAGTCCAAAAAGTTTGTGGTACCACATGGGGCTGTGTGTGCACAAGAATATGCTTGCGTAAGGAAGGGGGGTGCAGGGGGCACGGTCTGCATGCTTCACTCAGCTTACAACGAGACCACCCTCTCAATGGCGCTAAGACCTTGCACTCGATACCTGTCAGTAATCGAAGCAGCAACTGCGTGATGCACAAATGATACAACATTTTGCACGAAAGTGTTGCTACGCGATTCGTAGTGGTCGGTGCTGAATGCGTTGAATTCAATGAGCACCGCAGACAGAACGCATGCGCAAGCGCGTCGGTCTGTTTCCGCTTGCCCTGAGAATGCGCAGGAGAGATCAAATGTGCTGTGCCTTGTGGGAAAGAACTCTTGCTTGATCCATGGCTACGACAGGGCAACAGACACATATGACCGGAACTGGCCTTCACCTTCGGTGGTGGCCTGCCATCCTGAGACACCAGGACCAAGCAGCATGAAAGGTTGGGTGTGGGACTTGTGTGACTAAGAATGGCGCCCAACTATGACACGCTGTGTCCAGGATCTGCTTCGGTTGGGGGGGAGGAGGGCAGGTGTGTGCAGCCCCCCTTCCCACATAGCGACGGCTACACCCAAGTCCTCGCCAGCTGGGGGATAGGGACGTCCGGTGGGGATATGCTAAATCGTACTGTACTTTATGTACAGTTTGGCTGTCATCAAAGGGTGCCATCTTGAAAGACCATTTTTTGGGTAAAAACAAGAAAAGACCAGATGGTTCCTATGCCCACCAGCCTGGAGCACATGCCCGCAAAGCTGCACTACAACCTGCACCTGCACCAGAACCTGAACAAGGACAACAAATTGCCTCTGGCAAGGCACCTCGAAGAGAGTGCTAGAACACTGGAGTCAGCCAATCAGTCAGGCAGGCAGGCAGGCAGGCAGATACACCCAGCTGGGTCTTCATGGTGTAACCCTCCATCTTCAACTGGAGAAAAAGCAGCTGCGTGTACATCCTGCCCGTGGTCAAGTGGAAAATCAATACGTGCACAAACGAATTGGCGCCGTTTTGATTCCTGGACCGCCGCAGTGGCCACCGGCATTTTGTCCCTCAGCTGTTTGACACACCAGATTTCGAATCTCACCAAGCACAAACTTTCGAACCCCCCCCACCCCCCACCCCACCCCCCCAAAAAAAGTGGTACCCAAGTACCGGGGTAAGAGGGCTCAAAATCAAAAAATTCGTTGGGTAATCATTTCGTCTCCCGAAATAATGATTTTACAAGGGGTTAGACATCCAATATCATGCCTTGCGGTATGCTATGTGAACAACCCCAAAAAAGGGGGGGCATGGCGTCCGCGCCTATGCTTGATCTAACAACCTCTCTTCAAGGTGATTTGGTTACCCCCCACCCTACGGCTTGAAGCATGTCGCAGCATGCCGCAGCACAGCAAATTTTTCCTGGGGACCGTTGGTACCTGCACGCAGCAGAAACAACCACTGATGCGGCGTTGACACTGTGCAGGCATGCCACAGGTACTACGTGAGAAATATTAAAGCCTGGAGTGTCTGTACAACATAGTTACTGCCCGATGCCTTCTCCAATTGCCCACTGCAAACAGTCTGTAGTAGTCCTGGTTGTCTCCTTGTTCCTCTTGGGTTCTGTTGTCACCTCCTCAGTGGGTTCAACAGTAGACATCAGAAGACAAAGTGAAGAAAACAACGATCTGTCAAAGGACAGCACAGCAACAAAAAAGGAACAAAACCAGGTTGGACTATGGGTCCCTGTCCCCATGCAGTTGGGTCCTGGTTTTGAACCAGAGAGACCTCCAAACCACAGATGCTGCATTTGACCACAAGAGTACTGACTATCTCTGACAAATAAGCGCTCAGGGATGGGATTGATATTTTCATCTGATATTTTTTCCCAAAAAACCCCCAAACCAATTTTCAGTGTGCTAAGGTATGCTGCGGCATGTCGGCTCGTTGCATCATCTGTACGCCCCGTTGTTGCTTGAGAGTGTATGTGAAAATCATGCAATCGAGGCTGCTGGGTGCTTCAGCACACTCTCATCTGTGCTCACAGTGTCAGACCGAGTACTGAGACCCAGCACAGTGACTGAAACAAAAATATCATCAGAGCGCCGGTAAAAAAACAAATACACCAGCAGTGAACATTGGAAGGTCAAGAATACAAAAAGGAGACATGAGCAATGGGAAAAAATGACAACAGTCTTTGTACACACCTCCAAATTCGTCCTTTCTGCCTCGGTTTTAGTCCTGCATGCCTCAATTTTGATTCCTCAAAATTTGTCCAGCCGGCCTGAATTTTTGTCCTACAGCTACCATAAGTTGTCCCACAGACATGAAAGCACAATTCCTTGGGAAAAAGCAGTGTCGGAAAAGGCACCGTTGGGCAAGGGGCTGGCTGTTGCGCAAGGTAGGGGGGGGGGGGATACAAGCGCTTTCAAGAGGGATGGCTCCACCTACAGCTGTGTAATCCAGGCTACACCTGAGTATCATCAAGCTCTGCAACGTTTGTGCTATTCAGGCAGAAAATTACACCCTCAACCTCATCAGGCGGATTGCATGGTACCCCTTTTGAGAGTGGGTTGGGTTCAGATTTGGCTTGCGATTAAATATCGCTTTGGACACACCCCAAACCACTTCATTCAGCAATTTGAGTTCCTCTGCAAACTGCTCTGCGACATCGTCCACACTCTGAAGAGGTTGACAACAGTAAACAGCAAACTGAAGGAAAAAAGCAATCAGACGAAGGAGCTACCCAGGTAGCAAGTCTCTACACACGAAGTGGAGTTTCATGTGGACAAGGGGTACGACAGCGTGAGAGGACGTGAAAAGGTGTTTCCTTGTTTGGGGGGCCGCGGTGTTGTCCTGCTGTGTCCGTTCGGTACAGGTTGCGGTCAACGCCGGTTACAAGCAGGTGAAGAAACGGAGTGGTGTACAGTGGCGTCACCCCAGCCCTACGATTTCCGCCTACCGCAGAACAAAGCAGCAGTGCATGACTATGCACCTTTTGCATACAATCAGGGGCCGTTTGTGGTATGCAGTGCCCTGTTCTGGTGACAGCATTGCTAAGGCCTGATGGCGTACATGGCCTACTGTCTGAGAACCTGCCACACCGCCACACACATGTAAACACACACGCACACACAGGAGGAGGAGGAGGAGGAGGAGGAGGAGGAGGAGGAGGAGGAGGAGGAGGAGGAGGAGGAGGAGGAGGAGGAGGAGGAGGAGATGCGGTCCCCTTGAAGGACGGGAGGGGGGGGGGGGATCAGGCAATGGACCAAACCCCCGAGACCTGCCAGCCAAACGCCGCCCAGTCGTTCGTACCTGGCGGGCTAAGGGCCCACACCTGTGAGACTGCGTCCCCTTCCCCAAGGGGGGGTGGCAGACCGGGCCGGAAGTGGAGCCGGCGCTCTGCCTCCCCTCCCTATCCGACCCCTGGGGGATACCATCAGCGCATGGGGCGGGAGTGCATGTGCATTGCGTGGGCCAGGGGATCATGGGGAGGAGACGAAGAGGAGAATCGCCGCCATGATGCTTAGTCAGACGGGCCGGGACTGGGCCTCCCTCTCGATCGCAGCCAGATCAGTGGGGGCCGGCGGGCACCATGGGGTTGTGTGGCGGGTGCACCGGCACCCCTGCCGGAGGTGTCCATGCGCGGACCGAGACACACACACCCCGGCGACCCCCTCACTGGGAACATACCTGAGTTGAGCCCGCCGGGATCACCGTGGTGGACTTGCTGCCAGCCACGGCTTTCGGACGGAGACCGGGCATCCGGATGACGACTGTGCAGGTGGCCGTAGCCCTGTACAGTCGTGAGGGACCCGGGTCTCGTCCCTACCGCATCCCCGCGGGGCGCCCTGATCCCCCCACGGTCATCCCACGGCCGGGGGGACCCAGGGGGAACCGCCGTTGAGGGGTGGCAAAACCCCGGGGTCTGTGTTGGGGTGCCAGGTGCGGCGGGGGGCCCAGTGGTGTTTTTGCGACGGAGGCCCCTGCTGCGAAGCGGCAAGGCCCCGGTGGTCCCTAGCGAAGAAGGGCCCGCCCTGATGATGGGACCCCTGTGAGGCCTGTACAGCGGAGGCCCCAACCCTACTGCGGCGCGGGGCCCGGCAAACCCACTACGAAAGGGGCCCCTGCCCTGATGCGGTGGGGGTCCCAGCAATCCCACTGCGAAAGAGGCCCCTGCCCTGATGTAGCGGGACGCCGGCAATCACACTGCAAAAGAGGCCCCTGCCCTGATGCAGCGGGGACCCCAAAGGCTCCAATGCAACGGAGGCCCCTGCCCTGATGCAGTGGGGACCCCAAAGGCTCCAATGCAACGGAGGCCCCTGCCTTGATGCGGCGGGGGGGCCGGCAATCCCACTGCGAAAGAGGCCCTTGCCTTGATGCAGCGGGGACGCTGGCAATCCCACTGCAAAAGAGGCCACTGCCCTCATGCAGTGGGGACCCCAACGGCTGCAAAGCTATGGAGGCCCCTGCCCTGATGCGGCGGGGGGGGGCGGCAATCCCACTACGAAAGAGGCCCTTGCCCTGATGAGGCGGGGGGGCCAATGGCTCCAAAGCAACGGAGGCCTGGCGCGGGGGGGGGGGGGCCTGGCAATCCCAATGCGAAAGAGGTTCTGCCCTGATGTGGCGGGAGGCCCAGCAATCCCACTCGGAAAGAGGTCCCAGCCGTGATGCAGCGGGGGCCCGAATGGATCCAAAGCGACGGAGGCCCTTGCCCTAATGCGGTAGGGTGCCCGACAATCCGGCTTCGAAAGAGGCCCGTGCCCTGATGCGGCGGGGGCCCCAATGGCTCCACAGCGACGGAGGCTCCCGCCCGAATGCAGCGAGGCGCCGGCAAACACAATGCGAAAGAGGCCCGTGCTTCGATGAAGCGGGGGCCCTGGCCTTCCCACTGCAAAAGAGGCCCCCGCCTTGATGCGGTGGGGGGCCCTAGCAATCCCATTGCGAAAGAGGCCCCTACCACATGCGGCGGGGGCCCGAATGGCTTCATAGCGACAGAGCCCACTGCCCTCATGCGCCGGGGACCCCAGCAATCCCACTATGAAAGAGGCCCCAGCCCTAATGCGGTGGGGGCCCCAATGGCTCCAAAGCGACGGAGGCCCCTACCCTGATGCGGCAGGGTAGCTGCGGGGGGCTTGGCAATCGCAGTGCAGGAGGCCGCGGCCCTAATGCAGCGGGGGCCCCGGCAATCCCATTGCGAAAGAGGACCCGGCCCTCATGTGGCGGGGGCGCGGGCAAACCCAATGCGAAGGAGGCCCCCGCCCTGATGCGGGGGGGGGGGACCCCACGGCGATAGAGGCCCCGGCCTTGAAGCGGCGAGGGGGGCGGCAATCCCAATGCGAAAGAGGCCCCGGCCCTGAGGCGGCGGGAGCTCCGGCCATCCAAGTGCGAAAGAGGGCCATGCCTTCATGCGGCGGGGGTTCCATAGGCTCCAAAGCGACAGAGGACTCTGCCTTGATGCGGCGGGGGCCCTAGGAATCCCACAGCAAAAGAGGTCCCTACCCTCATGCGGCGGGGCCCCAATGGCTCCAAAGCAACGGAGGCCCCAGCCTTGATGCGGCGGGGGCCCCCAGCGATCCGAATGCAAAAGAGGCCCCCGCCTTGACGCGGCGTGGGGGCCCGGCAACCCAACTGCGAAAGAGGCCCCTCTCCTGATGTAGCGCGGGTCCAGCAATCCCACTACAAAAGAGGCCCCTGCCCTAACGCGGCGAGGGGCCCCGGCAATCCTATTGCGCAAAAGGCCCCTGCACTGGTGCAGCACGGGGGCCCTGCAAACCAACTAGGAAAGAGGCCTTTGCCTTGAGGCGGTGGGGGCCCCGGCAATCCGAATGCGAAAGAGGCCCCGGCCACGATGCGGCGGGGGCCCCGGCAAGCCGGCCCCAAAGGCTCCAAAGCGGAGGAGGCTCCTCTCCTTATGCGGGAGGGGACCCGGCAATCCCACTACAAAAGAGGGCCCTGCCCTATTGCGGCGGGGGCCGCAGCAATCCCACTACCAAGCACCAACGGTCCCCAAGAAAATTTTGGCTCGCTGCGGCATGTTATGGCATGCTGCGGCACGTTGCGGCATGTTGCGGCATGCTGCGGCATGGTTCAAGCTGTTGGTCAAGGGTACCATCATTTTCCGAAAGCGGCACAGGTTTCAAAAACCTGTGATGCCTCGGTAGTTTGAGTATCCTCAGGACTTGACATGTCAGAACAACACCAAGAAAGCGAAAATCTGTGCAACAATAGAGAAGAACTGACAGGCAAAAATTTGCCCTTTCCGGGAATGGAACCCAGGACCCTCCTAACGAGGACCTGGTACATACACCTCTGAGCTACCATCCAATTCCGAGACATCTGTGCAACAAAGGATTCCAAGGTTTGACATGTTATGAAAAAAAAGTTCACCATGTGAAATTTTTGGCTCGCTGCGGCATGCTGCGGCATGCTTCAAAACCCCCACCAACAGCTCCCAGAATCTGGCGTTGCGGCATGCTGCAGAATGCTGCGGCATGCTGCTGCCGTTGGTGCTTGCCCACTACGAAGAGGCCCCTGCCCTGATGCGGCAGGGCCCCAGCACTCCCACTGCGACAAAGGCACCGCCCTGATGCGGCGGGGGGGGGGGGGGATGCCACTGCGAAGGAGGCTCCCTCCTTGATGCGGCGGGAGCCCCAGCAATCTCACTGCGTAAGAGGCCTCTGCCGTGATGCGGCGGGGGCCCCGTCAATCCCACTGCGAAAGAGGCCCCGGCCCTCATGCGGCGGGGACCCCAACGGCTCCAAAGCAACAGGGGCCCCTGCCCTAATGCAGCGGGGTCCCCGGCAATCTCAATGCTAAAGAGGCCACTGCCCTCATGCGGCGGGGACCCCAACGGCTCCAAAGCAACAAGGGCCCCTGCCCTAATGCAGCGGGGTCCCCGGCAATCTCAATGCTAAAGAGGCCACTGCCCTCATGCAGCGGGGGGGCCGGCGATCCCACTACGAAAGAGGTCCCTCAGGGGACAAGAGAGGTACAGCCTGGACTAGGGTCAGCAAGCCTCTGCCAGCGTCGCTGCAGCAGAGGCCTGCGGCAGACAAGGATGGCATTTGCCTCCTGCTCTGACTACCCTCCCTTCACTAGGCCCATCCCTGTTCCCTGTTCTGCTTTAGCGTCAACGAGGACTGTGCTTTCACCAACGCAGACAAACCAGCACATCTGTTTGATGCGGGGGGAGGGGGCTCGGGGGAGGGAGGAAACCGCAGTGATCGGAGCCAGCATACACCATCATTGGTGCATTCCACACACACATTGCATGTAGCCTCATCTTTGCATGCACATGTGACGTCAGTGCAGGGCTGCTTTCTGCATCCCAGCACCAGGCGCCATTGATATCCTCGACTGTGAGGCTGTCAGGGAGCCCCCATGAGCTGTATGCATCCCCCGCCCAGAAAGCATGTTTAGCCAGCCACCGTTTAATGTCTGATACAACGACGCACCGCTTCGCAGGCATATGGTAAGACACATGATGCAGTACTTCAACCGTTGCCTGCACGGAATGTGGGCTGCCACGTATACCTTGTGGATAGTGCCGTGCAGGGCCCGCATTGCTGTAGACCATTTGTATTTTGATAATAACGTAGCTTGGAGCCAGGCAGCAGCACTCAAGATTTGTCCGCACCAGGACGTAGACCAGTTCGCTGTGCTTTTGAGTACCCCGGTCAAAATCGCGGGCAGGTAATCCTTGTTTGCCCGTCGAGGCGGCAATGGTGCGTCTAGTTTAAGGGACTATTCCACAGTCCGCGCCGCTGGTTCTGCAAATGCCGTCCCCCCTGATTCTTCTGATCATAACACCATCACAACTCCTACTACCTTAGTCACATTGTTGCAACAGGATCCAGTGCATATCCGGAGTTCTTTCGTCATGCAGTCACAGTCCACTTCCAAATTCCAGCACACTTTTAGGACCTGCCGCACTGCCTGTACCACGATAGCCCTGTCGCTGGGGGCGGCGTCTGTAGCGAGGAGTATATTGTCCCGGAACTGACACATACTCGCGTGCCCCCACATCCCATGCCACACAGGCCAGCCTTCAGCGGATACTTCCAATCTGCCTAGGCCCCTGAACTTGCCCCTTCCCGTGTACGCAGCCCACACGGAGTCTGTCCCCTGAGCCGAAAACGGGCCACCCATCGGGATACAGTTTGTTCTGGCCCAGAGACCTCCTGTGCTGTAGCATCCATTATTATTGGTCAGTTCGTGTGAAACAATTTGAGCCAGATCGTCATGACTGATATAATGGAACCTTCCACTGGACACTTTTCCTGCTCTATCCATTTTCGACTATGCGTGGTGTACACTCCAGATTAACTCCTATGCTCTCCACCATTTGCGTGCGATTAACCACTCACTTCTTGCCTTCAAGTGTTCCTGAATGGTAGATGGCTCGATGTTGTTGAATTGCTCTTTACAGTCCAATCCAGCTCAGCAATTGCTGTAAAACCATTTTCTGCACACTAGTGAAACCATGACGCCATTTCCGTTACTGACGATCTCAGAATGCTCATGGGGATTTCTTTGACGAGGGTATTCAGAAAACATGTGAACGCCCGCGCTGTTACCCTCAACCCTCAACCTGGATCGCTGGACGATTGGTTGTGGTGAAGGTGCAATCGGGCGCCACAGCCACCCCTTCCCGGCCCACAAGCTTTTTGCCTTTGCAATAATGTACAGGCGGCACAACTTGGCACGTTTATTGACAGGCCAGCCTAGCTGTTGGACCATGCCGCTGACCTCACGCATGTATTCACTCGGGGACCGGCTGTCACTGAGGTATCCGCCGTCCAACAGAGATGGTTCTGTGCTGTCCCAGACCCAGTGGTTGCAAAAACCCCAAAGTTGTCCTAGAGTTGTCCTGCACCCTTATCCACGACGCGTAAAGTCCCTGGGCAGGTCCTCAGCTATTATCTTGACGTGGCGCAACAGTCTGCCACACACACACACACACACACACACACACACACACACACATTGTATGTGACAAACAGGTAGGGGCAGAAAAAGCGCTGCACAGAAACTTCGTCAGTTGCAGACAGCCAGTCAAACAGGAGAAATGTTTCTCGCCGTACTATGCGACACACACACACACACGATGGACACAACAAACAGGCAGCAGTCCAGACAGCCTGAGTGCTCTGATCCTCGTCACATGCAGCGTCAAAACAAAGACATGTTCAGACACGGCACTAGGCGCCTTTCTGTAATGGGGAGAAAGTGACCACTAGCGTGCACCCTCAGGACAACCCCTTGGTGCACCACCTGATGAGCGCAAATGTGTTTTGTACAGACTAATGCATCCCATGGCCTGGTCAGAGCCCTCAATATCCGACACACACAAAGAGAGAAAGAGAGAGCGAGAGAGAGAGAGAAACACACATTGAGAGAGAAAGAGAGACTCGGTCCGGTAGAGAAGCATAGTGCGAAGCAGGAAGACACAGCGTGAGACTCCTGAAAGCGATCTGGCTGGTCGGCAACAGCCATATCAGCGGAACAGAACGTTCATAACACTGACCAGCAGGGATTGGCAGATGGACAATGTATCGACAAATAAAATGTGGTCCATCGCAACTCTCTGTGTCAGCTTCTTGCCAACCCCAACCCACTCCACACCTTGTTGCGTGCCACCTGTGATTGATCAGCACTGCACAAGGCATCCTGCTTGGCAGCCTCCAACTGGTCCCTGTAATGTACAAGGCAAAAGACATGCACCAAAGGGAAACGACGCTACAGATCTCGGATCTGAAGGTGGACTGGCCACCCCCAAGAAAAGAGGTTCTACCGATACAGTCATCGGCAGGTGGACCATATATGATGACTCCACGGCTGGCAAATCAATCCAGTCCTGGCATACACGGCACGTCCAACACAACACAGCCAAGTCACACACCGCAGGTCCTCAACGGTTTTCTGCAGATCAACAATCTGAACCTTCTTGTCCTCACGCAGCTGCTCCAGCTCCGCAATCTGTGCGATGTGCTGGGCCGTAGAAGCCTTGTTCTGTGCGCACTTGTTTCTGAGTATGAGCCATGAACGTCAAAGAAGCAGAGGAAAGTGAAATTGCGAAATTTTTTGAGGGGGTCAATGAAAAAAACTTGCCTCCCCCCAACCTGCAGGAGCACGCAGTGCAAATATGGACAATCATGCGTGCCATGATTACGTCAGAACATGGAGCCCATCCAAACCTGCTGGACAAGAAAAAAAAGCGGGCAAGGAAGCAGTTTGTATCCAATCCGCCATGCTTACCAGCAGCCTGCTCCATTGAATTTCAACAAAGCTGTGATTGGCGGCCCCCCATGGCCGGCGAGGACTCGGGTGTAGCCATCGCTATGTGGGAGAGGGGGCTGCACACACCCATTCCATTCCCCCACTGGATGTCCCTATCCCCCAACCGCCCCCCCATGGCCGGCAAGGACTCTGGTGCAGCCGGGGCTATGTGGGAGAGGGGGCTGCACACACCTACCTGGTATGTTTGCCTGAAGCGCTACTTCTGGGCAGGTGTCCTAGACTCCCAGATTTACCAGCCCCAAGAGAAACCCCACAGCAGACCAGAAAATTGCTACCCCAACAACCAAAGCAACCCTTAACCATCCTTGCAGAGCACACAGCAATCTACCATCCTTACCTTCAGAAGAACCAGAATCTCCCATCTGACTGGCAGCTTGATAGACCTTGCGCTAAGGAGGGCACAAGCAAATGAAGGTCCAAACCGCATTGGGCCTCAGGGGGAGGGTGGGCAGCCAATACCCCAAACCGGCACTATACCACGCAGGTGCTTTGCATGCAGGCCGCACCTCTCCCAGATGGCTATCCCTATCATAGGGTGAGAGAGGGGAGCAGGGTGAGTCACAACAGCCTGTGGCCCCTCCTGCGGCTGAGCCCTTGCCCTTCAGGACTCTTTCCATTGCCTATCAGCAAGGAACCTCAGCCCAGCCCTTCCACACCATTATCTTGCCCCAAGCCTTGCCCTGGGGATGCCATCACCAGATCCCCTGGCTGCAGCAGGTTGGTTAATCTTTCTGGACTGGTGGGCTGCGGCGTGCCTCTGGGGAAGCCAGGTGGAGGCACGCCTCATGCACCTGCAGGCACACAGCTGCAGGCTGGGGCACACGCTGTCCTATGAGTTGCACAGCTGCAAGGGGGGGGGGGGGGGATACAGGCTCAGTCAGCATGGTGGTAGGTACTTCCAGGTGCACATACATTGTTTGTCCACTGGGGAAGAGTATTTTCACAGGAGAGTGGGGACAGTTGTCCCTTTGCTCACGGGTGCTGCTTCTGCCCCTTTGTGTCCCTCCTATGCCCGGCGCCAGCACGCTTCACATCAACTCTTTTCCGCGTGAGGATGGAGGATGCTCTGAAACACAAATGACCTGGGAGCTCCCATCACCAAGCGTGACACACCAGTAGTACTTACGCACCATTTCCAGGCATTTTGCATCTTGGGGAAGCGGGGGGGGGGGAGCCCAAACTACCCTGACTCCGCAGTCAACCCTGCTACACAACTGTGATTTGGCTTTCCCCAATATGAGGTGGCTCCATTGCACAGCGCTAGGGGGTAGAGTAGGGAATCCGGGCACCGGGCACCCGGTTGGTGCCTCACTCCCCCCGCACATCAGCGATTTCGACCTGACCCGGTACTGTCCCGGCTTGTGATGAAGCCGACCATTTACACCACAGTGGGTTGGGCAGGCGCCTCAGAGGGCATTGCGGTGCACAGTTTGGCTCACACAATCCGAAACATACTCAAGTTCAGAAATGGTTTTCTGCATTTCTTTAAGCTTTTCCTGTACACGTTCGTCGAACTCAGGGTACACTTGCCTCTCAAGCTCTGACGCTTGTGGCATGGACAATGATGGTCCCCTGCACAGAAATAGTGATGAAATCACTGATGATTGAGGTGTGTCTGCCCTGAAACGCAGCACAACAGGCCATGAATGGAATAAATGATCGAACCTGTACCACAGGGAGGTTGTAGTCAAGCTGAGCAGGGGGAGGGGGGGGTTCCACATAAAAGGGGGCTCCCTTGTAGTCTTGAAATGAGGATAATTCTTGGGCCAGCCCGGAAATGCATTGACCCCAGCACACACAGACACACACACACACACACACACACGGTTAGAAGGAAGTAAGAACTAAGAACTGACAGCCGTGTGCAGACCATCTCGTACAGCGTGAAACTGCGCAGGGATCTGATAACAGAGCAGACCCTGGGATTCATCGGCTGTTGCGCAGCAATGCTTCATGGGCAGCTTGTGCGCGCGCACACACAATACACACACAAACACACACTTGTGCAGGAACCAACCAAGAAACCACTTACGTCGAGCAGAGGCTAGGACAACGCGAGCACAGTGGATCCGTTAGCACCAAGAACACCTCGTCAGGGCATTGAGCAATCAAAACAGGACAAAAGCAATAGCCATTGATAGTGTCATGATGTCAAGGCTAGGCGCCTTTCTGAAGTGCTGTGACAAGTGGACATGGCCGAGTGCGGAGTCACATGCAATACCCTGTTCACTACAACCACCCACTGTGGAGAGGGGGATAAATTCGTTCGGCACTTGCGTCGTAGCAATATCTTCATGTCCATGAGAGGTAACCCCTAATTCAGCCTGAGCCACACGCCACGGGGGACCGTGGGAGAAGGAGTAGCCCTTGCAGGCCAATCCCATCGTCATGGAAGCTCGCACCACCGTTTCCCGTTGCTCAGGACCCCGGTGAGGAGGCATGGAAGGTATGAGGGGTATGCCAGCGGCGGGGACACGAGGGACGGGGTGTTCAGGGACCATGTGGCAGCCAGAGCACTTGGGTGCGTGTAACATGAGCCCTCCCCCCGCTGGCCACGCACCAGGCAATAACCGGGGGCCCGAGCACATGCATGGTGGCATTGGTACCTGCAGGCATCCGACTCTGCCGTGGCGCAATCACATAGCACTTATCCGTGAATTACCGCAGCGATACCCTGCCATGAGAATTTTCCCAATAGGCAAACCCCCGTCACTCACTTGGAGCATTCCAAGGTGACAGAAGAGGTGTTTAGTCTTGGAGATCCGCAGCCTGAGCGGAGAAAGAACCCCCCCATTGGAATGCACCCATGCCGGCACCACGGGCGCTCGGCACTCAGGATGTAATTGTCATTGTGCATCTCCCACTCCACAGTGTCCCTGAGATCTTTGTGCATAGGGAACCAGAATTTCGTTGAGTTGTTTTCGCTTTGTGAGCCACTTGCTAGCTGTGGTGAAGTGTTGTTTGATGTCATCGGGTTGAATATTGTTAAACTGATCTTTACAGTCTACCTCGCTGATAAAAACCGACATCCTATAGCATCCAGGTCATGGAACCAGGCGGCGACCTCGATGCTGTGAGACACACACACACACACACACACACACACACACACACACACACACACACACACACACACACAGACACACAAATACACACCTCGTGAGTCGTACAACACCAACACACGCGTGCATGGGGCAAGCATCGCCTTTGCGGTCCAGGTAACAGCAACATGTCTGCCTGGGAACCACAAAACACACACAGACACACACTTTGTGAACCATATAAGAAAATCACGCGTGTGCGGGGGGCTACCACACCGCCTTTGGAGTCCAGTTAGCAGCAGCACGTGATAGTGATCCCGAAAAGAGAGCATGCATTTGCAGACTCCGCTTCCACACATTCACCAAGCCATCCAAGACCACCAGCTGCTTCACCGCCCCCTCATCACAGGCATACCAGAGGAGGGCGGACAACCCACGCTGCAATTCAAAAAGCTGTTGCGCCTTCTGCCATATGTCTGCTTCCAAATGCTCAAAGATCTCCCGCTCACGTTCTCTGCAGCAAACGCCAGCGATTGTGGTAAACCACCGACAACCAGCACCAGTTGACAAGAGTGCAAAGCACGGTACCCTGCTACTGGCACAAAGCGTGGCACCTGCTTTTGCCCAGAGCACAGCAGACTACTACTACCCAAGGGTACTGTCCTAGAGCATCACATTCTAATGCACGTCAGCTGCTAGCCCACAGTACAGCACCTTGCTGCTGCCCTGGAGCACAGCCATCTGCTACAGCATCTGGCAATCACCCCATCGCAAAGCACCCTGCTGCAAAACGGGGGGGGGGGGATTGCGGTCATGGAGGGTCCAAACTGATTGCGAAAATTGCGAGAAGAGTGCGGAAAACTGAGGGGAAATTGTGGGGAAATCGGGCATAACAAGAGGTATCGGTCCAACAAATTTGGCATATCAAGCAAATTTCGTGGGTTCAAAATGCGCAATTGCTGGAACTACCCAAACTGCCCGGACTCCTTTTTAACCTCTCCTTGTAAGCAACCAACATTTTTTTCAACACCTGCAAAAGTGTAGCTGAAAGGGAACCACCAGTGTCTCAGATTGTGATGCCATATTGCTGGTGCAGTGTGGCACACCAGCAAATGACAGTTGCACATTGACAGACACACATTGCAGCATGACTCTGTGGCACAGGTAGGAAGCATTTGGTCATTTTGAGGCCTGGACCACATTGACGATTATTGTTCTGCAGTAGTTGTGCGCAGTCGTATAGTTGCACATTGACAGCAAAAGCCACCAGCAGGCATGCAAGATGGGTGAGCCAGTAAAAATTGCAGGAAAATTGCGATAAATTGCAGAAAATTGTAGAAAACTGCAGAAAATTGCGACATTGTGGGAAAATATGAAAAATTGCAGACCTCGACCCCCCCCCTTCCTGCTACCACCCCGCAGTGCAGCCCCCCCTACTGCTGCCCCAGAGTGCAGCACCCTGCTTCCCTACAGTACAGAACACCACCACCCCACGGCACAGCACGTTGCTGCTGCCCAAGGGTGCGGCATGCTACTCCTGCCCCGGGGCACAGCACCCTGCAACGTGGCCGGGTAATCAGACGCCTGCAGAGCACAGTAGACAGTCTGCCCCGGGACCCCTTGAACCCAGCACAAAAGACGGCCCTAGCACACCGTGCACAATGTGCTCCATGCCCCTTGCACAGAGCACACAGTGAGCTCATGGTCCAGTGCACCCATGCACGACGTGCCCCCAAACACACAGCACACAGTGTGCGCAGTGCCCCCAACACATGGTGCACAGTGTGGCCCGTACCCCCCAACATGTGCACAGAGAGCTCGGTGCCATGCGTGTTCCACGCCCCCATTTGCACAGGCAGCCGAGTGGAGTGCCCAGTGCCCCTCAGCACAGAGTGCAAGGTCTGCTCCATGTCACCTTCAGCATTCTGCGAGGTACCAGAAAGATGGGTGAAAGCCAAGCGTGCACCTGGACATAGTGCGCAGTGCATGGCATGTGCGCCCCCCACACAGTGTACAGTAAGCTCAGTACCCCCTGCATACGTTGCGCAGTGTGCCCAGCCTCCCATCGCCTCCCATAGTGCAGACCCCCGGCACATAATGCACTGCCCCATATTGACCACGGAGGCCTACTTGGCAGGCAGACATCCAGCAGGGGGGGACGGGACGGACAGGCGTGCATGCACGTGAAGAGACGGGGGTATGGGCAGAGTTGGCAGCGGCTGGGGCTCCACAGAAGGAGAGAAGAGAGGTGGAAAGACGTGCACGCATAGGGGTGGTGTTGGGGCTATAGCAGGCTGCGGCACGCACAGGTGTGGGGCGCTGCGATCAACGGTCACAGGCCACCCCGAAGCAGCCCTTCAGCTCCAGGTCTCAGCTCAGGGCCCTGGTGGGCACCCAGGAGTGAGTCAACGGTGGGAGGCTGAAGGTGGTGACACTGCACAAAGAGTGCAGCCCATACAATCTGCACAACGCGCTCCTGAAATCTGCGCACTGTGAAATGCGCGCTCCGCACAGTGCGTAAGCATGGCTCTTAATTTACATCATACAATGGAACTCATGATGTCCATAGTACCAAGGATTCTCCAGAGGGCGGCCCAAGCAGGGCCAGCCTACCTCCCATTTGCAAAATGGTGCTGTGTGTGTGTGTGTGTGCGCGCGCGCGTGTGTGCAAGTTTGTCATGCCATTGTGTGTGTGTGTGTGTGTGTGTGTGTGGTGGGTCCTCACTGCCCCAATTTCTCTCCTTCCGCCCCAAGCATGTCAACATACTCCTGCAACACTATAGACGCCTGCATTTGGGCACGGCAGTCACCCTCATCGCCCAACTGCATTTGAATATCACTCTCCGCATGTTGGCTGTCCACAAGTGATGTGACTCCCCTGCAAAAAGAGCAAAAAGGGGTGTAATTGCAATCAGGAATACAACCACCGCGCAGACAGTGAAATGCCAAGTGGATTGGTTTAATAGGAATGCAAACCTGTGCGGGTATTCATCGTTTGGTAAGAAGAAATACAAACATGCGGTGTGGATGCCGGGCCATGCAGGGCATACATGTGGCACCCGTTCTCAAAGAAAATCGCCGAGCCATTGCAGCAATGTCTCTAGGATTCGAAGTGTCCTCATACCACCCACTCCCGCTTCAACGGGCCCATGAGACGCCACGCTGCCATGCAGGTCAGGAGGTCGCACTGAAGTGGTCAGAACATGCACTCCCACGAGTCTCCGTCATTGTTGCTCAACAACCCACAATAGCGCACAACACCAGCTACGATACCGCACAACAAACGCCACACCACTGCACAATACAAACCACAATGTCGCACAACACTAGCCATACTACAGCACATGCTGGCACAGTCGTTCTCTGGCTCAATGGCCCGGATCCGGTGGATGATATGCCCCGGCTCCACCCGACGGGAAGGAAATGCAGGAAAGATACGTGTCCAGTGGTGCACACCACGACGAGGTGGGGATGGCGCCTGCCGCTTGCTGCTGCGATGCTGATGCGACTGTTGCATCAGCATCGCAGCAGCAAGGTGTGTGGCACAAGACCTCTCAGCCCCTTGGAATCAACGTATGCACCCATTCCACCTCCGCACCTCTAAACCACATCCATGCCACATTTATGGCACACCCACACCACACCCAACATTCATACCACATACTGATCACATCTATACCTAACCATACCGCACCTATACCACATCCACACCATGTGCATCACAAATGTTGCAATTTTTTGTGCAGCAGATCTGCATACCACACCATCCCACCTCCATACCACCCCTCCATACCACAGCCAAGCCACATCCATACCACCACCATTTCACACCCATACCCCCTACACACCACATCCTTGACCATGCGCGTACCACACTCATACTCCATCCAAACCACTCCCATACCAGAGCAATTGAGATATGTTATTCTGCAAACCCGCCACCCGTTCATTCCTCTGCAAGTTATCTTCAGGCTGCAAAGGAGATTCAGGGGGGGCCTCAGACGTTCTCACCGTCGAAGGTTCATCCACTGAATCTGCCGATGACGCCAACAATGTTCCTTGAGATTGGGCGGATTGCAGCCGACTTGACCTGAACAACAAGTGACCCTTGGTCAAGGAGTGCCGCAGCCCATCGCCCGCAGGCAATCATTGTACATCTATGAAATATCAGCCGCCCCAATTTCCACAATCAGTCGCCAACGGCCATCGCTTCTGCGCCATCCGCTGTTCGTTACTCGACCGCCGCTCCGTTCGCAATGAGCTACCGTCCGCGGGCTGCCAACCGCCGTCGGTTCACCAATGACTGCCATCGATTAGTCACCTACTGCCATGAATTGATTGCCAGCCACCGCCAGTTGACTGCCAAACGCTGTCCGCAAAACGCACATCCTTTCGCACAAAGCGAAACCAAAAAGAGGAACATGAAGCACTCTTATCGAGAATCATTATGATATCCAGACCCTACATGAAATCTGTAGGCGTAGCAACCAAAGCATGCGGGACAGCCCCAGGCCAAGCCACCCATTCAAACCCAAAACACGTGTGTCCCACAGCACAGCCCACGCAGTAGCAAGTCTGCAATCGTGCAGTCCATATATTCGTATTGCGTGGCACGACATTCAACAGATACACGTCATTGCAAGAGACTAATGCGTGACACCACCCCTCCGCAAAAGACCCTGTCACGATTGAATCCATCCTTCATTTAACTGTGAGAGAAACATCACTGCTGCCCTCATGAGACCGCCAGACAACAGTCATACCCCATCAAAAATGATATCTTTTCCTGCAGAGAAGCAATCTGTTGATCTTTCCGTTGGGCTTCAGTATCCAAACGTCTGAAAGTTGTTCTGCCCTTTTGTCTGTGAAAGAAAACAGATAACAACAGTCAGAACTTTCGGGGCAGCAAAACAGGGAAGTTTGTACAGTGCGTGGCAGTGCACACGTGCAGCGTGCATGGCGGGGGGTTATGGAGCCCCCCAAACCCCTCACCCCGTTGTTGGTGCTGAGCTGTTGAATTGGGGGGGGGGGGGTGTTCATCTGCCCATTTGACAATTTCTAGTAGGATCCGCCGGTGCTCAGGCGACCCCCGGCGAGATCATCTGCACACAGGGACCCAAGTTAAGCATCCCGTGAACGGAAAAGGCACGAGGGGCAGTGTCCCATGCAAGCACCGCATACAGGGCACTTTCGGACTTAGACACGCGCCACGCTTGTTCATGAGCAATGCTGAGTTCTCTGTGCAAGTCTTCCTCCTTTTTCTCCCTCTGCAAGAGCTCTTCCTGCTTCGCTTTCCTGGAACAGAATGTCGAATGCGGCACGGACGTAGGCGAGAGGCAGCACGAGGGGCACAATTCGTCCTGCGTAAAAAGACGTGCGTAATCGATCTTGCACATGCAACAAAAGATTCCAAACAAAATTCAAGAATTTGCGGAACTCGTATTTTTGCATAGAAAGCCCGCCAGGAGCCAATTTTTTTGGCTACTTTTTTTCAAAATTGCACCAGTAGCAGAAAAATATTTCTTTTTTCCCGATTAATCCACCTTTTGTTCCGTGTTGCCATTTGTTAAAACCTGCAGCCGAATTGGGACATCTGGTTCGGACGCCGTCTCCCTTTGTGCAATTTTACGAAAATAGCGGATGTGTGACTGACTTTGGCCCCCGAGTGTGATCAGGAACAATGAGGACAAGATGGAAACGGCAACATAATGAATTGAGTAATGTAGTTAACATAGGCACCAAATGGTGGAAAATAATAGCAATCGCAATGATTAAACAGCAACTAGCAACAAAATTAATTGATTCTTTGCAATTACTTTATTTGTTGTGCACTGTTACGATCATCATACTATAGTCAATTGGCATGTTATCTGCAGACTACCTACCAGGGGGCAGGGACAGCGGGTGGGCTTTGGGAGGCAAATATGGACCCCCCCCCCGCCCCTATTTTGAGGGTGGGAAAGTCAAAGAAACACGTTTCAAAAGGTATTTAGATGGGTGGGGTTGAGTATTGAGGTCCACCAAGGGGTAGCAAGGGCTAAAACTAGGGTATGACATCACTGCTGCTAGCATCCTAACAGGACTGTATAAACAATTAAACCTCGGTCCAAAAGAACCATAACAGCTCATTGCATCCCCAACACTGCATTTCACACCATAATAGTGAACGACAGTACACTAAATAGTCACACTTTGTATTGTAAGGGTGTAAATGGGGCTACAAACGGCTATTTTTTTTTAGGGAAATGGCTATTTTTGGTATTCTGTTAGGATCCTGGCAGCAGTGATGTCATACCCTATTTTTCGGGCTTCCTACCCCTTGGTGGGCCTCAATACCCCACCCCCTCATCTAAATACCTTCGAAAACATGTTTTTTTTTTACTTTCCCACCCTCAAAATAGGGCGGGATTTCCTAATTGCCTCTCAAAGCTCAGCAGGGGCCTGACCCCTTGGTAGGCAATTTGCAGATAATGTACCAATTAACTATTTTGTCGGACCTTTCTCTTGTCGCTCACCCAATTTCGACGCACATCACTCTCTGAATCCATTAGCCTTCACATTCTTCATTTGTTCGGTTGTGGGCCGATCCCCAAGCGCCTTCAAATGCGACTCGCCAGAAGGTCAACGAACAACACATTGTTCTCACTGGAAGCGTAAGCTGACAGAGCCACACACTGCCCCAATGGAAATCACTTGCACTTTGCCCCAAATGCCCTACCAGAACTAAATCCAAAACGTTCCACAGCTGCTCCGTGCTGTTTTATTGGCACACTGTAAATGTGCACTCTCTTTGCAGGCGTAGCATTCAAAACATCATGATATGATTCTGAATTCTTGCAGCCTTTGAACTCGAAGGAGACCAGGACCATGCCTTGAAAAACTTGAGGCACGGATTGATGAACATCGTCCAGGGTGGCTGCAAGATTGTTTCTGGGGTTGATGGTCTGCTGCACAATGCCCTCGCACTTGTACACAGGTCATGGACGCTTTCTGCTGACTGCACACGGGATAAGCAACAGGCCTAAACATACAGCTTCTGTTCTAGCACCAAAATATGGTCTTCAGCTGCTGTTGCCTTCTCGAAGTAGGCTCCTGCTTGCAGTGCTTTGGCTTGGTGCCTCTTTGAGAAGTCCTCCCTCTGTTGCTCTCTGTGAGGATATGTTTGCAGCACAAGACATTATGAACAGCATTGACGTTGGTAAAACTTTGAGGAGGGACATGCCAATGGACACAACCGATGGCAAAGAAGCTTTGTGCCACGGTATTAAATAAAACAGGATCCATTCCTATTTTGATGCAGAAAATATTTTCTCAGTGGTTTTAAGGTTTATGATACAGCATTCTAATTATTAATCGCACCTGCAAATGGGCATGCGGCTTGAATGTAAGAAAAATTACTGAATCTTGGCGTAATCTTGGCCTGCGGATGTGGGAGCAAGGGGCATTACCGTTGTGGTAAAAGATGGTTTCTGTGTACCGCATGCGTACGAGGCCAACCCTAGTCTTAGCCATGACAGTACTCATACATCCAACTCGAACACACACACCACATACACACACACACACACACACGAAACATGTCTTTCACTGCTGCTTGGCGTTGCCTCGTGGAACTGGCGCATGTCAAGATTTTTGTGACGAGCACACACCTGTTTGCTGCAGCTCCAGTTTGCCATCCATCTCCCACAAGCCCCGCCTTCAAAAGGCACAAATCCTGCACCGGCACCTTGATCCGACACCCTCCTGTTCCTGAACCCCTCATGTGCTCCTGGACACCTCATTGCACCTGCCCCTCGCACGTTCTAACCCCTGTGTGCTCCTTACCCTTCCAATGTCCCTCACCCCCCGTGCCCCTCACACCTCCTGGACTCCTTCCCCTCCTCTGCCCCCCCCCCCCATGCTCTCCCTCGTATGCTGCTCCAGTCTCAACCGCTCCTCAAAGCATGACATACAACTGCAGCTCCAGCTCTGCAATTCGAGCTTCTGCTTCCGCCAATTGACCGTCAACTACCGCCAACTGCTTTTCAAAGTTAACCTCTGCTTTTGCCTTCTGTTCTGTCAAGCGCACACTCCACTTCTTGTTGCTGTGAGAGGTAGGGAGGGGCGTGACCTATGAGTAAACTCACAGCTATCCTGTGTATGGGGCCTCAAGCCCAAACAGCCTCAGTCTAATACTCGCAACAAACACAGGACTGTCTCCCATCATAAGGGACCGACATAAGGATGGGGCCAGGGAATACCCACCTTGCACACTGCTACATAAACCTTGGCTGCTCCTCTTTTGGCCATGGATATTGATTTGGATGTGGCTTGGCTCAGCAAAAAATGCCAATTGGAAAAACAGTCCAACCCAAAAAAACATGGAAATGGGGAAATTTGAAACCCCCCATTCGCCCAATGAATGCTCAAAAAGGGGCAACTGGGCTTTCAGTTGAGGTTGGGGGGGGGGGGGGTTGGGGGGGGTTGGGTCGTGGCTCGCACCGGAGGCGGGTTCCCACGGCCAGTGTGTCCTTCCCTCACCAGCACGACTGGGTCCTACCCCGGCTGTCTGGTCTCACAGCCCCCCAGACTGTTGACGGTCCCCGAACCCCACCAAGGCGCTGGTGGGAGGGAGATACCGCCGTGCCTGTGTGTATGTCGCGCGCGCTCAGGGCATGTGGGGGGTTCAGGGCACTGGGTCAGGGCACAGTTGCACACCTTTTGTCTCCATTGGGCTGCGGTCCTCCTGTCAGCGTGTGGGGGGGGGATGTGTGTGCCCAGTGCTCCGGGCCCCAGCAGCGGGGCAGGGGAGCCCTACACTAAGGCTGCTGGGGGAGTCTGTAGGTCGGGTGACCTGCGGCTTCCTCCAGCCCACGACTGAACCCCAGAGGGGTGCACGGGGCATGTGGCCTGTGACGCTCCTTGACTGACCCAGAGGGTCACAGGTGGCGCTGCACACTGTGGATGGAAGGTCCTGGGGCGTGCTGAGCACTTCCCTGCCCCAGGAGCACTCGAGGGAGCGGAGCTCCCGGTGAGCCCGCTGCGCCTTGGTCACCTCAGGCGAGACGGGACCCTGAGGGCTACACTGCTCGCCGACCCCTCCTGTGGGGAAGGGGGGGGGGGGGACAGGGGTCGGCAGGTGGCTGTCTGGCCTCCAGGGGTCGCCCACAACTGCACTGGAGTGCACGGGGCTGTGCTGGCCTAGGCGTCTGTGATGAAGTTGGAGGGGCGCGCGCACACCTGGAGGTTTCCTGGGCAGGCCGCTCAAGGTATACCCACAACGGTCAATCTGTGAGCCCTTCACAGCCTCCACTTTTCAGGCCCTGAGGGCGCCGACTCCATGCACCCCTCCCGTTGGGGGCGTAGGCGGGGGGGGGGGGGGAGAGTGGTGGATGGGTCTACCTGTCCATTCATTGGCTCGTGGTGCTCACTTGTTTGGGAGAGGAGGACCACCTGCTGGGTTACCATGTGGGTCCCAGATCCCAACATACTCGCCGTTCGGCGTCCGCCCCCTTTCCACGAGGGGAGGGACCTCGATCACCATGTGTCGGTCTGCAGTGAGGGTGCGAGGGCATGCTGGGGGGGGGGGGGCGGGCGGGCCTGCTTTCGGTCCCGCCCTATTTCTGTTGGGGGGGGGGGGGGCAGCAAAAGGTCTGCTCCCCTGTTTCCTGGTCCCCAACGGGAACCAGCCCACGGCCTGCACCCTCGCTTTGTGGTGGCTGAAATTTGGGCCGACTGAGGGTGTTTGGGGGGGGGGGGGGGGGTTCAATGGAACCCCCTGGCCACCCTACCCCCCCAAGAGGGTCAATTGACGGGACCCCCAAAACCAACCGAGGGACCTTCGTTGTTCGAATGGCGGTGGTATTTGTGTTAAAGGAAACTTGGTCCCCCGTCAATATCAGCTATACATGGTGTAGCGCCCCACCAAGGCCTTTCATGAGAACCACATAAACTATGAAGAGTCAGAGTCAGAGTTGGAGTCAATGTCGGTGTCAGAGTTAGAGTTAGAGGTTTATGGGTCTACGCATGAGCTCAGCCTTAGGGCTAGAGAACTCAAGTCTAAATAAGTCAAATTTGCAACGGTGCATTGCTGATTCATGCTGATTCAGACCCAAACAGCCATGTGCTTGCCAGAGCAAACATGCCACTTCACCCTTCATTCCAGGGGTAACCATGCCACACCGCCGTTTGAGGTGCTCCTCGGCTTCCGCAAATTGCTGCAAGCTGTAGTGAGCAAACCAGTTGTGCACAGCACACACACTTGCAAAATCACCTATGCCACAGGCAGCCACCGCAACAGCACGGATCTCTTTTGCTTCCACGTAGTTGGTTTTCTCCCACAACCGTTTGCATAGCACGGAAGGGGGGGGGGGGGGTGCAACCTTTAGAACCTGCAAATCCTCTACACACTTTTCGTCAACAATTGCTCATTTGTGACGAACTCCCCACCTAGTTGGACAATCATCTAGAAAACTACGGACACCCTGCGGCTGCAACTCTACACAACACTTGAAAAAAGGGGGGGGTAGAGATAGTCATCTGAGGTGCACAACCTATCTAGTTTCAGCGTTGCCCAACAAGCGTTCCTACGGAGTTGGAAATCATAGTGCCCATCTAAGCAACGATGATATTGCTTGTATCGCAACGCACAAACAACGCAGACCCGTGTTTCCACAGGGATGTCTCCCTCTTTCCCATCAAGTGCCACTCTACACATAAGACAGAATTCATGATCATCAGTGTCTGAACCGGCAACCCCGGGGTGAGACACGAATATTTTGCTTTGCATACTGCTTGCCTACAATAAATGCTGCAAGAATGTTTTGAAAACGCTAATGATGGGTGCCCGATGCTTCTTTTGGGGGGGGGGGGGTGTTGTCCTCTACTAGCAACACAGCCTCATGTAGCAAAGCCTTTTGCGTTGCACGAGCCTCCCCCGCATTCAAGCGCTCCGCCTCGCTCTAATATCCGGGCGGCTTGCACCACCGCCATATTGACGATGCACTTGCCGTCCAGATGATCAAGGGCGAGAGCCAACTGCACCTCCCCATTGCGGGGATTGTGGTTGCAACCCCCATCACTTACGAAAGTCCACACCCCCCCAAGCGAAAAAATATTTGCATTCCTTGCTGGCCAACACCAAGTGCGAATCGCTCATGGCTTGCAAGAGTGTGCCACGCCGTTCTGCCATGACACGTGTCACCGTGCATGGCAACTTTGCCACTGCTCTGCCATATTTTTGAGAAACAGCGGGCACGGGTGCTTTGGCAATTGGTAGGAATAAAAGCATTGAACTGGTCACACACTTCATCATGCATGTAATAGGGCTAGAGTCAGAGTACGGGGCAGTTTTGAACTGCTATTTGTGGACAAGACCTAGCAACTTTTGGAACATACCATTGTCCGTGTGGACCATTGTCCCCCATTTTAAACCCTGGCCTCTCCAGGGTCTAGAATTGGGTGGAGTGGCTACATAACCCCTACCTTCTCGGGAGTCTCCCAACAAAGGGGACAAAATCAAAAATTGCTGCTTAACCCTTGCCTTGGGGTCCCCGTGGTGGGGAACAATGGACATGGCGACGTCACCGCCCTGCCGTCTCGAGGACCCCATAGTGGGGAAGCACCAACATGGCTACATGAACCCTGCCTTCTCTCGGGTCCCCCAACAAAGGGGACAAAATCAAAAATGGCTTCATAAACCCTGCCTTCTTGGGTGCCCAGAAGTGAACGGAGTGACTACATCACCCTTGCCTTCTCGGGGGTCCCCCAACAAAGGGGACAAAATCAAAGAAGGCTTCATAACCCCTACCTTGGGGTCCCGATGGTGGGGAAAGATTAATATGGGCAGAATGGGTAACCTCCGCCTTCTCGGGGGTCCCCCAACAAAGGGGACAAAATGAAAAAAGTGGCTTCATAACCCATGCCTTGGGGTCCGCATGGTGGGGAAATATTATGGTTACGTCACCCCATAGTGGGGAAGGACCAACATGGCTACATAATTCCTGCCTTCCCGGGGGTCCCCCAACGAAGGGGACAAAATCAAACATGGCCTCATCACCCGTGACTTCTTGGGGTCCCCATGGTGGGGAAAGACCAATATGGCTATGTCACCCCGTGCCATCTCGGGACCCCATAGTGGAAGGACCAACGTCGCTACATACCCCTGCATTCTTGGGCTCCCCATGCGGGGGAAGGCTCAAAGTGGCTCAATCTTAGCCGAAACTCTGACCCGTTTGTACGGGCAAATTCAACCAATTCGTGGTGGCAAGTTGTGGCAACATGTCTCGTGGAAGGTGTCCTCCCTCCTTGGCTTGCCCCCAAGCGTGCTCCCCTGTATGCGGTACACACCAAAGAAAATACCCTAGTGTACTGCCCGCAAAATGGCAACACGAGGAGGGAATATTCCAAGGTGAGCGGGCCCCAATCCTAAGCACACCATGCTAACGTGTCTAGGTACATGTCGGGAAGGTAGTCGGGAAGGATCAAAGTGGCTACATAACCCTTGCCTTCTCGGGCGTCCCCCAACAAACGGGACAAAATCAAAAGTGGCTTCACAACCCCTACCTTGGGGTCCCCATGGTGGGGAAAGATCAATATGGCTCCGTCACCCCTTGCCATCTTGGGGTCCCTGTAGTCGGGAAGGACCGACGTGGCTACATCACCCCCGCTTTCTCGGTACCGATGGTGGGGAAGGATCAAAGTGGCTAGGTTATGCAGTGGGAGACGGCCACGCTCTTTCTGGTCTAGACCAAGACGAGTTGGCGTACCCTTTGCATCATATGGTACCTGAGACAACCTCTCGGAAGCAAGGTTCTATCTTGTCCAATGCTACAATGATCCCACAAAGGACTGTGGTAGCGGATGTGACACTGCCTTATGGGCACGAAGTCCCCCCTCCCGTAACCCTTCCGGCACCCCCTAACCCCCCCCCCACACGCCTAGAGAAACCCGGGGCCGGTGACCTTGTCATGGTGTGGGGGCCCAAATGGCTCTAGTCATCGCGAACACACCAGAAAAGAGGGTTGCGGCGGCAATGAGGGGGCTCTGGCTACTTGATGCTGCCTAGCAGACGGCGCTCAAGGGGGGCCCTCATCGCCCGAAATTGCCGATTGCCTACATCGGTGGTCCGGCGCGGCTCAGAGTACTGTAATTGCCCACATCGGTACTTTGGGGGCGGGGGGGCTCAGAGTACTGTAATTGCCCACATCGGCGTTCTAGGGCGGGGGGGGGAGGGGCTTAGAGTACTCTTTTTGCTCCCATTGGTGCTTTGGCGCGGCTCAAAGTACTGTAATTGCCCACATCGGTGACCCCAGGGGGCTACGAGTATTGTGATTTGCCCACATCGGTGCTCTTGGGGGGCTCAAAGTACTGTAATTGCCCACATCTGTGCTGTCGGGAGGCCCGTAGTATTGTAATTGCCCACATCGGTGCTCTAGGGGGCTCACAGTACTATAATTGCCCACATCGGCGCTTTGGGGGTGGGGGGCTCAAAGTACTGTAACTGCCCACACCAGTGCTTTGGCGCGGCTCAGAGTAGTGTAATTGCCCACATCGGTGCTCTGGGGGGGCTTAGAGTACTACAATTGCCCACATCGGTGCTCTGGTGCGGCTCAGAGTACTGTGATTGCCCACATCAGCGCTTTGGGGGGGTGGGGGGGGCTCAGAGTCCTCTTTTTGCCCACGCCAGTGCTTTGGCACAGCTCAGAGTACTGTAATCGCCCGCATCGGTGCTCTCGTGGGGCTCAGAGTTCTGTAATTGCCTACATTGGTGCTCTGGGTGGATTAGCTGAGTCTAAAACCAAGTTATGAAGTGGGAGACAGCCACGCTCTTTCTGGTCCAGAGCGAGATGCGTGTGAGATCCGTTGCCACAGTCATTTGTGGGTTGATGGGGGCATTGGAGAGCTCATAGCCTTGCTTCCGAGAGCGTGATCCCACAGCGTGGTAGTCTCCCGCTGCATAACCTGGTTTCAGACTCTGCTAATCCTCACCGCTTGTAAGATCCGCAACCACAGTCATGTGTGGGATCATCGTACCATTGGACAGCTCATAAGCTTGCTTCCGAGAGGTTGTCTCGGGTACCATGTGGTGCCCATGGTACGCTACCTCATCTTGGTTTGGACAAAAACGAGCGTGGTGGTCTCCCAGTGTATAGCCTAGTTTCCGACTCAACAAATCCTCATTGTGTGTGGGATCCACTGCCACAGTCGCCGGTGCCCACACCCAAGGGGGGGGGGGGGTTCTCGGAAATCGGATATCATGCTCAAACCCCCCCAGAGCCAAATTTAAAAAGGGGGGGGTTTTGGGGGGGGGGGTTAAGGGGGTTTTTCGCTGCGCGGGGGTATTGTCTGCGGGAAGGGCACCCCACCCCCCCCCAATGAAATACATAGTGTCGGGCACCTCCGAACAGCTAGGTATGCGGCCCAAGTGTGATCCAACAATTTGCACCGCCCCTACCAACGTCTATGGTAGGGTCTCATTGGCTTGGGTATTTCCGGCCGGGGGTACCAGAAACCTCGGGACCGTGGGTCTCCAAGGCGGTCATGGGGTTCGAAATACACCATGGGGTTACAAGGGCAGCATGGGGGTTGAAACGCATCAAGGTCGGTCATGGGGTTCGGAATGCATCATGGGGTTAGAAATAAACCATGGAATGAGAAATGCGTCAGGAGGAGGGCATAAAAGAGGGGGGGGGTGTGACTATACTGATAGGGCAACTCGGGAGGCCCTGAGGGCTATGGCGGACCAGGCCTCGCTCCCCGCGCCATTGTGTGGGCCTTCCAGTCCTAGTGTGCATGCTACTACAAGGGAAGGAGAGGGAGAGCGAGGAGGTGTAGGGGGTGGGGGAGGTATCCGTTTTTGGCGTGTGTGTGCATGTAGCTCCGCCTACTTCTTCCGCCCTGACGTCTTCACCGTGCAACACTTCTTAGCACTTTGCTTGGTAGTGGTGATGGGCCACTTTGTGCCCTTGCCAGGCACAGCTTTCTTTAGGGGAGAACTTCTAGCCCGGAAGAAGAGGTAGAAGAGGAAGAAGATGAGGAAGAAGAAGAGCTATTACCATCTTCGGAAGTTGTGGAACTCTCGTTACCGCTAGACGAATCATGATCTGCGGAAGACCCAGATTCCACAGAGGTTGCATCCTCCTCCGGTTTCCACTCCCAATCGGAGCGGCCAAGAAAGGATTCAGAGAAGGACGTACTCTCGTTGTCGACCGCCTTTGCCACTTTCAAAGTGATCTTGGGCTTCATCACCATGGGGATTTTTTTGGCTCACGCCTTTTTTTTTCTCATCGTCCTGGCTGACTACAACCCATTCCGTCAAATCAACGGTGTTTGGTGCCATGGTTGGATGGCACCGTGCCAAGTGAGTTTTGATGTTCAAAACCCACGGGGTGGCACACCACCCGGGAATAGGACATTCACGGGGCATGTTTTCTTGTTTGCGCATGGCCACTGCGAGCTTCAATGGGACCACACACGGGCATGTGCTACTGATTTTCTTCCGCACAATACTTGCGGTACACGTGCGTGTTGTGCGTCCACAGAAACCACGAGGTTCGGCCTCACCACGCATCCTTGGGTCCGTTACCACCTCTCCTTTCTGCAAGTGCACTGCAACATGATTGCGCATCCTTGCCAAAGCAATGGCCGCTCCACAAAACAAACAAAATTCTGTTGCTTCTGCGGGCCACACGCTCTCGGCGCGGGCTGCAACGCCTCATCTGGCTGTGGACAAATTGCACAACCAATAGTATATTGCACCTCCTTCTTGCGCCAAAATTGCTTGATATCAACACCCCTTTCCTCCGAAAGGGGTAAGATTCGCTCCGCCGAGGCAGACACCGAGGCGGAGCGCTTAATAAGAACGATGGTGACAACAAGATTGCAACGTGGACAACCCCCGTTGCCACAATCGCACCAAGAAGACCGGTTTAACGCATCTGCCTGAAGAACATCGAGGACCAAATGCTTTAACTCCGTGGATTGCAAGTACGTAACATCAGCCTCTTTCCCTACGGTTGTACCATGAGAATCCAGGTATCAATACTTCCCAGCATTGTGACCCATAGCTACTGAATAGTATCCGTAAAGAAGACCCAAGAAATGGCGGTGACCATAGTCTCGGTGCATGTACTCCTTCAATGAAGTAGAGATATCTTTCAATGGAAGGAAGACAGCAGCCCCAACCTGAGGCAAACAAGAAACACATGGAGACACCGGGACACAAAGTAGCAACGGATCCAATGCATGGTGATGGATGGTTGTGTGGTCGAGGAAATAAGGATGCAAGGGAAGCAACCTCCAAAATGATTGGACAACTGCAGCGGGGGGCAAATCAGAAGTGGCCCACAAGTGGGCAAGGTGGCTACATAACCCCTGCCGCCTGGGAGGTCCCCACCGCTTCAGAGCAGGGGGCAAAATCAGAAGTGGCCCACTTGTGGGCAAGGTGGCTACATAACCCCTGCCGCCTCGGGGGTCCCCACCGCTTCAAAGCGGGGGGCAGAATCAGAAATGGACCAAAAGTGGGCGAGGTGCCTACATAACCCCTGCCGCCTGGGGAGTGCCCACTGCTTCAGAGCGGGGGAGAAAATCGGAAGTGGCCCACAAGTGGGCAAGGTGGCTACATAACCCCTGCCGCCTCGGGGATCCCCTCGGCTTCAAAGCGGGGGGGCGAATCAGAAGTGGTCCACAAGTGGGCAAGGTGGCTACATAACTTCTGCCGCCTGGGGAGTGCCCACCGCTTCAGAGCGGGGGGTAGAATTAGAAGTGGCCCACTTGTGGGCAAGGTGGCTACATAACCTCTGCCGCCTGGGGGGTCCCCACCACTTCGGAGCAGGGGGCAGAATCAGAAGTGGCCCACAAGTGGGCAAGGTGGCTACATAACCCTTGCCGCCTAGGGGGTCCCAACCGCTTCAAAGCGGGAGGCAGAATCAGAAGTGGCCCACAAGTGGGTAAGGTGGCTGGCTACATAACCCCTGCCGCTTGGGGGAACCCCACCGCTTCAGAGCGGGGGAGCAGAATCAAAAGTGGCCCACAAGTGGGCAAGGCGGCTACATAACCCATGCCGCTTGGGGGAACCCCACCGCTTCAGAGCCGGGGACAGAATCAAAAGTGGCCCACAAGTGGGCAAGGTGGCTACATAACCCCTGCCGCTTGGGGGAACCCCACCGCTTCAGAGCCGGGGACAAAATCAGAAGTGGCCCACAAGTGGGCAAGGTGGCTACATAACCCCTGCCACCTGGGGGAACCCCACCGCTTCAAAGCGGGGGACGGAATCAAAAGTGGCCCACAAGTGGGCCGGGGAGCAAAGGGGACTAACTTTTCGGGCGCCCAAAAAAGGGTGGAATTGCTACCTAACCCCTACTTTCTCGGGGATCCCCAAAAAGGGGGGATAGACATTACTAAGGACCGCCCTGCCCCTGCCTTCTCGGGAGTCCAAAAAAAAGGCGGAAATGCTACGTCACCCTTGCATTATGGGGGGTCCCTAGCGAATGGGACAAAATTAAAAGTGGCTGAATTGGGGGCAAGGACAAAACTTTGGATGTGCAGTCCAAAAGAATACCACCAAAAAAAAAATTCACACAAGTGGTGTGTCTGCGTCGAAAAACACCCTTAAAACCCCCCCTCGGACTATTTTAAAAAAAAGGGGGGGTTCAAAACCCCCCACGCTATCGGATTTCTCAGAAACCCCCCCCCTGCCCACACCCGAAACAGCGGGGTTGTGTGGCTCAAATACCCCAACAACCTCTAGCTCTATGAGGTGGAGCGCCACCTCATCTTCAACATGGCCAAAGCCGCGGAGGCGCACCTCCAAAAGGTGCGCAAGGGCAACCCCCCCAACGAAGCCCGCTAACCCACCGACTAACCCACAAGAAGACCCTCAACCCAACCAAACCAGCCCCACCAACCCACCTAACCCACCCACTGCAACCCAAGGCACCCTGGCACGATGGGACCCAAAGATAGGCTCCCAAGAGGTGTAAACCATGAACAATGGCCCGAATGACCGAGGACATGAGCCGCTAAGGCCAATGGGTATGTGCTATGTGTTTTTGTGCTTGTGTAGGGAGGTTTCATTTTTGCAAAGAAGGTGTAAATTATCGTGGTTTGATTTTAATGCTAGCGACGCCTTAATATTGAGAATGTGCAAATTTTGAACCAAAAATTAAACTCAAATTTTAAAGCCGAGAGCCATTGTAATATTTTTACACATCAACACCGGTGGAAACCCCCCCCTCCCCACGGGATAAAATGGTGGCCAAACACACAAGACACCCCATGGGGGTGGAAATTTTCCCATGCGATCCCCCTAACCCCCCGCAAAAAGTGGCAACTTTGGTTTGATCAATTAATTTTTCGCCAAATATTAAAAATGTTGGCTTTAATGTGGGTCTCTAGGGTGAGCCCGTGCCTGTTAGCCGAGGCGCTGCTGGGGTCCGCGTTCTGGGTACCTGGTACCCGGGCATCATATGGTGCCCAAGACAACCTCTTGGAGGCAAGGTTCTGACCTATCCAATGCTAGACTGCCGCACTGTTTTTGGTCTAGACCAAGATGAGTTGGCGTACCGTGGGCATCATATGGTACTCGAGACAACCTCTCGGAGGCATGGTTCGGTGCTGTCCCATGCTACAATGATCCCACAAATGACCGTGGCGGCGGATCTAACACGTAGTGAGGATGAGTTGAGTTTGAAGCCAAGTTGCCATATGGGACGTGGGTGGTGGTCCCAACAAGGATATCGTTGCCCCCCCCCCCCCTCCTTCTTCAAACCCTGCGGGTAAGGTCCATCGCGATCGTAAAGGAAGCGGCTAGGATTTCAGGGGTGCAATCTTGCCCCGTAAAGGCACACTTGGGGGGCAGGGGGGGGGGGGGTTGTCACTGCCCGAAGAGGTGCTCTGGAGGGGGCCAGGGTACTGTAGCTGCCTGAAACATGCCTTTCCGCTTGGTCAGGGATGGGAAGCGGCCAGGGCCTTTGAGCCTGTGTCATCGGGATGTGACCCCCAGAATGCTTCACTCATGCATCCATTCATCCATCCCCTATCCCCCCGCACCCCCCCCCGTACCCCCCCCCCCCCGGGTACCCCACCCCGTTACCCCCCGTATCCCCCCCCATACCCTCTCGTAACCCTTCAGCTCGCTTCGCTCAACGCCGGGGCCAGCCCCCGCGCCCCCCTTAAATAACAAAACTCTTGCAGTGGCCACAAACTGCCTTGTGTGTACACAACCTTCTGTGTGCCCCGTACCCCACCCCCCTCCATACCCTCCCGCCCATAGCCTCCCCCCCATCCCCCCCCCTAACCCCCCCCCCCGTACCTACGGGGTACACGGGGGGCAACTTCGTGCGTACATGTCTCATGGGTCCCCATAGTGGGGCGACGTGAACAAGAGACAAAGCGGTGCCTATTCTCCATGCAAGAATGGTGCCCATCAATTGAGCCCTTTTCCCAACCCCCCCCCCCCCCAGTCGAAACCCCGACTTACCAAGCATCCCGAAACACGTTGTATACACCAATTTCGGTGTCACAGCTATGCTAAAATTGGTGGATTGCACACACTAAAATTGGGGCACACACAGTTTGTACCAACTACAGCACATTCAACGTATTTGGTAGCCAATAAATCAAAATTGGCGTACCAAACTGTATACGGGGAATGGTCACAATTAGCAAGGTCGTCATCACATTTTTAAGCAAGTCAACACTGTGAAAGCAATGGCTCATGCACGCACATCACCCCGGAAGCTGGTGCACACCTAGGGCCCACTGAGGCGCATATCCTAACTTTTGTGCGTGCATTTTCTCAAAAAGCCCCTCACAATTTGGAAAGAAACTTTCAGAGTAATTGATTCTAATTGTAAATCGACAATCATGAAATTTACAGCTTGATTGATGTTGGCACTTTCAAGTAAATCACTGCGCCAAAAAAGTGGTGATGGAGCCGCGACAAAGCCGGCAGGCAGCAACAAGCAAAATGGACCGATCGATAAATGAAAAAATGGAACAATAGGTCTCGTTTCATGATTCATTTCAGGCTGACAGTGAAAACGAATCAATCACAATTGGTTGCACAAGCAATGCAGAACGCATTCAAAGGCCATATGACTTCGTGGTGTGCAAGCACCCTCGTGCTATGAGAGGCAATTACCTCCATAGCGAGTCGTTCAACGGTCAAATGGGTGAGAAGGGCGGGCAGCCCCGCCCCCCCCCTCCCCAGTTATATTGAACTGGGGTAACAGCAGTTGCACAAGCTATGCACAACTCATTCAAAAGTCATATGACTTCGTGGTGCACGCTCTTTTATTCGCCATCACCAGACCCCACACCGGTCCGGATAGCCCCCTGCAGCACCAACCAACGTCCACCCCAACCCCCAACACTCGTGCTCCTTGACAGCCCCCAAGGTCAGAGGTACGCAAGACACCCTCGAGGGTGAGGGCCCACAATCTCCGTGTCTGGCAGACCAAGTGTGGTGCAAAAGGCCAAACACACGTCAACTTACAAGACGCCCCCACTGAGGAAAAGTCCAATTGGCGTGCAACAGCTGTTCGGCCTTTGGGAAAATTTGCCAACCACACACGACATGGCAGCTCAAAGAACACACCGAGGGCCAAGAACCTGTCCCATACCATTGACTCCGCCGTGTGAAAACAAAGGGACACCGCGAGACCCAGTGCCAGACCACCATGAGACCGGCAAGTCTTGCACAGGCCCACTGGGTCATCCGCGCTCTGCACCCACTCACCCTTGTGGATCTCAAAGTACTCTTCTCCCTCAATGTACTTGAACCTCTTCCCCTGTGGGTGTGGAACCTTATCTTTGCGACCCTTTTCTGAATGCATTGCATGACCTCCGTCCAGAGGCTGGCCATGGACAGCCTGTGCTCGCCTGTCATGTGGATTTGAAGAATGCTTTTTGGTCCATGCCCCTCCCTAACGAGTTCCGCCTTGAGTTTCGGGTTGGTATCGGTTTTTTTTTATGTATTCGGCCGCCTCCCTTTTGCTTGGTAAATTCCCTTGCCCTTTGCCTCTGATACTCTGATGGGCTACCTGCTCCAAACACTGAACTTCGTTTCTGTTTTAATGCTACAATACCTTGACAACTTCTTGGTTGTGGGTTATTGCTCTTCTAATGTGCGGGTGGGGGGGGGGGGGGCAGCAAGGTTGTGCTCGTTGCTTAGAGAAGAAGGGGCGGTCATCAGCCCCAAACACATTTTAGAACCCCTTCCCTAGATTACGTGGATGGGAAAGCGACTTGTGCTATCGGGCCCTCGGCAGGGTGTGTTTGTCATGCAAGAAAGCCGGGTTATACTCATGGGCTTGTGGCTGAGTGTTGCTATCCAACCTTTGACCCGCAAATCTGCAAGGTCAGTGATTGGACGCTTCTCTTGGGCCCTCTGGTCGCAGGTGGGGGTCTGCCGGGTCCCATGCCCTTTGGGGCTCCACGTATCTTCCTTCCACCCCCCTGAAGCTTGTCTGCAGCCTGCTCCATAGCTTAGTTATGTCCAAGAGAGGATGGTCCCTGAGGCTGCTGCAGTCACCGGCCGCTGCGGGCCGGGCCCTCTTTTTTGTCGATGCCGCTTTTGATCAGGACCGATTTAAATTGGGCTTCTAGGACCCCAGCATGGGAGGGAGGTTTTTTCATTGCCCCTCGATGTAGCCACACAACAAGAGGCTGAATTTGACTGTTTGGTTCAGAGATTGCAATTCATAGTCAATGTGGGTGGCAGATTTTCAGATTAGTTGGAGACAATGCTTCCTCTCTTGGTCAAATGGCTAGTGTGCGCACGAAGCCGGGTTGGTCTAGACACAATCGTACTCTCCGCAGAGCCTTCTACCTTCTTCAGTGGGCGCCCCCTTCCCTCTTACATCACAGTCAATTTGTGAGAACAAATTTGTGGGGTTGAGGTCACCTGGCACCCACAGGCAACCACCCCCCCAATTCGGCGAAGAAATCCCAACAATTCGGCAGGACAATTCGGCGGGCCTATTTTTCGGCGAAATGCTTCCCAGTCACCAGGATTATGGCCCTGGCCCCCCAAACACACTGTCCCTTTGGTTGCTGTGTTGTCAGAGACATGTGGAAACCCTTGTAAGCTGAAAATTTTTTTGCATCGTGCAGGTTGTATAAGACGAAAAATGACATCTGCAGAGCGTAAAGGAGTGGTCGACTGGTTACAGCATTCGGTTATCAGACACCGAAAATCCGGGTACCTGGGTTCAAACCCAGTTGAGGGTATTTTTGTGCACCTGACTCCTTTGCAGAAGTGGAAGACTCGGCAACCTCGCATTCCCCAGACACAGCTACAGAATCCACTGCAGGCACCAGTAGCCCGGAATCCACTGATTGGGGGCCTGTTGATGAGCTGCCCGAAGAACGGCGGCTGAAGAACGCACTGGGCCGTGCAGAGCGAACACAAAATTCGCAAACTGCCCCCTCACCGGCATCAGGATACTTGTCCCGAAGCAAAGCTTGATCAGCAGAGGACAACGAATCCCAGGGGACCAAAGACACGTCCTTTTGTGGACAGAAAAAACACTGCATGGTGCCAATCTGAACAACCAATGTACAAAGAAAAGGTATTATGCAGTGTCCCAAAGTAAGGGATGCCTCCAACTCAGGTGACCCAGAACCCATAAACCCCAACAGGTCGGCAAAACGAGGCGGCAAAGTCCCAGAAACCTAGTGATTCGGCAAAACAGATCGGCGAAATTCAGAAACCGAACAATTCGGCAGACCAATTCGGCAAATTCGGCCAAATTCGGCCGCCGAATTGGGGGGGGGGGGGTTGCACAGGGCGTGCCCGGGGGGCTGAAGCCGGTCCTGGTGGTCTCTCGCCAACCTCTACAATCGTGCCATCAAATTGGACCGTCCCTCATTTAGACCCGCCAAGTTGCACATCCGACGCCTTGCTCTGATGGTTGTGCTTTGGGCAAAACACAGCAAATATTGATGGCATACACTCGCTGCTCCACTTGAGATATTAGCGCTTCAGCCTTGCTTGCCCTCACAGAATAATCCTCAACCTTTGACTCCCACCGTACACATTGGGTGCACGACGTCGGTCTGCAAAACAGAGAGAGCTTTGGCAGCAATCCATCGAGGACATGGTGGTCAAAGAGATGCACCATGCACCACACCAGAGAGAGCAAGGAGAGATAGACACGAGTGAGAGAGGCACTTTCAGGGATGGTGACGCCGGGTCTTTCATCTGAAATCAGCCCTCTCAAACAGGGGGGATTCTGGGTATTTTTGTGGTTCCTGAACACCACAAAGGTTGGTTTGACGTGTGGGAAAAGGGACAGTCCCGTGAGGTGGCGTTAAGGGGAGGACTGTGGGTGATACACTTGACAGAAATGCCTCAAATTGATTGCCATGAGGCGCTGGTCATTTTGACACATCATGTGATAAATGGCACCCAGTGCTTCTCCTGTTGGCTGTGTGCTGTCTGGAACTTCGGCTGCCGTTATACTTGGGTTCCAGGTGCAAATTCAGGCTGTGTACACCGGAGGCCTGAATAACTGAATCCCCATACCCAAAGAGGGTGCTGTAATTGTACTGCGTGCACCGTTACCCTACATTCATCGGACGATGATGCATGTTCCACTGCTTGTACCATTGTCTTTGCAGAGGAGGTCTGGGGGATGGAGGCGAAATTTAACACAGGAATTTTGGGATGTTATGCTGAATACACCTGGTGCGAAATATATATGGAAGAACCCCCAGTGGTAACCCAACCCCCCTGTAAGCAGGGATGCAGTAGCCTTGGGGGGTTCACAGCAACAACAGTCTCCTCCACTCCAAAGCCTTGGTCCCTCGCTTGTGGATGCCGCAGATGCCCACAACTCCTGCCAGGGAGGCTGTATCTTTGTGATAGAAAGAGGGCCAGCCACAGCTCTCACGCCCAGGAAAGGAATGGGTGTGCATGCAGAGACTCAGCACACTCAGGGGGGCGTGAGGCGGTCAGTTAGAACAATGATGCCTGGCTGCAACAGTTGGGGATGCTTTGACATACTGACTGTGAGGTACGCATTGCAATGTTGATTTTTTGTAAGTATGCAAGCATGCACTTATGCCCAATTCCCGCCAAAACTTGCCCTAAAGAGGAACTTCAGGTCTTTTGATCATGCACACAAATAGAATCATCCAATCCTTGCATTCAGTGTCCACTGCCCATGCAGCGTGACCATATTCTTTGTACACACCGCTGACATTGCACGGAGTGCACCGAGTGAAGCACGCAGGCAGCACCCACAAAGCTGCTATGCCCCCTGTGTGACATTCCGTCGGTTTGCAGTCGCACGGGGCTTGTGCTGGCTGGTAAAGGACTTCGAGTGGCTGTAGCGCACATGAATGGTCCCAGTCACGGCTGCATGCAGCCAGCGTAATGCGACATTGTGGGAAGAACATACGTTCCGGGTTCCATGGTGTCTGCCTCTTCAGCATTGGCTGCATCTGGTGGAGGAGCTGCTTGGGTTGTTTTTGTTTTGCTTCCCTCTTTGGTTTCGTCTTGCAAACTTCTGCACACACACGAAATGCGGTGAATAACACAGAAGAACAATTTACAATTACAGGAAAACGGTGCAAATACGACTTTAACAGGTCAACGCATCCCGTGTGTCCGGCAGTCCCTGATCCGCAATGTAACATGTGGCACGTAAGAAAGAGCATCTCTGCACATGGGCCATTGTTGGTTGACACCGATAAAAGGGTTTGTTCAGCTCAATGACAGCCTCGAATGTCTTGGGTGTAATCGCCCCACAGAGTAACATTTCACAGAAACAATTCCTCTCGGTATTCCTTCTGTTTTGCTCTTCTTGTTAGGGGAGGCATCAACGACAGGTTTCAAACTCTTCCTCTATCTGCGTTCATTTCTTAAAAATCCGACACTCAGCATCAGAAAGTAGGAGACGGCATATGAAACGCTAAGAGATTGCACAGCACTGGCATACAGCTGCTGCTGCAGTTCAGAGGCGCGTGCTTCTGCTGCCAGGGCCCTGGACTTGCACTCCTCCAACTCCATGACTGCTACTTTCAGGAGCACCCCGTTATTGCGCTCCTCAGATCTGCAGAAAACAGGGTACAGCCTCCTGGATGTTCCGCTGCTGGGTCGGAGGTGCAGCACTGCAAGGCAATCTGTGAACCCTGTGGAACTTGCACTTGCCTCGTCAGCCAATGCTTTCTGGGGGATACTGGGGGTTGTAGCAATATCCTGAGCGCATTTCCAGTAAAAATGCTGACATAGCTGCTGCCATCTCAATGCGTCACTACATGAGAAGAGTTGCAAGACAAGAAGCAACCCAATCATACTTCATCAATGTCTGTGAGCCAAAAAGACCGTCACCAGCAAAAACCAGGCTCACTGGAGGTGGCATCACATTGACATTTCTACGCCCCCCACACACATAGTCCTTTCACGAATCAGGATCCTTTCATGAATAGCGATAGGCCACCCTAAGCAATTGAGGTCACCAGGCGATGCCGCACCCTTGATATCCACAACTGCCATCTTCTAACTCCACTGAGGCACACCCTTCCATGCGGGGGTGCCACATCAAGAAAAGTGGTTGATGAGCCGCCTGCAGGCAGCAACTAAATCGGTTGCCTCAGCGATCAGCCTCTACGCTGAACGTGTCCTTTGTGGGTCCTGGTTTCAATGAAATCAAGGATTCACATCCGTGCCCCCACCCCCACAGAGAGACCCCTTTCGGACACGCATCTAATCCTGGGCAGAATGGTCGCATTTCATATAAAAAGCTGGTTTAAACGTTGCGGATGCAGTGGAACAGGTGCTGTCATGAAATGCGATCCCTACATCTGCAATGTGATTCAGTGGCAATGGAGCAAAGCAGTAACGAGAAGCGCTGCAATGCATGACATACAACTCCTCCTCCAGCTTTATGACCTTCGCGGTGCAACCCTGCAGCTCATTGACCTGCGCTTCAAGCAGGACACAATTGTGACGCTGCTGATGCCTGTCAGGAAAGGACGCATGGCCAGCACAGACCACTGCTCACCCAGGGGGCAGAGCCTGTGGGGACCCCCATGGCGATCAGACCAATGCACCGACTTTGCCACATCCGTCTCTCTTGTTGGGCCCCAACACCACCTTCAGGGTTTTGGGTGGCAGACCCCCTCCGCCGACTGGTCAGGAAAGCAATTGAACGCTTTCCGAGGTACTTGGGACTAGTGAAGAACGCATTGGAGCTCCCTCGTGTGCCTCAATTGCACGCTCATTCCCATCCTCTTCACGCCATGTCCATCGCATCACCACGCCCCAACCCCTCTTGGGGGTTCCCTCTGGGGAAGGTGAAGCAAATCATATGGGAAGTGCCACAACCAATGCTCAAAAAGCATTGGGCGCCATGGGAAGGGCTTTAGTCCAGGTCCGTCGATGGGCCTCCAAAGAGGGGTTGGGGCATGCCGACGCGATGGACATGGGGTGAAAGCGAGTGAAGCGGGTGAAATGAGCGTGCAACGCAAGGAAGCTCCGAAGCGTTCTGCATCATCCCCAAGTCGGGAGCAAAGCATCCAGTTGCCGTTGTTTCACCCTAGTACTGCAACTGGTCAGCGGATGGGGTGCAAATGTACCATTGGCACCAGCAAAGGGTGATCCGTTTGCAAAACCGATCCATGTTCCTCGTGCCCCGAAGGAACGAGGAGGCTTCACAGTGTGGGCACGCAATGCTCCCACTTAGCACCCTGCCCTTGGTCCCTCCTTGAGCCCCCTCCATGTGCTTTCGGCTTGACACTGGCTGTCCTATGGACGGTTCCTGATTTCGGTCCGCATCTGTTTCTCCATCCTGCAACAGGGTTTCGGCTGCCACAGGTGTGTCACTGTCGCCGGGGATGCTGCAGTACATGCAGTGGTAGACACTCAGGCACGGGCCTTGTGCAACAGCCATTCTCCTCATCACTCCAGAACACTCACTGCTTTGGCAACACACTCAAGTCTAGCCGTGACTGAAGCACGTGGTCCTGCTATCCTGCCTCTGACGTCTCCTGGCAAACTCCCCGCCGCCCACATGGCAGAATTGCCGTTCATATGGGGGGGCGATGTGGCAAGATGGCGCTCAGGAACTGCTCGTCTCTTGGGTGGATCCCTAAGCTCCCAGGGTCCAGGCAGGGAACCGCTAGCCCCTGCCCCCTTCCCCCACAACCACCCTCCATAAAACAGCAATCGTCCACAACCACAATCGCTGCCAACCGCATTTCTACCCAGAAAACCCGCCTCCATAGCAACCTGCAGGAGATGGGACCACTGCACAACATACAATTGAGCTTCAAGTTGGGAAATGTGTTTCGTGGTGGTTGCCATTTCCGCACTGGCAGTCTCTGCTGCAGGTGCTGCCTGGTCATGCACACGTCTGCAGAACAGCCGCGAGTTTGCACAATTCGCTGCACATTTGAACATGCCATCCAATGTGTGCAAATGCAAAGAAACTCCTGACAATTGGGTCCGTGCCATCAACAATGGCAATGATGGTACATGTGGCGGTGACATGAATGCTATCACTGGCACGGGGGGCGGGGGGTTCCACACGTAAAAGTTGAGTAAGCGGGGGATATGCAATCGCCCGCCTTTAAAAATGCAGAGAAATGGGGCAGCGGGGGTGGGGGGGGGGGGGGTTTGAAAAATGTGAAACAAATGCAAACAACAAATGGATGTTCCAATTGTAGGTTAAAATCCCAAGTTTGCAAAGCTCACGTTGATCTCTTGATACCACCTCTCTCTCAAAGGAGAGACGACAGCTAGCACATTGTGCAAAGTGTGGTCAGGAACCTCACCGATGCGATTGAGGCAGTGACATTCATGCCTTGAAGGCACTGTGTTCTTCCTTGGGACTACACAACTCATCTTCAGAGGCATGCGTTGATTCTGCGAGGTATTGCACTCATGCCTGGAAGCCTAAAATGGGAAATGCTTAGGATCGTTGAGAACTCTGGGCCATCGTTATGCATCACATGCCATACCAACCGACATAGTCCACATTCATTTAGCGACCATTCCTCAGCAATTCTCTTTGTTCGGGCTGTGATGCACAAAACTTCCTTTTTGCGTTGGATTTGGTTTTTGTGTTTGCATGATCTTCCATCCCAAATAGAGATGGAGGAAACATTGCAGGAAACCCTTATTTGCCCAGTGGTGTTGCTGGTGACCTGTTGTTTGGAGAAACGCATCCACTTGAGAACCACATTTGGTTGCACAAATGGAGGTTGGAAGTGGCATGGGGTGAAGGATGGAGCCAGGGGGAGGTGGATTTTGTTTGGGCGAGGGGAGGCGTTAAAAGAAGGGGTGCATGATAAGGATAATCAGCTGGTCCCCATTTCTGCATCCAGTTGCTTCACTGCACATATACCGGACCCCATTTGCACAGGTGTGAGGGTGCTTGACATAGGTGGACAGGCGCAAGGAGAGGAAAGGAGTGAGATAGGAGAAAGGAGAGCGTAGCAGCGCATACAGCAGCTCCTCCAGTTCTGATACACGTGCCTCAGCAGTGACTGATTGCGCAGCTATCTGCTCCACTTCCTGGAGCTGCTGTTGCAACAGAACACACTTGTCCTGCTGCTGTTTCCTGAAAAACACATGATGGAACGCGCTTCATCACTGCCAGAGGCGTCCAATTGCGAAGCCAACGCCAGTAACATTGCGCATGTGGCCCGTATACAAAGCGGCAGGGCATACAATTGGGATTCAAGCTCGGATATGCGCTGTTGAGCGGCGACCACTGCGGCCTTGGCTCCTTGCTCTGCATCAGGAATTTTGGCTTGTTGCTGCAGGCGTCTGTAGAGCAGCGATGTAACGATTGCAGGATCACGTTTCTGCGCTACCCAGACAACAGACGGTGGGGAACCGGATTTTGGCAGAAGAGAATGTTCCCGTTGTCCCTCTGCTCACAAGTGCTGCTTCTGCCCCCGGCATTCCCAGTGTGTGTGTTGGTGCGGCGGCGGGGGGGGGGGGGGGTAGAATGTGCTTGTGAGTAGAGGTAGTCCACCACTTCCACAATGCTGCAGCCTTCTTTCTGCCCTGCAGACGTCCGTTCCATTCCGGGCACTGCAGTGCTTCAAGGCCAAATCCGTGAAGCATTTCAGGGTGCCCCTCGCAACCTGAATTGAGTAACAGGGGCCAAGGGATTTTGCGACATGGAGCGTGACCCATCGGACGGGTCTCTGATATATTTCTCGTTCGGAGGGAACCATGTTTCGTTTGTACACTGCAACACTTGCGAATCAGACGCTGTAAATAGGGGGCTTGCGGCACCGGTGCTTTGAACACTTATTCAAAGGGAAGGAGAGCCTGGCATACAGCTGCTGCTCCAATTCAGAGATGCGTGCTTCAGCTGCCAAAGCCCTCGCAGTCGTCTCCTCCAATTCGGTGACCTGCGCTTCCAATAACACGCAGTTATGGCGCTGCTGGTGTCTGCAGAGACGTGAATGGCAAGTGCAGGGCCTTCAAAAAGGGTGTAAGGAACGGGGCACACAGGGCGCCAGAGGGCACAAGGGTGTGTATTTGCGCAAACAACGGCAAAGGCACCAAAAGTTGCGGAAACAACACCGAGTGGCCGGCTGAAGCGCTGGGCGGTGTTTCGGCCGGCCGATGCAGTGGGCCGAGACCACCACCGACCCTCTTCGGCCGAAAATCCGGCCTACATCGCCAGGCAATGCCTGGGTGGCAGAATGGGCCAGCCAAACTGCAGGCTTGCTCCCCACCTCCATATACCCTGTGCGGGAGCAAAACCCACCAACGTGCACAAAAGCCTTTGTTGCTTGCTGTGCTTGCTCAAGGGGCCACCGTAACCCTAGCCCCTACCCTAATCAAGACAGAATATTGGGACCGAGAGGGTGGGGATGTGGGGCACGCATGCAATAGCCGAATGCGCAAGAAAGTTGGTGCATGCCATACAATTTCAGTGCGGTTCAACCGGCATGGTGCTGAAATGCACAATCATTGGAAGTTTGAGACTTTGGTGTTCAGAGTTGGATTGCGGTGAAGCAGAAAGGCACACCGAATACTATGGATACTAAAGATATGGAGAGTGACAAAGATTGGTGGTAATTAATGGGATCACTGTGAAGCAAGAGCAAAATACCACAATATGGATCAACAAAAATGGGCAAAACAAGAGACACGCAATCCCTACTACCACATTGTGCCATGGAAAAGAGGCGAAGGCATGGGTGTAACCCGCAAGTGATTACTTCTAGCCCAACCTTAGATTGAAAAAAATGAACTTTTTAGTTTTGTTTTGACCCATTTTTTGAGCCACTTTTTGGCCCATTTTCAAGGCTCTTTCAGACATGAGAGGGGCCTTGCTTACAATGGGCTCAAAACAGGCTCATTTCACTTGTTTTTGCATCCCAAATGCTCCAAGATCATTTTTGGAAAAAACACATTTTTGACCCATTTTTGGTCCCAAAACACCCCATTATCAAGGCTCTTTCGGACTTGCTTACAATGCGCTACGGCAAGCTGCAAGAAGCCCAAAGCAGTGGGTGCCAAAACGGAGCAAAATACCACAATATGGATCAACAAAAATGGGCAAAACAAGAGACATGCAACCCCTACTACCACATTGTGCCATGGAAAAGAGGCGAAAGCATTGGTGTAACCCGCAAGTGATTACTTCTGGCCCGACCCTAGCGTGGAAAAAAAAATGAACTTGTTAGCGAGCAATTTTGGTGGATGATCCCTATGGGTGTGAAGAACGATCACACAAAGTATGAGCCAAAAATTTGACGGTGGCGGCCAAGAATGGGTGTCGCAAGTGGCGTACCTCCGTTCAAAATCTATCGAAAATTGCCACAAATTGCCATTTTTTTGGCAATTTGGGTGCCTAGGATGTCCATGGAGGGGTCCAATTGCCTTGGAAGGTAGAAGATGAAGCAACACCTTCGATGACCGTTTAGTGTGTTATGCACCCAAGTAGTGGCCTCAACAACATCTTTTTGGGCCAAAAATAACGCAAAATGAGTCTTGAAGAGACCCTTTTTTTTGCATACCTTTTCAACTTACACCTTCCCGTGTTGTGTTTTAATGCCATGGACTACTTTGGGAACCTTTGTCATTACAAGCAATGATGAAGGGGATCACTTGCAGGCAATTTTCTGGTTGTCAACAACCTTCAATGTTCCATTTTGTCATTGCTTAGTGGTGAACTTGCCAACATAGAAACATGCAGGGGGGTCCTTAACGCAAAAAAAAAAGTTGTTCCGGAACCTGGTATTTTCAAACGAGCCTGCGGACAGTACATGCCTTCACCCCGGTGTTCCCAATTGTTCAACCCTGAGTCCCTAGCCCCAAATTTGTATAAGCACACAACCATATGATCCTAGCCCCACGTGTGTTGCATGATAGCATCCGAACCCTACCTCACACCCTGCACAATTCAACATGAACAAGAGCAATCCTTTTTTCAATCAAATTCAGTGACGCAGCGTTCGACCACCCGAATGTTCCATTGCCGGTGGCACGGCCGATAATAAACCCCCTACAGCTGGTACAACCTTTGGAAGTGCACCCTGACACGCTCCATAAGCTCACCCTTCCCCCCGCTGACACTCAAACCATGCTTCCTAGAAATGGCTTTGAACTCAACTTTAGTTCACTCATGCAATTTCCCCCTCTCCATTGCCTTCAACACCGCCTCATCCACATCATACGCAAACACCAACTGCGCGGCAGGGTTAGAAGAGGTAGAGGGGATAGCTGATGGGTTACAAAGGTCAGAAGAGGAGCTACTGGCAACTTCACCTGGCTGCTCCAAATCCTCGTCCTCACTGTCTTCGTCCTCACCCTCCAACCCAACCCCATACACATCGCCAATGTTGGCGTGATGTGACGCCCTCTTGGGGACAACCCACAAATCTTGAATGTCCAATTGAACCTCTGCCTGACCATCCTCTTCCAAAGAAATTGGCAAATCCTTGAAAGCAGCAAACCCAAGCAAACCACCATCTTCCCCCTCAACCGCATGCCCTTGCTTCCGTTTGCGCGGGCGGAAAGGGGTCTTGCGCGGATCATCAAAAACCTCAAAGGGCCCCCAATCCTCTGGTGCATCCCCATTGCACCTTACCCACAGCGTCTCACACATGCGCTCCGTGCTTTGGCCAAAGTCCGTAGCCGTCACGTAGCTAAACACTCTCTCACACGAACACAAGCTTGCCTCAACACAATCCTCCACTGTGGCACTACCATCCCACTCGGTTCCCTTGAATCGTGTTTGCACGTCTTCAATCAAACTGCGAAGAAACTTCATCCGGCTACCCTTGATGAGGCTACTCCCTACGTCAACACCCAACGATTCCTCCCACCCCCCTGGAATGACATGACGCATGGTGTGCAACAGCTGTGTGCACATCACGTTCATCAAACCCTGGACGGCGGCGACCCGTGCCCCCTTGGTCGCTTGAACTTTCTTGCTTGTGGCACAAACCATGGCAAAAACATCGCAAAAAAAGGCCGCTGTGAACTTGAAGAGGGGGTGCGAAAGTGCATCGAACAAGCCCTAGGCCTTCTCCCTAAGCCCCAGGTCAGCCTCATGGTCAATGTACTCGGGCAAGTGTACCAGAACAGCAGGAAGATTCTCTAGCACAGTATCAAGCTCGTGGAACATAGCTTCCACCCAACGCACACCAGTGCGACGGGAGAAACAAAACTTCCCCCCTTTGCGCCATAACCCCCGCATGCGCTTGGAGTTGGTCCTTTAAAAGCACGCCAGAAAGGACACCAGATCATCTAGTGCATCGTACCACACTTTGACCTTTCCCTTCGCAGTGCTGATAGCTCGCATCAAGCAATGTGCTGCATCTTTCACCCAACCAATCAGTTCCTTACGTCCTTTCTCCCTGATAGCGTTCAGCAAACCCACATAGGCACCCATAGTGCCGGCACCATCCAAGACCACTGCAATGATGCGCTCCTCGATCACCTTCCACTCAACGCCCAGCTGGTCAAACACCTTCCGGACGGTGTCATCGTACAGCCGAGCATTCGCGGCATCAGGGTCAGCATCGGTGGTTTCACCCCCCCCCCCCTCCCTCCCCTGGGGTCGCACCATGTCAGCAAGGCCGACAAAAATTTCTCCCTCTGGAGTGCGCACACGGAGGAAAGGGATGCCACAAATGGTGCCTACTCCCGTCGCTCCGCGGCGAGTGCTCTCCTGGGTGCCTACTCCCATCGCTCTGCGGCAAGTGCATTCATTTTGGTTTAGGTTTCGGCACACGCAAGTTTGGGTTTGGGCACCACTTGCTGCTTCAAATTTCATATGGGGAGCCGCCCCACCAATTACCTAAAAAGTGCATGCACGGGCGCGCAACAAAGCGTAGACTAAAGCCAAGCACAGTGGCCCACTTGTGGGCAAGGTGGCTACATAACCCCTGCCGCCTCAGGGATCCCCTCCGCTTCAGAGCGGGGGACAGAATCAGAAGTGGCCCACAAGTGGGCAAGGCGGCTACATAACCCCTGCCGCCTAGGGGATCCCCTCCGCTTCAGAGCGGGGGACAAAATCAGAAATGGCCCACAAGTGGGCAAGGTGGCTACGTAACCCCTGCCGCCTAGGGGATCCCCTCCGCTTCAGAGCGGGGGACAAAATCAGAAGTGGCCCACAAGTGGGCAAAGTGGCTACATAACCCCTGCCGCCTAGGGGATCCCCTCCGCTTCAAAGCGGGGGACAAAATCAGAAATGGCCCACAAGTGGGCAAGGTGGCTACATAACCCCTGCCGCCTCAGGGATCCCCTCCGCTTCAGAGCGGGGGACAAAATCAGAAGTGGCCCACAAGTGGGCAAAGTGGCTACATAACCCCTGCCGCCTAGGGGGTCCCCTCCGCTTCAGAGCGGGGGACAAAATCAGAAATGGCCCACAAGTGGGCAAGGTGGCTACGTAACCCCTGCCGCCTAGGGGATCCCCTCCGCTTCAGAGCGGGGGACAAAATCAGAAGTGGCCCACAAGTGGGCAAGGTGGCTACGTAACTCCTACCGCCTCGGGGATCCCCACCGCTTCAGAGCGGGGGGCAGAATCAGAAGTGGCCCACTTGTGGGCAAGGTGGCTACGTAACCCCTGCCGCCTCGGGGATCCCCACCGCTTCAGAGCGGGGGGCAGAACCAGAAGTGGCGCCCAAAAGAGGGCGGAATTGCTATGCAACTCCTGCTTTTTCGGCGATCCCCAAAAAGGGGGGATAGACATGGCCCACGTTGGGCCGGGGCAAAAAGGCGTCTAGGGGCGGTCCTTAAGGGGGGTCCTTAACCAAAAAAAAAAATCTCGTCCCTTAAGGACCCCCCTGGTTTCAACGCAACACTCCTCAGGGGTTTCCTTGTGCGGCAACCCTCTTCACCGGCGGCACTGTTCGGCGGCAACACATCCCATGGGTTCAGCGGCAGCACTCTGCAGGGGTTTACTTTGGCGGCAGCGCTCTGCAGGGGTTTGCTTCGGCGGCGGTACTCTTCACCGGCAGCACACTCCATGGGTTTGCTTCAGCGGCAGTACTCCTCAAGGGTTTTGCTTCAGCGATAGCACTCCTCAGGGGATTGCTTCAGCCCCAGCACTCTTCAGGGGTTCTTCTTCGGCGGCAGCATTCTTCAGGGGTTTCCTTCGGCGGCAGCACTCTTCACCAGCACTCTTCGATGGCAGCACATTCCATGGGTTTGCTTCAGCAGCAACTTTACAGGGGTTTGCTTCGGCGGCAGCAGTCTGCAAGGGTTTGCTTCCGCGGCAGCACACTTCAGCGGCACCACACTCCAAGTTTTGCTTCGGCGGCAGCACTCTTCAGGGGTTTCGCTTCAGCGGCATCACTCTTCGGGGGTTTGCTTTAGCGGCAGCACTGTACAGGGGTCAATTTCAGCGGCGGCAATCTTCAAGGGTTTGCTTCAGCAACAACGCTTTTCAACGGCGGTAACTTTGCAGGCATTTGCTTCGGCGGCGGCACTCTTCAGCAACAGCACTCTTCTGCGGCAGCACACTCCATGGGTTTGCTTCAGCGGCGGCACTCTTCAGGGGTTTCGCTTCACCAACATCACTCTTTAAGGGTTTGCTTCAGCGGAAGCTCTCGTCACGGGTTAACTGAAGCGACGGCACTCTTCAGGGGTTCGTTTCCGCAGCGGCACTCTTCATGCGTTGGCTTCAGCGGCAGCACTTTTTAGCGGCAGCACTCTTCAGGGGTTCGCTTCACGGGCAGCACTCTTCCGGGTTTGCTTCGGTAGTAGCACTCTTCAGGGGTTTGTTTCAGCGGTAGCTCTCTTCAGTGGTTTGCTTGAGCGGCAGCACTTTTTAGGGGTTTGCTTCAGTGGCAGCACTCATCAAGGGTTTGCTTCAGCGGCAGCACTCCTTAGGGGCTTGCTTCAACGGCAACACTCTTCACCAGCAACACTCTTCTGAGCTTTGCCTTTGCAACAGCACTCCTTGGGGGTTCGCTTCAGCGGCAGCACTCTTCGAGGGTTTGCTACAGCGGCAGCACTCTGCAGGGCAGCACTCTTCAGGGTCTGCTTCATCAGTGGCACTCTTCCAAGGTTGGCTTCAGCAGCAGCACTGGTCAAGGGTATGCTTCAGCAACGGCACTCGTCTGCGGCGGCACTCTTCAACGGTCTGCTAGAGCGGCACCACTCGCCATGGGTTTGCTTCAGCGGCAACACTCAGCGGGAGTTTGTGTCAACTCTTAAGCGGCGGCACTCTTCAGGGGTGTGCTTCTGTGGCAACTCTCCAAGGGTCTGCTTCAGCGACGGCACTCTTCGGCAGTTTTGCTTCTGCGGCAGCACTCCTCAGGGGTTTGCTTCAATGGGCACTCTTCACCGGCAACACTCTTCTGGGGTTTGCTCTAGCAGTAGCTCTTATCAGCGGCTGCAATTGTCAACGGCAGCACTCCCAGGCGTTTGCTTTAGCGGCAGCACTCTTCATGGGTTTGCTTCAGCGGCAGCACTCGTCAAAAGTTTGATTCAGCAACAGCACTCGTCGGGGGTTTGCTTTAACGGCAGCACTCTTCAAGGGTGTGCTTCAGCGGCAGCACTCGGCAGGAGTTTGATTCAGTGACAGCACTCATCAGGGGTTTGCTTCAGTGGCGGCCCTCCTCAAGGGTTTGCTTCAACGGCAGTACTCTTCACCGGCAGCACTTTTTAGGGGTTTGCTTCAACGGCAGCACTCTTTAGGGGTTTGCTGCAGCGGTGGCAGCCTTCAGCACGACAGCACCCTTCCGGGGTTTGTTGCGGCGGCAGCACTAGGGAGGGGTTTGCTGCAGCGGCTACACTCTTCAAGGGGCTCCTTCATTGGCAACATTCCTCAACCTCAACAGCAACACTCTGCTGGGGCTTGCTTCAGTGGCACCACTCTTCATGGGTTTGCTTTGGCGCCAGGTTAGGGTTAGGGTTAGGGTCAAGAGTTGGCTTCTGTGGCCACACTCTTCGGGGCTTTGCTTTGGCGGCAGCACTCTTCAGGAGTTGGCTTCAGTGGCAGCACTCTTTAGGGGTAGCATACCACAGGGGCTTCCCGAGCGGCAAGACTCTTCAAGGGCTTCTTAAGCGGCAACACTCATTAGGGGCGGCACATCTCAGGGGCTCTTGCAGCAGCAACACACTTCAGGGACCTCTTCAGTGGCTATGGGCGCACTGAGGGCGGGGCAGTCACTATGCGGACACCCTCGTGAGGGACACAACATGCACGCACTCGCGCTGCACGCATTGTAAACCGAACCCCGCGGCTTGGGGGCGGGGGGGGGGGGCAGGAGCCAAGCGTAGGAGGGGACACTTTCCCCTAGAGATGCCGATCAAGCACCAGCACCTTGAGGCCCGGTGGAGCGCAACAACTACGCAAGAATGGAATGCTCATCAACGTTTCCATCACACAGGCTCTGACAGGTCGATGGCTCAACAAACGGGTGCGTAAAACGAGTAGAGGCATTGCTGTGCGGCAGGGGCGCAAACCCTGTGGGGTGGGCTTGGGTGGGGGGCCTGGGTGGCTAGGTCGCACGACAGGTGACTGTTCCTGTCCCTCACAGCACTACACCGATCACCCTCGGGAGGTGGCAGGGATGGGCGCTGGCCTGACTCGGGGGGTTGGGGGGGGGTTAGGGGGGGGGGGGGGTTTGGGGGGGGCAGAGGTAAGGGGGGGCGTAACGGGGGGCGAGTTTGTGCATACTGTCCAAGCTTGCATGTTCACACAATAACAAAATGGGACCAAATATTCAACATAATTTCTTTGTGAAACAGTGCTGGATGTCCTGCAGCAACTAGTCTGATTCAATATCACCATCCCAAACAGAATAACAGTCCAGGCTTGCCACAGTCAACCCGATCCTATGGTGCCCCATGGACACAACCAAACCTCCCCATGCAGCGGCATGGCATATCTCACGGCACCAGTCATTTCAGGCTGGTGCAAAACCCATTTCGCTCTCCGTGTCCTTCTGTTCGCTTCCATGTGCAAAAACATCGTGAGGTGGAGATTATGTAGAAATTTTCTGAAAGGTGCGCTGGCCTTCAGCTGAGGGGTAAGGGTTTGGTTCCTGGGTCTCTTTTGGCGCTTGCGCTTCTTTGGAACTCTTGCTTTGCTGTGCTACCTCAATGCTCGCTGATCAGCCTGAGCATACTCAGGCTCACGTCGGGTGGTATAGCCGTGGCACCACAAGAACATTTGTGTTTCAGCATTGCGCACCAAAATGCACTCTGTCATCAAACAAGAAGAATATTCTTTGCACCCAGAAAACCAAAACATCCTGCCCAAATCACACCGAGACAGCGCTGAACCCCCAACATTCCTCCCCTCTTCCTATGAAAAAAAGGCAAGGTTTTTGACCAACACTTCCCTCCGGCCCTGACCAACCCACACACACACCCACACACACACACACACACACACTTTTACAGAAGCAATAAGCGATAAGTTAAGGAGGTGACAATCCACCTCAAATGCAAAGGAACGGCGTAGCCACGTTCCTATTGACAACGGAAACTGGAAATGAAAGGATGTGGTTCAAGGTATGACAACCCCTCATGGGCAGAAGCGCCATTTCAAGTGTTATCGAACTTGATTTCCAGCATCTCATGTTGATGGTTTCTTCAAATGCCGCAATTCCGCAAATTGTTTGTATGCACCATGCAACGCACAATACATACTTCAGATGGCTTATGCTGTTCTGCACTTCTGCAATGGGAGCACTGCTGTCGTCATCATCCGCTTTCATTCCGTTCCTGCAATGCACAGGAAAATGCAGCTGGACACACACATTTCACTGTGTTGCATACCACTGAACTTGCAACCACCTGCAGAACAACACAGTAGGAGCAATTTTGGAAGATTCTGCAAACTGCAGAATTGGATCCACCCACAAAATCATGGGGAATCCTACGCAAACTTGCAGAAAAGTCTGGGGACTCACCTAAGAAATCATTCACTACTTTGGCATAAAATGCTCACGCATTCGCAATGAGACGTGAGGCACAGCCAGATCTTGCCATGACCGGATATGCTGACACCCTACGAGTCCAGCCGTGCAGAACATACTTTAAGGTATCCACCTTTTGAGCCAAATCTGCAATCATAGTGTCCCGCACGTGCATGTCCTGGCGTAGCTCGTTCAGATTTTCATATGCACGAGCAATATCAGCCCCTGAATCCTGCACAGGGTCATCGTCCTCTGCAGCCAGAGCTTGCCTGCAGTAACATAAGGAGCCGGTGGAGATGCTTCACTGCATCCAGAAGAAAGCAGATGGAAACGCACTCCAAAAACGAAAGTGAGGAGGGGAAGAGGGGAAGGGGTTAAACGTTGGTTGTGTGACCACCACCACCACCACCACCACCACCACCCAGCAACAGAGTGGTCCGCTATACACACAGGCCCAGCCCTGCGCGCCATACTTCAGGGACTGCACTCTGGCCTGCAGCTCGGCATACTCCTTGTTTTTGTGCTGCACCCGTGTCTCAAGGTCGTTCAGCCATTGAGAATTGACGCTTGGGGAACTGCAGGACACGAGCAAGAGGCATGTGGCACAGGGCATGGAGTGTAAAGGTAAAACATAGCAGATCTGAGGTGTCTAACCGTGAAATGCGAAGAGTGCTTTCCACCCTCGATGTGGGGAACGGACCGGGGCAGGGTCAGGCGGGGGGGGGGGGCTTGAGACCCGGATACAGATACCACTGTGCAATGCTCCACGTGTTCACCCTTATGTGTGCCCCACATGTGGAAACCAACGGGGTTCGGGGTAACCCCAACATATATGAGTCAAAATGATCCCCGCAACACGCTAACCATTTTGAGGTATGTAACTTGGGGGGCCAAAAAAAATTCCCGCCAGGCCACATTGAGGTCCGATTTCACGCTGATTTTCTGCGTCAAAACACGAGATCAGTCATGGGAACCCCTTTTCCAAACCCCCCAACCCGCAGTCCCCCCCCCCCGACCTCGCAAATTAATTTTTCACTTGCGCATGGGGACACTGCAGTAACAAAAATACGAGCAGCAGAAAAACATAATGTGGAAAGAAAAACGGGAGTCACAAAAAGCGAAGCACAATATGGGCTACGGATGGGGGCATGTGGACCACACCAATGGGAAGGCGTGTTGGCAGCTCATGCGGGTCACATGCAACCGAAACTGTGCAACACACAGCACCAGTAATACACATACTTTTCAGTAAGAGCTTCTTGCAGCTGACGCACAGGTGTATGCTCCCTGCAGTCACAACAAAACATTACAGCAGATTGCAGAGATTGGGTGGTGCCAAACTGCATGTAGGCAGGGGATACCTGCCATACTGATGCAAATCTATCCCCTGTGGAGGATAGCCCTGCCCTTTCTCAGGAACATGGCATGAGGACGAACGCCAAGCCCAAATCACCCAATGGGATCGCAAACCCAATCCCGGCCAATAGGGAATCTATATTGCCCTGGAAACCGAGAAACCCAGCTTATTCGTGCTGAAGGTGAAGAAGTGTCCCATGCACCATCCTTTTGAGAGAACTATAAAGGTGAATAAAGCGTTGAGGGCTATTTGGATTCTATTTTGGGACCAGCTGGGACTCGCACACTGAACCTAAAACAATAATTGTTGGGGATCCTAGTGGGACGGCGGTTGGCCCTGTTTTCCACAATGCCCACTGTAAGATATCACCATTTGGCACATTGTGTTATAGGCTTACACACTGGCAGCAATGGCAAACCGCACAAAAACAGATTCATTCCACTTCGGCACACTGCACCACTGTGGCATACAACTGGGGTGTCTCTCGTTTTACAGAGCCCCCTTCGAGACGTTGTTCCGCACGCATGCACACGTTAGCAGCGGGCTTTGGTGCCTTTTGTTGGCCTGTATGCTGGCATGGGATGCATGGTCATCATCAGATGAGGGATGTGGCAGGTCTGGGGACTTTCCCACTTGCAGCCCAAGCTAAATCTGGAGGCGTCACCCTCCCGCTTCAGCAGAGTGGTGGAAACGTACGCCAAGGGCATGATACGCACCATACAATAGTCACAAACTCTGATAGCACGTGCCATGACACATCAGCTCTCTACACAGGGAAATTGCAAAATTCTCTGCTGCCGTTTTTTTCTGTGCAAACATCCACTTCAGATCTTTGGGGAGCAGAAGGATTGTTGCTCAATCCATATGCTCTGTACGCCCACTTGTCTCAGTAGGGCTGATTTTCCAATAAAAAAAGAACACATTTCGTTGACCTACACTTGCCGCAACAAAGACCGACACTGATGTGGAAAAGCTAACAGATACCACACACCGTTTCAAATCAACTAGCAATACATCAGTTTAAATTTTGTCGCTGGCAAAGAGAAGACATATGTACCTTCACCTGCAGGCGGTGCAGAGTGAATAAAAATTTGGCCAATAACCGCAAGCAATTGGCGGCTAACCAACTGCTACCGGTTGGCCGTGAACTGCCAGGCCAAACGGCTGTCCTGAGTGAAAGTAGGGTGACAAATGTCATCGTTAAAACACAGCACCATGTCTGAGGAACAGCTGGTTTTGGGCCTTGTTCAAGATTGCAGTCTGGCAATGTTCAGGGTGAACACTGGAGGGGAAATCTTGTGCAGTGCCTTGGCTAATCCAAATGTCCCAACTGGGAACTGTGGCCAAGTGGTCCGTAATGGCCGGCACGTCCAGCAGAACCATGTGTTTGAGCTCTCGTGTGTGCATTTGGGCGAGTTTGCTTGTATCCGACCTCAGTAGAGGCGTAGGTGTGTAGAGTGGCTTTGCAATGTGGCTGAAGAGACCAGTGAGGACGCCACCATGAGGTAGTAGGAACTGGGTTGGTCCAGAATGTGTCTGGGGTTGCATTTAAGCAACTACGATGAAATGAATGGGACGGACCAACTTCCATATAACTTAGTGCATGCTCTGCTCCACAGCCGTTTTCCAACTCGACCCGAATAGAGCCCTTTGCCGCTGGTGGCACACCCGATTGATGGGGATGAGGTGACGGCCAATTGGTTCTGCAACCGGTAGATTTCTGCATCTTTTTGCTGAAGCTGCATCCACAACTCTGAAAGGGATCCGGAGGGCTTGACCGAAGTGTGATTGAACGCGCTGTGAAACGCAGAATATGAAAGCAGGATGATGGCATGTGCAACACGCATCAGAGAGAAGATTTGTGTTGTGCCAAGAGGGACAGGTGAGCAATGGCGTAAAATTGGCAACTGGGGTGGGGTTGATCCATAACAGTGAAAGGGGAAGCCAGTATGCAGACCCCGGGACATGTACAAATGTAGTGTGCAGAGCACCAGACTGCATCAGGCAGGCAGAGGGACAGTGTGGACGAAGCCTCCGACATGCTGACCCTGTATAACAGAGCCGAACAACTAGTCATCAAATGTACACGGAAATCGCATGCTGGTATGCGGATTTTTTTTCCCTTTTTGCGTTGCACTTTGGCTGATGGCACATAAGATGGTGCCGGATACGAAACGCATTTGTTTGTCTCCGACTAACTCAAATCCCATCAGCACCTGTGGACTACTTTTCTGCACTGGATGGGGTGTATGATCTCCTTCCCCTGCGTTTTCGGTGGCGCCTGCTTCACCGATCTGTCAGCAGGTGGTGGCACGCCATTTGCATAAAGCATTGTATTTAATGCCACCCGTACAGTTGCAAGGTCAGGCACAGGTTCTGAATTTTGATCACTATTTGGATGAACAAAGGGAGTACAGGCCTACTGGGTTGCGCAAATACATTTGACGTGCTCTTTAGGGGAGTTGCCCAATTGCGCGGTAAATCTCAAAAATAGCTTCATAAGCTGTGCTCACCCCTCTGGGTCAGCAGGCCCTGGGGATTTGTGGGTTCTCCCCTCTGCCTGCAGTGCTTTCAGTGGCGGAAGCTTGGCCTATGGGCCATTGACGAGGAAATCCTCAATCCCCCTCCGGAACTCAAGGAAAAAGGTTGCCGGAAGCCCAGGGCTGCAGACAGCTCCACACGTGATCCCAAAAATGATACAAAAGGAAGCAAAAATGACACAAGCAACAGGATTGATTCGTGTCAACGAAGACAACCAGTGACCATTCAGGCTGGAAGTCTATGAGGAGATGAAATTTCGTTCACACAATGGCACTTAGAGAAGGCCACGAAGCATTCAACTGAACCGCTTGAGTCCAACCAGATTGCACCATGGCTGTCTCCCGCATGCTGAAGCTCAAACACGCGTGCAAGTGTAAGTGTATATAGACGAGGAGTGGGAGGGGTGTGAAGGTCCTTTTGGGGGGGATTTGGGGACCAAAGTGTCATTTGCATCCATCGTCACCAGTAATGTCCACCAACACTGCTTCCACCTCTTCTGAAAATACTTTTTGGGGGAGGAGAATTTCTGCGAAAAAGACTGCATGAACGTTCACAGGCCTTCCCCGTTTTTGTATGCCTTTTTCCGTCATTCAAGGAGATTACCCCAGTTTACTGAGTAGCACCAACTTTTTGAAGTAGCGGGTGCTTTTCTGCCAGGGTTGGAGTCCGGCTCAGTATGCAACGGAATTGGACGAGAGTACCTGGGTACCCTGCGGCCTCATCACTTTCCTCGTGACAAAGGGCAGGCGGGTCACTTGGGACAAACCTTCCAGTACTATCACGCCTTCCGGTGCTCTCAGCCGCCTCCTTCGGCTGCGCAAATTCATTCTGAGAGACTTTTTCCAACATGGCCTCCAGGCTCAGAATTTTGTCTTTGGCAGCATCCAGATGCTGCCGCAGCTCCTCATAGGATTCCCTGTGCATGTGCGTGTAAATGCGCGTGTGCCATTGTGTGTGCGTCTGCATGCAGGTGAGCTTGTGCGTTTGCCGGAGCATGTGCGCGTGTATGAACATGGGCGGTTGGAAAAGTGCATGTATTGGACTGATGGCAGATTATTCCTCTCAACTGACGTCACTATCTGCGAGCGCAGGGACCCCATTGGGCACTTGACTTGGTGTGCAGGTGGGCTCCATGCAGGCGATCATAACCTCCTGTTGTGCAGTCTTTGAGGGGTTGTGCTTTCAATCCAAATTGTTGGTCCAAAAAAATGGGCACCTCTGCTGCGGACAAGATTTGGTGCTCTGTGCGGCTGCATGCAGGTACTTGAGACGCTGCCTTATAGGCTTTTTTGATCCGGTCGGGCCTTTTTGGGTCACTCTAACCCGTCCGAAGGGCTTAAAACACTGTAGGTGATGGTGGATGCACCATCAACACAGAGAGCCAAGACGTCCGGCTTCATGTACAATACACCATTCTGGACGTAGAGGGGCGCTTTCTGATAGGTATTCTGTTGGTGGTCAAGACAGGTACCTTTCGAACTAGCGCCAAGCGGCTTTGCCCTGCACTTTCGGAACGTGCCCTCTTTTAAATCAAAGGGTGTATCAAGGGGTGCAACACTTTGTAAGAGGCCATCGCAGGTGACTGAGGATAAAAGGGAACAGGCATATGAAAAAAACTCAATTTCCGACCCAACCCTCTCCAACCCAACAATTTCGGACACATCATCAGTTCAGCACGCAGACCAAGTGTCTTCCAAAGAGCCCGTTTCAATGGCTTCCCGAGTATAACCTGTGTACCTCCGCCACCCCCCCGTACAATACACTGAGTGAGCACCAACGAGGCAACAATGTCACCGACCCTTAAAAACGCACAATATCTCCAATTGCCGTGTCCCTGAGATTTGTGTGCCATTGCGCGCGGCGGCCAGGGGCCTGGGGCCGTGTGAGGGTTCACCCACAGTGACCTACACCCCTACACCTGTTGGGGCCTGCAAGTGGAGGCAGAGAGGGGGCCGTTTGTAGGAAGGGGTATTGCATGACCTCTATGCATGTAACCTATGGCATTACCTCTGTGCAGGTGCCCTATGCCGGTACCCCAATACACGGCAATGCGGTGCCCTATGGCGGTAACTCTGTACACGGTGCGCTATGGAGGCAGCCCTATGTGCATTTTCTACGGAGTTTTGCCGGCCCATCTTGCACGTGCCCTGGAGGTACGCATCCTCTTGGGATGCCCCAAAGCACGTGCTCTGTTGAGGGACGACACCGCACCCCATCCCATGAGATAGTGGCATGGTCCGTTGGCCAACACAGTGCGCTGGCACTGAATCCCATTGCTCAAGATGCAAGGCCCGATCCTTTAGAGCACAGGTACGAATTGTGAGACAATCCCACACCTTCTTCCAGCACTCACATCTGCACTTTGAGCAGAGCTGCTGCTGCGGCTCTCTTCCAATTTGGCCTCGAGGCTCTGAACTTTTGCATTGGCAGCACCCAATCCCTCTTGCAACTCATCATGGGCCAATCTGGGAGCACACGTGCACGTGCATGTGGCCCCAAATCTTGCTGCAAGCTGGCGGGCGCTGCTGCACAACCACTACATCTGAGCGCCCCGCCAGGCCCCCGCCCTGCCTTTCCCATTCCAAAGGGATTTTTGAGATGAGGTCTTTCGTGTTCCCCACGTGGACGTTTTGGATAGCAGCACTGTCTCGGACATAGTGTAAAAAGGATAATGGACAGAAACAAACGGCTGCCTGCTGCTGGCTGCTTCATGCCTGGCCCCTTCTCTAGGCCGGCTTAGTGATGTTGGCGTCCCTGCCGACCCAGCAGTGGGAGGAGCCCTCAAACCGCCAATTAAGCAGCGTGTCAGTTCTTCAAGCCTTGCGGCTGGAAGGACATAAATGGTGTCTGAAAGGTAGTGCGTTGGATCAAACTTGTGGTGCACACTGCTGCCCTTCCTCTGGTCGGGCTGGGCAAATGCTCTGGAGAGCCCCCACCAGCGGTTCGACGTTTTTGGCGCGAAAACGAGAAAACAACTGATACTGCCGGTCTGATGGAACGGAGGGGAAGTTGCTGAGGAAATAACAGATGGTGGGTCAATAAAAGAGTTGTTTGACTGGGCAAAAAGACGGTATGGTAGGTTTCACATTTTTTCAGCAGATGACAAAAACCTGTCCAAAAACACTTGGTCCTTGTCACAGCAGCAGGCAGCCATGCATGAAGCCTGAATCTAGCTGCATTACTAAGGCCAGAGCCAGACATCCTTGCATTAATCTCGTTGACCTACAGTTGATCCAACAAAGTTGCACGCCGTCATGAAGAAGGCAACCAGGCACTGAACACAACAAAAAATTGCAAAGCATCCTGGAATACATCCAGCGGAAATTGGTCACTAGGAAAAACAACACATATGAAGGTTCACCCACAGCCCGTGCTTAGTGAAAAAAAAGTACGTCTTAATCACCAGCGATTGGCGGTTAACTGCCGGCAGTTAGCGGTCAACTGCCAGCGGCTGGCGGTTGACTGCCGGCCCAGAGGACTGTCCTCAGAAAAGGACTGAAAGATGTCCTCAGAAAAAAACAATGGGGGAGAGCCCTGACTTCTGCTGGCAACAATCAGCGGCAGGAACCAGGCTTCAGAGCGATGCAGGATCTGGTGAGACGGGGCTGCAAAACACAAACATACTGGATGGTGAGGAGTTTGTGATGCAATTTTTCACATTCTCTCACCTTTGAAGCCATCAGCTCTTCCAGTTGCCCCACTTCTGACTTGGCCGCGGCTTCCGCAGCCCTACAGATCGTCCATCGGCGAATTTGGTTGACGCATTCCCAGACCAAACGTCCAGGGGCTTACTGGGAGTTAGAGGAGCAATGCAACCAAATTGACGCCCCACACGTGACTCCACACAGAAAAAATACTTCAGCCACGTATTCTGTACTGTAGCCTCGACAGTTGGGATCAGGAATGAAATAGAACAATTGGATAAATACAGTGGCTGAAACAAAAATAATTACCAAAAGTAAAACGCGTAATTCTATTTCCTGTGGCTAAGCCTTCGAAGAATAGAGGAGAGTCCGCTGCTTCTTGGCATGCAATGAATACCCCTCATCGGAAAGTGGCGTAACATGTGAGAATTGATCATCGTGGGCGGTCACAATAAAAAAAAAATCCGTTTCGAAAACTTCGGTTTTTGAACTGCTGAGGCTGAAAGATTGTACACCAGCCCCCCACCCTCCAACACCCAGTGGCCTATTAGCATGAGAAAACAAATAGAGAGGGTGTGAAATATGCCTTACAAATGTTTTTGATCAGCATGAGTGCGCATAAAACCAAGAAAAAGATCGGCTTTAGGACTTTCGGTTTGAGCTGTGGGAGGCTGAAACTGCTCAACAGTTTCAGCCTCCAGTTTGTCCCCCCTCCCCCCAACCCGCCAGCAGCTAATGGCCAACTGGGGTGAGAAACACGTGAAAAGGATCTCAACATACTTGACATGTGATATTTGATGAATAAGGGTGGGTGATCATAATAAAAGTAGTCGCTGTTGAGGCTGAAAATTGCAGTTTTGACCATGTGTTTAGTGCAACCAGTCATTCCTTGTTTTTCAAGCAAGTCATGGCAAGAAGCTGTACAACGTGTCACTTTTCATCCTGCCATAGTTGCAAGGAGCCCTGCCAAATTGGGCCCCTCATGCTCTGACCAATAAAAGCTGTGCAAATGCATACTTTTGCTCCAGCAAAATGCAATGCTCCTTGTTCTCCTTCAGTTCCGCTTCGAGCTCACGCACACGTTTTGATGAGGCCTCGTATCCTGCCTGGTGTTCGGCTCTGCAGACGGCACAGGGTTTCGGGCGTGGTCACGTAAGCAGCACATGCTCCATGGGTTGTGGTTCAGGACTGTGGCAACGGTTGGGGTCCAGAGGATTGGGGCGTCGGGTGACGAGGGGAGTTTGTGTCTGTTTTCGGGGGCAAGAGGAAGGCCAACCTGGATGATACCGTGAACGTACCACGAGCAACTCCACGTAGACACGCCCGTAGTGCCTCGCTGCCCAAATGGGGACGCCGCACACTGAAGCACCAGATGGGTGAATCACCAACCGTGCACCGCCTCTGGAGCAGAGGAGGGCTTGCGCATCGTGCAAACGTAAGGGGGCTGCCAACGGACGTCAAAGACCCACTCAATCCCCCGAGGGTTCCAAACGGGGCAGTGGGCCGAGAAAATAGACAATGGCAGCTCAAAACGCACACTGCAAGTCTCATGCAGGAGTCTCAGATGTAAACCACACACACTGACACCCCGACCAACTTTTTGGGCCTTGAAGTGGAGGGAAAGGGTGGGCAGGGGGAGAGACACACAGTAACATTTTTCAGAGGAGGAGGAGGAGGAGGAGGAGAGGCCCCCATGGCCGGTAAGGACTCGGGTGTATCCGTCACTATGTGGGACGGGGGGGCTGCACACACCTGCAACACACCCCCAGCGTACGTCCCTGTCCTACAACCGGCCCCCCATGGCCGGTGTGGACTCAGGTGTGTCCATCATGATGTGGGAGGGGGGTTGCATACACCTGCAACAACCCCCACGAGACGTCCAAATCCCCCAACCGGCTACCCATGGCCGCCGACAACTCGGGTGTAGCCGTCCTTGCGCGGGAAAAGGGGCTGCACACACCTGCAGCACACCCCCATCGGATGTCCATATCCTCCAACCGGCCCCCCATGGCCGGCAAGGACTCGGGTGTATCCATCGCTTTGTGGGAGAGGGCTGCGCACAAACCCACGAGATATCCCTGTCCCCCAACCGGCCCCCATGGCCGGCGAGGACACAGGTGTATCCGTTGCTACGTGTAAGAGGGGGCTACACACGCCTACAGCATACCCCCACAGGACGAACCTATCCTCCCACCGGCTCCCCATGGCCGCCAAAAACTCGGGTGTAGCCGTTGTTGGCACACGAGGTGCACGGGGGGTGCCCGTGCTTCTCGCATATCCAAGACTTGTGAAGTTGCTATCGGGTGTTAGGCCTCCTGGCCCTACCCCTCGCCGCCGGGGGTGTAAAAATCATCAATGCTAGCGTGGGGCGCCTTATCACCTCCTCCCGGTTGTCCCGTAGTCACTTCAAACAAACCGCGGGGCTTGTCTGCACCTTGAGGCCACCGTCGGTGGTGCATACAGATCTGTCGCATAATATTGTGCCATCCGCTAGGCCCACTTGTGGCTGGGCACCTTTGCCTTGGGGGGCCACGGCCCTCCTGAACCGCGCGCCTCTGCGGCTGTTACCGCATGCCACAGTTGTTTCCTTTTCGGGCCCTTTGCCTCTGTGTCCAGCATCCTCACCATAGGCCCATAGCCCCATGAGGTGCTTCCACATAGCCCGCGGCTCCGTGAGAAGAGGGCGCCGATTAACTCCCATGACTGTCCAAGCTCAAATTGAGATCACCCATATGCATTGGTGTGTCCTTTTGGCAAGATCCACTCCTACCCCATCGCCACCCATCAGCGTGACCGCTAGCCTCAGCACACGTCCCTTCTCCTGCAACGACATTTCTCCTCCCACAAACTTGGCTTGCGGGGCCGGTGGTAATGATCGGCCCACAAAAGCCTCAAAGCCAAGCGCTAGCACCATGAAGGATATTTGCCAGTGTGCCTGTGGCCGCCGTTCCTAGGGGCGGCCGATTCAGCCAGTGCAATTCCACCAGCCACCCTAGCATTGCCGGCAAGAGGTTTGCCCCCCGTTTCTACTCCTTGGGCAACTGCCCCACCACGGGGTCTCCGTGGGCTGAGTTGGCAGCCTTGGGGGCTGTAACTGGTGCCAAGGGTATGTGCCGCGGGGCTCCCTCTTGGAGACGGCGGGGAAAAGCAGCGTAGCTTGCGCACTATTAGCACCGCGAGGGACATGCCATGCAAGCTTTGCACGAAGGCCTCCCACAAGTGTTGCTCCTCTTCTGCCCACTTTGCTCCAACCTCTAAACCCCCCCTCCCATCACTTATCCCCCCCCCTTGTAAACCCCTCCCCACCTACTACTACACTCTACCCTCCCCCCAAGAGATCCATGCCACCCACGCACTTAAAACCCCCAAGAAATGCCACCGAATCATGGAATGCGAATAAGCGTGAGCCAATTACCTCTTCCAAAGCTACATTCATCATCAATGAGTCCTTTGCTTGTTTCTTGGCGGGGCAGTGCTAATTGGCACAGGCCCACTCATCAGCGACATGTTGATAGTGATGCCGGTAAACAAAAATTGTGAAGCCTCAAATGCTATTGCCTTCGGCAAGGCACCTAGAAGAGAGGCTGATAGGCAGCCAATTAGTCAATCAGTTAGTCAGTCCGTCAGTCACTGAGGCAAGCAGTTAGTCAAGCAATCGCTTGGGCAAATAGATAGGCAGACAGGCAGGCAAAAACACACAGTTTGGCTTTTTTCTGACTGGGTGGACACCTTCAATTAGTTCTATCATATTTCATGTTCTCTGCAATAAACAAGCTCCTTGCCACAAGCTTAGATTTCAGTGCAATTTCTTTCCAATAGTGAAAGAAACAGTGTAAGCAAGCACGGCAAAAAATTAGCACAATAGGCCCTAGCGGCCATTTCACAGTTCAAATCTACAGTATGGTTGGTTGTCTAATTGTGACGGGTTTGTAGAACGCACATCACCTCCACATTGAGTGATAGCCAGATACGCGTGGAAGACCGTCTGCACTACTGCGTGAAGGAACAACACATGTTATGCCAGCATGCTGCATGGACCTCTGGTCTGCTCGGTTTCTAAGTGCACCTATGCTGCATATAAATGGACCTTTAGCTTTCAGGGGTTCTCCCGAGTACACTCAATGACACCTTGAGCGTCAGTAACAAAAAAATTCTGATGAGTTTGCAGAACGACACCTATGCGCATGGGGTTGCTGGGCCTGATTGATGGAATGACTGATTTGCTTCGGTCCCCCCTCTGCCTTGTAGAGCACTGCCTAGGCCCTGCAGCAGGGCCTTGGGGGGAGAAACACCCATTGCGCGCAGTACAGTTTGTGAATCCGTGAAATAACCGAATCCCTGATATATCTAGCAAAGTGCCCGAGCATGCTGCGCACTACTGGTGGGTAACACTTGGTGATCGGGAACCCCCTGGCCTTGTGTTACATTTCCCACATCACTGGTGGTGAGCGGCCTCCAAACTCTGCTGTGTCTTGGGGACGACTTTGTGTGGACTTTGTGTGGAGCAAGCAGGTGCAGGTATGGGAGGGACGCCAAGGGGCAGACACAACACTTGTGGGTAGTGCGACAATTGTCCCCCTCTCACACTACAAGCAAGCCAATTACTAGATGTGTAAATCTACATCTTATAACATGTATGGTGGCTCCACAATACGGCTCTAAGGAACATGCGAAGTGTACAACTTGGTGCATACATGTGGCAGAAGGGGCTAAACCCGGTCAACACGGGCTCAAAATGGGTGGATTTCACTTGTGTGTTTGTGTGTGTGTGTGTGTGTGGCTGCCCTCCGGTTCCACCAAGTGACCACTGGTGCAGGGGTCTAGGCGTCCTGTTGGGTGATTCTGAGGGTTGGGGGTCGCGGGTGGACTAGGTGCCCTAAGAATTTGGTTTTGAGCTACATGGCCTGTTCTTGGTTTTGGGGCTTGTTGACACAACTTGCGTGCAATGTGGGCCATTTTTTGCCATTTTTGGGCTGCTTCTCGGACACATCGTGGAGTTAGAGGGCAACAAAGGGCTCCTTGTTACGGGGCAATCAAGGCGCACTTGAAGTGTACCAACTGTTTCCCTTCATTTGGCCATTTTGAATGGGTTCCGGGCCCACATAACATTGAAGTTCGAATCGTTTTCCATCCTTTTGTTCATTTTCATCACTCATAGCTAGTTTTAGGGGACCAATTTTGTCCCTAAGTTGCCTATTTTCAGCAAATTCGGTAGGATCCTATCATCAATGATGTCATCACCTATTTTTAGCCCTTCCAACCCCTTTGTAGCCCCCAAAACCCAACCATTCCCATCCAAATACCTTCCAAATCATGTTTTTCTTTAGCTCCCCACCCTCGAAATAGGGGGGGGTCTTCATTTCCCATTGAGGACCCACCCAATGGAAGGGGTTGGGGGGGGGGGGCACAAAGCGCACTATTGCCATATATAAACTATTATGGAGACACTATATGTTTACTCAAACTAGGGGCAATAAGAAACTCTTGTGGCAAACGTTTGCATCTAACCACACCGAAACTTTGGGCTCATAAGGGGAAGGTGTTCCGTGATGGCTAGTTGGTGCGAACAGTGTCCAATGTCATGTCTTGTGTGTGACCTGCTTGCTTGTCCAGAGTCACCTGTAGGGGAGCAGAAGGGGGGGGGGGGGGGAATGAGGGCAGTGGAGACTAGGAGGTGTTGGTAGCGCTACTTCTGTGGGTGAAAGTGGAAAGTCTGTCCCATTGCTTACATCTCCAACTGCAACATGCTGCCCCATGGCTCTGCTCCCCTGCCAGTGCTACAGATTCCAAGTTCTACCATTCCCAGACCGTGGATCCTAGAGGGTGCTCTAGCATGAAACCATCATGAACCACCTGATGTATGGCACATGCCCCCTCCACAGGCGATAAATGGCAAAATTCAGAGAACTGCTTTGTGCCACTGATGTGTGATACTTGGTGATCCGGAGCCTGGTGGCCACATGCTACAGTTTCCCACATGAGTAGCGGATTGGGGATTGGGGGGTCATATGGTACCCAGGGCTAAGGCAGGGAGAGCGGCAAGGGCCTAGGGAGCCGTCCAGCCTGGCCTAGTGGCTGAAATGGGACCTCATTGCTTGGGTTGAGAGCATGGCACTGTGGAGAGGGCGATCAAAGGTTGGTGGGTGTACAGTGGGGGCAGGGCACTCTGCTAGCCTGCTCATGCCCTTCACCCCAACCACCACCTTGGAGACTGGTGGAATTACAGGACCACTACCTTGGACCAGGGGCGTCCTGTAGTGAGGAGTTTCCTGGGTTGTGGCCCCCTCCAGCTGGGTGACAGGTGCACCCCATGGCGAGCCATTCGTCTGTTGTGTCCTGGTTGCTTGGTCTTACGGTTTGTTAAACTGCTGCAGCTAAGAATTTTGCCTACATCTGCTTTCTGGCCTGGTGTCCCATCAGTACCAATTTTGGAGAACCACATACTAGGAAGTGTTGGGGCTGGCCACAGCTGTGAGGTCCCGAGGCGATGAGGCGCGCTTGGTGCTGTTCGGATTGCTGCACAATTTTATTTAGCCGCGGGCGTGCACTCTGGGGAGCCTGCCTGCCTGAAGGGATGGGGGGCAGGAATGGCAGGGAGGTGGATGTGGTGGGGAGCATGTTGTGCATCCTGATCTTCTCTGTGGGAGAACTTGCCATTATCGCATTTACATGACTTGCCCAACCAGTATTATGTGTACTCTTGCCTGCTTTCCGCTTCATGTTGTGTGCAGGCCCCTTTTGACATGTACCAATGCTGCATGTGTCCAAAGTGGATGTCTGCAGTATGCTACTTTTAGAACAAGAATGTATTCAAGATTTTTTCCAAAGGGAGAGCCAGGTATATCCTGTGCAGTGTGTGTTACAGTGGACTTCAGGAAAGCAAATGTGCACTGTGGAGCGAGCTGGCTCATGCAGCACTGGCTGCCCCAGTGTGGTGCCCACCTTGGACATCCCTTGCATTCTTCTTTGTCTTCTTTTTGTTCTTCTTCGCTGTTGTTGCTTGCAGTTGTCTGTTCACTCTTCTTGCTTGCTGTTGTTGCTGCGCTGTTTTGGTCAACGGAGCCTGGCAGTTTTTTCTCCGCACTGCGTTGGATCTATCCCTAGCTGTTCCCTCCCCCCAGCACTGCACAAAGGTGCACAGCGCTCGGGGTAGTCCATCCCACTTTGCACTGTTCAAGTAATTTGGTATTCCCCTGCATGTCTTTGTTGCACAGCTTGCACAGCTGATATCTTCACTTCAGCAATATGCAAAACCGGACTAGTTGGAGGAGGGGTCTGTGTGTGGGGCACGCCCAAGGACCCCCATGCAACGTCTTCTGTCACCACTCCTGTCCTGCTTCTTCCAAACACCGACCGCCCCCCCCCCCCCCCTTCAGACATTTCAACCATTCTGTGGGCCCAGACAGGAATCCACTTTCTCACAATATTCCCGCTGCTCCTCAACACCCTGCGTCCCCTTCTGCCTGTACCCCTGCCTGCGCTCAATACTGCATACCGCTCAGCCACCATGGTCTCCTCCATTCGGTTGTACCTCTCTGCTGTGTCCTTGATTTCTGCCACCAACTTGTAGATGTGGTCAGCAGACTCTTGAAGTGCCCTTTCTCTGACATACAACACAAGCAACACTCCACACGAAAAAGCCACCGCCCAGTGTTCAGTGCATGAGAGCGTACAGCCCCCTGCTGCAAGCGACTGCATGCCACTTATGCCACCGAGCTGAATAATGCCATTGGGCAATGCCGCTGCAAAGAGCACTACAGGTGGGTGGGTGGGGGTTGTACGAGGATTCTTTCATGAGGGAAATTTCAGGCGGCGAAAACTTTGTCACCCAGCAAATACCAGGGTGAAAAATGCCACATGTGCACCCAGCTTGTTGGATGTTGCAAGCGCAATGCAAGCAAAAAAAAAAACACGGAAATCTCATCATCATGCTGTGCTTGAGAAGCAAGTTAAGAAATGCTGGTCAAAAAACGTCACCTCCGATGCTGCAAGCTCGGCAACAACTGGGCCACCAGCAATTCAAGTACTGCATCCTGTGCATCATTGCAAGATACCACTGGCACACACTTCACCGCCAGTGTCGTTTAATTTCCGGTGGGGCAAACGTCGCCACCTTCCTTAAAGATGGATTTTTGCCAAGAATTTGTTCCCACCCCAAGCCCCCCCTCCCCCTGTACGGTTGAGAGTAGTGTGGGGAGTTTAGCTCATCAACTTTGTGGCAAGTGCAAAGCATGTGCAATGTAATGTGCAAATTATCTGTGACACGGCAACATGTAGTGTGCAAACGTCCTGAAATGCGTCTTTCCATCCATCTGCCGGTGATGCTGGTGGGGTTACGGAGGTTACAACCACAAAGGGTAATCTTTTCACTTCAAAACATCAGCACATGTAGGGACTACACACCGTGACTAGCAGACGCAAATCCACTTCCTTGCCAGACACAGTCAGGCGTAAAGCCAACCACCAGCCACAAACGAACATCAAGCAAGTGTGGGTGCGCCCCATGTAACATGAACCATCGTAACATGATGATGGTGCCACTTGGGTCCAAGGATATTTCATCAGGGGCTGCTTGGGTCTACCTCTGGGGACAGGACAATTTGTGTGGCTATGGAAAGTAGGCATTGAAAGAATATAGTAATAAGAATATATACAATACTGTGTAATAATGTGTGCCTCTAGTGAGTCTCGCCGCTTAGTAGCAACCCCCATACAACTATATATATACTTTTCACTGAAACTGCACAAGACTGCAGCTCAATGCAGCAACATTCTGAGTTCCAATATTCTATTCAATAGCGACCTCAATCTCACTACTACCTCAGCCCAGCTACTGCTACTTCAGCTCAGCAACAATGACAAGCATCACTGTTTCACCTCTGTAGCATGAAATCCCACTACCAGTTGAATTGTAAGAATCCACAGAATTTGTATTTCCGCGAAATTGAATGTTCAAAAATTATTTGATGTTCTGCGATTTTTTTGAAATCTGTGGTGAAAATTCTATTGCCTTCGGCAGTGCACCTCGAAGAGAGGCTGACAGTCAGCCAATCAGTCAGTTAGTCAGGCAAGCAGTCAGGCAGACAGTCAGTCGAGCAAGCAGGCAGGCAGAGTTTTGTTTTTTTTGGTGGCAGACTTGGCTACAAGCAGTAGGGAGAGCAATATCTGTCAGAACAAGCAGTGGTCGAATGGTAATGCACCCGACCACAGATTTGTAGGTCAGTGTTTCGAGGCCAGGCCAGCCGACCACCGGCGGCACTGGCCGGCTTGTCAGCTTGATCTACCCCTTGTTCAAACCCCTCTGAGCACAAACTTTTGCACAAACTTTTGACCCCCCCAACCCCACTCCGATCCCCCCCCCCTCAAAAAAGTGATATCCACTTTCAGGGGATAGAGGCCTCAAAATGAAAAAATCCATTGGAGGATCGTCTTATTGGGTAAAATAATGATTTTACAAGGGGTTGGACATCCCATATCATGCCTTAGGGTATGCTACGCGAATGACCCCCAAAAAGGTGGGGTATACGACGCCCACGCCTGCGCTTGATCTAACAACCTCTCTTCGAGGTGATTTTGGACTGTTCGCCTGGAATTAATTTTTTTGCACTTGTTTTAATATATTACCACACCCCTCTCCCCTTAAATCTAGCTAACACGCAACAAGCAACAAGCAAGCAACAAGCAAGCAACAAGCACTTCTCCTTTCTATTTTGGCCATTGCTCTGCCACATCGCTCCGGGCTCTACTCTACTCTAGCCATCCTATTCCCTAGGTGGTGGCCTTGCCAAATCCAAGTGTTTAGCCAAAAAAACCACGTGTGGCGCCCCGGGGCGGGCGCGCCAAGTCGGGAGGTGCCCTCCCAAAACTGCGCATTTTGTGCCCCAAAACAGCCTTCTTTGGCCCAAAACAGCCCCGAAACCCACTCAAAACGGCCAAATGAAGGGAAACGGTTGCTACACTACACGTGCGCCTTGATTGCCCCGTGGCCAAGAGCCCTTTGTTGCCCTCTAACTCCACGACATGTCCGAGAAACAGCCCAAAAATGGCTAAAAATGGCCTGAATGTGCGCTTTTTGTGTCAAACAGCCCCGAAACCAAGAACGGGCCGGATCTTGGGCTACGTGGCTCAAAACCGAATTCGGAGGGCACCCAGTCCACCCACAACCCCCCCACTTGTTGTGGTTTCCAAGCCTCACAATCACCCAACGAGACGCCTAGACCCCCGTAACAGTGGTCACTTGGTGGAGCCGGAGGGCAACCCGGCCCGCGCACAGTGGGGGCCAACGGTGGGTCCAGGATCACTTTTGAAAAAACGCGTTTTTGCTCCTTTTTCACCCATTTTCGGTCCCAAAAATGGCCCATTTTCAAGGCATTTTGGGATTTTCCATGGCCCAATACGCGTCACCACGGGCTCAAAATGGGCTAAAAACACTTGTTTGAGCATCCCAAATGGTCTGATATCACTTTTGGAAAAATGCATTTTTGACCCATTTTTGACCATTATTGGTCCCAAAGCGGCCCATTTTCAAGCATTTTGAGATTTTCCATGGGCCAAAATGTGTCACCACGGGCTCAAAACGGGCTAAAAACACCTGTTTGACCATCCCAAGTGGTCTAGGGACAACTTTAAAAAAAAATTTTCGCCCTGGGGACCCAGGTACCATTGGGGGTGCACAAACAAGTGAAATGGGCCCATTTTGAGCCCATTTTGACCGAGTTTAGGCCCTTCCGCGACATGTATATCTTTGCATCATGTCACGTGTCATCTTGTGTAAATGTCCTTGGCCACCAGAAATTCTGTTGCATCCAATGTATTTGTGCCTCTTTTCCTCACATAGCACCCTGTGCACCATGTTCACTATGCCACATTTCTTCTCCGTCATTCCACACGAGACGGCTGCCCAACGCTATGCTGCCCAAGGGGCACTCTTTGCAACACACAATTTTTGTTGTAGGCTTGTGGCGTTAGAGACCACCAGAAAATAACAACATGCATCTGGACACCACCAGGAAGTTCTATTGCTCTATTTCGGGTGCAGCAACAGAATTAATCTAATTTTTGCGAATATTTTGAATTCCTTGTCATTTTTTTGATCGTTTTGATAGTTTGCTTGGAATTAATTTTTTTCGCAATCAATTATTTTCCACACAGAAATAACAAAGACGCACAACTTCCCGGGAATCATTTCGCCCTAAGATTCTAAAATTTGCTTTGTAGTTGCACCCAATTGCAAATTGAAATTCCTGTTAGTGACTTTTCAACGGACGACATGCATCATGCATTCAATTATCATGGAGTGTGTGCATGTGAGCCCACTTAAGTGACACGGTATTCTAAAAAGGAAACTTGAAGCAGAAAATTGTGTGTGCAATTGTGCAATCACACTTGCATGTGCAAGGATACTTTTGGCCCCAAGGCCGGAGGACATGGGGAGTTTGTTAATTGTAGCACTTGGCTCGTCTTGTGTCTACATCTTTGGGACTCGAATGTGAGTGCGCAGAGTATCATGGGACATGATTTTTTGAGTAGGCCCTTCTCGGTGCATGGGAACGTGGTTATCGGCCAACTTGCCCAACATATCGTTGAGTTGAGAGTGCCACTTTGCACATGGTATCTACACATTGCAACAAATCCACCTGAATGACTTGACCTCCAACTTAGAACATGTTGGAGGAATAAAGGCAGCAGGGTTGAGACCCACCCTATTGCAGCTTGGCCAGCCACATATGTACTCAAAAATAGCCTCGCAACCCGCCCATGACCCATACCTCTTCAAATAGCCCTTTTCTTGGAGGTTTTAAAAATACACACACCCCCCCCCCCTCGGTGACAACAATGGTCAGCAATTTGGACAGAAAATTGAAAACCGGTTTCGTGGATGGATTAGCCCCCCAACCAGCACACACACACAATTACCTATTTCCACACACACACACACACACACACACACACACACACACACACACACACACACACACACACACACACACACATAGATGTGTCTTTTCTAAAATCCAAGCATGTGCTCAGCCCAAGGGCACAGCCAGTATGCCAAGCAAATTGGATTGTTCAATTCCAAGTTTTCAGAGCTTCAGCTCAAAGTACCCTGGGGTCAAAAGTGGTGGGTCCACACCCTGTGCCAAGTGCCAGTGTTGGATCTCTAAGCACTTTAATTTGGTGACTCTTTGTTCCCACTGAGATGGCATGTCTAAGGCAGTCCCTTTCCTCATTGTCACAGCTCTCATTGGACATGGCTAGGCTTCCACATGAGACATGCAATATGAGCATGCGCATGGTGTTTGCCACTTTGGGATAACGTGCATTTGGACGAAGGGGATTCAGGAAGGGGCACCCAGGATGGATTTTTCTGACTCCCCTAGGAGCATTTTGGAAGTCTGTTTGTCCTTGATTTTACCAACGCTCGTGCTCAGTTTGTATTTATGCCTCTGTGGTCAATCCCCGAATTGGGAAGGGTCTCACTACACGGGGGTGTTTGGGGTGGTTATCAATCGACTTGATTAGCCAATATATCGTTGAGATGAGGGGAGCCACTTTGCACATGGCTTCTACACATCAAATGCAACAAATACACCTCACATGACTGGACCTCCAACTTATAATATTTGGAGGAATAGGGAAAAGTGAGACCCACCCTATGCAGTATGGCCAGACGTTGGTGAAACCATGGCAAAAATGACACAACCGAAAATTCTGAGAAGAGGATAGCAGGACAAGCCCCAAAACCTTCAAAAACGGATTCCCTACCCTCAAAATATTGGGGGGGGGGTCCCCTCACCTTGCGACTCCGCAAACTCTACGCAGTGGACTGCTCATGGATGAATTTGGGGGAATTTGCCACCCCTCCCCCCCAAAATCACCTATATACATGCATGCATTCAGGCATGCAGGCATGCGCCAGCCAATCAGTCAGCAGCAGCAGAGAGAGAGAGAGAGAGAGAGAGAGAGAGAGAGAGAGAGAGAGAGAGAGAGAGAGAGGTGTCCTTGGAAGAAATACAGAATGATGCACAGGAGCAACCACCTCTCAAAATTTTTTGCAAACACACCTATGATATTTCTGCACCCCTCTTCTTCTTCTTGCTTGTGCGGATTGAGTTGCTGCTCTTGCTGTTGTTTGTTATCCTTTGCCCCCCCAACCCCCCTCTTACCCCTTCCCCTCTCCCTCTCAACCCCCCCCCCATTTCGGCAGAACATTTCGGCGGACTGAGTTTTCGGCAAAACAGCTTCCCACTGGCATGGAAATTGGTCCCAGGCCCCAAAAATACCTTCCTTTTGGTTGCTGTGTAGTTAGAATCATGTTGAATCGCAAAACGTCTCTGAATTTTCGAAAAAGCATTTTCATTGCTTGCTCTGTACATGGTCCCTGAGCAGTAATATGTCAGTGTCAGGCGGTGGTCCAGTGGTATATGCCCTGGTTGACAATGTAGACAGCAGTGATTCAAATACCAGTACGAATTTTCTTGTTTTGCACTTTTTGTCACTTGTCCTGATGAGAAAATTGGTTTGCAATGCACAAACAAAGCCTGCTGGAAGAAGATGAATGCACGCAGGCTTGCCATTACAACATCACCAGCCTTGGGGTGGTCAATTTGATAGGAAAAATGCACTGTGCACCAACAAAGACATGGCTGCACCAAACACAACCAGAGGCACCTGCAGCCCAGAATCCACTGATTGGGGGGCTGATGACGAGGCGCCTGCAGAATGCCGATTGAAGAACAAACTGGGGCGTGCAAAGCGAACACAGAAGTCGCAAAATGCACCCTGACCAGCATCAGGGTACTGGTCCCGCAGAAAACTTTGATCAGCGGGGGACAACAAATCCCAGGGGACCAGAGACACGTCTGTTTGAGGGCAGTAAAAACACTTCATGGTGTCAACCTGGACAACGGACATAAAGAACATGAAGGGGGGACCCCTTTTGATGATGCACTCACATGTCATGCACTGTCATGCAGTGCCACTGTTACCCCACTGCAACGCCAAACTACAGAAACCCAACAAATCGGTAGAACATGTCGGCAGAATCCAGAAACCCAACAATTCGGCAGAAAATTTCAGCGAATTTGGCCGCCGAAATGGGGCGCGGGGGGGGGGGGGTTCAGAAATCACCTATATACATGCGTATATATTTAGGCATGCGCCAGTCAGCAATCAGCAGTCATCAGTCAGCAGCAGAGAGAGAGAGAGAGAGAGAGAGAGAGAGAGAGAGAGATGTGTCCATGGAAGAAATATAGAATGATGCACAGGAGCAACCACCTCTCAAAATTTTTTTTGCAAACACACGATGATACTTCTGCACCCTCTTCTTCTTCTTGCTTGTGCGGATTGGGTTGCTGCTCTTGTTGTTGTTTGTTATCCTTTGCCCCCCCACCCCACCTCTCCCCCTTCCCCTCTCCCTCTCCCCTCTCCCCTTTGTCACAGACATTTCGATCTCTCATTCATTTATTCATCCACCAATGTCTGAGTACTGCTTGCATCTACATCTGCATGTACATAAATGCCATCCATGCAGACCCAGATGACTTAGGCACTTGTGGGAGGGGGATACCTTTCAGCCTGCAACATTTCCTCCCCCGGTGGACGCTGCATGGCCTCTTGCAGACTTTGAACTTCAGCATTGAGTCTGCGGCACTCCTGCACAATTTGACAGACATTCCCAACACTCTGCAACGCATATTCACGGCACAATACAAGCCACAGAACAGGCCAGAGAACCCACTGGTTTGTAGCACCGGGGTGAATTTGTGCTGACCACTTGTGACGCTGGGTACTATGATTCGTGACTGTGGCACATTCTGGCAGACAACGGCATGCACTAATCAAACCACATATGGACCCATCAGCACATGAACACAAAGTGCAGGCCAAAAACTTTTAAATGGCGAACTCACCACTCACCTTCCACCTGACTTCAGCGTGACACTGTTTGCAGAATCTCACCTGGGTTGTGATGTCATGAATCAGGGCAGATGCGCTCATCAACGCAACAGCCTGGTCAGAGCAGATGCGGCCTTCTACGGTCTGGGTCCTCAGCCACAAACAGCAAAAGCAAGCTCGCTGGAAGATGTTCTTGCTTTGTTGAGATGTTGAACGAAACAGTGCGATATGCCGATGCCTCAAAACAGTGCGATTGTATCTCTTGCACTCAAAATGTATCAAACGTTTATCATCCTCAACACGTGATCTTCTACTTAGCCGAATGCCTTGCATCAGACACGGGGTATCACGTGGTATTAAAACTGCAGTAGACAGCCGAACGTGACCATTGCTTTGCAGGAACATTTTCCTTTCATTTACACTTGGGGTGTAGCAGCGCAGCGTGCGTATGTTTGAACAATTGTCAGTGGAGACATCTGACAAAATGCGCAGGGGTGTACAGCCCGACAGTTGAAAAAGAAACAGGCTTCGTTTGTCTGCGACCTTGTGACATCGTCGATTGGCAACATCGGTGTCCACGCTGCAGCTGCGAAGCGATCCAGAATTGTTCGAGAGCATCTCGCAGTTGTCAAGGGAAGCCAGGGGCTGGCCAGGGAAGGGGGAAAAGGGGGGTGCGCTCAAAGCACCTGGGGGGAAACAGCATAACACGGGACAAACATCAGCAAGCACGTGCCTCAGTCTTCGTTTGAATTTCTTCTTCCAGGGATTTGACTTGCTCCTCAAGCGATTTGACTTGCTGCTCGAGGTTCCTGTCGGAGATACAGGGGAGCAGAGACATTTTCGGCAGGAGTCTTTTTCGGTTGTGAAGACTGTTCTAACTGTTTGCATGAATGCTGCGCATGTGATTGAGACTGCTCGAAGCCAGGGGGAGAACCCCTGCACACGCAACAGTATTGCATTCTAACCGATCCATCTGACGACTAAAGCGCCAGAACTGGGGTGGAACCCTGGTACGCCCTTGTTTCAAGCACAGGTCCACAACGAGTCTCATTGGTGACGCCCGCATCGCCCTTCTGCAGAGGACATTAATGTTGGGAGCGACTTGGAAGCCGATGGCCGATCCCATTTCGGCACAAAAAAGAAGGCGCAATAAATATCCTTCACTGAGCAAACCGAACCCTTCACCCTTACCCTCAGACCTGACAGTGCATTTCAGCTCGTTACATTGTTTGTAAGTCGTCTCTTTCTCGGCACACTAAAACAGGGGCAGCATTTGTGAGACGAGGTGGGTTCTGGATCTGTGAAGTGCATGAGATGACTTGGGATTGGGGATGTCTGTCGCTGCAGCGCAAAGCAGCTACATCCCACAACCCAGAAGATTCACAACACCATTGGAAAAACGCCAATATTCGCCCCCAAAGCGTGGTGGCGGTCCATCTTCAACCTCCCCCATGTTGGAAAAGGCACTTTCCTGTTTCTTGCATGCATTCCTACTGCGCACACACATAGTCTGCCCTATGCAGACTGAAAATTGCTGGATAACCCGGAACCTGTTCTGAATGCTTACTGGGTGATTCTGAGGAATCCTGCAGACCGAAGGGTACTGCAGAGGCTGATGGATCAAAGAGGGGAAAGGGTCGCACTGGCGGCCGACTGTTGTTTGATTTGGTGCTCCGGAGCGTGTATCAGGATACCATCGCCCCAATCCGTAGCAACGAGGGTGGGGAACGTCCATGGTACCAAAACATCTTTTTCCCACGGTTTCCACCCTCCGCGCCCCCCCCCCCCGTTGTGACATTCCGTCTGGTTGTTGTTTCTTTACGGGCCCTGGACAGTCACCTGTTCTTCCCTTCGCATGTTGCGTCAGGTCGCTGCTTTCTGTCGGCCCCTGCGGTCGGTGCTCCTGCTGGTTTCGTTTCCACGTTCGCAGAGCCTAGTGGTTGGTGTGCTGGGGTTGTGCTGTTTGTTGCGGGGGTCGTTTGACTGTTTTTGCTGTCCACACACCTCCGTCCTCAGCAGGCATCGTGTATAAGAGGGGGGGGGGGTATTTTGGACAAGACCCACCCACCCAACTTTGGACCCACCCATCCGACTTTTGACCCACCCAGACCCCCCCCCCCTCTTATAATTCTGTGGGGTGCATTTTTTGCGAACCAAATTGAAGCCAAGGCGCTCTCCCAGGTTAGGCATCCCCAAAGGGTGACACAGCAAAAACTTCACAATACCAGGGTTTGAACTAGGGATCTTTGGAACTGCAGTCAAGTGCCTTGACAACTGGGCTACCAACCAGCTCTGATAGCTACGTGCAACAAAGGGTCCACAGGTTTAAGATGTTATCAAAAAAAATCCGCCATCTGAAAAATTGCCACCTGCACACCTGCCAGCTGCACAACGACAAAGCAGAAAGGGGCACCAGCAAACAGCCAGACAAGGCTCCTGTGACCAAAGAAAGAAGGTGTGGCAGGAGCCCAACCCAGGAAACCCTCGGAATTAGAAGAGGGGGGGGTCCAGAGCTTTAGACCCACCCACCCGGCTGAAGACCCACCCACCCAGACCCCCCCCCCCTGCAAAATAGCTCTTATAAACGATGCCTGGTCCTCCGGCCGTCCACAACCTGCCTCGCGGTGTTTCCGTGTGCATGAGGGCCCAGGTGCCCTGCTCCTCCACGCGTTGTCCCGGCCGTCCACCACGTACGCTCCCGGACTCCGTGGGTCGCGCGTGCGCAGGGCGTGTTCCTTGTTGGTTGCGGGCAATATGCGCTTCGTGGTTGACGCGGGTGGCGTGCGCGCCTGCATCGTGTCCCGGTGCTTTACGCTGCACTGTGACCGCGCTGTCGTCCTTGGTTCTGCCCACCCCGGTTTTGTTGGAGGTTCCTTCCCTTGCCTGGCCCACCATTCCTTTCCACAGGGCGCCTCAGGGGCCCAGCAGTGGCCCACTGGGTGCTGGATCCCCTGGGCGCAGACGAACAGCGGCGCTGTGCCGCAGGGGCCCCAGGGTTGGCTCCCTGGGTGCCTGATCCCCTGCGCGCACTGAATCCCCCCCACCCCCTCCACCCTCCCTACCTGGCAGGCACAACAACACCACGATGCAGCCCTCCACCACAGGTTCCAGTTGGCACCAGTCAATGATTGAGAGCCCGGTGCACAGGTGGGTCTACCCTGTTGGGTGAGAGGTCATGTTCCAGGCTACGGTGTTAGATCACCGCGTAGAAATGCACACCTTCATGGAGAGAGGGGTCTCATCAACAAGCGCCCCATCATGCTGGGATGGGGACGCTGACGCCCCATTCACTTTACTTTTGGCCCTGAATATTTAACTACACTCGAGCCCATCAGGTGACTGTCTCCAATGAGCAAGGCCAGGAACGTCCGTTAAGGGGGTGACTGCCAACCCGTTACGCGATATCGCCCGCCTGGCCCGAATTCCGCCTTGCAATCCAACAACGCGTTAATGTCTTCTTAAACACCCCCTCCCCGTGGGTCGTCACGAAAACTGTTGGTCCGATATCTTCAATCAACACCAATGCGCCATGCGCACACTTACCACACGACCACCAACGAACCTCAATTACAACCAAAGCGACCCAACGTAAGTGCCCGGCAGTCGACTCCTGTTTGACTTTGTATTATGCTTCGACTGCTCCATGACCTCCATGACACTAAATCATGCTTCAACTGCCCCATGCACAACAACCTGTCCAAGAAGTATACGAGCAGCAACTGTGCAAGATTCGTGAAGATACCAGTGATACAACCTCAGCCTCTGCCTCACTCAGCTTTGCCTTCAGCCTTGTGACTTCTGGTGCTTCTATGGGCACGACACTTGAATCCTGCAAAGTGCGCATTCAGCAGTGTGCAGGGATCGTGGAGGGCTTTCAACGTGGCATTTTCAGTCACCGAAGGCGCTGACGCAGGCTGACGAGGTTGGCTCTCTGGGGATTGTGGTGCAGAGCAGGCAGGTAGATGGGGCCAGTGGACTCCCGGGAGACAGGGTAGCCGGAACAGTGCATAGCGAGCGGTTGGACACACAAGCCACCGTACCAACGTGCAACAGAAATGTGTTCGATCACCCTCCATTTTCCCAAGTGGGCCCAATTTTGCGTCGAAATTGCCCCACTTTCCCTTCGTTTCCCTGCTGCTCCCCACACACAGCGATCTCCATCCACTCAGACTCTTTGCCCCGAAAATTTTATGTCGCCCCAGCATCCCTTCCCCGTTTTGCTTGGCGCCAATTTCTCTGCTTGTTCCCAAGGGATCCTGTTCTGGATCCTGGTCGCCATCTGGGTACATGTCAACTCTCGAACGAGGGGCCAGCCTAGGTCAAAACCATGTCGTCCGCCTTGGGTTGCCCCCCCTCACCGCTGTTGTGAGGCTGAACTAGTTGCCTGCTAACCATTGCGCCTGACCAGGAGCATCACCAGCCACAATGCATGGCTTGCTCGACACCGAAGAGGCTTCCCGCGGCCCAGCGGCTCGTGACACTGTACGTACCTTTAATTCTGCAGTCAAAGTGATAATTCCTGTACAACGGCCGAATGCAACTTGCCTAAGTACAAAGACAAATGCATGTGCGATACAAATAGGCAAGATAATAAGAGAAATGCATTCTTGACTGCGCACAAGCTTGGCTATTTCATCCGTTCTGGAGGGCTGCTTTTTTCAATACCATTCATAGTATGGGCTCCCTTTACACAAATGTAGGACATTGTCTGTATCTAGCTTTCAAGACTTTTCTCGAGGAGATGCACTTCTTGCGTCGACAGGTGGCCCGGCCTCAGTTTTCAACCGATGTCCCAGGATTTTGGGGATCATGAACAGCGAAGCACTCAAAATCAGCCAAACATGTGCAGGCACAAAAACGAGGAATCCACGAGGCCAGGCCTTGCTGCAAGAAGCGAGTGACAGAGGCGTATGAGGGCACGAGTTCGCAAACAGGTTAACGTGTGTCCCGATGAGAATTCGTATACCTTTATTACCTAAGTCACTTATGGTGCACTTTGTATTTTGCCGCCTCGGCCACTTACCACTGCTCCAAGGTTGGTGCAATTCCACACGTGCGAGTTGGATACCCGACCGCCGGAGTCCAATTGATTCTACCTTTGAAAGGAGCAAAGGGCGCCACCAATTCGACGGATAACCTTTTTTTAAGCAATAGTGAAGAAACTTGACGTACATTCTTGACAAAACTTTGTGTGTTGACCAGGCACATTTTTTGACCAAGGTTGGAACAAGCGACAAGAGCATCCTTTGGGCGTTCGGAGAGGTACAATCAAGGAGGCGTTTGTGTGCAACCGGCTGGCAGTCGCCTGGGGACACATGGAACACCGGGAACTTGAACTCGATGTTAGGGACCCCATCGGAGATCAAAACTTCACAGTCAAGAAACGGCATAGTTTGGCCCCACCCCTCAACGGTCAGCTTGAGTGAGTTGTCTACTTGATATCTCATTGTTGTCTCCCTCTCTTGAAACCGATGTGCAGCGACGGAAAAAGTGGAGGAAAACGAGAGAAATTATGCTTCAAAAGAATGCAATGTTTCGCTCACCCGTGCAACAATCTCGGGACCACTCTAGTAACCCTAATCTCGTGACCACTCTAGTAACCCTCAGGGTTGGTTTTACTTTGATTCATGCTTGTGCTGGCCCTGCAAAGCGTACTTCAACCACAGGGAGGGGTTACGCAAAATGTGGACAGAATGTTTGCCCAAAAGAGTATCAACGAGCACCCCCTCAACGCGACTAGGATTGCAATCGTTGCGACAACCGTGTTCAACACGGTTTAGGCACAAGAACCTTGTGGTCTCTTGCCCAAAAGATATGCAATCTGCCAAATCAATCTTGGCCTCCCCACATTTGTGCATCTTGCCATGGCTCGCCTCCTCCACGGTGAAGCTGAGAACCTTAGAATGATATTTGTTGCCTTCTTTTATTTGGAATGTCCCTAAACACGTACCACAAAGACGGTGCGGCAGGCACATCCAAACATGACAAACTTTGGTTTTTCTCCCACATGCAAGAGCACGGAGGCTAGAGCAAATTAGAAGGAGCACTGGACCTTCCACGGGAAAGCGAACCCCCAAGAACTCAACCACGTGCAACCAACGCATTCATTTTCGTCAAACTCGGTGTTTTTGACCGCCAAGTTCCCGCATGCTAGGAGCTTGCGCAACTTCCTCCGAAATGCTTGCTGCTCCAAATTGGGTCGTAGTTGGCAAAGCTTGAGTTGCCATAGGACTTGGCGGTTATCTTTGTTTAGGGGGCGAGAAAAGGGGGGGGGGGGGAGTTCCACGTGCACACGCACTTGCAAGCACGATCTCCGGGCGCCACCGCGCAGAGAAGTTGTGGTCCAAGCATCGTGTCGTCTCGATGCACGGCACAAAATGTTGGTATGGTGGTAACGGTGATTGGAGGCATTTTCATTGTCCAACTACCTTTGGGTCGACACTCTTTTCCGGACTTGAAATGAGTCACTTGGCACACTACCTTCGGGTCACCTTGCGACCGTACGGTCATTGATTTGCCTCACCTTGGGAGGTAGTTTCACCGAGGGCCCACTTCTTCGGGCGATGAAGGCTTGCGAGAAACACTTCGTACGGTGGACTAGCCCATCGTGTTGAACTAGCCCATTGCACGCAAATGTCTTCAAGTTGGGTCAACGTGGACACATTGCAAAAGCAAAAGCGAGCACTTCGGGAGGAACCCAGGGTTGACTCGATAGCGATAATAAACACGACGAAATTCGTAACTTGGCCAAGCAACATTAGTGCCATCACACGTACACAGCAAAGCGACACCAAAGGTGACGACAAACTAGTGAAAAGAAGACCACAACATACCGTCGACTTTGAATGTGTGGTCCACAACTACTTTGCCTGTGTCATCCGCAGTTTTACCTGGGATTTCTCCCTTTCGCTTGTCTCCTCTTTTCCATTTCACCACGTAGGGTCCACTTCGAGGTTGCACTCCATGAAGGCTAAGAGGATAGAAATGTGTTAAACCCCTGCCCCAAAAATAAGAACTGGCCCCAAACTAAGAACCGCCCCAAAAATAAGAACCGCCTGGGGCTTTCCACCGAGCGGGTCAAAAATAAGAACCACCTTGGACACAAGCAAGACAAAAGCGGGGAACACTGAATGCCAGATCAGCCTCCGCAGGCTCAATCAACTGCTCAATCACCTCCATATCCGAGTCCTCAGATGAGTCTGATTTTTCCACGTCAATGGAGTCCGCACACTGTGGGTGCAAGCCATCAAAAATGTCCATTTTTTCTGAAGGCAGGAGGAGGTGTCAAACGCAATAGGAACCGCCCCCAAAAATAAGAACCCCCCCTGCTACCGCCACCAACTGGGTCAAAAATAAGAACCGGTTCCTATTTATGGGGCGGGGGTTTAAGCATGAAGCACATGTAAACTACGTCTCAAGAGAGCTAGCACGATGGAGAAAAGGCGTGTTAACACGGCCGGCCAACACGGACGTGAAAAATACCCCCCCACCCCCTAGTGTGTTGTGTTAACACAGCCCCAACACGGAGCTGAAAAGTACCCCCCCCCACCTGCCTACACCTGCCAACAACAGAAGACAAGGATATTGTGTTGTGTCGTGTTGTGTTGTGTTGTGGTGTGCTGTGTTGTGGTGTGGTGTGTTGTTTTGTGTCGTGTCGTGGATCAAAGCGGGCACTTGAGAGGCGGCGCTCACAAACAAAGCAAGCACAACAAACAACTGCTCACGGTTGATGGATCAAAATACGCTGTGCAATGTTGGGACGGATGAAATGTTATCACAAGAAACATCAAGCTTGCGGTCCCTACATCGTGTAGCCCTTCACCTGTCGCTGTTACTACACTCTCATGGAGGCATGCAATAGTAGTGCAACAAATCGTGCACCATTTCCACACTTGTGCCACAATGTACCCAATGACGGCGGGTTCACGGTTTGTGTAGCATCAGAGTTTGTCTACAGATTGTCCACCGATTACTCCATCACTTGGTCGTACAATTTTTCTGTACAACCAAGTAGGGCCCTTGGGTTGTGTGCTCAAGGCGCCAAGCAAAAATATTTTCAAACCTCACCTTCACTGAAGCCTCAACACGTAGCACCAAACGTTCACAAAACACAACACAACACAACACAAAACAACACACACCACAATGCAACACGAAAAGAACACAACACAACACAACACAACACAACACAACACAACACAACATAACACAACACAAAACAACACAACGCAACGCAACACAAATTCTACAGGCAATGTTAAAACACAGGCCCAACATGGGAGGTGAAAAATACCCCCCCACCCCGTGCTGTGTGGTGTTAACACAGCCCCAACACGGACGTGAAAAATAACCCCCCTCCCCCGCCTTTTCTCCAATGTAGCGAGCAAGACAGCCGTTTTTCCAAACTCCGCAAGCCACTTGGCAAAAGGGCCATGAACGAGTCACCAGAGTTGTAGCAGAGAATTCAAAACCGGTGAAAAAGCGAGGGCGATGATAATGGCGCTATAACGACATTTTCCACAAGATATTCGACCAAGGCAACATCTCACCAACTGTCAAAAAGCCAACCATCGCACCAAACCATCGTGAGGTGGGCCCAAGCAAAACGAGTGAAGCACATAGAACAAATGCAAAAGTGTCGAAACACTTTCGGCATTCCGAATGAAGCACACCTTTGGAATTGGACATTAAAAGAAAACGCCACATCCTTTTTGGACATGTCCAAGATAGCACCTAAATGCAACGGAAACATGACACATTACAAATCAAATACAAAAGCGTGACAACAAACAATATCACCGCGAATCATCGCAACGGGGATATGGCGTTTGTGTTAGTTGACCTCGTCCCACAACCGCAAACCGTGAGAGAATGACGAACAATGACGTGCAAAGGATCACTACATTCTGAATCGGTGTTAGAGGGCCGTGGCGGTGACCTGCTGGCAACAGTCCTGCAAGGCTAGCACCTCCACCTATCGTCCCTTTCCACAAGATACTGGTGGTGCCAGTCTATTATGCACGTGGTGCGAGCAACAATCTTACCTCCCGTGTCGGAATCCAAGATCTAACGCAGGATGGATCAAATTCCATTGGACTGCTTACGAAGATGCATCTCGTGCTAGCCTCATCTGTCCGGTGATCTATCAGTGGGATCGTTACCATGCATCATTGACGCCCGGGCACGTGCTATGCATGGGCGAAGCACAACATGCACAATAAGTCACCATGATGTACGTACGCATCCGCGCTAGTGGTTGAATGAAAACTATTTTAATTCAGATAGCAAAGCATCCGTTAGGGGCCATTAGCAAGCCACCCACGATGCCCAAACCCAGATGAATAACGGCCTTCAACGATTCTGCACTGTGGGGCGGTTGATGTGTCTTTCATGCTGTGTAAGTCATCAAACTTGGGGGGAGGGAGATGGGAAAACCTGGGAACAAGAATTTCAAGATCCGCCGCGATACCTTTCTTCTACCATCTCTACACTTCGCGCACATTCCAGTTTTTCCGCTTTTCTGTTTTGGAGGGGAACTGGAACCGCACCATAAGGGTAGCTAGCTGCGCCTGCGACCGTTACGAACCCATCCCACCGGATTGCCAGCCTGAGACAATGGTGAAGAAGATTGGAAAGTACGAGCTTGGCAAGACCCTCGGAAAGGGGACTTTTTCCAAAGTGAAGTATGGCGTCGACGTTGAGACAAATCAAGCCTCTGCCATCAAGATTATTGACAAGCAGCAGCTGGCAAAGGAACATATGGAGGAACAATTGAAGCGTGAAATTGCAATTATGAAGCACTTGAAGCACGAAAACATCGTCCAGCTTAAGGAGGTTTGTGCAGCCGGACATCCGTGGTCTCGTTTGATGTTTGTCTGGGACATTATTTGGCAACACTCGTGAATGTGCACAGCTGGGGTGTGGCCGAGAGGGCAGCGGGATCTGGTACAACAGTTTCGCATCCACATCTTCGCAACCATCTTGTGCGGTAAACGTCGTACAAGTGGGGAGCGCATGCCAGGTTGCGACGTCGAGTTTTGTATGAGTCACCGTCCAGAAGCGAAGCCCCAAGCACCTTGGTAGCGTAAAAATTTGCGCCACAATCGCCTGTGAGCCCCCATGTTGGTCCGCATCGCCAAGCAGGGCCTGTCTGGACGAGTCTGTGAAACAACTGCAGTGCTCTCTGTGGTAACGGACGCGTGACGCGCACACCACCGTTTCACAGGTGTTGCAAACAGCGAAGCATATCTACATTGTCTTGGAGTTGGTTACTGGGGGTGAGTTGTTTGATCGCATCGTTGCAGCGAAGAGGTTCGATGAAAACACTGGCAGAAAATATTTCCAACAGCTTATCCTTGCCATATATTACTGCCACCAGCAGGTGTCCCAACCCTCCTTCCTTCGACCCACACCGTCGCAACACAGACATAACCGTTACATGCTTCTTTCCGTGAATACACTAGTGCGCGTCAGTTCACCGAATTTGCCAAACGCGCCTGTGTGGTTTACCTTTTAACCAAGTATACACTTTGTTACTGTTGACCCCTGCTTTTGCATAGGGTATCGCACATCGTGACCTCAAGCCCGAGAACCTTTTGTTGGACGGGCAGGATCGGTTGAAAATTTCCGATTTTGGTTTGTCGAATTTGCAGCGCTCTGGTAGCCAGGGGATGCTATTGCAGACTGTCTGTGGGACTCCCAACTACGTCGCACCTGAAGTGCTGAAGGTATGCTGTGAGCAAAGTCCCTGATGGTGGGCCTAAAGAACACTATCTGCTGTGACGTTTGTTCGAACCAGTTGCCGCGACACTGTGGTCAACAATCCATGTTCCTTGAACAGGAAAAGGGCTACAACGGGTTCACTGCCGATCTTTGGTCTTGCGGTGTCATTCTCTTCGTCATGCTAGCTGGTTACCTGCCGTTCGACGACCCAAACATGAATGCATTGTTCAACAAGATTGAACGTGGGGAGTTCCGTATGGCCAAATACTTTTCACCTGAAGTGAAAGATTTGATTTCCAAGGTGTCAAGAGGCAAGTCTTACGGCCCTTCCCGTATCGTGTGGTGATCAGTACGCAGGACGCCCCCTGTTTCTGTTTTCAGATGTTGATTGTGGAACCCGAGAAGCGATACACCTTGGATGATGTGATCGCCCACCCCTGGTTCAGAGTGGGTTGGGACGAGGAGAAGTTCCAGGCTATGAAGAACGGCACGATCGTGAATCCCTCGGAGAAGGAAACGGAGGGGGCAATCAAGGCTGCTGAGGAGTCTGATGCGCCGGGCAACAAGCCAGGTGTGCGCTGTTGAAGTTGCCGCTGCAAACCATTCGTCTACGGAAGCTGGAATTGCCAGGAGTACCTTTTCGCCATGTGCCGATCTCCTTTCAGGTAAAGCTAGCGGCGCCAGCGGCTTGGATGCATTCGATATCATTTCCAGACTGACCAGCGGTTCTCTTAACCCTCTCGTTCAAGCCGGAGGCGTTGTCCGCCGGGCCACTCGTTTCATGGCTGTTGGCGCTACAGACCAACTTCGGGTCTGCCCCGTGTCTGCTGTCTGAGGGAGTACTGCATGCGATGGTTGCGTGTATTGGGGCTATTCCATCAGCCTACCCACCTATGCGACAGGGAAGTGTTATAGTTATAGTAATGTGCTTCTCAGCTGAAGGTATCACCGTTGCACATATTGTACTGTGTCCCCCTCACGGTATCAACCACGTCCCCTTGCATGGCTTCCTGCAGGCATCACTGTCACCTACACCCAATATTGAGTATGCTGCCGAAGGTCGCTGTGTGTCTCACCCCACGGCACCACAGAAGCCACCAAGAACTCGTAGCAGCCATCCACAAGCCAACAGGAATCAACAGCCACCATCCACAAGGCATCAAGAATTCCCAACAACCGAAGCCACCAGGAATTAGCAGTACCCATCCAAAAGCCTCCAGGGTTGACCATTTCCCCATGCTCTGTTCCCACACAGTACGCAGTGCGCGCCCGGAGCAGGTGATCCCCCTCTGACTGTGTCGCAGCAGCAGCAGCGCTGCACTTGAGGCATCTAATTTGTCCAGTCGCTCCATATTGGACGGCATTGCTATGGATCTCGGCCCCACCATTATCGACATATAGGTATGCACAACACAACAGATGTGAATGGGCGGGTGCTCGGGACCGTCCACCGCTCGCTGCAGGCCAAGATCATGGAGGCTTTGGAGAAAACCAAGAGCAACCCCAAGGCCAAGGATGACACTTTGGAGATCAAGGGTTTCATCAACTCCGTCAAAGGGCTGCTGACTTACCAGTTGGAGATCATTCCCACTGTAGCTGAGGTGTGAGTGCCAGGGGCAACGAAGTGTGGAATAAGCGCATCAAACCACAACGCTGGAATCGTAATCAGACAACGGCGTGATAGGTGCCAATCACCATTTGAAAACCTGTGGCAATTCATCTGGGACGCATCCGCAAGGTATGCGCGTCCAGTAAAATCAATTGCATTTGTAATTGTCATTTCGTCACGCCCACCCACGTTTGCAATTGCTGAGCCCATCACCCGAAACCCGTTGTTCCTTCAGAACCTACATCTCGTTGAGATCCGCCGTACACGTGGTGATACATTGGAATTCCACGAATTCTACCGCCAGTTCTCGGCACTGCTGGGCCCTGTGGTCAGCAGTTAAGCGACCACCCCCTGCTGGCAATTCGCCGTGTGTTTGCGTGCACAGTGTTGGGCAAGTAACACCGAAAATAACCGAGCTAGTCGATCCTACGTTGGACACATTTTTAGCGCGGGTTCCATTTATCCTCATTTTTGAATTAATGTACATTGGGTTGTAATGTGCTGTCGACGAAGAGATGCAGCCCACGGGGAAAGCTAAATTGGGGTTTGGGTTCTGCAAGTGATTAAAAACGTACAAAATTTTAAATTCATGGGTTGCGCCTCGCGATTCCTTGCTTACAGTTGACGGTGACATTTTTCAGGTTCCCTGTCCAACTAGCTCGGGTGGCGGAGTTAATCGATTCTGTTATTCGATTTGTAAATCTACTAGGTGGCAGTTTGTCCGTCAGGCTCTCTCCGTGGCCCCCTCGTCACATTTAATCCCACGTGTGGTATTTGACATCGGGTTTCGTAATTCGTGTTTCGAGTTGGCGCATTGGATTGTGTGCAACCGGTTTTGTAGGGAGGGACAGCAGGCAGCAGAAATAGTTTGGGTGTTCCGCGACTATTTAGGGGGGGAAAGTGACAAGTTTGACACATTTTGTTGACCTCAAAATCATGGAGTAGTTCGATTTTCGGACTCTTTTTTGTCAGCCGTGGGATGGGTTTCAGTCACCATTTGGGTGATAGTGTGGAATATACAGCACCCATGGGGACTCACGCCTAGACCTGCACAGTGACGTCTCAGGTTATGGGCATGTGAACTTTCCACAACCCATTTTGGTCGAATTTGTGGCCTCATCAAATATCGCACAAAACATGGGATGGGTTGTTATGATTCTTGTCAATTGCAATGAATGTATTTGGTGGACACGGGGGACAGTTCTTCCTCCACTTTTGTGTTGCTAAATGCAACAGTTTTTTGCAGCCTAAGTAAGTAAAGGGTAAAGGGCTGGGGTAAGTATTTGACACATAATGGGTATAAGGTAGATTTTATGGTGTAGGTTCCGAGTTCCTGTCACGATAAATTCTTTGACTACGGCTTTCTAATTTAGTTATGTACGGGAGTAGTGCCGCGTGGCCTATTTGTGCGGAGGTGCAAGTTTGCTTTTGTTAAAGTTGAGTTTAGCAATAGTGTTCACCGAGCCGGTGGAACAAGTCTCAGTTTTAGAACCCTCTTTAGGGTCTAGTGTAGACCTACAACGCTCAGGAAGCAAGCAGCAAGCAACACGCGTGAAATGAGCAAAAATGACAAGTCGGTCGTGGTTTTTCAGATTCAGCTGAAATTGTGGTGGATGATACCGGTGGGTGTAAAGAGCAATCATACAAAGTATGAGGCAGATCGTCAACGGTGGCGGCCGGGAGTGGTTGGCCCAAGTTTGAAAAATTACAATTTAGTATGAAAAACAGCCTTTTTTTTGCCCAAAATCTCCCTAGACCGTGCTCAAAACGGCCAAACAAAGAAAAGTGGCAGCTACACTTTACAAGTAGCTTGCGATTCTTGTATGAAAGAGCCCTCTAGCGCCATCGAGCTCAAAGATATGTTTAAGAGGTGCCGCCCAATAGCTCCTAAAAGCCGCAAAATTTATGCACCTTGGCCGTTGTCATTTTCAAACCAAGAGAAAGCCATGTTTTGGTCTAAATGGGTCAAAACGCGATTTTGAGTGCACCTAGTCTACCCGCAATCACCTACTTTTTGTGCTTTTTGCCCCCAAAATAGGCTAAAAAACGTTCAGAAGCCCATACCTCGAAACATTCGGCTACCGCAAGCTACAAAAAGAAGCGCAAAATAAGGTCTGCAACTGGTCGTGCAGGTGACGGGTAGTATTGGTGTGCCGACAATAAAAAAAAGCTGCAGAAGAATCAGCAGCATTCCTATGGACTCATCTCTCAGTCTTTTCCATCCTCAGGTGAGGACCGTACCTGTGTGTTATATTAGTGAAACCGCTGCTAAGCAAATGAGAGGCTACAGGTCGAGCAGCTTTAGTAGGAAGCGGGTCTGCAGCCGTAGCCGCGAAATTCCGTACCAGAATCCTTGATTTCGCATTGTCAGTCTGCGTCATTCGTTGCAAACCTTTGCTGCAGCAAGGCCGCTGGCGCTGCCGCAGGCTGGCTCTTTCTTACGCTGACACCTAATCAATTGTAGAAAGAGGGGCTACAAAAAAGCTAAAAAGAAAGAATGTTCACATGAAAAGAACCCGCACTGAATTAAAAATAATGCCCGCAATTTTTGGTTTGATTAGTTCGCGTTGTATACATTGCGCACTGAATTCTCTTCCTGAAACCTCTCCTTGGTGTCCACTGTCGGTCCAGGCCGATGTTTTGCATCATGTGCAGCCTGCCTCTGCTAGTGAGGGCAAGGTTTTGCCCCTCCTGCGGGACCCAATCTGTAGGCCAATGCCCAACCAAAGGGGTGCACGCCGAAAGCCAAAGTGCATTGTGTGCACCATGTTCACATTTGCTTGCCGGCAGGGTGATGACACACGAGGTTGCGGCCGCCGCGAGCACCCAACTTAACGCCACCGCCGAGAGACCAAGAGATTGGGCCGCCAAGAGACCAAGAGAGGAGGCCGCCAAGAGACCAAGAGATGGTGCTGATGTGAATGCGTTGGGTTTGCCAAAAGGACCATGGTCTCAGCTCGCTCCCTAGCCACCATATGCGTAGTGCCCACTCACTATTCCTACAGAGCAACACAGCATCCTGACTATGGAGTGACAAAAAGCTATGTTACAACTATTGGCAAGTTGACTCCCATAGTGAAGGAGTTGTTGGGACCACTTCAGAAAAAGTATAAGTGCAATCTCTGCAGCTGGCAGGTACAAAATTATGGTCTTGCCCACATGCAACATCTGTGAATGGATCCTGCACATGAAAAAGATAACGAGAAAACTCTTGCTGTTGCACTCCTGCCCCACAGTGTGCCTAATGGTGTTCCACAAAAAATTGTAAAAATGGTTCCGGTGATGCTTGATTTCGTTGAAGCAAAATTGACATTCTTTTCCGCAGTGCCACCCAAGAAAAAGTCCAAAAGTTAGCTAAAGAAGAAGTAGCACTCATGGCAGTAGAAGTGCAATGTTTTGGACATCGACGGGAAGCATGTTCAAATGAAGGAGCAACACAAAGTTACCATCGAAGTGGAGCTGATGGCGGACGTATTTGGAATTACCGCCGGTATGGTCTCTTGTTCGGCACATCGGCAGGAGTACATCCGTACGCGAGCAAAGATAGAAGCAAGAAAGGCAGGAGAACAAATTGGCGCTCGCGGAAGCCATAGCAGATACGCAACCGCAAAGCCCGATATGCGGTGATGGAAGACCTGCTGTTCGATCAAAACAAGCAACAACGCATGAGTGGCAAGAGAGTTGGTGGCCGCTGGATAAGAGCCGTGGCAAAGATGATTTTGCGTGAGAATTTGATACAGGTGTGGCAGTGGGTTTCAAAGCAAGCTCCGGTTGGTTGCCCGCGCTTCTGAGCCGCAAGGGGCTGGTGCAGCGGCGCCGCACTAGTTGCACGAGAGTTGCGGTGGCCGAGAGGTTGCAACGTATCCGTCGATTTCATTCTCGGCTTCTTCAGCGGCGCCAGCTTGCCCCAAAGGCTGAGAAAAGTTCCGATGTTGTTTATGATTGTTGGCTCCCTACTGAGACGTACAACCAGGTTCATGTACTAGTATTGTTCCCCAATGGACAGGCGACCACAATTGAATTGACAGGCGCCGATAGAGTGCACATCATACATGGTGCAAGCGGCGATGATAAAAAAGAAGTGACAGCGCATTTGGCGTGCATAGCAAGGAAGGTTCAGTGTGGAGTTGATGTAGAAGGAAACCCGGTCTACCAAAATGGTGCACAACGGAAACGTGCGATGATCTCTCGCGGACTTGGCAAGAGGATTTGTACGGAGGCAAAGGCCCAGTGGGATCCACAAGTACACGTTGTATTCCAGAAGAAGGCCTGGGCCGATACACATGTTATGATCACCTATGCGCACCACATGGCAGCAAACTCAGCAGTCGACCGGTCAAAAAGCAGTATTTGGCACATGGGAGTGGTAGACAAAATACGCCTAGCGGAACAGTAGGACTGCTATTTCAGGAACAGCTTATGTTGTTCCACAAGACGTAAGAGTTGTTCCAGAAGACGTACTACATCTACTTGAAAAGTATGACAAAAAGTAAGACGTACGATCCAGCTCTACCAACCAACCCCAGCCCAGACCCACCCACTATGTTATATTATGTCATCACATGTTATGTTATGTGTAACTATGTGCAAGAGACATGTGTAATGTGTGTTGTTTTGTCGTCAAACATCATACATAGTCATAAAAACTATTTGCAATCATAGACTGATTGAACTGAATTTAAAAATCTGATATCTTTTTTTAAACACATGAGGTAGCGCTATGGACTATTTGAAGATACTAACCGTTGAAACAGAAAAGTGGTTTGAAGAAGTTCAAAAATTGTTTAACAAATGACAGCGAGGGATGGAAACTCTATTTAAAGACTATTTGCAAATATTTGAAATAAGAAGAAATGGTTTAGATGGTGTACAAAAGCTAGTAGAAAAAAATGGTATCCCTACACGACAATTGAATAAAGACATTAAAAATTTCCAAAATGGAATCTCAGCAAAGTTGCTTATGAAATGAACCCCCCCCCCCCCCACAGCCTTGTTGCCAACCTAAACCTTGGTGTTTGGCCTTTTCAACCCCAAAATTTCCCATTTTTCCACCAAGCAATCTGAATTTCCCTCATTTACCCCCATTTTCCCTACCTTGGCCCATTTCTAGGATAGTGTTCCGCTAAACGTACCCAAAGTGGGTACTTCTTAGCCCTGCTTATTGGTCCCCGAAAGTGCCATGCTCAGGTTGTTCCCACCATGGGTAGCAGAGTTTGGTTTGTTTGTACCCCGCACCATGTGTTGATTGAGACCTGTAAATGTTGGACAATGTTTTTCATCTTAATGGACCAATTAACCAAAAGCAAAGGTTCGAGGTTTTATTTCTAAGTTTCCAACACCAACACCCATATGGGGCTTGAGCAATTGACAAATCCAGGCAGGCATGGGCTGGCTGCAGAATAGCAATTTCAAATACCTGGTGACAACCTGCAAAGATCTTTGGAACATTCCTAGCTGATCATTTGGTGACAAAGCGAGTGCATATAGATTCGCGGGGACCCATTTTGCCGACCAGTTGGTGTGAAAATGAGTTTTGCCCCAAGCATTTAAAATAGTGGCGTTGTTTTTGGATCGGATGATGGATGATCCCAAACTGTTGACGTTGCACCAATTGCGAAAAAACAACTTGACCATTCATTTTTTCAAAAGCGTACAGCGGACAGATTTTGAGGTTGATTTCGTATGAAAATCACCCAAAAATCCAAACCCGTGTTTTTGATTGAGGATGAAGGATGATGAATGGCCAATCCCCAACAGTTGAACCAATTTCAAAAGTGAAACAGCAAGTTATGTATCCGACACTCCAGACCCCACCCATTTTTTCGTCGATTTGTTGCGAAAAAGAGTTATGGGCAAAGAGACCCTGAAACTTAGGCGAATGATGGACGAGGGTGATGAATAATATCAAATTCACAGTTGTTGAATCCCGAAAATGAGCCAGACGATCGTGTGTTTGACAGTGTAGAGGGCCTCAACTCGTTGTCCTTTAATCAATGATGGGAATGTTAAGTGGGTTAGGAGGTACAGGATAGGAAGCCACGAGGGGCTGTGCCCATGACTGGGTCAAAACGGTCAGGGTCAGAAAGATCTTCCCTCTGATGGACAACATGGCACTACCACTTCTGATTGATGGAGAGCTGCATGACATGCAAAATACAAAAAAATAGGGCTGCCTCATGGCTTGTCCATGACCAGCCCATGACTGGCAAACCTACCATCCCCATTTGGAAAGCAATTCATCTTTCAAGCATTCTGCATGACAACATTGACGACGGCCTGCAACACTTTGTGCAGTGAAATGCGTTTGAGCCTACATAAGTGGGTCAAACAGGGGACTACATTACTTTGCAAAACTTTCCTCCGATTTTCACCAACTTTGTTGTCTATCATGGATGAGATGCAGGCCTTTTTTCAATTCAAACATCCAAAATTCATACAGAATGTGATGTTGGTGGTGTCTTGACACAGCAATCAGCATCATATCCAATGGAAACGGCATGGAGTAGCAGGGTTACGGATTTGAACTGACAAAAAGCATTAATTAAGGACTTAGATGAATCATCAGCTTAAAAGTGGGTCAGGGGGAAAATGCCAAAACCCGTTGGGATGTCATCAGGAGCCCACTGGGTAGTTTGACCAATTCTGCCATTGAAGACTTGCATTTGACACTGGCACGATGGATTGTGGACACAGTGTTTGGCTGTGGCTATGCTTGGACTTGGCTTGGACTGCGAAGCATCCCACAGAAAATGTCCACTCGCATTGAAATCATGTGCCTTTCAGCGGGTGCAATCCAGTAGCTCTTGGGAGGTGGCGGTGTTACACAGGGTATGTCTACCAAAGGCTCCACCCCCACCTTCGCCTAGCACCCCCACCTTCGCTTAGCGCACCTTAATTAGGTGTCACCCCACTTGCGATGCTGCAGCAGAAGGAACAAATCCTTGTGCGTGCCACTCTGTGCATTGGTGATCAGGCGATGTCCTTGGGGGAGCCCTTGCACTGCGCGCGCACTGCGCGCTACTTTTTAGATGAAGAGTACCCATGCACACCCCTTCCAAACGCCCTTATATCACCCCTGCCTCAGGAGCATATCCCACAGTAGACCCTAGGAGACCTCCTTCAGTGGGGGCAGGAGGTGGTCGATCTTCCACAAATGGGGGTGGGAGGATGGACCCGGGGGTGCTGGGTATGGCTGTCTGGCATAGCCCCGCTGCTGACCGTCTCGGGATGACGGCATGGTCGTCTTGGCTAGATCAAGCCCGTGAGGTCACCTTCGATTATAGTACTTGAACGTGATACGGCACTTGGAGAGGATGCTGGATTGTCCCTCGGCCTTGATCATCTTTCTGAGGTCCGACGTCAGCCGTGCCTACTTGGGTTCCCCATGATGGGGGGTTAACAACAAGGATACATCACCTCTGCCTTCTTGAGGTCCCATGGTGGGGAGAAATCAACCTAGGAAAGAGTGGATGTGGTGGAAATGAGCAAAAAAAAAGTGAAAAAAATGGAAATGGGTGAAACTAGGTGAAAATCCAAAAATGCCATATCCCCAATGTATCAAAACGTACTCTTAAACAAGAATGATGCCCCCCTAGTATCACAAAGTATGGGTCTCTAGTACGGCCACATGCCCAAATAGTTGCACTGCGCGCGCACTGTGCTAAGTGCGCCCCCCATGCATGGCACATTGCTGTCAGGTGGAATGCTAGATCTCTCTAAATTGGGTCTTGAATCTGCAAATGCATGGTGACTTGCATTAGCATGTGTAGTCGGGGATCTGGATGCAGATCAACCTCCCAATCTAGATCCAGGTTCGACGCAGAACAGAAGAATGCAACATCTGTTTCGCTTGCAACGAGCGGGATACAACATGGATGTGATGCCCAATATATAACCGCTTCCACTTACAGGCTGTGATGTAACGTTTTTCATTCTCCCAATCCAATTCTGCATGATGTTACATCCTTGTGGTTTATGCGCTGGTTCACCCCTCTAAGGCAGACCATTGTTATCAAAAGCAATTCAATCAGTATAAAATCGGTTCAGTTTATGTAGTAATTGGAGACAGCTCAATAGAAGCACAGTTAATGGACTGTGTGGGGTCCCTTTGGTACCATCCTCAACCACAGTGAATTTCCAATCTTTGGGTCAAATAGTGGTTTCTGTGCAACTGGCCTGAGAGCGGCAGCAGTACGATGATGCTATTGCTTGGGATCCAAATTGCCATCCTTCTCCAAAATTTCCTGTTGCTTCCTCTCAATCTCTTCCAGATCACGTGTCAGATCCATCGGAGTATCTGTGGGAGGTAAAAGAGAAATGCATCTGGTAAAGATTCTCTGGGATCGACAAGCATTTGAATTCCCTTGCTTGGATTCGGTCTGCTGCAATCAACCACACCGAGTCTCGGCGGACTTTGGGCCGGCTGATAGGTCCGCCAAGACTTAGGGCCAGTTTACTGTGGTGACCACTTGGATTCTTCCCCCCAGCCAGCCTGATGCAACCATCACCCACAACCCTGTCCCACCCCATGCCTTGGGCAATCCAATAGTGCATGTACCCACACATTACAGAGCACCTCTGCGTGCTCAGGTGGAGTGGTCTACTTGTACGAGAGCTATTGAGACATCTGCCCTCCAAAACAGGAAAAAGGGCGCATCTTGTGTCATATGCAGTTACTGCCACGTGCTGCAACATCATAAAAGGACACAGGGAATTCCTATGCAGCAGGTGTGCCATCAAATGTGTGCCAGGGGAGAATCAGGGATGGAGGCAGGGATGGATGATAGATAAGAAGTACAGAACGGGGCACGGGGGGGGAGAAGTGCATGGGACTTAGAACAAAAAGAGGATGGGTGGTTGTGAGCCATGTTGCAGCGGTAGGAAACCGAATGTCACTGAAGTGCAAATCTCGATCCAGGTCACTTGAACAGACCTGGATCTTGTGGGCTCAGGGTGCCAATCAATGGTTTGAGAATGGAAGTGCTGTATGTACACAATGTCCACAAAATATGAACAGCACAGTGATGCATGATGACCGTTCAGGAGACAGGAGGACTCCGGCACATGTTGGTCACCGCGACCCAATTGCCCCAACATATGAACCTCACATGCACAAAAACATTTGCAGATCCAACCTGCATGGCATGACCCAACCCAAAGCAAGACACATCAACAATAAAACACCAAATTCACCCGGTGGATGCGCCCACCAGCACTCCATGGCCCAACCTGCTTCGAACGTTGCACCTGAATCATGCAGAACAAAAAAAAATAATAAAAAATGCCTTAACCAGTATCAGCACCAGCAGCCAGCTCAGCCACAACAGCAGACCCAAATCTGTCAACGTACCACCAACCATTTCTGCCACATCACGGCCCTAAGAAAGCCTCTTGATTTCGCCTCTGGTCACCCAAAAAAGTGTGGGAGCAGCACACACCTTGGTCCAGTGGATTACCCAACTGGTTGCGGTATGAACCCTGGTCCCGCCGGAAAATTCGCCAGCGGAAGACCTCTCCAATCTTGCGTGCCATTTTCTGCTCGGCCATGAATACGGTCAAAGGTGACGCGTCGAACAGCATGGACACAAACCTTCCACGGCGATGCTGTGGACAGTCATTAGGAGGGAGGAAAATGGGGCACAGTTTTGCAGCGAAGGGTCAGCGGGAGGCCTGCATCCATGGATCACTCTGGTGTGTGTGGGAGGGGGGAAGGATGGGGGTTTAACAGCAGCACAGAATTTCATTTCAGGTTTTTTCAAGAAAAACCATCATCATTGAGGACGACAATTCACCATGATACACATGCTCAGCTGTAAGTGGTAACCCCCTTCCTTTGAAGATCCATACTTTTGTTGTGTTTTGAAGGTGCTTAGTATGGATGCTTCTCTTGCAACTGTTGCTGAGGCTCGAGAATATGATGACTGTGTTGTTGATGATGCCTGGGCTGCACAAACTGATCCGGGGGAATCAGATGAAGGTGAGGATGACAACCCTTATACTTCCGAAGATGGTGATTGTGCTGATGCGGATGCTGCTGCTGAGATTGATGATCCTGTTCCTGTTGCAGCAGATCCCCCTGATGCTGATGCGGATGTTCTTGATGTTCGTGATGTCCCTGATGTTCCTAATGGCAGCATTTCAACAAACTTTAACCGTGGGAAGGGGGTTGAGGTGGTGCGGCCTGCTGCCGCACCAAAGCCTAAACCAAAGGCTGCACATAAGCAGCTATCTATGGCCGTGTTTCTGAAGAAAAACTAAACATCAACTGCATGTGTTTGGCAATCGTTTACACGGTCTTTAAGATTTGATTTGAGGGACAGTGAGGCTGGGATGATGCTGCGTGCTTTTATTTTGATGCATTTAATAAACGCCAGCTTGCGTGCTTTTATTTCGGTTGCGTGCTGTTAAAGGGGGGTTACATTGAGTGGAATTACGTCCATGCCTCCTGATCACTAGGGCGGGGAGGGGGGGGGGGGGGGTAATTTAGATGGTTGAAATTGAATGAAGGGAAGGTCACTTGGGTGAGGGGGGGGGGGGCATAAAGGCTGAAAGAGTATGCAAGTTGGTACTTCCGGGTGAACATACATGATCGGGTTTTGCACGGGGGGGGGGGGGGGAGGGGGCAAAGCCCGGGATAGTTTTTTGTCGTTCATGAAAGGAGTGCACTGATTTCAGATGGATCCAGGCTTCATCTTTAGTAACTGAGTGCAAATAGCATCACAGTACTCTGGCCCATCAAGCGTTCGTCTCCAAACCGAGGCACAAAATGAATGCCCTCAGTTTGTTCTGGATCTCCTGGTACTCGTGCGCAAGTAATCCAACCCCTCCCCGGCACGCCTTTGTGCTACATACTGCAGAGTGGGATGGAGAGAGGTGACCCATGCTCCATGTTGTTGAGGGGCAGTTTGGATCGGGACACAGGTATGCTGCATCCATCCAGGTATGCTGCATCCATCCAGTCGAACGCCACATTTTGTGCAGAAATTGAATTGCTGCACAGCCCTCGTACAACGACTACTACCACTGGTGACACGAGGCTTTGTGCTGCTGGGTGCTCCCGATCAAATGCAACTCAGGTAGGAAACTGAGAAATGTTTGCACATCTTCACCTGACGAAGGTGTATTTTCACATGTTGCTGAGACGCACAGCATAGAAGGTAAAAATTGGATGGAAAATGCTAGTCATATTGCTTAGGATTTTTGAAAACGCCACCCATGTATGCTCACCAAATCCAACTCATGTCGCAGGGTGGATTGCAAAAATCACAAGCAACATAGCATGGAAAATTTCTTCTGAGCGCCCCTAGGCATCTTGGCCAGAAAGTCCCCGGGACAATGCTACCGATATTGGTTGCGTCTTTTGAGCCGCTTTCCTGGCCAAAACTTCCGAGCGTTTTTCCAAGCTGTTTTGACAACTTCCAGGCGTGTATCCAAGATCTTTGCGCACCACAAGAGATGCCATTGTACCTAGACAGTGCAAAGACACATGCGAAAGAAAGGCAAGAATAAAGTTTGCACTTAACTTGAAGTGTGAACGCCGTACTCTCCTTCACTTAGCATACACACCTGCTGCTGCTACCATGTGCCACTAGTTGGTGCTCAATGCCACTATCAACAATGGGGATACACATCAACTTAGCTTTTCGTGCAGGCTAAACACGTTGTTCCGTAGCAAGTACATCGGGGCCCTAAAATGAGGCTGCACTATCCTCCCCCTCAGATGGAGGTACAATGCCAATGGAGCCAGTATTTGGGTTAGGGTTAGGGGCTGGTTCAGCAGCACATTTTCCCTTGCCTTTTTTTAGAGCCTTTCGACGTGCAACACACGATTTAAATTGGACACAACTCTTCAAACCCAATGTGGGCCAACCTTGGATACCCACCTCCACATGCCACGTTTTGTGCCACAAGTCCCATACAGGCAAAACACATCCACTTCCTCCTTGGCACCTACAAAGGTGCACTTTACAGAGCAAGTTTTTGTGTGCATTAATGTAGTACAACCACCAGCTTCTTGCAATTCAAAGAGATAGTGTAACAAGCGTGCAAAGATTGTGCGCCATAGCACATTGGCAGCCACCATGCAGTCCTCCAGTACAACATTTCGATGGACTAGGGTCCCCAACGCATTGAGCAGGGGACAGAATCAGAAGTGGGCCAGGTGGCTATATAACCCATGCCTAGGGGGTCCCCAACACAGAACACGGGACAAAATATGAAGTGGCCCACAAGTGGGCACATTGCCTACAAGCATGCATTTTCAGTAAAATTGGTAATTTTTTCCTTGCGGTAAGGTCGTGTAATTTTTTCTTGCGGTAAACGCATGTAAAAAAAATCGTCACTTTGTGTAATTTTTTTTTGTCGCAAACGCGTGTACAAAAAAAAATTGTCACGTCATGTGAATTTTTTTTTGCGGTAAACGCGTGTACGAAAAAAATTGTCAAGTTGTGTAATTTTTTTTGCGGTAGTGCATGTAACGGGTTTGCATGACTTACCGCAAAAAAACTTTTACGCGACGTGATGTTTTTTTTGTTACACGCATTTACTGCAAAAAAAAATTACACAAATTGCAACATAGACATGGTGGTGCTGTGCGCATTCTCTCATATGCAACAAACAGCATGGACAAACTGGCGAAAATTCTGCCTTGCACAATAGTCTGGGTACCACTCTGTTCAACAAAAAGGTGGCAGCCCAAACACCCATGTCCTTAAAATGGGTGTGAAGCTCACTGCACTCTTTCGGTTACATCTCATTTGTCTCTTCCCATGTCCCTTCCCCCATTCCATTCCCACAGAAATGGGAAAATCAGGGAAATGGGATGAGATCAATTCACACCACCACCTCACCACCTGCAACAAAATTATAATTCCAATGAGAAAAAAGAAGCTCCAGCAATATGAATCCTTTTCAGCTCATCTGCTGCCAAACAGCAGATGCAATTCTTGGGCATGTGCCCTGGCAATCCTGAAAATTGGCCATCATCTGAATGAATTGCACTGATGGGACTTCAAGAAAAGGCCAAAACAACGTGGAAAGCCGCAGAGCAATATTTCGATATCAATAGAGCACATTCTTCATCAGACACAACAATGATCACCAGCCATACCGCCACCCCAAATCTTCTCATAGTATACTGCATCTGGCAGATGCCCTCATTGGACAGCTGGCGGATGACCCCACCCTGCGCAAGGATATCCCTGGCAATCCCGCTCATGACAGCTGACTGCTGGGCCCTTGGGACCTTTGTGCTCAGGATGTACACCATTTCATACAGTGGCATGGTGTGCACCAAAGAAAAAGAAAACTGGGCAGAAAGCAGGGACAGGGGAAGGAAAGGAGTTGGGCCTAGGAGGGCGGAGCCATCAATTCACCATGCACTGACGTAAGCGACAACATGCAGAGCAGTGTTCAAGTTGCATGGCAGGCCTGCATGCAGCAGTTGAAGCGAAACTGCGAACCATGCAAATTCAATGAACCAACTCAGCAAGCAAACCCCCGCCATGGGACCACCACTTTTGGTGCGATGCTGACTGGGCGAGGGGAGGGGGAGGGGGCGTTCCACGTAAGCTGGTTGGTGACCGTGGAGCACAACCTGTGTTCTAGTGCCATGTGCTTTGTACCCCCCCACACACCCTGCACAATGACAAGCAATGCTCAGCCCCGTGACCATGATGTTGAATGAGCTCTTCATCCTGTAATACACCATTCCAAATTCTTGCTAGTGCTGCATTTGGGGACAGGCTGGCCGTTTGAAGCGGGCAGAGGGCACACAGTAAGATTTGTGGGTCTGCTCGAAGGTGGTGCAGTGGTCATGCAGCAGTGTCAAGAATGACGCTTGTCTGGTCTCACCTGCCGTTCTGGTTCCACACGTCTCCGTCTACTATTGTGGTGAGTGCCCGTAACTCAAAGTTGTTGGTACTTTTTGCTTCAACTGGGCTTGCCCCATTCTCTTCGCTGTCTTCTGTTAATGTGCGCTCTTCTATTGTTATGTGCTGTCCATTCCTGTTGTCTCCCAAGGTGCACAGGTGTGTGTGTGGGGAGGGGGGGGGGGCAGGGCTTCATTTAGGCAGGGGGGGGGGGAGGAGGGGAGGGGTTTTGAGGGGGGAGGGGGCCACCCCCCCCTGCTTGTCTTTGCGCACAAACATCTATCACAGCAGGTTTTTTTTCTTTTCATGCAGGGGTTTTGTTGTAAAAGCGGATGGTTCATTCCCTGAGGGTTGCTGTTAATTCATGGACATTTCCTGGAACTTCTAGAGCAGTGCACAACCCTTACCCTAGCCCTGAACGGAACCAACCTTGTTCAAATGTACCACGTGCTGGTCAAAGCAACACGGATGCTGTCCATCATTATCATTACTCAATTTCTGAACCAGAGCCCGCAGCCAAAGCTGCCTCCCTTGTATAATAGGGTGGTGTACTAGGGTGGTGTAATAGCGTGGTGTATGTACCCTTTGCGAACGGTCAGTAAGGGAACTTTTGGATGGGGAGCGAATATGGCGCGAATATGGGTGCACAAACCTACTGTTGTGGCCGGAAAAAGCTTGTTTCACAGGGTTGGGTTGGTAGCAATATGTTTAAAAATTCTAAAAAAATAAGATCCGGGTGCCTACGAAAAGAAATGGCCCTTTTTTGACACACTAGGGTGCCACGGTGCCTTACAAAATCCACCATTCGCACTGTGCAAGTCGCCTGTGTCTGCGGTGACATTGCGAATGCGTGTATTTGCAATAATCGGGCGATTTTCGAAAAGCGCAATCAGCTTTTCCCCATCCTTGACCTGGGCACCGGACACAGTGATAGCACAGGGAAACACCACACGGAGGAGGGGGGGGGGTCCGCGGCCTAGCCTGGGTCTCCACGTCCACCTCCCACGTGGCAGCCACACCTCGCCCTTTTCTGCCCCAAAGGTCGAGCTTCCACGCGAAGGGTGGCGGCTGCCGCAGCATCAACAAGGTGACAATGGCAGGGGCATTGGTTTGGGAGCCGGTGGCGCCGGTCCTAGCGAGGGGCTAGCGCACCGCTACGGCCACGGGGCAAGGCTGGGGGAGGGAAATCCTGAGCAGAGCTCGAGGGAACGTCCTCCGGTCCAAAACGAACGCGGCTTGGCATGCCAGCCTGCGATTTGGGGGAGGCATGAACCCCCGTGGCAGGGGGAAATCGCTACGCCACAGGGTGCAATGCGTGGGGGGTCAGGCTCCTCGCAGTGCCGCGTCACCTACCCCCCCCCCCTTGCGCAAGCACGCTGAAAGTCAGCAAAACGACAGTAACACGGGCTCATGTGCTTAGACAAGCCCGTGCTTGCGCGCGACGCTAGGTACCAAAAGAACGTATGTCACCGGTGGACCGGATGTACGTAACAGCCATGCCAGGTGTAGCAACATAAGCCATGGCTGAAAATCACATCAACAGGGACATCATTGGGTTGCAATTGCAAGCAGAATGCTGGTATGAACAGGAGGAACTACCGCATGCATGATCAAGCCCACCTTTCCCTCTACAAGCGAAGCACAATCGCATAATGTTACATTTCTGACCATAAAAACCGTGATCAGAAAATTCCATCAAAACGACGGTAACACAGGCTCATGTGCTTAGACAAGGCAGTGCTTGCGCAAGGGGGGGGGGGGGGGGTATCAAAAAGTGCGAACATCGCGCCCGAAGTAAGCTTGCAAACAAACGACATCAAATCGCGCCAAGTTCGCGCTGGTTGAGCACCACCTGCCAGCACGGTCTTCCCCCTGGACAAAAAATGCAGGGGCCTTGTTCACACAACGGACCCCCGACAAAAAACACGCCCAACGCCACCTACCTAGACCCACCCACTGACCCAAACGTCAAGCAATTTTTGGGGACATTGGACCAGCCCAATGTCCCCACCTATGGCCCGCTTCTTTTCGTGGGGGTTGGGGGGGAGGCACATTTGGGTGGGCGGTGGAGGATTTGAGGGACCATGTGTTCAATCTGGTAGCCCCCCCCGGCACAAGCAGGTCCCCCAGTGTGTATCCACCACCCCAACTTCTTGACCCGCACAGCCGTGAGGCTGCGCTTCCTCACCGTCCATGCTGGCAAGATCGTCGGGTGGAACGGCACCTACCACTTGGAGGTTGTGAAGGAGGCCGCTGCGATGGGGATGCCCGCACCATGTGGGCTATGGGCGGCACCCTCCTACCCACGCGACCGGCCAGTTGGGTTGGGCAGCAGGGCACCTTGTAGATTCGAAATTTTCAGTTTCGCCTCCTTTGCTTTCAATAGGATACATGGCAATGAATGCTAAGCAGGGGCGGCGGCGCAGCAGGCTTCGCCTTCGGTGGCAATGGGGCCCGGAAATTGTCAAAGGCTTGCAACACCTTTATTTTCTCCTCTTCGCTGCACCCGGCATAGTCATGGGACACACCGGGGTGCGCTTGTGCCATGTGGTGTGGCATGGCGTAGGCGCAATGCCATTTTCGGCAATCAAGCACCTTGCTGCGAACTGGCAAGTTGGTGCTCTGGTTCATCGCTGTTGGGGTTGCCGCGCTGTTAAGCCGTAGCCGATGGTGCGCGAGACTGCAATTGTTGTCAATTTTCTTGCCGTGCACACTTGTGCTGCACTTGCCATCTGTGTTGCCACACCACAAGCAAAACACGCCTTTATCCGCACCCTCTTGGCCGGCCCACCCATGGCCTCGCAAAAAATGCCCAGCAATATGCGACCGCATTGAAGCGTGCATGAAAAATCGGTCGCAATTCGGAAAAGGGCAGGGCATACGTTTTGCTCCTGGAGCATTCCTCAGCTGCTCACGGTATTGAGCACAACCCAACGCCGCATACGGCACAAGCGGCACTGCCTTTGGCAAGGGGACATGCATCAGGAAGCGCGAAAGCTGTTCAATGTCGTTCTGCAAGAACTGCCACAACCTCTCCACCGTTGCAGTTGGTGCAATGAAATGTGCATCAGCAACACCAACACTGTGCACCTTTTGCAAGAAACACCCATTCCAACCCTGCCGCCTAGGGGGTCCCCTCCGCTTTAGAGCGGGGGGCACAATCAGAAGTGGCCCACAAGTGGGCAAGGTGGCTACATAACCTCTGCCGCCTAGGGGGTTCCCTCCGCTTCACAGTGGGGGACAAAATCAGAAATGGCCCACAAGTGGGCAAGGTGGCTACATAACCCCTGCCGCCTAGGGGGTCCCCACCGCTTCAAAGCGGGGGACAAAATTAGAAGTGGCCCACAAGTGGGCAAGGTGGCTACATAACCCTTGCCGCCTAGGGGGTCCCCTCCGCTTCAGAGCGGGGGACACAATCAGAAATGGCCCACAAGTGGGCAACGTGGCTACATAACCCCTGCCGCCGAATTGGACACAAACAACAACACAAGCAACAAAGCGTGGATTCAAAGATTGTCCCGGTTTCCTCAATAGCACCGGACGGTTGGGGCCCAAAAGAGGGCGGAAATGCTACATCACCCCTGCATTCTCGGGGGTCCCCAACAAAGGGAACAAAATCAAAACTCAAAACCTACGCCGGGGGTCACCATGATGCACCACGCAACGAAGCGTGGATTCAAAGATTGTCCTAAGTGCGCCCCCTTAGCGCACCCCCTAAAAGGTCACCGGTGGGGCACGGGTCCAAAAAGATGCCCGGCGCGCGCCCGGCGCGCTAACGTTCCCCCATAACTCCTGCCGCCTAGGGGGTCCCCTCCGCTTCAGAGGGGGGGGCAAAATCAGAAGTGGCCCACAAGTGGGCAAGGTGGCTACGTAACCCCTGCCGCCTGGGGGATCCCCTCCGCTTCAGAGCGGGGGACACAATCAGAAGTGGCCCACAAGTGGGCAAGGTGGCTACATGACCCCAAAAAAGGGTGCACACTGGATGTGCACTGTGTATGCATTACACCCCCCCGTTTAACCCGCCAACTGACCTGCGGCTCAACACCCCCCCATTTTCTGGCGCAGCTCCCTTCGAAATGGCACACAAACACAATGCAACCTCTTATATCACAGGGGGCCTAAATGGCATCAGTTGCACCGCGTAGTGCTGCTGCCATGGGTAAACACCCCCACCATACCACAACCAACAGACAGCACGGTCTGCAAACGTGTATTTGCTTCGCTGGCTTTCCCACAATTGTTGATCAGAGGCAGCTGTCACCAGATTATATTCATGAGGGAGAATGCCTTCCACCTGAGCAGGGCATGTGATGTGTCAACCCCCACCGCTAAAGTGATGTGTTCTTATACGGAGGTATGGGTAATATGTGCATGGTGCTTGTCCTTGGTTCTGCTCATGTGCTATTGCTTTTCCAATCTTAAATTGGATTCTAAGGGGCAGGTTCTAACCAAACTCGTATCTCAACAACCCTGTGCTACAATTTCCTGAAGCAGGGTATATCCGTGGTGAAGATCATTCTGGACTAAAGCAGCATGTTCCTGCATGCACCACACTGGCATCACGAAACTGAATTAACATGGATACCAATCTCACCATTGAGCGTTTGGAGGACCTACGGAATTGTGGCCAACGAACGGAACCGCAGGATGACTGTTGGGTACCACATCGCAATACTGGACACCTGCTGCACGTGAAAAGCAGACGTGAACACTTTCCAGCGAAGTGCACCTCAGTGCAGGCAACACGGTACAGGTGAGCCTGGTAGTAATTACCAGAGTGGGAATCAGCACAATCTAGTGTCAATTTGCATAATGTTGTGGCGTGTGGTCTGGTCAAGAGCTCATGCACAACAAGACAATTGAAAGATCCATTCCGACATACAGTGCAAAACAGTGAAACTCATTACTGATCCAATATGCCTTTCCAGCCTTCCTCCCCGTGCCCATAGGAAACATCACTTCACTGACTGACTGCCCACTTGCATTGTGACATCTCAGGGGAAAGCCTCCCCCATATCATCCTGCACACAAATTCAGAACCGGTAGTGACACTGGACCACTGGTGCTGTTGCTGCTGGTGCTGCTGCTGTGCATTTGGCATGGCCAAAAATACCCCTCCAAAGGGAGTCCCATCTTCCAGTCCCCAAAAAGCGCTGCAGCTGTAGTACCACAAACTTCAGGGGTTCCCTAACAAACTGTACATGTGTCTTGATGAGTACCCAGACTGCAGACCGTGAAAGCTGCTAAGCTAACCTCTTCTCCCACCAGGCAAAAGGCGGACTGTTTGCATGGTGCATAGCGCAGGCAAGGGAACGGGCCTTCCTTGTCTGAAGGTGAGAAAATCTGCATTCTGGTTCAAAAAATGGCCAATGGCCGGAAAAGCGTGTGCAGTCACGGTACCAACGGAATACAATTGACTCATCGCTTACCTCAAAGCCACACATCGAATGCAGTGAGCTTGCATCCAGACCACCCTGTGAGAGCACAGCAGCAGCCCTTGGCAGAATGTAGAGGTCAGTTGGGGGCAAAGGGGTGGTAGAGGTATGGCTGAAGGAAAAAGGATGTGCCAGGGAAGGGCTATTTACTGAGGCAAAAACAGGAGTGTCAGGGGTAGAGCTCAGGGGGTCAGGGTGATACGACATGCAGTTTCGGTGATCCCGGGCTGCAAGAGCCTGCCAGAGATCATCAGGCTTGGGTCTGGGATAAAGAGGGCCAATGCTGCGTGGATTTGCCGTGTGTTGCAGATGGGTGGGTGGTTGGGTAAGGGGGTGCAGCGCAAGCATGCTATGAGGGGGCAATGCGTAGGGTCATGGGCAAAAAATGAGGAGAAAGAACGGCCCGTGTCTCTCTAAAACGGCCTACTGCGCCTTGCACAGCCCCCAGTCACTGTTGGCGTTCAGGTAGTTGGTAGTCCGGATGGGTGTATTTCGGATGCAGCAGCCCATATTAATAGCAATATCCTGGTCCCCAGATGTCATCAGAGAAAGGGGCAAATTAATGGGCAGGAAATACGGGGACATGGGGGCTCCGCGGCGGAACCAGCAGCCGCAGTGGCCGGCCCCCTCGGCCTGAATGGCCGCCATGCAGTTCGGTGCCCCCGAGAAGACGAGGTTGATGTCGCTGGCAACGACCTTCACGATGTTCTCTGTTGCCTGCGTGTGGGAGGTTGCGGATGGGGGGATTTTGTGATGTGGTGTGGTGGCAGGTGGGGTTATCAAAAATGCATATAATCATCCTCCTGGCACGCCACAGCTCGGGTGAAATCAAAAAGGTCACTGTCCATTTTCTCAGGGGGGGCTCTGTGGTTGTCCAAAATACACCGGGAGATATTGTAACTACACTCTTAAATAACCTGTGGTGTGGTGTCGTGTGGTTTGCCGAAGGCACTGTCACCGAATGGCAATCGCCGGGATGTCTTGCACACTGGAAAATGCAAAACGGGAGGGCTGTGTGTATGAGATGTGTGCAGTGTGGGGCGAGGGGGCCCATTTCCCCCCGCAGACGGCGGCCTGTTCAGGGTCACCCGGGGGACGCCTTGCCGCTCCGCTTGTTGGTGCACTTGAAGCTCTCGCAATGCCCACGCCATCGTGCCCTGGCCTCGAGTGGGCCTTGATGAGGCCGCCGCGTGCTCTGCCGTGGGCCGGCCGACCTTCTGTGACTCCAACAACACTTGTTGGATGAACTCATATACCTCATGTACCTGGGAGGCCTCCGTGTACAACGCTATGGGCTATGGCTTGGAGATGTGCGGGGAAACGGTGATCCCCCAGAGGTTGACCTCCTAGACTGGCTGGGTGGGGTCTTTGAGGAGGAGCGTCACCCTGCCCCACTTGCCTTCCATCTACGGGGGTATCTCATGACCTGGCAGAGGGTGAGCTGGTGTTTCTCGCCGAGCTGGCGGTACCGCGTGATGTCTATGCAAATGTCCCTGTGAGGGAGGGTCACGTCCGGCCCCTGCGCCTTGCCCGACTGCACTGGGAGAAAGTGCCGGGGCTGCACAGAGTCCCCAAGCTCCCGGGGTGCGGCTTGGGGCAACAAGTGCAGATAGGTCTGCAATACTCGCCACCGCATTGGGTCATCCTCCGGTAGCGATGCCCTCGGAGGCGCTCATGACTGTTCCTGAGGCTAATGTTTCCCGAGGGTTCATTAGTAGCTTGTTGTTTAGGGGCAGCTCAGTGATGTGCCCCTCGTGGCCTTTGGTACGCCGCTAGACCTCACGCCATTATTTCGGGGTGCGGCGGAGGTTTCGCGTGGCCTGGCATGCCAACGCCCCCCTGGAGGCACCCATTTCTGGGCCTCCCGTGCACACGGGGGGCACTAATGTTTGGGCCGGGAAGGTCAGCCACGGGGTTGCCGTTGGGTGGGCCCTCTCAAAAGGCACACCACAACACGTCACACCACACCACACCAGCGCACTGAGGGACTGTGCAGAAGGAGTTCCACTCCCCACTGCCCCTAGGCAGGTAAGTGAGGCAAGTGAGGCAAGTGAGGCATTGTACGGACGGAGTGCCACTGCTCACTGCCCCAAGGCAATGAGGCAGTGAACAGAAGGAGTTCCGCTCCCCACTGCCCCAAGGTAGTGAGGCAGTATATGCCCTACGGCTACCGTCCAACAAGCGAATGATGCAGTGATAGTGCAGTGCTGACAGCAAGTCATAGGTACATCTCGCCACACCAACACCCACACAGAGTCGCCGTGCATTCGGTGTCGCTGGTGGGCATACCTCCCAGTCTTGGCGGTGTTTGATGCAGACGCGGTACTCTCCTATCTGGCTGACAGGGCCCACGATCCCAAGATTGCGCTTGTCGTCAACGGCACTCTGGCTACTGGCGCCAGGGATGACTGGGGCATCTCCGTAGCAGTCGTCCCGGCCGGCGGCGAGCTTGGCGTACAGTGGCACCTCCCGCACCCAGAAGCCCAGAACCTTCAGTGGGACTTCGCCGTTGACGACAGCCTGCGATGGCGCAACAGTGACCCACTGAGAGACAAGGACCTGCGCAGGGTCCAGAATCCCGATGGGCTCGTACTGCGGGTACTGCATTGTGAAGTCGTTGAGGCTCATGTTGAGGTCGTTGATGAAGTTGACGGGGCTGCGGATGGCACGGTTGTCCTTGACAATGTTGCCTGCTGGGTAGGCCACCGCAGACAGCGATGTCCAATTGCACGCCCCTCCGGGTCCCACCTGCAAACGAGTGTTTCCAAGCAGGCAAGCAGGCAGGCAGGCAGGCAGCAACACACAGTTTGACTCTATTTAGTGGCGGAGTACAGCTACCCCCCGCCCCCCTTGCAAAGTCCCGGGGTAGCGCGCGACGGTCTCCCGGGTGGGGGGGGGAGACGGTCACCAAGTGACGGTCTCCCGGGGGGGGGGGGGGAGATTGCAAGGGTATCTCAAGGCAAACTGTGGTACCCTCCACTGACGCAAGCAAAGAGAACACGTGTGAAGCGACTTTCGCGTTGATGCGGTGCCAATGTGTTTCATCCAACACAAATGTTATTGAGGATCCAAAGGAACGGTAAAGAACTTCTGGGTACGAGAATAACACACTTTGAATTGTTGCACATGCTCGGTCATGCGGTGCAAGGCCATGCGTAAGGCAGATGGGCAACACAAACCAGCACAATACATGTTAACTAGAAAAACATGGAAGTGACGGTCTCCCGGGGGGGGGGGGGGGATTGCAAGGGGGGGGACTTTGCAAGGGGGGGGGGGGTACAAACAGCGGGGAACCTTACGTCTCAAGAACAAGCAGTGGTCGGGTGGTAGAACAGTCGGTGAACAGCTGCCTGAACGTCGGTTCGAATCCCAGCTGGCGATTGCTGGCCCGGCGCATTAGCTCTTTTTTTACCCGGCCCTGCACAAACTTTTGACCCCCCCCTCCCCCCTAAAATGTGGGATCCAATTTTCGGGGGGATAGAGGCCTCAAAATCAAAAAATCCATGGGGGGATCGTTTTGTTGGGCAAAATAATGATTTTACAAGGGGCCAGACATCCAATATCATGCCTTGGGGTATGCTACACTAACGACCCCCGAAAAAGGGGGGTGTGCAGCATCTGCGCCTGCGCTTGATCTAACAACCTCTCTTCGAGGTGATTCTATTGTGTCCGGCAAGGCACCCTGAAGAGAGTGCTAGAGTCAGTCAATTAGGCTGGCAGTCAGCCAATCAGTCAGTCAGGAGGCAGCAGGCAGTCAGACAGTCAATGAGGCAGGCAGGCATGCTGGCAGAAACACCCAGCTGGGTTTTTTTGGTGTCAGCCTAGCCTGCACACGGGGGCCGCCGCCAGCCAATGTGTGAACCCGAGGGGTGTGCGACAGTTTTGGGGGCTGTAGGGGGGGGGGGGGGGGCCTTGGTTGACCCAAACCTTGGGGGTCGGCGGGTCGGGTGGTCAGCCACCAGGCTCCCCCCGGGGGGGGGGGGGGGGGGTACCCCAACATACATACCTCAAAATGATCCCCATGACACGCTGATCATTCTGAATATGCACAAGTGAGGTAAAACTTTTTTCAAAAAAAATTGCCCATCAACTCAGGCTCCCATCAGCCAAGGTCCGACCTGGAGGCCGGGTCGGGGTCAAAATCCTTTTTTGTGCTTTTCAGCCATTTTTGAATTCTCCGGACACATAGGGTCGAACAAAAAAATTTCCCCCTGCCATATGCCTAAAACAAAATCTCCAGCGCCTCTGGCGCCCACAAAACCCATTGTTCTGTACAACCATTTCGGGGTCTGTAGAGGGGGGGGGGGGGGGTACCCCCCCCCCCTTTGGGGTCGGGTCTTGACCAGGATCGGCCCCCGTGAGCCTGCATCTCCAAACGAAGAAAAGGCTCATTGTTGCAACAACGGACGGTAGTCAAGTGGAAAAACAGTCGGTGACCGAGCAGACCGCCATCGGTTCAATTCCTGGACCGACTCGCCAGCCGCATGATGGTTTATCCCTCAGCCCTTTTGTAGACCAGGGTTCGAATCCAACCAAGGACAGACTTTTGCCCCCCCCCCCCCCCCCCACCCCACCCCACCCCCCTCCCCCAAAAATGGTACCCAAGTACGGGGGGAAGGGGGGGATAGAGGGCTGAAAATCGAAAATTTGTTGGGGGATCATTTCGTCTCGCAAAAAAATTATACAAGGGTTTAGACATCCAAAGATCATGCCTTGAGGTATGCTACGCGAACTACCCCCCCAAAAACGGGTGTATGGCGTCCGCGCCTACGCTTGATCTAACAACCTCTCTTTGAGGTGATTCTATTGCCTTAGGCAAGGGACCTTGAAGAGAGACGAATGATGTCGCACGGAAGTCGTACACGATAGGCTGACAAAGTTGTGGAAATCGCGGTGCAAATAGGCGCAAAACAGTGTGTTTTTGGGCCGATAAGCACCACGAGGAGGGCCTAGTTGGTGCACATGACTTTATATGTACACCCATTGTCACCAAATAATCACCCAACAACAGCCCAAGGACCACCGGGGATTGTCGGAGGCCACCCAGAAATTGCAATTTTCCAGCCAACCCATGACGACCGAATCCTCACTTGAAAAATTGGAGATAGCACCCGGGACCCCTCTCATTGGTTGGAGATTCCATCCATAGAAGGAAAAAATGGAGTGGGAACTACATCTGAATGGATGCATCGTGGTGGCTATAGGCCAACCAAGTTTTGCCCAACACGTTGCAAAGAAATTCAAAACAGTGCTGTTGGGGCCAATCAGCACCACTAGGAGGGAACCCAGAGCCTGCAATTTTTAAGTCACCCCATAACGGCCTAAAAATGCCCAAGTCCTCACCAGTGGGGCCCCATAGGGGGGCCGATCTTGGAAACCTGGAAATAGCACCCGGGTTCCGAGTCATTGGTTAGGGGGTCCATAGAGAAGTCAACAGTGAAATGGGACCTAGGTCCAAATCGATGCACAGTGGCGGCTATAGGCCAACCAAGTTTTGCCAACCACGGTGCAAAAAGGCCCGAGACGGCACTTTTGGGGGCTAATAAACCACTAAGAGGGCCTAGTCTATGCTACATGGCTCACCATGGGTTGAAATGCACTCGAGTTGTCACCAAATGATCACCCAACAACAGCCCAAGGGTCCCCGGCAGTTGTTGGGGGTCACCGAGAAATCGCAATTTTTGGGCCGCCCCATCACGAAAGCAGCCAAGTCCTTAGCGGTGGGGCCTCATACCAGGGCCATGTTAGTCCCATTTGTCGGCGGGCAGGCCAACGTGTGCCGGACCTTCACGGTGTCGGTTGTGCTGACTCCTGCCGGCATTGATTGGCGTTGAGTAGGCGGACACCCGTCCATCCCTGCTGTTTTTCGGTGGGTGTGCACCTGTCGGTCGCGTGTGGTGCTGGATGTGTGCACGTATACCGGTGCCGTCCGACGCCGGCCGGGGACGTCTGTTGTTTGTATGTGACGCTTTGATGTCCCTCCAGTCACTCAGTCAAGCAACAAGACCATCTTTATCCATTTCGGCTGATAGTGTGGCACATCTCGGGCCTCTAGCCCCCTTTCCTATGTACATGTGCTGTTACCCTGGTCCGTCCCCTTGGGCGTTCCAGGGGTGGTTGGGTAGGTAAGGTCAGTAAGTGGGACTCGAGATGTGGTTGGGTAGGCTGACATATGTTGGTCCCTGTGTTAGTTGATGGGCCGGCTTATGCTGGCGCTGGTTGGTGTCGGTTGGGCGGGTGCTTGTCCACCCTATCTAGTGGTCGGCGGGCTGGCGCACGTCAGCCCCATGAGGTGTTGGGTGGGCCGAACCTGAAGATAGCACCTGGGACCTCTCATGGTTAGCGGGTCCATATAGAAGAAAAAGGTGGAATGGGACCCGGTTCTGAATCGACGCACAGTGGTGGCTATAGGCTACAGTTGCCCCCCCCCCCCCCCCCCACCCAACCCCAATACCACCCTTGAAAGTGGGACAGGTACAGGGAGAGCGGGGGTGTCAAAATCGAAAAGTTATTGGGTGATAACTTAGTCTCATAAAACAAGGATTTTACAAGGGGTTAAACATTCCATATCATTCATTGGGGTGTGGTCCGCAAATGACCCCAAAAAGGGGGTGGGGTAAATGGCACCCATGCGTGCAGTTGATCAAACATCCTCTCTTCGAGGTGATTACCGTGCAAAGCAGTGGGCGTTCTGCCATTCTATCATAGAAATTCTTTAGACAACTGCCAACAACCATCAACGACCATTAACTGTCGGAGGTTGACGGTTGCTGTTGGAACTGGATCAGTCGCTGACTGCAACCTGCCAGTGCCAATCCCGGACTTTCCGGAAGAAAATAAAAACGTGTCCCTCAAGGAGACCCAGTGAAATCCCTGGTGCCCCCAGTCAGTTGCTGCTGGCACACTTGCCCCTGCCTATGGATCCCCATGGACCTGATCGCTGTACGTGCACAAATGGATGCCGTTCCGCTGAGCGTGCATGACTTCGTTGTCTTCAATCAATGTACCGTCGCCCTGGATCTGGATGCCGTCCAAGCCGGCAGAGAGCAGCTTGTTGTCACGGACGATGGTACCGTTGGTGTGGTTTCCAGTCTCTTGGAAGATCAAGATCCCAACAGAAGTGGCACTTTCGATGGTATTGAGCCACACGTAATTCTTCTGGGAGGTCAGCAGCAATTGCACCTAAGAGGAGGGAGGGACGGAGGGAAGGAGCGAGTGAGTGATTGAGTGAGTCGATGTGGATGCGTGAGTACGTGGGTAGCCAGGAATGTGAGTCGGTGAAGGAGGAAGGAAACAAGAGGGAGGGATGGAAAGAGCAAGGCGCTCCCCCATTTGTTTTTTAATAAAAAAAATGCATGCCATTCACACAGTCACATTGGTGTCGGAAGCGACAGAGCTTGGGAGGTAAGCAACAGCAGTTGAGCAGTGGTCCACCTCGTCACAGAGGCGCCTGGGGAGGCTGGGAAATGGACATGCCGCGGAGTTCATCAATCCATCCATCTTCCACTTCCTCATCCCTGCCCCCTTGTTCCCTCTTGGCTCCGCCCTGTCCCTCCCCACTGACGCTTCTTTGGTCTTCGCGCTCCAAAGACTCCTTACCGCCACACATTTCTTCCTTTGAGTTTTGTGCTCTGGAGCGCCCTTAGGGAGTGCCCCAAGCGGAAATTGGAAGCTGCATTGTGTCCTCTGTGTGCATCCGGTGATGGTGTCCATGGGTAAATGGGGATCTAACACAGCAGATAATTCCATTGCTTCGTCTTCCAGGATGGGCTGAAAAAATGAAAAATGAAAAAAAAAAGTCAGGCTTTTTGCATCGGGTTGGGCCCAAAAAATACCCAAATTTTTTCTCAACAAATATTTTGGGTACTCTTTAAACTTGGCGGGTATTGCTGCACTTTGGGGTGTTTTAGTGCACTGTTTTAGGGGGGAGGGGGATTCCAATACTGGAATGGGTATGCCTGTAGTGTGGCAAGGTATTCCGGCACTCTAGGGGTATTCTTAGACTAGTGTATTCCTAGGGTACACTTAGACCAGGGTACACTCCGGGGTGTGATTCTGCACTCTAGGGGGACTCCAGTTGGCATCCCTGCACTCATGGAGGGGAGGGTTCTTTCCCCTTGGGGTTAGCCCTCCAAGAATTAACAATAGTCATCCACAACCTGTGTGCAAATTACCTCCTTTAATGGAAGTAAATTCTTTCATCCTCTGTGTGATGCACTGCGGACAAAAAAGGACTTCTACATAGGGCTCTTTGGGCCCCATTCCCAAACAAAATTCTACTGCCTTCGGCAATATACGTCAAAGAGAGAAGAGGCGACAGAAGGGTTTGGGAAAAAGTCAAAATTTCAAAAATTTTCAGGTGCCCCTGAACCGCCTGAAACCAGCAATTTGAGGGCTTTTGGGGGCTCTGGGCTACACAGGCCTAGTGGCCATTACATTGATCCCCATGGGTGCTAGAGTACCCGTATTGTCACCAAACCATCACCCAAACCCATCCTAGAGGCAACAGAAGGATTTCATAAAAAGTCAAAAAGTCGAAAACCTTAAGCCGACAAATGCCAACCTGAACACGGCTAAGTCCTCACTGGCAAGGGCCCATGGGGAAAGGAGTTTAGTCAAAATCTTTTTGTGTATTCTGGCCGATGTGTATCCATTCACACCCAGGTCCCAAATAACTTTTTCCTTGTACATGGACCCTGAACCAATGGCAGGGGTCTCGGGTCTGAACTCCAGGCACCCCTGGTCAGCCCCCCTCTGGGGTCCACCGGTGAGGACTTTGCCATTTTCAGGCCAGCATGGGTCGGCTAAAAAATCTTCAAACATTTGACTTTTTCCAAAAAATCTTTTGTCGCCTCTGGGATGGGTTTGGGTGTTGATCATTTGGTGACAGTATGGGTACTTGAGCACCCATGGGGACCCACGTGGTGGCTAATAGGCCCATGTAGCCCGCGCCATGGGCCCCCTGAGGCCCCCAAAACTGCTGTTTTACGCTGTTCAGTCAAAATCTCTTTGTGTATGGGCCGCTGTGGGTGTTCCCAATTGGTGCTCAAGTACCTGTATTGACACCAAATGATCACCCAAACCCATTCCAGAGGCAAAAGATGGGTTTCGGAAAGGTCAAATTTTCTGATGCCCCTCAACCCCCTAGAAAACAATAATTTCGGGGTTTTCGGGCGGCCCATGGTCTGGGCTACATGGGTGGTCTGGGCTACATGGGCCATTACACGCCATTACACCATTACAGCCATTACACGGGTCCCCATGGGTGCTAGACTACCCGTATTGTCACCAAATGATCACCCAAACCAATCCCAGAGGTGACAGAAGGATTTCGGAAAAAAACAACTTTCAGGTGCTACTAAACAACCCAAAAAATAGCAATTTGGAGGCTTTCGGAGGGCTCGTGGATCGGCCTACATGGGCCTAGCAGCGATTACGTGGGTCCCCATGGGTGCTGAGCCACCAAATGATCACCCAAATTCATCCCAGAGGCGACAAAAGGTTTCGTGAGAGAATCAGAATTTGAAAATTTTTAAGCCAACCCATGCCAGCCTGAAAACAGCCTCATCTTGGAAAATCTGAAGATAGCACCAGGGACCCCGTCAGTGGTTAGGGGATCCATATAGAAGGAAAAAATGGAATTGGACCTGAGTCCGAATCAATGCACAGTGGCGGCTAAAAGCCAAACCAAGTTTTGACCCCCCCCCCCCTACCCCTAAAAAGTGGTGGGGGGGGGTCGACACATTCATTGGGGGATAATGTTTTCTCCACCCCGAGCATCTGCCAAAAGTGGCCTTTCCTGATTCTTTCTGGATGCAATGTGCATGGAGCAGATCTGTCGCTGGGGATCTGCTGCCGATCATTCCGCTCTATGGCCAATCTACACCCGGCAACCAAGACAATACGGTCCCCACACCTTTTGCACGCAGCCCAGAACATGGTGAGTTGTAGCTGTATCAAACAAGGCGGAGCACCAACCACAGGCCATGTGCACAGGGACAGTAGAAAAAAAGCACCTCGAAGAGAGTTCTTGGGATCATCCGCGTAGTATACCAAAAAGCATGATATCGGATGTCTAGCCCCTTGTAAAATCATCATTTTGCTGTGTTGGGACCAGGAACGTGTTTCAGATGGGGGGGGGGGCATGGAGGGAGCGCCAGGGGAAGGCTGTGGGTGACTGAGCAAATGAGTGAGCAAGGGATGAAGGAAGGCACGTGCCAGAGAGCAAGCGTGAGCGATGCATGGGAGAGCGAGACGGGGAGCACCTGGAACAGCCCCTTGAACACATTCTCCAGCACCTGAGCCCGTGCGCCTTCCACAGCCACACCCACAGACCCCGGGGTAGTTGGCTCGATTGCGGCGTCACGCTGAATAATGCTGTGCTCAATGGTGGTGTCTGGGGCCGCAGCAGAGACATGAATTCCAATCTCCTGCAGCGCAGGGGTTGTGTTTGTATGCCAGACGTGCAGGTCCTCGAGCGAGATCATGGACGCCTGCACCTGCACTATGGCGCCGTTGTAGCCAGGGGGGGAAAACAGTTTGGTGTTGTACCAAAGCCTGTTGCTGCGCAGAACCATCCCCATGTACGGAAGAGCGGCGGCCTGTACAAAGAAGTGAAGGATATGGAAGAAGGGATAGTTCCTATTCCCTGAAAAAGGGCCTAGGGGTTGGGGGGGTGGGAGGTCCAATTATTCCAACAACAATGACTCAAAATGATCCCCATGGCGCACTGATCATGAGGTATGCATCATCAGTAAAGGCTCTGTTACGAGAACCCTCGAACGCCCCCCCACCCCACACATGAATTTTCCATTTTCCCTGCTGCACCATTACTTGGTGATGGTATCGCAACCTGTACGCAGCCCCTGGATACCCCCACCACCCTGGCGAGTAACCATCCTCACGTTCATCCTTTGTGCAAAGTACCAGCAGGTCAACATATACCTGTGCAGCACCATACAGAGTGCTGTGGCCTGGCTTGATATTGTATCCCACCTGCGCAGGACACATGACTGGAATCTTTAGAATTACTTTTGGGATACTGGTGTCCAAGGGGTTGTGGGCTAGGTCCCAAACTATTTTGGGCATCACTGTTATGAGACATTTCGGATTTTATACCTCAGATCTCTGTGGAGTTCAATTCGCCCTTCGGGGGACCCGGATAACTTTGGAGACATCCTGATTAGTTCCAGCCCTGGGTAGTCATTGTAATGGAACACTGTGGTCTTGTTCCAGGGTTACCTGTGCTGTAGGGGTTAGCGGGCCATTCCTTATCAACGGGGTTGAGTGGGTTATGTTGGGTGTGTGGCGAGGGCAAAGAACGCGCGCCCCAGCGCTTTCTTGGCACTGTGCCCCAGCGCTTGCGTGTTGGACACATGGACAAGTCCAGGCAAAAGTTGGGTGCAGAGGCAAAAGGGTTGCAAGGTACCAAACAAGGTGCCACACCAACCAAACATGTCCTATGTGCAGAAGGTGCAGAAGAAAAATTGGGGCCCCAAGAAATTTTTGCCCAATTAATTAAAGGGGCGGGTCCAGAGGGGGGAAGGGGGGGGGGGGGTTATGGGGACGCCCCCAACTTTGGTGGTGCTGAGTTCTTCAGTGGAACTCATTCGCGGGTTGCCAAAATTCAACAGAACGATGTGGCCGTTTCAGTGGAGGGTTACCAGGTGGTCATTGGAGACAAGAGCAATATGATTCGTTGTGGCAGGCTGGTCACAACCATGTGTTTTGTGATGCCATATAAAGCGTGCGGGTGCAACCACGCTTCCTTCTGTCCTTGCCTCATGTGTAATGCTTCGGCAACACCACCGTATTCTACCCCACAAACACTCGAGCCACGGGCTATTGGGGGATCGCCGAAGGGCTGAAAATGTGACCTTGGCGGGATGGTTCGGACCTTACACAACAATGGCATTGGGGAACCACTTGTACACTGTCTCAGCGGCCCAAGAGGAATACCTCATGCAGTCGGTGGTACAGAACCGCTGGCAGAGCAGCAGTTGCTGACAACCAATCACAAACCACCTTCCGCGAAACGTCAACTGACCTCCGAAAACAACAATTCTGTTTCCGGAGACAATGTGAAAACAAAACAACGTGCGTGCATACTGCACCAAAGGTGTTCGGTTTTGCTGGTGTCAACCGACCCCCCCCCCTCCTCATGCCACTCGATCACCCTGCACGAGACACTGTCCCCAAATCGGATCAAAACAGCAAACATGTACCACTGGGGAATGGTTCATTATCAGCAGTTATTTGCATAACTTTAGTTTTTGCGATGCTGTTCTGATCCAAACCACAGCCCAGCAGCCGTCCTCGTTTTGGCCGACCCCGTAGCATTAACCTTACCACGGACAAAGCCATTCATAACTTGAATGAGCATTGGGTGTTGATAACGCTCACGTTACTGCCACGTACACCAATGCCGATTCCACTTGCTGTTGTTGGTGGTGCGGGTGGTGCGGGCCACTTGTCCGAAGTCCTTTGGCAAACGATGGAAAATGGGACGGAGCTGGGTGTCCCAATATTGTTCCTTATCCCATATTTTGGCTCATTCCCCCGCTTTTTCTGGTGCCCCACCCCAGCTCCATTTTCCCTCATTTCTGCTGTTCGCCCCCCCCCCCCCCCCCGCCCCATTTTACTGGCCCTTCCTCGTTTCCACGATTTGCGTCGTTTTCGAGCATTTCCCCAGGTACTCTCCCTCCTCGGTCTCCTTGGCCTTGGATATCAGGGTGATTTTTGGGTTCATGTCTTGGTGCTGTGATGGTACATGCCTCGGTGTATTCGGCATCCTCCAGCACGATCCAGTACATGGCCTGAGACTTGTTGATAGCCCCATTGATGGTCTTACACTTCCGCGCCGGGTCGTTGTAGAAGCAGTCCGCGTCATTGCCGTGGGTTGAGTTGACCAGCATGATCTTGGGCGTGCAGGATGAAGAGATGTTCACAGACTGCATCGGGTGGCACTCCAGGGTGGTGTTGCACCCCATGTCGTTGATCCAGCCCGCTTGGTTCCAGCCCAGTTTGTTGCGGAGCACCACCGTCCCCATGGCACACGTTCCATCGTACGGGGTGAGACAAGATGGGGTGCCAGTGCCGCACACCGTCACTGGGTGGCCCAGATTGCGCCACAGCTTGTTGCTGGCGATGAGATTCATGTTGCTCTGCACCTGCAGTGAGATGGGAAAAGGTGAAGTGAGAGGAGGGAGGATAAATGACAATGTGGATGGGTTAGCAGAGGTGGGGAATGGACAGAGCGATGACAAGGATGGGTGAGGCGAGTTAGGATGGACGAAGAGTCGGGTGCCAAACCTGGGTACATGTTCAATATTTGCAGGAATTCCTCAAAAATCTGTTTGCAGTTGAATTGTTGAGTCGATTCTTTTTTTTGGTAGGTGTAGGTTTCGAATGTATGCTCGGGGTATGAGAAGGCGTCGAGCCCTTGACTGAAGCCTGGTTGACTGATGAGAATCTGGACCTCTGGGGTTCAGACGTTGCGGGATGCCAGGGACAATATGTATGGGCCGATAGTCCATCCAAACACCTCTGTCGCACAGAGGGCATCAAGGGATTTCACATCCCAAAAGGGTTTGTGGAAATTGAGAAGCCGTCACAAAAACAGTCGGTGGGTGTTTGCAAAACGTCTTTGAGCCAGTGCTGGGCGATTGTGAGGGCGATTAAGGGACAGCTGGGGGGTGGGATTGGATAGGATGCCACTGCCCCTGTGCGGGCCACTCCTTCCAACTGCGGCGTGCCATGATCAAACTGCAAACACTTTCCCCATCACCCCCCAACTCTGGCGCAGGTGAAGCAACATGCGGCACCTGCACGGCATCGCCAGCAACGCCGCGGATCTGGTTGCCCACGGCGGAGTTGTTTTCATATGGGCCTGCGCCAGCGCCACGGGCAAACAGCACACCAGCCTGCATGAGGTCCTTCTCGCCCCAGATCAGATTGCGGAGGACGGCGGCACGTGAGGCAGACACGTGGATCGCCTGTTGATACGTGCCCTTAATGTCATTATCGAACAGGCCGACGTCAAGTGCCTCCAAAACCTACGTACAGTGTGAATATCAGGTATGTAGCAAGATGTGGGGGGCTGGCAGAAGGGAGAGCAAGGGCAGGGCTGCAAAAGAGGGAGGGTATGGGGTGGGCGTACAGAACCCACACAACCCTCCACAACCCTCTGTAACCCTCCACAATGCTCCCCAGCCCTCCAAAACCCTTCCCAAGGTGGAGAAGGTTGAAATGAATGGTCTGTGCGTTTCATGGGTGTAGATTTTTTCTGTGTAGATTTGTCTGGCTAAATTGTGGTGTGACGCGGCATGGTGTGGTGTGGTGTGGTGTGGCGTGGCGTGACGTGGTGTGGTGTGGTGACACGTGGATTTGTGTGCTGCACGGTGGGCCCGTGCTGTGCACACCACTCCCAACCTCCCAACAGATCTTAAGTGGTACACAATAGATCAAAGGATCACGATGGAACAAAACAAGATCAAGATAGAACAAAGCCAAGGGACAAGGTACAAACAAAAGCATGCTGGTGGCCAAGTGCACTTGGGTCTGACGAGCCCCAAGTATGTACTCAACCGACCGACCAACCACGCAAACTCTCCTCCACGACCCTCAGGTGCCAGGGAAGCTGCAGGGTACTTTGAGAGGGTCAGAAATGCTCACGAGGGAGAGCGTAGTGGCTTGACAGGGAGGGCCCATTAGAGGGAGGAGGTGTTGGGGCTTCAGAAAAGGGGCATAATGGCTAGTAGCAAATCAGGGAGGGTGTCTGGGATTGAGAGGACTTGTAGGGCGAAGCAGAGATGGCAGGGCAGCGTTGGATGAGAACGGGAACGTAAACCTCAAAGAGAAGGGGAACAGGGAGGAGGTAGGAGGTTGAGAGGCAGGACCTCCAGCGCGCGCGAGCCGTTCGCCGGGTTGACTTCTAGGACTGCCGCGCGGCGCAGCTGCGTCTTCTGTAGCACAGGGCTGTGGGCCGAGGGCATGATGCGCACGCCAATCTCACGCTGAGTGGGCAGCCCCGTGTCGTGGATGATGCTCAGGCGTGACATAGTCACCAGCGGAGCGTGAACGATGATGCAGATGTTGTCGGCGCCGGTGTGGCGGCCACTGCACTTGATATGCGTCTCAGGCACCTGCAGTGGACGCAAATCGTGGCAAGGCCTGTCATTCGGCCTGTTCCGAGTTCGTTCCTTCATTTTGCACATTGTCAACCGTGTCTCAAGACCCATCTCAGGACTCTCAGGATGAGTCTAGGAGTGTTCAGAATGATTCGAAGCAGTTATTGGCCACTTGTGTTCATGCCCACCCTACCCGCCCTGTGTACATTACTGTACACTGTCTCTTCGCCTATTTCGCTTCCCCTTTTCTTGCTGCATCTCCTCTGTAGCTCTTGTACTCGACCGGGTCGGGCTGTATATACCAATCAGCGGTCATCTTCCCCTTGTGATTTCTGTTGCTGGCCACACTGATGCACTCGGCCTTATGAGGTTTGGGAATGATGGGACCTTAGGCCTACGGGCTCCATGGCCTCAGGCGAGGTGGTGAGGAGGTCACATTACACACAGCCATGCAGGAGGTCAAGGATGGGGATTATGAGTCAGGGCCCCGGTGGGCCAAAGCGGGGGGGATGGGTCCAGTCGGGGTGAGGTGAGGTCGGGGTGAGGAAGGGCGCCAACATTAAAGTGCAATGATCACGTTGCACCGATCGCCAGACATATTGCAATGAGAAACTGTTTGTCACGTCCTGCCACTCCAGACAAAATTTTTGGCATTGGACAGGACAGAGGCCAGCGTGAGAGTTTTTCCAGGTTGTGCATTGATGTCCTGATCCCCAATTGACTTCTGAGCTAGGAATAAGCAAGCAAGCAAGTCTGCCTAAGCATACACAGCTTGGGGGCCAAATTTTACCTTCCTCCGAATGCAAAAAAAAAACACGAACCTTCCGGTCCCTCCGGCGCCAGGCTTTCGTCCACCCACCCTCAACTGTGTGGCCCTCGGGAACAGGAGGAAGGGGGTCCGGGGGGGGGGGGTACCAGGGCCATGGATTCTCACTTGCCACCCTCCCCCGCCCACACACAGACAAAGACACCCAATTACACAGCTCTGTGGAGGAGGGGGGGGGGGGGAGAAGCGTAAGCCCAGGGGCCAACGGGGAAGGCAGAATCGGGGGTTTGCTGCAAATACTACTAACACTGGCAGCCGGAACCAGCTGTCACCAAGCCTCAGAAGGTCCAGTGAGCTGCACTACACGGAGGTCTAGGAGAAAGCCACAGGGTGAGGGGCACAGCAATGACGTGGAGAAAACCCTTTAACAACAAAGGCCCCGTCAGTACACCCCCCCCAGCCCCCCTGTGCACACATGGCAACCCCCCCCCCCATGGACTTGAGCACGGTGTGCAATTCTGTCAAAAGAGAGACATACAGATGCCAGTGGACTGACCACTGTCAGGCACAAAAAGCAATAGAGTGCAGCGGTACGTCACAGACCGTCGCTAAGCATCCTCTATTGGATCCACTCTTATCGAAGAATTGCTGAGTTCACATACCATAGGAAATCGAGACCCCCCTCCCCCCGGAGGGCAAAGCCCCGCGTGGATTGGTTCTCGAGGGTCCTGTGTTGGACTAAAACACTGTAAAGCTGGGAAGTCGTGGCACCAATCTGCACATAGGGCATCACAGGGTCCCACGTGTGGTGGGTGCCAGGAAGCATATGCCTTTGGAGTCCACACGGCTTGTGTGACTATCTAGCAGTGTAAGCGATAAAAGACTGTGTCGCGGCTGCAAGGCAACACATATGTTACATGGCAGCACCACTCTAGTGTGCCGTTGGCATCCCACGGTGTTGTGCCGACGATGCGGGGCACTGCGGAGTGTAGCGCGCAAAACAGTGGGTCTGGAATATCGTGATAGGCTGGCAAGCTGTGCCCAGGATGTTATACTCAAGAGGCATGAAATCCATGAGTGCAGGAAGGGTTGAACATTCAGGACCGCCCCAACAATGATGCTGGATATGTGTTTGTGTGCCTGTCCTATGGGTGACTGTAGCGTGACTGTGTACTTGAGGTGCCACGGTGACGTGAGGCCTGAGGGCTGTGCGCAGACAAGTGGCGGCACGGGTGGGCCGGCTCCTCGCTTTTACCCCCCTCCCGTAGAAGTGGGCCGAAGGCCCCTAGGGGGGGGGGGGGGCTAGCCGCCGAGGAGGGCTTCTCCAGGGGACTTGCTAGTCGCAACCCTTGCATTCTCGGGGGTCCCCAGCAGAGGGGACAAAATTTTCGGGTGCCTTCGGCGCAACCCTATGTATGGCCTGTAGCCATTGACCCTTGGTAACTAAGTGGGCCCGGAGGGCAGGGAGGGGGGGGGGAGTTGCGTACCCGAACCGAGGAGACGCCCCCCCCCCCCCGTGAGTGGCGGATGTTGCCCGTGCAAATGTGTGGTGATGCCCATGGCTATCATGGTCTGTGTCATGCATGTCCCTTTGCAAACCTGTTGTTCTTCCGTCATGCAGTCACACAGTACTGGTAGGGACCAGACTTCTGTGAGGGTGTGGCACACGTGTTGCATTTCGTGGCGGGCGGTGGGTCCCTTTGCGCCAACCACGACATTATCCCTAAACCGGGGGAGTGACAATACATTGCCTCGTGGCATGGTCCACAGGGGGTGGCCGCGGGGTGAGAAACTCGGATTCCCGAGACGCCTCATCAGGTCCATGCGCTGTTTGGTGCCCCATATTGACCGAAGATCAGCACTCTGGGCGCTAAACGGACCTCCCATTGTTATAGCACCTGTTCGGGACCATACCATACCTGATGCTTGGCTATATGTGTCTGTGAGCAAAGAAAAGTACACAAGGTTCTCAAGGGTTTCGTGCGGCAGATGGAACCCCCCACCAACACACAAAATGTAACCTGTGTGCTAACATATCACATGGCTGATCCAATCTGCTCTGGAAAAGAGCTTTGATCCTGTTAGCTTGCATTGGTGCATTGGCGGGCCTATTGTCTGTGACTTTTCCACGGCGGTCGCAGGCTCCACATCACTCACAACAGTGAGACCCGTCACTCTTCGAGGTGCTTTGTGGAAGGCACTAGAATTACATTGCTTGTTCAAGACCACGGGGAACAGATATTTTTACCACTTTTTGGTAGGTGAGAGTGGGACAGTTGACCCTCTGCTCACAAGGGCTGCTTCTGCCCCATGGCATCCCTCCCATGCCGGCTTCACACACAGTCTTTCCCAAATACAGTGAATGTTGGAGGGTGCTCACACAACTGACACAACTGATGTGGGAAATGTAACACAGGGCCAGAGGGCTCCGAATCACTGGGTGCCGCCCATCACTGGATTGCAACAATTCCAGGCATTTGCCATTTTTTCTGTTTCATTGGTGCAGTGTGCCAACGGCAACGGGATGTAGACAAGTAAGGACAGCCCTACGACGTCTGTCATGGATGGACTGGATATAAGCAAACAGGATCAAAACAGCATTGTCGGGGCCAATAAACACCACTAGCAGGGCCTAATTTGTGCTACATGGCTCACCATGGGTTTATACGTACTCCCATTGTCACCAAATGACCATCCAACAACAGCCCAAGGATCCCAGGGGGTTGTTGGAGTTCACCCATAAATCGCAATCTATCAACCAACCCATGCTGGCCTGAAAATGGCAAAGGCCTCACCAGTGGGGGCCCATATGGGGGCCAATCTTGGAAATCTGGTGATTGCACAAGTCATTGGTTGGAGGGTCCATATCGAAGATAAGGTGGAAAGGGACCTCGGCGGAATCGATGCACAGTTGCAGCTGTGGGCCAACCAAGTTTTGAAGCTCCCCACCCCTCCAAAAAAAAGCGGTAGCAAGGTACAGGGGGGGCTGGAGGGGTCAAAATCGAAAAGTTCATTGGGGGATACTTTTGTCTGCCAAAATGATGATTTCACAAGGGGATAGACATCCGATATCATACATTGGAGCTATAAACTACAATACACCTTATCCAAACCCACCTAAACAAGCACCGCTCATTGTAGGTAGCATTTCCGCCCACTTGCGGGCCCCCAAGAAGGCAGGGGTGAGGTAGCCAATTTTGATTTTGAGGTAGCCACTTTTGATCAGAGCTTTTGAGCGCCAGATATCGCAAGACGAGGCGCTATACAACCCCTCTTCGTCTACCTCCTCCTCCTCCTCCTCCTCCTCCTCCGCCTCCACAGAGGCGTCATCAGGTGCGGAGCGCATACGCCCTTTGGAGAGTGTAGGGCAGTGCAGGAAAGTGGAGTTGTCATGGACACGGCCCCGAAAGCGGTGGAATATAAATGTTTCTGATTCCGACTCATCGTCGGAGGGAGAGCTTTTTAAGTGAGCCGTGGGTGAAATGGAAAAAAAAGGGACGGAACGAGTTGTATTTGTGTATATGGCGAAGGAAAAAAAACCTACTACCGTAGAGCAGTACTTGTGTGTACGGCGAAGGAAAAAAAAACTTGTTACCATAGAGCAGTACTTGTGTGTACGGCGAAGGAAAAAAGAACCCATTGCCATAGAGCAGTACTTGTGTGTACGGCGAAGGAAAACAAAAAACTAATCGGGTGCCTCGTAGGCCTAGGCAACCTGCCAGGCACCCAGCTGCTCTCCGGTGTGACGGGCCGTGTCGGAGCGAACAGCATATATATACGGCCCTCCCCAGGCAGGGTGTGTGGGCGCCTACAACCACCATTGCACTGGTTAGGAGGTAGAGTGGAGGCCTCCGTTGTTGTAGAGTAACCCCTTAGGCCACTGCGTCTCTGCCAAACTGGACTAGACCTCTGCTAACCCTCTCCCCTAGCCCCCCCCCCCCCCCGGCAAACAGGTAAAAATTTTTTTTGGCTTAAAATGGCAAAATTCCAAAAACAAAATTGCGCAATTTTTGACCTCAAGACATGAAGGTTCAGGTTTTCAGCCCACCCAAACCCCAACCACGCAATTCCTATGCTACGCGGATATCCCCCAAGGGGGGGGGGGGGGGTGGCGCATGCGTCTGCGCTTGATCTAACATCTTTTCGAGGTGATGCATGTCTGAAAAACCCAATCCAGTGCCTACACCCAAGAGTACCAACCTGCATAATTACTTGGCCTCAATGGCAAAACACCCCTAAGTCATCCTGTGCCTGTGGGGCCTCATCCTGTGCCCACTTTGTGGCTTGTGTGTAGGTTGAGAGAGCGGAAATTGTTCCAGGCTGACAAAAATGCACCATAAATTGTGGCGTTCTTCAATTAGTGATTCATTTCTACGCTCCGCACTGCGCCCCCACCTCTTTCTCGACCAGAAAATAGATGTGGGTCAGAGATTTTTGGGCAAGATCACAGTAGATTTGCTGACCTTGTCCTTATCAATGGCACCAACAATAGTCAATCCAGATTTGTCCACCGGGATGATGATGTTCTCATCGTAGAAGCCCCGCTGGATGTTGATGAGGGCGCCCGCAGGGGCCTGATTCACTGCAAACTGGATTGTGCGGCAGGGATTAGCCTCTGTGCACACGCCACGGTCGTAACCGAATTTGCTAACGGACATCACCACCTGCTGCAATGTGGTGTTGCAGTTGGTGCAGCCCCCAACGGCGTAACCGGTCCCAGACTGGAAGCGCAAGACCTCCCCGAGCCCATTGCAGAAATGCAAGCCACCCGCAGAGAAGTTTGTGATCTGCATCATAGTGAGTCCGCTGGTGCTGCAGGAGCCCAGAGTGTAGGACCAGACGTTTCGGAGGGTGTATAGCTGCTGCCACGAGGCCATTGCCACAGTGTCTAAGGCGACCGAGTCGAGTTGGTCGAAGCAGATCATGTTGCTGGCAGAGAGGTTGGCCTGATAGAACGGGGAGAAAAAGAGAGAGAGGCAACCGACAGGCTTGCGACAGGGACCACCGACGGGGCAGCAGGGCAAGGACGCAACACAGGACGCCAGGCCTATGGGAGTGAAACAGGCTGACGCCCGCAGCAAGACCTACCATCCCACCATCATAACCCCCACCCGCATGAGGAGCCGATGTGCGGGTGAACAAAGCCACACCAATGTCATCGGAGACCACAAGGCAGACAGCAGTGAGATAGTGAACTGTGGTGGACACGCGATGGTCACCAGGGCGGCTGGGGTAAGGAACCGGCCGCTTGCAAGTCCACCCCCCCCCCCCGAATTGGGGGAAAACTTTCACTTAATCGGGCCAATTAATCGGGGGGCATGATTTGAGGAAAATGCACGCAATTCAGGGGGCTGGAGGTGGAGCATTAGGTCTTGGGACACTGTGAAACCCCCCTTGGGCGAGCTCACATGCGAAAAATGCAACACAATTACAAAAGCTGCCAAGAAATTTCCAGAAATGTTGTCTGTGGCTACAATGCCCAAGAGGGAATATGCTTGTTCACATCACCATTGATCATTGCAAGCAAATACCCAATCTGTGAATCATGAGATACGAAGTGCCGGTCAGGGGTCAACAGGCCTTTCATGATGCGAAATGACCCCTCAGCAACGGTCGTAGTCACTGGGAAGGTGAGGGCATTCAGAGCTACACGGCCCAAATTTGCCACTGTGAAATCCATCACTGGCATCACTGCCAAACACTTTTGAGCAACCTCTTCCAATTGTTTTCGGTAATAATTCTTCATATCATCATTTCGCAACAGGCTGAGTATGTGCTGCATGGCTTCCATTAGTTTTGTTCTCTTGGCAGGGGTAACAGTAGTCGTTGACTGGGATTCTGGTGTTGCAGGCAATGTCGTTCTCGGTGATATTTTCACAAAGAAAGGGGACGGTTCGAGGTAACGGACACACAGTGTACACAATTTTTTTTCATTTTAATTCGTTGTCTGTCGAAAGGTGAGGGTGTCGTTCTGCAAATAGCGCTAGCTGAGATGCACCGAGGTCTGTGACTACTGTCAAATCTGACCCCTTGCCCAAACAAACAGCACACTTTGCCATCAGAAATCACTGTGGATCTGGTAACAAAGAAAACAAATGGGGATGTCTGGGGTACAAAACAGAGAAGGGAACAAGCAGTGCACCCTGACATGTACCATTGCCTGAAAGTGAAGCAAAGAGCAGAATCGGGCCAACAATGTTAAAAGAGTCATGAAAAAAGAGAGAAACCTTGCTGCCCTCCCAGGCAGAGGCGGGGTGGGGCAGATGCCACAGGCACCCTAAAACATCCCCTGCAGGTGGCCGCGGTGATACCCTGGTGGCAACGCAGCTCTGGCTGAGAAGGCTGCGCGGGGGTTAACCTACGTTGCCACTAGGGTACCCACCTGCAGGAGGGTGGATGCAGTAGGGGTGCGGCATCCAGGGTGGGACACAGTGAAAAAATGATGCTGCCCATGTTTCTCTGACCCCCCCCCCCCATATCTCTCTGACGACCACTCACTCACTCACAAGCAAGCATGATTGACTTGAGGCCATAACTAGAACTGGCCCAACGGACAGCACAAAAAAAAACAGAGCGAAACAAATCATTTGAGGCATCAGAGAGAGCGCGAGATGGGACAAACAAGACAAACTGTCATTGTCACAGTCAACCAACTGTCAAATTGCACAAAAAAATTGTCCCCTGGCGAGGCTTCCCCCCCTCCTGCACACATAAAATGCCTTTTTCTGGTGTTCAATTGGGCAACCAACTGAATCGGGCTCACAAATTGGGCTGAATCGGGGAAACTGTGCCCCTGATTCGGGGGGGGGGGGGGGGGGTTGCAAGTGAGTGTCAGCCGCGCGACAACTCGCTCAGGGAGGAGGGGGACGGAGGCAGGGAGGCAGGGGGGACCTTCGCCGTGCTCTGGGTGATGTCTCGGCAGCGCATCCCGTTGTTGGAGTTGACCAGGAACCAGCGGTCCTTCGGAGTGATGGTGGGCCCCTCCAGCCACACGTTGCCAGTCGGGGACTGATCAACAGGGCCGTGATATGACACCGCGCGGTCCAGCATCTGGGTCTGCGCCAGCCGGAAGGCCAAGCTGCCTCCGATGCCGGCGCCGGTCCAGGTCATCACCTCGTACTTCAGGCCGCCGTTGTAGAACTTCGCGGCGCCCACCTCTGGGTACGTCCCGTTCAGATACTTGAGCAGGTTCAACAGCCGCTCGGTGACGGAGTCCACCTTCGCGATGTCGCTCACAATACTTGGGGTGGTGTCCGTGGCCCCATAGAGCATCCCGGTCCAGGAGCCCGCGAAGCATTCACCCTCGCCGATGCACAGGCGCACCACCTACGGACGGGGACGCAACTGCCGTATCCGTTGCCGTTTCGAGGCCATCCCAAAAAAGAGCGTGAGTTGTGGCCGCATATCACCTGCCATCAGACGCTTTTTTTTTTGGCATTAAGGACGCAGGGACCACTCTAGTTACCGTCAAACTGCCCTCAGTTCCCCCTCCAACCAGCGTGCATTACTGTCCAGCCGCGTCTGACGGATGCCAGCAGTCGTTTCTGTTTTTCGCTCTTAGACCAAAGAGGTTGGCTTGAACCTACGCTGGTGTCACTTCCATGACAATTGTTGCAGTGCCATGCACCAGTGCAGACAGAACACGCACAACCTGGAAAAAAACCGCCAGGACTATCAATCACAAAGGCGTTTTCCATGCCTGTGGCTTACACGCGTGTGAGAGGGATGTGACACCACGGGGGGGGGGCGACTACAACCAGTCCTGATGCGACACCTCCCCAGCTATCTGTTAAAACGGGGGGGGGGGGCTGGTGGGCAGTTGGGGGGGGGGGGTCGGCTGGAGGGTGTGGGGGGGGGGTCGGCCGGAGGGTCTGGGCGGGGGTTTGCCTGTGGGGGGGGGGGGGTTTTGGCATGACGCCATGGTGTGATGATCTCGTCTGCAGCTGGCGGCGCCTACTGGCCGATCGCCATTCGCTGCCCTTCCCTTGGACCCTTTCCCTCCATAGGCGGTGGTGCCCATCAGCTTCTCACCACCCTTTGACCTTCCTCTTCCTCCTTGCCCTAACCTTCCCTCTCCCCTCCCCTTTCCCTTCCCTTGGCCTTTCCCTCTGTAGGCCACCGTGCCCATCGGCCTCACCACACTCCTTCCCTTCCCTTTCCCTTGGTCGGTTGTGCCAACGGAGCCCCCGGACTTACCCTGTTTCACTTCTCTGCGTCGAGTCCACGCAGAGGAAGGCAAATGCCTTCGCCGTTGGCCAGGTGCGTCCAAGCGGCCATCCCAAGCCGGCGGTGAGGTACCTCTCCCCAACGGCGGCTGGTGGGCCCTGGGATGGCCACTTGCGGGGTCGTTTCCCCGACGGGGGCACATAACAACCTTTCTCCTCCAAGTTCCCGCGCTCAGTCCATCCTTTGGCGAGCGCAACACAAACCCCCTACCCTCTCCTTCATGCCTTTGCTGCGCGGACGGTGGTTGTGGGGGATGCGTGGGTGCACGGGGGAGTAGGATGTAGCGGGTGACGAGGGGTGGGCCTCTTGCCGTCGCTGGCCGCCCACTTCGTTGCGCGACTTCGCCGCCCACTTCGTTGCGCGGGGGGGGGGGTGCCCAAGGTGGGGGGGCCTACGCGCGACCCACTACTACCCAGATGCATACCAGGGGGGATGTGTGTCTGGGGTGGGTTTGGGGAAGCTGCTGGTGGCTGTTGTGAAGCAGGGGCTGCAGATGGGTGGGTGTGTCCACATGGGCAGGTGTGTCCACAGTGGTTGTGGTGATCTTTCACTTTGCAACAAACGACGTTTGTTGAGCGCCTCATCTTGCTAATTTGGCGCTCAAAACATGGATGGTTTGATGAAAGGGAAGCATGCACAAAAAAACTTCGGCGTTGTGGGTGCCCTGGCCCCAACACCACTATCTGTCAAAACCCGGGGGGGGCTGGGGGGTGTCGCATACAAGGACCGGGCCCAGCCGCCCCCCATGTGTGACACGCACTTGACAGAGATGTCACGCCGCGGGGACACCTCGATGCCGTTCAAGTACGCCAGCCCGATGGCGACAGCCCCGGTCGACGCAGCGGTCTCCAGGAGCTCGGTGTAGTCTGCGGGGCTCTTGCCGAAATCTGGCAGGAACACGGAGAGCTTGCCGTTGGGCATGACCCCCGGTGGAGGCAGCACGATCTTGTGCATGGGGGCCGCCCGGCGCAGCACGCTGTCGACCCATGTCGCACCGGTGACGGCGGGGTCCACGTCCATCTTCGTGTAGCAGCGGTAGGTCAGGTCCTCCCAAGGCCAAAAGCCCTTGATGTACTCCAGGCTGGTCGTCACCACGTCCACACGCGCGTTGTTCACCGCCGCAGCCGCCGGGACCGAGGCCAAGCGCTCCTCAGCCATGACGCGCGCCGTGAAATTGCTGTAGGTCCCACCCATGTCCAGCCACATGCCGGTCGCGGGGTTCTTGAGGATGTTGTTCTCTTTGAAGCCCTCCGCGCGGTACGCCGTGTCTGCGCCCTGCAGGCCATGGGGCAGGCAGCAGCATCCGGCACATGCACTGGGCACCACAGCGCCGCTGGCTGCGGTCCCACCTGCACCTTCAAAACTGTCCCTACCCCCCCCCCCCCCCCGCGAAACAAAAACAAAACCAACTGGCTGCGGGCCTGCAGTGCGCCTGGATTTCAACGGGTCGCCGGCCAAGCAACAATTGCTGGCGGTCAGCGGCCAACCAGCGTGGGTTGCCATGAGCTACTGTTGGTTGACCACCAACCACCGTTGGTTCAGCGCCAACCGCCACCCACCGGTGAACCGCAATCCTGCCCAGTAAAGCTTTAGGCTGTCCTTGGTGGGGAAAATAAAAGGGGGGGGGGGTCACGTTCTCAAAAGGCAGTACTGTGCATCTTCAGCACAACATCCGATACTTTAGCCAGTCCCCTATCCTTTCCCGAGCCCCTCCTGCAAACCCTTACTTGCCTTTTTTTTCGTGCCACCTCCGCCGCACGTTTCTGGGCGCCATGTGCAGCATCCGTGACAGGTGAGAGGAGGCCAAAAGGGCATGACACACTAATTCAATTTGAAAGAGTGATGGTTTATGTAAGAATCCCTTGTTTGTTCGCGGCGATGGGCACTACTGGCCTGCTCTCCAGTCAGCAATAGAGGGCGAAAGACGCACAGCGACAGCTATGCCCACAATACACCCTCCCCAACGCAGAGGCACACGCACACCTGCACAAGCCCGAGGTAGTGCGTGGAGTTCACGCCAGGGGCCAGTTTGTAAGAGCGCATGAAGATGGGAGCGCCACACAGTGTTTTCATGTCCCAAGTCCAGGGGTAGAAGCTGGCCTCGGTGGTGAGGAAAGTGCGGGTCTGTGTTGCGGTGTCGATCATGAGGGCAAAGTCGAAGTTGGCCAGCCCCACAAGGGACGTCTGGTAGTTGGCCTCGGACTCCCACCACCATTGGATCAAGAACGTGGACACGGTGCCCTGGGAGATGACGAGGAATAGAAAGGGCTTTTGGCATGTGCCTCTGGCAACAGTGCAACAGGGCAATCAAGGTTCAGCGAGGTTACAAGCAGTCGCACCCATGATATGATGTGATATCCCACGGATTGTTGAGCCACCTCCGTCGCTGCCGCTCATTTCCATGAGATACGGGCATGCCCACCGGAGACTTTAAATGCAAGGAGCCACGTGTTCGTTTGACCTGCACCTTTCTGCCTTTTGCAAGAAAACAAGCCGGCCGTGCCGGATACAAAATGTGAAGGCCCTCAACGGGGTGGCGGGATGCTTGGGTGCTTTACTTCAGTCCTGAATGCTGACACCCGTGGCATGAGCAGGGGGGGCCGAAGGGGGCAGGGAGTCAGCACCGCACCAGGGATTTTTGCTGCCCGTTGCTCAACCACTTTCCAACGCTGTTTGGGAGGTAGGTACTCAGGCAGAATGACAAGGACAACCTGGTCACTGGTAATTGGGCTCTTGAACCCCACCGACTTCCAGGAACGTGAGCACACGAACCTACTCACTGTGTCCTGATCACCATCCCAGTATTCAGTTTTAGACCCAAGCTGTACAGAAGGTCTTTGAGTTTCAGGAGAGGGGATCTTATATACTGCCAGGCATCGATTTTGGATATGAACCCTGAACGTATGTTGTTGGTTGATTCATACTGGATTTTACTGGCGGTGTTCGAAGGGGTCCATGGCCTTTGCCAGGTGGAAATACAGGGAACCCAAAATTTGGTTTTTGTTGCGTTTGACCTGTTGTTCTTTCCGAGGTAGACCTCTGCTATTGCTAGGCACTGGGACAGATCCCCTGGTTGTGTGGGGAAGGGCACCATGGAGTAATTTTCCGCTTGGAACCGTTTACTTTCAAATCATCGGAGACTTCCTGTGAGGGGAGCCAGGGTGGGGTGTGGTCCTAACGCTTTAGCAACTTAGCAACTTGCTCTTCCAGTACTTTGAACTCTTTGAGGGCCTCGTCGATCGAGTTGTTGATCAGCGACCGCAATGCGCTCCTCTTGTGTGGGTCAGCTCCTTAACAGCGGGGGATACAACCCTGCACTCTGCAGGGCTTATCGACAAAACAGTTGGCGCAGCAGTCACACACACGCATGAAAGAAAGGGGTTGTTTGCATGGTACCTGAAGACCCCCACACACGACCACACAGGACCAGCTCAGATAGCGCCAAAAAAAAATTAGACACTCAGAGAGTGGAGGGGCCGGGGGGGCTGGGGGGGGCAAAGCCCAGCACGTTGCTCCTCTCCTGGCAGGTGGCAGCGTCCATTGGCTTGTCGCCGCTCACGAGATCCACCAAGCCGCTGGGTTGGCCCACAGGTTCTGTTTCTCCAGGTGGCACCAACACATTCAGCATCCCTATGGCGATAATCTGCAGTGTGGAGTGCAGACACGCTGCCACGGCAGAGTGCCCCGTGGCATACAGGTGCACAAACAGCAGCGCACCTTGAGCTTGACCGGGCTTGCGCCACGCTGACGGCAGCAACCAGTCCTTCTGGGGGGTGTCTGGCCTGGCCTTACACATAACCATCCGACCCCTGGGGTGTGTGGAAGTCAACAATCAGATTCTGGGAGCTCTTTTTGTTTCTTTTGTTGATCAAGATAGTCCCGGATCAGTTGTGGGAATCCATTCACTCTGACGTGCGGAGCACACACCTGGCGGGAGTACAGCAGGTTGCGGCCCAAGTACCCGGTCTCGCCCCGCAGAGCAGCTTCGGCCTGAGCACTCTTCTCCAGGAAAACCTGGCGTGACTCCCCTTCCTTCAACAGGAACTCGTCAAGCACCACGAAGGTGGACGGAGTGCCCACACTTGGCGTAAACGTGCGCGTGAGGCTGAGGTCCAGGTCCACTTTGGTGGTCATGTCAACCAGGTTCCAGTAGGTCTGCGCGCTGGTGGCGGTGTTGGTAGCGGCCGTAGTGTACGCCGAGGCGTTGGTCCACTTGGTGATCAGGCCCCAGGATCCGCCGTTGTCAGCTTTGACCAGGATCAGCTCGCTGTAGCCTACCTCCTGCGATCATGTGACGCATGGCGATGCCCACATGCAATGCACGGGCGCATGCGACACAGCAGGGCACACAGGCGTACAAGGGTGCAAACATGCAGCACACAGCGGGGCACACGTGCCGGGTACAGAGGTGTGCACGTACAGGACACACAGAGGTGCATGCAAACATCATACGTTCTGGTACAAAGCATGCAGACTCTGCGTGCCATCGATAAACATCTGGTCTGTCACGCCGGTGATGCTCTGAAATGTAGAGAATTTGACAAAAGCTCCAACCACCGGAGCACTCACTTGATTTACACGGATAACGCTGTAGGCTGTGGTGTTAATCACGTTCGTAATGCTCCCGAAGAAGTCCAGAGCTGGATCCGACACAATGGCCGCGTTGCCGGCCAAGGCAGAGGGCTTGTCTGTCCAATATGCAAAGTCCATGTAGGCATTTGTCCCTACAACCTTGGTGTACAAGTGCCGCAGATCGTACCCCGCCTGACCTCGTAGCGGGCGCTCCAGCTGCGCACTGTACCTCCCCAGCGTGGCTGCATCACTTGTTGTGTCGTAGTTTGTGACGACCACATATTGATTCTGCTTCTGGGCGCCGGCGCATGCGACCAGCAACAGGAGCAACAGTCCCCGTAGGCCAAGGATGGACCACATAGTGGCGGCGCGACTGTCGTTCAGGGATGCGGCTCCCCCTCAGTTGGGACAAGATAGTCGAAAAAGATCGACACTATGTAAGTACAGAGATGGTGGATCGAATGCTCAATGCACATCTGGGACCCATGTGAACCACAGACAGCAACGGGCTGCGACTTCTTGGCAAATTTCCATCCCTCTCAACATCCCTCTCCATTGGGGCCATAGCCCCATGTGCTATGATTTCCCCCCAACATGAAAATTCGGGTGTAAATTGTGCATCTTCGCCTTTCCCCACCCCCAAACCTTTTTCTCTGCACATGAATAGCAGGTAGTGAGGCTTGATGCCCCCCCCTCCGCAAATAGTGCCAGCCTGCAATTTGTCCACTTTGACACCCCCAATCGCCACGAACGGGACCAATGCCTGCCCACGCTCTGCTGCAGCATCCACAACCTTCCTTCCTTGTGTTGGGTAGCTTGTTGTAGGTTAGTTAGATCTCGCCCGTGTTGGTAACCAGTTGCTGGGCATACCTGTCCACGTCCTGCAGAGGTATTGGAGGTCCCTGTAGTGTCCGGGTGTGGTTGGTCAGGCGGTATATCCTGCGCTGTCCTGGGTTCGGAGGTACGTCCCCACACATGAGGACCCATATGGAGTTGTAACGCCGGTGTTGGCTAATAGGACGACGCTGGTATGTTGTGTGGCGATATCTGTGGGTTACCGGGGCGTCAATATCCTGTCGTGTATCCACGGGGTGAGTTTCCCCGAGCCACAAGAGCCACAGGAACAGAGTCAGCCGCGGTAGCAGCGTAGTGCAGGTTTGTGGCCTCGGCGTATGTTGTGCCCTGTGTGGGCCCGGGCGGGGCCTCCTGGCTCTCGGGGTTTGTCGGTTCAGGGGGGTGAGGAGTTGCCATCCCTCGGTAGTGTATGATGTTGTGGTCGAGAGTAGCAGCAGCAGGAGGGTCACCAAGGGAAGGAGGGCGTGATGTCCTACCTCTTTCCCTTGCCATGGGAGTTTTTTGGTTTCCCCTCTTTGCTGCAGTCCTGCCCCTTTTGGTCCCCAACCATGAAAGCTGGAGGTTTGTCCGCGGGGGCCTTTTGTGACCAGTCCGGGGACTTTGGGTCAGGCTTTTTCTTCTTAGCGGGCGGGGATACCTTTCTCGGCGTTTTTTGTGGTGTGCGTTTGTGTCCTTTGTTTTTAGGTTTGCGGGGTGTACATGTGTTAGTGTTGTGTGGTTGGCGTGGTGGGTTGTTTGTTGTATTGTTGCCACTTGGTCCTGGTGCCTCAGACTGTGTCACGGGTGGGGACAATGATGTTTGACCCTCAGGTAGGGTCGGTTCCGCAACCGAGGTGCCGTCGACTGCTTCGAGGCCGTCTAGGTCAGCAACAGGGTCGCATATCGCGCATCGACGTCGATGGGTGTCGGCTCCGCAAGGAGTTGCTTTTCCGTGTTGAGCTCTTTGATGACCCTAGAGGTCATCATGTCGGCCCCTAGCGGCTTCCCGGCTAGTATTCTACGGAAAGGGGCGTCGTCTCCGATCTCACAAGGCATCTTTTGTTGGAGCATCTGGTCGATGCGGTCGGATGCCTCTTGGTCTATGGTGTCGTCTCCTGGTGTTATATGTATGTATTCACCGGTTGCGACGCCGATGTATTATCGTGCGCTGAGGGCTAAAGCGGTTGCCTATTGGTATTGTAGTGTACCCGTACGTGCACCCGGCGTCGCTGCACATGTGTGGTTCCGTCCGCCATTTCGACCAACAGCCGAAAAAGGATGCCACCACTCTAGCAGTGTCTTCCCGTGCTCCGTGTGTCCAGCCCACAAACACCGTCAGAGAGTTGTGGCGTAGGGGCCGTGGGGGTCGCTTTATGTCTCTCGACCGGCTCGTTGACTGGGTCCAGCTGTTGCGGTTGGCACCACGTTGGTCATGACGTGGACCAGCTCGTAGGCCTTCATACTTGCAAGGAGCTGGGCTATGAACTTCCTGTTTGCGTCTGGCACAAACTACACGAGGAGGCGGTAGGTCTCTAGTAGTCGGTATCCGCTAAGGAACGACTGCGACCCCGTTCGAGTTGTTCCCTGTTGATGTTGTCTATGATCTCCTGTACTGAGGAGATTTGGTCTTCCTTGTGTTCCGTGTAGCGTTGTCGTAGTTCGCACAGGCTTTCGTATGCTGTTTCCACCAGCCAGTAGGGCCCAGGGGGCCTGTGTTTTCCTCCTCTTGTTTGGTGGTTTGTAGTGTTTGTGTTAGGCGTGGTAGCAACTGCATGGGTTGGTGTAGCTTCCATGCATGTGAGCCGCTTTGTCCTGCTATATCTTCCGACGCACATTTCCATTTGAATGTGTTCCCCGGGTCTTTGCTAGCTACAGGGATGCCACGCCACACCGATGCCCGTTGAGGCGTCGCGGGTGCAGATCCCCGTCTCTAGGGGGGCATTCCACCAACAGCATGGCCTCTGCAGGCTCTGGCTCGAGGGCATCATTACGGGTTTCTAGCCCCATCTTCAGTGGGGTGCCATTGGTGAGGGCGTATGTTTTGTGGGTGGGTTCGTGGCCTATTTTTATGGTGTTATCGACTTGTAGTGCCATGATTGGACGAGGTTGCAGGTGGTCATTCAGTCTTTCTTTCTCCACCGACCACTTACGGACAGGGTATTTGTCAAATTGGTACACCCTGCGGACGCACCTTGATAGTTTCCGCAGAGGTGCCCGGTGTAGGTGATACATGGCAGTCCGGTGGGGTCTTGTCGGTCGGCCTTGTAGGCCACCAGGAGTTCCTTAGCAGCCGGTTTGGTCAGGGCGCGGAGAATCTGGTTGACATGTCCGTCTTCACTGCCCCTCCATTTGGTTTGCATGGATGCACGTTGCATTCGTGTGTCATGGTTGCATCTAGTACCCGTGGACTGGGGTAGTAAGAGGTATGTTCGGTTTCGGATGTCCATGCTTCCTTGATGGTCTGCCGCCGTGTGTATAGTATAGTCGGTGCCGTAAGCCATGTCGTCGGTTGTGTGTACACCCTCACAATCGGCCTCATATTGTATGGGCATCACTCTCCTTAGTTCGCGTTGGGCAAAGGCCGGCAGTTGGTAGGGGTCGCGATCGTACCAGGTGCCGTTCTGTGTTTGTCGTCGGATATGTTCCGTGGTCACAGTCCAGTCCGGGTGCTTTGCAAGGTACGCACTGAAGCGAGCCCGTGCTTCGTGTATGGTGGCTGTCCGTATGAGTTGTTTCTCTTTGCCCGTGATGTCAGCTGCTTTGTCTGTTGTGTTTAGTTTAACGAGTTCTTCAATCAACCTACGTTCCGTGGGGGTAGATGTTTGGGGGATGTGCCGGTGAAGGTACAACAGGACATGTCGCCGACAGGGGAGCCAAGTATAGAAGAATGAGGAAACCCAGCCAGAGCCAGTTTTGACTACAATCCACCCGGCACCCTCCCAAAGCCCTAGAGCATAACAGTTCCAGGAATATTTTGAATAACCCCACCGTCAGCCAGTGAGGGGATGTCATCCCCTGTGTACGGTTTAAATTGTTCTTCCCCCCATGGGCTTGCTGCCTTGCCCTTGCCCCCCCCCACCCGCTCTCCCCATCCTCGCCCAACACCGCATCCACTGCCCCCCGATCCACAGCACACGGGCACGAGAATTGCTGTGGTTCACAAACGTCATGTCACCTGACCAGTCGGCTGCTTCTTGGCTGCCTTGAAGGACCTCCAGATTGCGGTTGGCATGCTGACGTCTGCCAATCGGACCGCCACCACCACAGTGGCTGCGCTAATGATTCCCTTGAGTGTGCTTTCAAACTTCCCCAATCCGGCAGACTCTAGCAGCACTTGCTCGAGCACCCGCCCCACCGCGTTGTGTGGGAACCGGCGCTCCACCGCGAACAGCCGCCGTAGGTGGCACTAGTACGTCCCCAAAGATGAGTCCTCCCACCCCAGCAAAACGAACGTTTGCCAACTGTGCAAGGCATCTTGTTTTCGCCGTTGCCCGAACTTGCTGAGAGCGCACTCCCAAGTGTGTGCGCCGTGCGTGCCAGCCGCGCCCCCTTTCGGCCCTCCCCGCCTCGCCCCCAGACGACGGGGCCTCCTTCCATTCAGTCGCTCTCGACCGGACGCTGGAACCACCAGTGTTTGACGCGGCACACGTCGCAGGGAAACCGCGGCGGCTTACCCATCTTGAGCACTTTTCCTCCTTTGGACTCGTGCGTTTCTTCCGGCGTCCCCATATAGGTGAACCTGTCCTTCACTCGCACGCGCCGCCGGTCCTGCACATGCTATGGGGCCACCTTCCCGGCCTTCGGCTTGTCCACGATTTTTGTCTCCGAAGGCCCCGACTTGCTCGCATTTGGTGTCTCCTGCGCTCCATTCAGTTGCAGTTTTACCTCCTCCTTGTCGACCTCGAACAGCACGTGGGACCACACCTCCGACAGGGCCCCAATGGCCGCCTCGTATTCGGAGTCCAACATGCTCTGTACATTTTCGGATGCCCAACTTGCCATTGCCCCCGCCAGCGCCCGGGCCCAGTCGGGCTTTGCCTCATTCGCCTCCACCTCCCGGTCCGCTTCTTGTACAAACACCACCTTTTGTAGTTGCGGCCCTGTCTTGGCTGCCCGCAATTCTTGTGTTGTTCGGACTTGCCGTTCCATTATGATTTTCATGGCTTCCATTTCTTGCCTCATGCGCTCCAGGTCCACAGCTGCCACGTTGTCCTTCGGTGAGTCGCCTGTGGTAGAGCTGCCCGCCAACGACACCACGTCTGTACGCCCCTTTTCGGGGGATCCACTTCCCGCCACTTCCTGCGCGTGTTCGGCGGACATGTAGAATGTGCAGCCGTTCCGATTGACATTGCGTTTGTGCAAGGTCCCGAAGGCCGACTTGCTCATGTATGCCTTCCATGGACCCCTTTAGTCCGCACTTCTGCCGCATTCTGTCCGCCAGCTCCATGACGTCGATGTTCGCCTCCTTAGCTGATTCACGAGTTGCGGCGCTCACGAGTTGTTTGGCCGGCTGATGCTCTCCCTCCCCTGCTCCACGTAGTCCTCAAAGGTAATGGGTTGGTTTTCGTGCTCAAAAATGGTCGGGGCGACAGGTGAAAAGCTGTAGCAGCACGTTGTGCACCGGCCCCTTGGGAGACGCCCCCATGGTGCACCCCTTGGGACCGCTTGCGGGTGTCAACGCTCCAAAGGTGGGCTCACAATGGTGTAAGAGGTTTAAGGCAGTGCCCTTCTCCTTATCATCATGATGTTAATGACGGCTACTTAGATGCTAGAGTAGTGGAGCTCACTCTGCCTTTCTCGAAGTCTTGGGATTGTCAAGAAGAACGTGCAGCCAATACCCAAATAGGGTGAAAAACACATAAATATTGCCCCACGAATGCTTTCAACAGCTTGGGTGGTCATTGTGAGGGCACGCTACTTTTCTATTAACCATTCCGACTTCAGCCCCAGATTTACCCTCTCATGGAGAAGCCCCCCAAGTAGACCACATTGCACTGCACACCTTCCCTACAAAGCACATTGCATAATAAAGCAATAGCTGTGAATTCAACAACTCCAAATGTCATTTGAATTGTACTTAACAAACAACATTGGTCCCACAAGTGTGGGTGTCAATACATTCACTACAATAGTGCTCCTTACCCTCATCACAAACTGCAACGGTGGAGCGCTTCTGGCAACACAACACACACACACACACACACTTCTGCCTCATCCTCTGCCTCATCTTGCGTGGCGGCCGAGTAGCTTTGGTCAATCCAAACATGAGGCGGGACATGCTCGCATGGTCCAAAGAGGGGGGGGGGGGGTGACGGACTTGCCTCCGGATGCAAAATTGTGCAAAATGCAACAAAATGCGGACGGACTGGTGCAACTCATTGGGGTCGCCACGCCACATGTTCCTAAGCAAACCCCAATGCCACAACCGAGCAAACGGCGTGGATTGCGAGCCCCTAACCCCAACTCAAGGGGCCACGCCACAAAGCGTGGATTGCGAGTCCTAACCCCAACTCAAGGGGCCACGCAACAAAGCGTGGATTTAGAGATTGTCCCGGTTTCCTCAATAGCACCGGAAGGTTGGGGCCCAAAAGAGGGCGGAAATGCTACGTCACCCCTGCTTTCTCGGGGGTCCCCAACAAAGGGGACAAAATCAGAAGACAAAACCTACGCTAGGGGTCACAATGATGCCCCTAGTATCTCAAAGTATGGGTCTCTAGTACAGCCAGGCGCCCAAATAGCTGCACTGTGCTAAGTGCGCCCCCTTGGTGCACCCCCTAAAAGGCCACTGGTGGGGCATGGGTCAAAAAGATGCCCGGCACGCTAAGGTTTTTTTTTTTTAATCAAACAGGCCAGTTCATAATGTGCCAAGGGCCACTGTGGGCCAAGTTCAATGTAAGATACAGATTTCGGCAAAGCCAGGGTGTGCATACGGGCTGCAGCTCATGACTGCGCCCCCATGCTTTCCCGTTGAGGTGGGTGTGGTCATGTCATTGGTACTTCCCACTCATTTGGATCCCAGTGCGTTTTGTGGCGTTTTGGCAGCGGTTGCAACGGGACTTCCCACAAGGTGGGGTCCCAATGTTCACGAGGCCGCTTCCGTATCAGGTATATTGTCTGTCGGGCTGGTCGGGTTGTTTGCCAGTATTGTGTTGTCTTATGTTTGCAGGCGTCATGGTAGCACTGTGTCATGTGTGCCAAGTGTTTCTGCTGGTGCCACATGTAGATTGCCTGTCGTTGGTGCTGGTCAAGCAGCTTCTCGGTGCTAGCACTCAGCCTCTGGTATCGGTCGCTGATCAGCAGCAGCAGTTTTGCATCTGCATACCATATCCCTGTGTCACACTTTGCTTGTTCATACCATTGCCTACGTACTTGGCACAGGTGTGCGTGTGTGTCCTGCAGTTGATGCCCGGCGCGCTAAGGTTCCCCCACAATATCAAAAACATAAATGTCGGAAACTCCCATTTTTCAGCCACCTAGGGTACAAAAATGCATGAGCAGGTTGTGTTACCACCCCCCCCCCCCGCGTGCACCCAATACCCAAATAGGGTGAAGAACAGGAAGGAAATCATATTAAGGAGCAATAGTCCATGGGGCTTCCACCCATTCCAGCCCCCAAACTCACCCAAGGGGCAAGTCGCGCGGGTTTTTGGAGAGCTGCCGCCCTGTATGACAAGAGGCTCCTCCCTCCGTCCTTTAGGTTGCCTCACGTGAGGCCCGTCCATGCTTCATGAGCCCCGCCGCACTGTTGGGAGACAGAGTACTCTCCTGCATGCTGTACAGCATGGTGGAGTGTCGTGCATGGGGATCACGAACCCACCCCCGGCCCTGTCGGGCCATGCCAGGCAATTCCGTGCAGAGACGCTGTGCTCCGCGAAGAGAGGGAAAGGTAAAGGGGTTAGGGGGGCATTCCCCCACGGAGGGTGGGACAGAGTACTGGACTTCGTACTGACCCATGTCCTCATCGCACTCACGATGAGTGCTGCCCGCTCGTGGGGCAGACATCACACTTTCAAAAAGTGGCGCCAGCAGGGTGGGGGGCAGGTCGGGGGGGGCAGAACACCGGACTGCGTATTGTTGCACGTCCTCATCAGACGCACTCTGAGTGCTGTCCCTTCGCAGGGTAGACATGGCGCTCTCAAATAGGGGCGCCAGCAGGACGGGGGGCAGGTGAGGTGAGTCCTGCTGTCGGTTAGACCCCCCCCCCCGGTGTGCATGCGGGCGACCAATGTTCCGGGGAGACGTGCCGCACTAAGTGCCAGCTGGAAGTCACCGCCGGCGACCATGCCGGAGATGGCGAGTATTGCCCTGGCCTACTCAGCACCCGCGGAGACGGGGTGCTAATTATGTTGAACCCCGCCGGAGGGCCGGTGGGCAGGGCGGCGGCGCGTGAAGTCCGCGCGCTGGGCCGTGTTTCCCTTCTGGGCGGTAGCGGTTGTGGCGTTCGGATCTGCTGCAACATCCTTGCTATCCCCGGGGGGATGTCGCGTCCCTTTTCGTTTGGAGGCTGCTCCGGGCTCCGTGTCGGTAGTGGGGTGCGCTGCCCCTTTGGGGTGCTTACCACCACTATGCGTGACGCCCGCTCAGGAGTGATGGCTCCTGTGAGCTGTAGGTACGAGAGCGCATGCCGGGACATGGGGAGGGGAGCTCCGGCTGGGCTCCCGTGACGGTCTGGGGCCTCCAGGGCCGTATGTGACTGCGCATCCCCTTGCTGCAGCTGGGGTCGCTTGCGTCGTGGCCTCCCCGGCCCTTCCGTGGTTGACTGCCGCCTTTTGACCCCCCGGGGCGCCCGCACAGGAGGCGCCCTACGCCGTGACTTCCTCAGCGCCGGGTTCCCTGACCGGTGAACGGATCGGGCCCTGGGAGCGCGTGTGCGGGGCACTGCGCGTGGCGGTGGGGACCGCGCGGGGCCGCATCTGGGCCCCGTAGTCGCTCGTCGGTAGTGTCCCCCGTTGTTGATGGGCTCAGATTCCCATGAGGACGACGAGGAGAAGACCTCCGGGGTAGAGGGCCCTTCCTCCGAGGTGTACTCCATCTGCATTGGGGGTGACGGCGACAACGGGGCCCAACTCAGAGGTGCATCCGGGGGGGTTAGCGCATCTACGCGCTGAGACAAATCGCTGGGCGCTGCCGTTCGCCCCGCCGGCAGTGCCGCTTGGTGACTCGAGCCCACAGCTACATCAGGTGGAGGCGGGGCCGCCTGCTTGGCAGGTCGGAGCAACCGGTAGGGCCGCGTGGGGGGAGCTCCAGGGTTGCGGTGTGCTGGAAAGTATTCAGCCGCGAACAAGGTGGCGCTCTTCTTACCTCCTCCTCTGCCGGTGAGATGCCTGGGGGTGTGCATAGCAGGCAGCAGCGACGACGTGTATTTGAGCTTGGGAATGCGCTCCCTGATGCTGGGGCTGGACTCCGTTGCTTCCCGCCGTTCCTTGGCCCGCTGGGCATTTCTCTGCCTGGTGTCCAGTGAGGGGGGCGGTGCCTGTAGCACAGCCGTCCAGCGCAGCTCACAGTACTCCTGCAGGTTTTGTAGGAGTTTCAGCATATCCGGGCGCCGTGTGAAATATGGTCTCGCAGACACACCCACCACTGTGGGAGCTCCCAGTGGGACTAGGGAGGAGCATTTGGTAAGCACACCACCTGGTAGCACGGCCCCGGCCACGCTCAGCTTTTGCAAGGTCGCTAGGGCAAGCTTTAGAACCCTTGCCCTTTCTGGTAGCGGGAGGGCAGTCGCCCGGTACACAGCCTGTGGCGAGGCCGGCAAGGTGCGCGCCGCGAAGCACTCGAAGTCCATCGCTAGCTCCATGAAGGAGACTTGCCCTTTCCCTGGTATCCAGACCAGCTCATTGACCCATCGTACCAGATCGTCACGAAAGTCGGAGTCCCACCGCCACTCTTGAGCTGTGGGCTGGCGGATCCGCAGCTTCTCCCTGCGCTCCGGCCGCGGTAGCGGCCCGATGAACTGCCAGAATGGGTACCCTCTGCCTTATTTCGTCTTGGGCTGGTCAAAGAGCTGCACATCTTCGCGGTGTGCCCGCGCCCGCAGAATTTGCAGCACCATACTATGAAAACCGTACATGAAGTCGTGCACCTGACCTTTGGGGATGCCGTGCGACAGGTGTTCCGGCATCAAGCCACACACCCGTAAACACGTGGGCCAACTACTGACCTGGTCCGATAGCCCCAGTGCCCTCGCCATTCTCATAAGCGAGCGCCAGGCACCGGATTGATGTATGCCCCAGGCTGGGCAAGCCCACAAGATGTGTTCATCGTCCTCTTGTTGCCGCGAGCAGTATGGGCATAGCGGTGTCGCCCTGAGGCCCCTCGCATGTGCCCTGGCAGCCGTCCATAATGCCCCTGTAAGCCAGCCCCGCAGCAGCGCCTTATCAAATTCCGTGCCTTCTGATAGAAGGACTTGACAGGCCTCCCTGTCGAGGGCTCCTAAGATGCCTTGAAATTGTCGCGGTCGACGATCTTCCAGCGAGAGCAGGGCCCGCCGTCTGATGGAGTCCCGCAGGATATGCTTGAATTTGTCCTCGTTTATGAGCGTCATGTCTATCTCTTCAGGCACCCCGGGCACATTCCAGACCCACCAATGATCCGCCTGCCTCCAGCCAAGACTTTCCAACTCCAGGAGGGCTCGTTGAACCGGTCCTGATGTGGTGGGCCGTACTTGCGCTTGTCGAGCTTCAATGCATGACTGTACCACAACCTGTAGAGTGCCTGGCGTGCGCGCCACCGCGAGGAGCCAACATACCCTGTCATACGTGGTTTTCATGTATGGAGACACTCGGTGTCCCTGTACTAGCAGCACGAAGATGATCTCCTTCGCCCTACCAGGCCTCGAGGTGCCCCACAAACCGTGGAGCACCGCCGTCTCCAGACTCTGTAGATCCCTCCGGGAGACCAAATAGGGTGAAAAACACATACATACTACTTAAATCATGCTTTACATAGCGTGGGTGGTCATTGTCAGTGGTGACAATATCGAAAAAATAGATTTTGGAAAATTCGATTATTGAGCGGCCCGGGGTGAAAACTGTATCAGCAGATTGTGCACCGGCCTCTTGGGAGGCACCCCGCACGCACCCAATACCCAAATAAGGTGAAATGCGGATAATTACTACAAAAATCATGCTTTGGAGAGCTTGGGTGGTCATTGTGACTCGTCATTATATCCAAAACACAAATGTTGGTAACCTCAATTTTTGAGCTGCCCAGGGTGAAAAACGGTATCAGCAGGTTGTGTACTTGGCCCTTGGGACCCCCCCCCCTGCTCGGAGAGAGAGGGAGTCAACGGTGTTCATAGTAGCCATCACAATCGCAAGATACCCCCCAGAAAATGAGAGAGACAGAGCGCATGCAAAATCCAGTGACCTCTCTACTTTTTGGTGACAAAACATGTCTGACATTCTCCCTGGCCCTACCTTGCTGTGTGCACCATCCCAGCAGAGATCTGCGTCCTTCCTGATTGTGAACTGAGAAAAAGTAGGCATTCCACATAAAACCTCCCCTCCAGAGCATGCCATGGTCGACTGTCTGACTGGCACCTAGGTGTGTGTTTGATCCTCTTGTTGGAAAAAATACATGGATGTGAGCCCATACCCCTGACCAGTCTTCCGGATAAGATGTATCCAGAAGGATTGGGACACTTTGTCCCTTTGGGGGGGGATACATTGTGGATACATTGTGGATGCATTCGGGAGACATTGTATTGCATGTGTGGTGTGGCGCAGTGTGGTACTTTGACACAGGTAAACAAAGATACACACCAACATCAACAAAGATGAGAAAAATGGCTGTAGTCAAAAACAACTGCGGTTGCACTTGGTTGGCACAATGGCAAGAGACCTTTCTGTGACGCAAAGCAATAGAAAGCCCTGCTGTGTGCAATGTAATCAGTCAGTGGGCAACGTAATCTCAATGCACAGGGTACATTGTGGATACATTGTTCATATTTTTGGGATACATTGGTGAGGCATGGAAAAAAAATTGGGAGACAGCAGAAACAACCATGCGAATAATTTGGATACATCTTGTCCAGGAGACTGCCCCTGACTGACAGGGTAGGGTTGGGGTGGGGGGTGGGGGGGGGGGGGGGGCAGAAACCACAAGAGAGGGCACGCAAAACCTGTGACTGCATAAGGGCTAGGACGATAGTAAGCAGAAAGACAATGTCAAGGTCTTGTTGAACACGTCAGTCATTTGACACCGGGTCACCAAAACAGATGTGCAAGTACTGATCAGCCTCAGCTGCTCAAAGCTTCTCACGCATGGTTGCTGTGATGGCAAGCCCTTTGCATGTCCCTCCCATGTCGTGTGCATGATGTGCTTCTGTTCCAGTGAGTTATTCCCCAGCCAAGCAGAAATTTCCAAGAAGGGTGACACGAAGATGAGGTTAGAGGAAGATGGCCGGTGGGGCATTATTCAGAGGGGGATGAATGTGGGATACCAGACAGAGGTTTGATGTTTTTGCCTGTTTGGAATTCCAGCAAAAAGTGTCCGAAGCCCGGGGGGGTCGGGACAATGGGCCACACGCCGACTCCTTCCCGCTTCGGTGCCATTTTCACGGCGGGGGGGGGGGGGGGGGGGGGCTAGAGGGGGCAGGGGGGGGGGGGGGGGGGCTCCACACCCCTATATATATGGCGCGAAATGGCCGCCTCATCGCGCTGATCACTTTGAGGTACAGATGTAGGAGCAAAAAAAATTGCAACGGGGGGGGGGGGGGCATGTTAGGTGGTACTTTTGTTTACGGGCATAGCACCCCAAACAAAGGGGGACAAAATCAGAATTGGCCGACAAGTGGGCGGAAATGCTACATAACCCTTGCATTCTCGGGGATCCCCAACATAGGGGACAACATCAAAGTACAAGGAACAACAAAAAAAACAAAAAAAACTTTCCCATCTTGTCCTTGTCCCTGTCTGGGATCCTGCAAATTGCTCCCGTATTGAACCCATGACCTTACAGTTGCAGAGGCACTGCCTTACCCACTAGGGTATGGGCCATCTCTGACATTCTCCGCACAGGGGTGGTATTGATATTTGGTCCAAATCGGATTTCATCCATCATTGGGTTCTCCTGAAAAAACTGAGTATTTTGAGTATAGACACATAGGGTGAAAACCCATTTTTTGACCCTCTAGTGGTTCAAGCAAATTTGCCTTAAGGCGCCTTTGGCGCCGATGGTCCGGCACTTCGGTGCCAATTTCCAGGGTTGGGGGGGGGGGGGGAGTCGGCGTAAAGGACCCTGGCCCGGTGACCCCGCCGGGGTCCGAAGATGAAGAAAAACACACTGTGCGCCTCTCATAGATTGCTTCCGAAACCAAAATCCTGCAGCACAAACCATAGCTTTAAGGCTTTAAGGCTTCGGAGCTCATACGGAGCACCAGCACCTCTGCCTATACTACGGAGGATTGGCCACATCTGTTCAGAAACAAATGCTGAAAGAGCACTGCTGGTTCAGCAAAACTGTAGTATTGAATTTACGGTTAGCAAGTCAACGTCTCCTGAGATAATTGAAGGCACCTGACACCACGTAGAGCTTCTGGGCTGCTCAAACACCCAGGGCAAAAAATAGCAGAAAAGGGAATGCCAAGTTTAAAAGACTGAAACCCTGAGTCCCATCCCTCCAAAGGGCGTTGTTCTGTGTTGTTTGCTGAGTATTTGGGGACAGCTGGGGCAACAGTGCATATATTATCTTTCCCCCGAAGCACTGCCGCAGGCCGGCTCCCAAAAGTCACCTCCCAATGACGTACAAGCGCAGGGCCCGGGATCTTTAGGACCACTGCACCTTGAGAATGCACCCAAAACCCCCAAAGCACTCCACTGGGACGCTTAAGGCCCTGTTCCAGCCTTCTCATTCTGCTGTGCCATATCAATTGCGAAAACGGAATGCAGTTCATGTCAACATCAGGGATCTTGAACTAAACCCACATCACCAACCACAGAGGCATCACACAGCAAAGCACCACACTTCGTGTCTGTTCATGTTGATTGCAGCCCTTGCAGTGCCAGATTTCTGCCAATCCTGGTCACGGATGCCCGACCAATGCACTCTTTGACCTTGACAAATCACATTTCTGCAGCACTCTGTCATATATATACGGATACATATATATTTATGTGTGTGTGTGTGTGTGTGTGTGTGTGTGTACTGAAAAGCATGGGCCCCGCCACTGAATTCTACCATGAAAGGTAAACGCTTTGCACACCAGACTGTGTGAACAACATGATAGTCACGCATATGCAGCAAATGGGCTGCACATTGGTTTGGTGCTGCTGAACCCCAACAGAGTGCGGTTATCCAATTATTCAAGCACGCACCTGTCCAAGCACAGGACACCTGTCAAACGGCTAGTTTTTGGGACCGTGATTTGGTGGTCCCAGTGGAGTCCCAGCACATGTCATGCACAAGCATGCCAAGTGCGTGATCCCAGTCAAGGCGTTGTCTTGGAATGTTACTTGTGCTTGCATATGGGGCAGGGTATTGAGTAGCAGCACAGGTGTAGGAGCAGGTGCAACACATCCATGGCCAGTTGCATGTTTCAGAGAGGAGCCAATACAGAGTATGACTGTGCTCATACACACTGTGTATGTGTTTCGCCCTCAGCCACCAATGTGGCCCTGAGACCCAAGAGAAACGACTTTTTGAAGGAACACCCCTTTGCAGTGGGCAAGACAGAATGACAACATCAAGTCTGACTTAGCAGTGACCCACTCGGGAAAGTAACATGTTCTGTTCAGTCGTGTACACATGGCACAGGGGGAAAAATTGCCCGGCGTGCACCATGCACGCTACTTTTGTATTAAGTATCCCGACTAACCCCAGATTTACCCTCCCCTACAGAAGCCCTCGAAGTAGACCAGAGTGGACCGCATACCTTCCCAACAAAGCACAACAGCATAATGCGAATAGACTGAATTCAACATCAATCCATATCCCTTCTGATGTGCCTAACAAACAGTATTATCCCCACAAGTGTGGGTATCAATACATTCTCCACCATAATGCTCCTAACACTCACACACTGTGATGGTCGAGCGCTTGTGACAACACAAAGCACACACCTGTGCGTCATCCTCTCCCTCATCTTGCGTGGCGGCTGAGTTGCTTTCATCAGTCCAAACATGAGGCGGGACATGGTCCCATGGTCCATAAGAAGGGCGACGGACCTGCCTCCGAATGCATCACCCCTGCCTTCTCGGGGTCCCAAAGGGGACAAAATCAGGGGGCTACCAAACCCCTGCGGTCTCGGGGACCCAGAAACGGGCAATCAATGTGGCTACACCACCCCTGCCTTCTCAGGGTCCCCATGGTGGGGAGAGATCAATATGGCTACATAACCCCTGCCTTCTCGGGGTCCCGGTGGAGAGGACCAGATTCTGTGAAGCGCGGCAGCCCCCCTCCACTTTCCATCAATAGTCGTTCAAACTGTGGCAATGTAAATGATGATTGCACCCTCGGCCGTCGTTCAGCATCAACTGCCAAAGGTTTGGAGGGTTTCCTCCACAAAAATTGAACAGCTGCGCTGCCGCAGCCGCATTGGTTGGTGCTTTATACTGCTTGTGGTTCACACCAAAGGCACCAGCAACCGCCAAGGTTCTTCAAGCTCCAGCCTGTGTCGGGAGTCAGTTCAGACCATGGAGACTGTGGGGGAGCGTGAGCGCGCCAGGCACGTGCTGGGCAAACTTTTTGACCGCTCCCCACCCATGACTGTTTTTGCCCTCCCCCCCCCCCCATCACCAAACAATTCACAAAAAAAAATAGAGGTTGATTTCTCCCTAGCACGTACAATCAACTGGTCTGCAGGCGTGTATGTCTTGCTGAATCTCATTGCTCCGACAATGAAGGTGCGCAATCTCACCAGAAATAGCAGTAGAAGGGAGGTTGGTTGGGAAACGTGCACAATGTGTCACTCTCAAGCCACCTGGCTTGAACAAACAAACCCAAAAAAAGTAGGCGTAAAAAGGAACAGAAAGGCCTTGGGTGGGTTTTTTGGTTGGATTTTTTTCGGCGGCAGTTCAAACTTGGTTCTAGAGGGAGGGGGGCCGGGGGGGGGGGGGTCCCATGTAGTGCAACCGGTATCCAGTGCAATATCTCTTGCATGAGTTGCTTGTTGATCAAGGTGACCCTTGGTACACGCTAGAACACCCAATTCCGTTCTAGCCTAGATGGCGCTACAAGGCTAGAACGAAAAAAAGTAGTGGTTACCCAACCCCATGGGCATAGGGGGTCGGGGGTATGAAGGGTGCAACTTGGACCCCTGTTACCGTACTAGGGGGTCCATACCTTATTTTTCAGAAAGACACATTTTTTGACCTGAAATTCAGTGACAAAAACAAACCGTTCTAGCGACGTTCTAGCGACGTTGTAGGGAGCGGCGCTAGAACAAGGCTAGAACGCTTCGCTAGAACAAGGCTAGAACAAAATTATGCACACACATTTGGCAAGTAACGGACACCAATGTGGGAGGAGGGGGGGGTTCCATGACACATAGACACATAGAAACCATCACATTTGGTACATGTCTAGTCATATGTGCTCCCACACACACACACACACACACACACACATGCACGCACACATTTTGACATAGGCACGGGCACTGTGGGGCTGCCCTCCCTTCAAGCGTTGGTTGGGGGGTGTCTTTGCTTTCGTCACACATTTTTCAGGGGGGGGGGGGCTTCAGAACTACCTTGGGGATGGGGGGGTTGAACTCAGGGTGTGGGAGGGTGTTCTTTTCTTTGTTTCACAGGTGCATTTTGTCAATCAAATATGAAACAATTTCAAGTTGCAGGCGTGCCATGCTATGCTCTGCAGTGTTGTGGTGTGTTGTGGTCTCGTAAGGTGTACAGTGGTGTCATGTGGTGTGGTATGCCGTGCTGTGTGTACTCTGTTGTGGTGTGTGATCTGCTATGGTGTGCTAAACTGTGCAGTGCGTGGTGTGTTGTGGTCACATGAGGTGCGCTGTGGTGTGTTGCGGTGTCATGTGGTGTGGTCTGGTGTCATGGTGCTGTGGCCTCGTGTCATGTGCTGTGGTGTGATGTGGTGTGCTGTGCTATGCTGCGGTCTGCTGTAGTGTGTGATCTGCTGTGGTGTGCTGTACTGTGCGGGGGGGGGGGGGTGGTGGTAGTGTGTGTGGTCACATGACGTGCGCTGTGGTGTGCTGTGTTGTCATGTGGTGTGGTCGGGTGTCATGCGGTGTGGTCTGGTGTCATGTGGTGTGGCCAGGTGGTGGTGGGGTATCGTGCCATAGGGTTGGCTGTCTGGTTGGTTGAATGGTGTGTTGGTTGCATTGGCAGGTTGGGTTGTTTGGCAGCTTGGGTTTTTTGATGGGTGTTTAGCCGGTTGCGGCATGCTGTGTGGTGTCTGCACCCTGTGGTGTGTGGTGCCGTGTGCTGTTGTATGCTCTGTGATGTCGTGTCTGTTGGTACACATGTATTTGCTGCCATTCCAAGGGAGGGGATCGTAAGCATTTAATATTTTTGTTCTAGCGGCGTTCTAGGGAACTGTTCTAGCGACGTTCTAGCGCCGTTCTAGCGAGCGATCGCTAGAACAGTTCGCTAGAACGCCGCTAGAACAAAAATATCAAATGCTTACGATCCCCCCCCTCCCTTTGGAATGGCAGCAGATACATGTGTACCCACAGACACGACATCACAGAGCACACAACAGCATACGGCACCTAACACCACAGGGTGCAGACACCACACAGCATGCCGCAACCGGCTAAACACCCAACAAATAACCAAGCTGCCAAACAACCCAACCTGCCAAGCAACCAACACACCATTCAACCAACCACACCAACCACACCACATGACAACACAGCACACCACAGCGCACCTCCACGGGTGGGCCGTCTCCTCGCTTTCATACGCGACTCCCCCCCCAGTAGAAGTGGGCCGAAGGCCCCTTGGGGGGGGGGGGGGGGGGGATTGGAGGGGGGGTGTTCAGGGAGGGGTGATGGGAGGGGGGGGTTCAGGGAGGGGCGATTGGGGGGGGGGGTCGGGAGGGTCGGTTGGGGGGGGGGTCCAGGTGGGGCAATTTGGGGTAGTGGGGGGGGGGGCATAGGCTCCCGTTTCCTTCCCCTTGCCCTCCCTGAGCTAGGGCTAGGGTTAGGGGTAGGGTTAGGGGTTAGGGTTAGGGTTAGGGTTAGGGTCACCGAGCTGGTGGAACCAGTCTTGGTTTTATAACCCTTTTTAGTGTCTAGGGTGGACCTACCAGGTTTAGCAGCAAGCAACAGCAGCAAGCAGCAAGCAACAGCACGCGCGAAATGGGTAAAAATCAGAACTCCGTCGTGGTGCTTTGGATTTCAGTGAAATTTTTGGTGGATGATACCTATGGGTGTGAAGTACAATCACACAAAGTTTGAGCCAGAAACTCAACGGTGGCGGCCGGGAACGGGATTCGCAAGTGGCGGACCTCAGTTTCAAAAATTGCAGCTTAGGGCCAAAAACAGCCATTTTGGGCCAAAAAAGCCCCGGAACACATTCCAAACGGCCAAACGAAGGGAAACGGTGGGTACACTGCACCTGCGGGCTTGACTTCCCGTGTCAAGGAGCTCTTTGCGGCCCTCTAACTCCATGATATGTCCCGGAAACGGCCCAAAAAGGCCCCCAGAAGCTCCAAATGCCGACAGCCAAAAACCAAGAATAGCCATATCTTTGGCTACATGGCTCAAAATGCGATTCCGAGGGCACCTACTCCACCCGCAACCCCCCACTTTTTGTGGTTCAACCCCTTAGAATTGCCCAAACGGTCGCCTAGACCCCAATACCTAGGCCCACTCGGGTGCAGCAAGCTGCAAGCTCAAGCCCAAACAGGTGGGTGCCCAAATGGGTCAACAAGGTCTCAACAGGGGCAAAAGATGACTTTTCTCAAAAATGATCCTAGACCATGTGCGACGCTAAAACAAGTGTTTTGACCGTTTTGAGCTTGTGGTGGCCCATTTTGGTCCTCCGAGAATCCCAAAATGCCTTGAAAATGGCTGTTTTGGGACCAAAAATGGGTCAAAATGGGTCAAAAACACATTTTCCAAACCTCATCCTAGACCATTTGGGGTGCACAAACGGGTGAAATGAGCCCATTTTGAGCCCATTTTGGGGCATT